>JAOTRH010000008.1:4683152-4718665 GCA_034768845.1 Heliamphora exappendiculata | reverse complement strand
TTTGGGGCATAAAAATTGAAGGGGTAATTTTTATCAAAAATCCTAAAATTAGAGGCGATTTTGTCAAAAATTTCTGAATAAAGAAAATTTTCAAAAATCACGAACTCTGGAAGTCAAAGGGGTATTTTTCAAAAATCTAGAAAATTAGGAAAATTTTGAGAAATCTTAGAAAATTTTTGGAAAAATCGTAGAAAAAAATATTTTAGAAAATCCTTTTTTTTTTTTTTGAAATTTGAGAAAATTTTTAAGAAAACCCTAAAATTTTTTAGAAAAATTCAAGAAAATGTTAAAAATTTTTAGAAAATAAAAATTTTAAGAAAATTCTAGAAAATTTTAAAAAATCCAAGAAAGTTTAGAAAAATTTTAAGAAAACCTTGAAATTTTTTAGAAAATCCTAAAAATTTTAGGAAAATCCTTTTAGAAGTTTGGAGAAAATTTTCAAAGATTCCTAGAAAATTTATCCTAAAAGGTTATGGAAAAATGAGCAAAACACAAATATCAAATGGAGGAGAGAATTTTTTTTGAAAGAATGGGTATCTCAAAATGATAGAGTTTTGCCTGACGCGCCAGGATTTCAGGGTTCTTAGTCTTTTACTAGGACGTGCAAAATCAAAGGATCGTCACTTACACACGAACCTAGGGTAGGAAGGTTTGTCTGATTTACTAAAGGGTCGTTACTTACACACGATCCTAGGGTAGGAACGTCCCTAGAAAGGTTTGCTTGATTTACCGAAGGGTCGTCACTTACACACGAACCTAGGGTAGGAAGGTTGGCCTGATTTGTCAGGGCTTAGAAAGGACCGAAGGGTCGTTACTTACACACGAACCTAGGGTAGGAAGGTTTGCCTGACTTATCAGGGCGTAGAAAGGACCGAAGGGTCGTCACTTACACACGAACCTAGTGTTTGGTGGAGGCAAAACTGCCAAGATCATTATTTTTGAAAAATAATTTTTGGCAAAAAATTAACTGGACGGGTAAATGCCGAAACGGGCTCCAAATAAAAACTTTTGACGAAGAACGATAAAAAATAAACACGTGCAACCAAAGTTAATTTAGAAGAATATCTCTTGTAGATCTAATCTTCAACTACGACTTGATTCCGAATTAAAACTCCTGTCATATCTTCTACCGTATTCCCTTATGCGATCCTCGAACGTAGTGTGGGCTACGATCCTCGGAGAACTTGTACCGGCAGAACCTCGATATATTTTTTAAATCTTAAAAGAAAAAAATAATATATCAAGAATGATATAAAAATCAAATCTAAACTGGTTCAGCCTACCTGCATATATATATGGCTACAATAGAGACCTGGGGAGTAATTATGAGTAAGACTTCCAATGGAACACATATATCTACGAGAAATTTTTGTAATTATGAAAAGACGCAGCGGTTTTTGTAATTTCCATATAACACTGAATTAAAGTTCACACCACTAAAGAAATATAATATCACTCTGACCCATAATCTCAAGACCTTCTTGCATTGAGCTCATGTTATTAAATGCTTACCATTTCTCCCCACGTTAAGATTCTCGATACCCGCCAATTAAATTTAATTACTGACAATTTAATTTAATCGGCATCTTCATATTCCTTAAACCATTCCGCTTAACTTATTTGACCGCCGGATAATTAAATCCACCTGCAGGGTTTAGCTCGGTCAAAACTTATAAGCATCCTTAATGGAAGTATTGTTAATCCCGATTTTTCGGGACGTGAATTCCGTCAATAAATAATATTTGCCAAATAAATAATATCGTTATCCAACTCGCCGAAAATATAGACCCATATAAAATCGCACCATCTAATGAATCAAAACAACGATTATTAAATATATAAAAATTAATAATTATTTCAGGATTAAGAGGATAAGCACTATTCATAACAACCTTGGAGTTCGAGCTAATTTATATAGTCAGTAGTCAGTACTAAATTAATTACCCCAAATGTCCCGTTCAATACACACAAAGTGTACTGGCACAGAAAGTCAGAACAATAGACGACGCTATTATCTGTTCCCTGTAACTAAGACAGGCCTACTAAAACTCTGTGCCACAGTACTACCAATGGTATGTCTATTTTAATCTAAACTGTGAACATAAAACTTATATTCTGTAAGAACCTAAAATCTGGTCTCGTGTGTGTAAGCCGTACTCTACACACCAGATTAAATACTCTACAGAATATCGGACATCCATGCATAACAAATAAATAATATACATACATAATTGCTCATAAGATTCTCATAAAATGAAAAACTAATTTTATTAAAAATAAAATTAAATACTAAAAATATAGTTTTTAGTATACCGACTTTAACAATCTCCCACTTATACTCAAAACTATGCTTTCATACATCTGACTCCTATGCCCTCTACATGACTATCAAAATTATTAGCCGGTAAGCTCTTTGTAAAAGGATCTGTAAAGTTGTCTCCTGATGCAATCCTGGTCACAGCAACATCACCTCTTTGTACAATTTCTCGTGTCAAGTGATACTTACGCTCAATGTGCTTGCATTTCTTATGGACCCTTGGCTCCTTCGAGTTTGCAACCACTTCGCTATTGTCACAGTAAAGTGTAATAGCCGACTGAACATAAGGTACCACCTCTAGATCCATTAGGAAGTTCCTGAGCCAAACGGCCTCTTTGGCTGCTTCAAAATTTGCCACGTACTCGGCTTCCATGGTGGAATCAGCAATGCATGACTGCTTGTTACTCCTTCAACTTATAGCTCCACCTCCTAAGGTAAACACATATCCTGAGATAGACTTACGAAAATCCCTGTCAGACTAGAAATCTGAGTCTGTGTACCCCAAAGGTACTAGACTGTCTGCCTGGTAAATCAACATATAATCCTTAAACCTTTTTAGGTACTTGATTATATTCTTTACCGCAGTCTAATACTCCTGTCCCGGGTTAGACTGATATCTGCTAACCATGCCAACGGAAAAGTAGATGTCGGGTCTAATACAAAACATAGCATACATGAGGCTTCCTACTGCCGAAGCATACAGAACTGCCTTCATATTCTCTATCTCATCTGGTGTCTTAGGACTCTGATCCTTGGATAGAGTGATTCCATGCCTGAAAGGAAAAAACCATTTCTTGGAATCCTGCATGCTAAAACGAGTAAGGATATCATCGATATACTTTGCTTGTGATAAGCCCAACATCCTTTGTCTCCGATCTCGCATAAGTTTGATCCCAAGGATGTGACTGATTTCTCCCAAGTCCTTCATATCGAACTACCCAGATAACCATACTTTAACCGTAGATAATGCCCCCGCATAGTTTTCGATGAGTAAGATATCGTCTACATAAAGTACTAAGAAGATCACCACGCTTTCGTCACGCTTCTTGTACACACATGACTCATCCGGACTTTGATCAAAATCATAAGATTTTATATTTTGATCAAATCAAGTGTTCTAAGACCTCGATGCCTGCTTAAGTCCATAAATGGATCTCTTAAGCTTGCACAACATGTGCTCCTGGCCCTTTGCAATGAATCCATCTGGTTGTATCATATAGATACACTCGTCAAGACTTCCGTTAAGGAAAGCTGTCTTGACGTCCATTTGCTAAATTTTTTAATCGAAGTGTGCGGAAATGGATAAGAGAATCTGGATAGATTTAAGCATGGCTACCGGTGAAAAAGTTTTCTCATAGTCAATCCCTTCTTTCTTAGTGAACTCTTTAGCAACAAGCCTAGCTTTGAAGGTTTCAAGCTTTTCGTCTACTCCTCTCTTCCTCTTATAGATCCACTTGCATCCAATGGGTTTTATCCCTTCGGGTGGTTCCACAAGTTCCCAAACCTGATTGGAATACATAGATTTCATCTCTGAATTCATAGCCTTTTGCCAAAGATCTGCATCTTTGTCTTGTAGTGCTTCATTGTAGTTACATGGCCCAATATCCAGTTCTACCAGGATCCTGTCAAAAGACTCTCCCAAGAACATATACCGATCAGGTTGATGAACAACCCTCCCACTACGACGAGACACTACCTGTGTCTGTGTTCTTGTAGTAACAGGCTGTGCATAATCTGAACCCTGTGCATCAGCACCCTATTCTTGATTTGCACATATCCCAATAATCCTCTCACTACGACGAGGTAATAGAATATCAGTGACTTGTGGTTCCTCTTTCGTTCTATTGGAATTTCCTCTCAGTTCTTCTAGAATAATTTTTCTATTAGGCCTGTGGTCTATAAAATAATTCTCTTCCAAGAATCAGGCATTGGTGCTAACAATGACATTCTGATCCTTAAAATTATAAAATAGACCACCCTTCATTCCCTTGGGATGCCCCACAATGAAACAGACTTCTGTCCTCGGTTTCAACTTACCCGCGTTCTCTTTCAGCACATGTGCTGGACACCCCCAAATTCGAGTGTGTTTCAGACTAGGCCTACACCCGATCCCCAATTCTGTGGGAGTAGAAGGTACTGACTTAGAATGTACTGACTTAGAAGGTACTAAGTTAATGTAAGCCGCTGTCTCTAAAGTGAGTCCCCAAAACGAACGTGGTAAACCTGAATAACTCATCATTAACCTTACAATTTTCATAAGAGTCCTATTCATTCTTTCTGCTACACCATCCTACTGAGGGGTGCCAGGTGCAGTCAACTAGGATGTATTCCCCTCAGATGATAAGTAGTCCTTAAACTCTCCAAAGAGGTATTCCCCACTATGGTCGGATCGTAGTGATTTGATACTTTTACCTATACGCTTCTCCGCCTCCGCCTTGAATTTTTTAAATTTCTCAAAGCATTCAGACTTACGGTGCATCAGGTAAATGTATCCATACCTTGAGTAGTCATCAATGAAACTGACGAAGTACTCAAAGCCACCTCTAGCTCGGATTGCCAAAGGACCACACACATCAGAATGAACCAGCTCAAACGGTTCTTTAGCTCTATAGCAATTGGCCGAAAATGGCCTCTTGGTCATTTTACCCTCTAAGAAAGATTCACCGACTGGAAGTGCTTCCATTTCCAATGAACTCAAAGGTCCATCTACTATCAGTCTGTTTATCTTTTTTAGATTAAAATGACCAAAGCATAAGTCCTAAAGAAATGTTTGATTCATTAAAGAAGAAAACTTTCTCTCATATGATAAATTAGATGTGTTATTCATTTTAGTTAGTTGCAGTGTAGGAGAGATTGGAGTAATAATATAAAGATTATCCAAAAATATACCAGAACAGATAACCTGTTTATTATCCTTAGTAACCACAGAGTTATTAAAATAAACAAAATATCATTCTTTAACCAATCCAGAAAAGGAAACTAAGTTCTTTCTAATGGTAGGTACATAAACACAATCTCTCAATATTAACACCTGATCTCTACCAAAACTGAGAGTGGCATCTCCTACTGCAACTGTTGTTACCTTTGTATTATTGCCCATATGCAGGTAAATCTCCCCATCACTAAATTGTTGGGTTTCTTAGAACCCCTGTAATGAATTACAGACATAATTAGTGGCTCCCGTATCTACTCACTAGGTACCGGTAGATAACACCGCAAAACATGTTTCCACAACGAGTGAACATAAATTACTGTGATTGTTCTGCCTTCTGAGAAATACTAAACTTACACACGATCCTAAGGTTAGGATGCCTAGTTTTCTAGGGCTTAAAAGAACCGAAGGGTTGTCACTTACACACGAACCTAGGGTCTTTTTTTTTAGTTATCTACTACATATTTCATGTGTTGAATCTACTATTTATATATTCTCTATTTGTCTTCTCTTTTCAGGCTGGTCATTATGTCCGTGGCTTCGGAGGTTCTACCTCTGGCGAGGTGTTGGAGTGGTACGATGCCCTCCCTGCTCCTAGCTGAGCTTATATTGACGCCTTCGATTTTGCTCGTTTCGTACCTTTATTGGGTAGGACGAGTAATGACCGGGTACGGTTGACAGCTCTGGAAGAGCGGTGGTGGGATACCACCAACACCTTCCATTTCACCACCATTAAGGCTACCTTAACGCCTCTTGACTTCGCTCTCATCACCGACATTCGGGTTAGAGGAGCTCCCATCCCGTTTGATCCATCCATAGCCCAATCGATCGACGCGCTACTGTACTTCCTTGGGGCCATTCCGGCTTAGATGGATCGCGACAGGGTACGGTATACTTGGTTCTTCGACTACTTTTGCCATTTCCAGTGCACCGAGCCTCGCTACTATGAGTGGGACGCCCAAGGCTTCTTGATGTATATGTTTGGTACCTCCTTATTTTTGAACAAGGAGAACACCGTTCATTTACATTATCTCGGTGGCTTGGCTCGCCTTGATCGAGTCGCTTCATATGACTGGGGAGGAGCTGCCCTCGCCACCCTCTACAGCTTCAGGAGTACTCTTACTCGGGGATACTGGAGGGTTTGGGAGGTATGGTTTAGTTTATTTAGTTTTTCATTTATTCCCGTTCTTTTGTTTACTCATTATTTGCTTGTTGACATCTTTTCTTTGCAGCTATGGACCTTTGAGTTCCTTGGGCTTCATGTCTTGGTGAACTCGACGGCAGACCCTCTGGTGATTTCCCGTGCAGCCCGGTGGTCCAAAGGGCTGAAGGGGAAGAAGGCCGGGGGAAAGGACATCGACCGCTTCCAGGTGTCTTTAGACCGGCTGACCCCTTACCAAGTATCCTTACTTTCTATTTATTGTTTATTACTGTCTGTACTGTACTATTCATTACATCAGATCACTGCACACTGATTATCATACTGTACTGCGTTCATTGTTCACTATTTATTGTATTATATTGTACTTTAAACTATTGCAGGTCCACTGGGACATTTGGTGAGGGGTAGAGGATCGGGCCGGCGCAGATCTGATGCACAGCCGAGATCCTTCCTCGAGATGGATCCTGCTAAAGGGTTCATTTGGATGGGAGTAATATCTAGGAGAGCGAGTTGTTCGCCAGTCGCTCGGCCTGGATCACTTTCGAATACCAGTGGTTCCTCCAGCCTGCATACACCGGACCGATAATCTGGCCCGGGGCGATATCCTTTTAGAGCTGGTAGGGACTCCTACTGCTGAGCTGCTCGTGGCAGAGGGAGATTACACCGCCTAGGCCCGGGCACCTCTATTGGGTCCATTAGGACCCGACCTAGCTGGTGGTAGGAGGAGGCAAGCACCGGAGGTTGGCGATGGTGACGCTGCTGATGATGCTGCGAGAGCTGTTGCTGGAGCTGCAGGTGAGGCCGCCAGAGGGATGAGGGGCCCAGAGATTCCTTGGGAGATTCAGACCGTGGCCTACGACTTTCCTATCCCTCTATAAGTTCCTGTTCCACCAGCACCGGAGTTCAGGGCAGAGATCGGCCAGGTTTGTCTTACACCTTTGCTTCAGTTACACCCTATTTTTACCTGTCCAACATTTTTGAATTGTTCCTTTTTGCTTTTTGCAGATTGATCAGGCTTGGTTGGACCGCACGATGCTGATGGTTATCGGCCTTAGAACACTGGTCTGACAGAAGGATGCCACTATCCGAGCAGCTGGCATTACTTTCACACCAGTAGCCATCGTAAGTAGCTCATATTTTATTTTGGTTTCTCTGCACTTTCTTTTGTTCTGAGTCTTACTTCTCTTTTGACAGCCCCCAGTACTGGCTACCGGCATAGTACCTCCTGCTTCGCCTCCAGCTCCGGCTCGAGGCCGTGGGTCCCGCGTTGCTTCCTCAAGAGCTCATTCCCAGGGATCCATCTCTTCTGCTAGGAGCTGATCCAGGTTCATGTCCTCCTTCTCTGGCAGTGATGATGGTGATGACTTTAACCGGCTCTTTGAGGATGGTAATTCAGAAGAGGTCGGTTTTTCTTCTCGTTGGGTCCGCCTGAGGCACTACTAAGAGGGAGAGCTTTCCCCCATTTTTATTTTTTGATACATTTTACTTTGATGGGCCAACGTGCCCCAATTTGATACTCTTATGGGCATACGTGCTCCTGTTTACTATTTTATTGGGCCTGAGTGCCCCGGTTACATTTTGATACATTCTGCTACTTTTTGATGTATTTTGGACCTTCATGCCATTTATTACTTCACATGTTCATCTTTCGTTTTGTTTGTTGTTCAAACTATTTTAGATGCACAATACAAATGTCAAGCCATACACAGAATGCAGAAACCACAAACTGATACATGCTTGCCACTTTTTAGCATGGCGGTCGCTATAAATAACATGGCGGTCTCCAGATACAAATTGCCGGTCGCCTAGTCAAAGGGCTGATGTCACTATATTATGCTTTTCAGAGTTGGCGATCGTCGCCTCTAAAGTGGCGGTCACCACCTTAAATGTACCTTTCGCCAAAATTTTGATTTTTTACCCTTTCCTGCCTTATAAATATAGCCCTGGAGGCCCCATTTTCTGTTGTTCTAACCCAGATGGCTAATCCCCTTTCTTCATGGATTGAGGCATTCTCTCATATCGAACATTTAAACTTTTCCCCTTTCGGTATCAACTCCTTATTTCCTCTTACGGCTATAAAGATTGACGGGCCTTTGTTGAATGCTCTATTGATTGGTCTGCGTCAAACTACTTTCTATTACCCCCATCGGATCATGCGGCAGTTTGGTCACGGTCAAATCATCTTTCCTAGTATTCGAGACCGTTTATTCTCATCTGCGCTGCGGGCTCCATTTCAAACACTGTATCAGAATGCCTGGCCCTCTCGTTCACGTATGGAGATGCAGGAGCTGCAATGTCCCAAGCTTTCTGCTGAGTACAAAACATGGCTAATACAGGATCGGAAGAAGAAAGATAAAGAAGAAGGAAAACAAGTAGCAAAAAGGAGAAGGGTTTGAGGCCTCCTACTTTGTCTTAAAGATTTCATAGCTTTCCTCTTTTGTTTGTAGAGTTTGAGACTTACGTGCCCTCCATTTTATTTTCAAAACTTTGCAACATCCGATCAGAGTAATGAAAACTCCCTCTTTATATTTTAGATGATTTAAATTTATCCAAAATTTGAATGACTTTATTATCAAAATCCAGAGACTAATTTGCATTGGTCTTACTTAGATTCAAAGATGGTTAAAAACAAAGAATGTGGCCGTACTTCTTAAATGAAGCTGCCTACGTATCCCAAAAAGATGGAATCAGGCCATGACGTAGTTCGGGGTCGGTTTGTTCTCGGGTGTTGACGCTCTCCTTTTGTGATGCCCTAACTTTTTCCAAGGTCTCCCTTTCGGGTTTTCGGCCTTATAGGCTGCTTTAACTTTTTCTTGAGTTGCCTTTTTGGTTTTCAACTTAGCGAGCTTTTATTTTATTTTTATTTTTACCTCAAGGATAGTACTTTTTGAGTGGATCGAGGTTTACCGGGGTGGAAAACACATTGCCATCCAAATCTATAATGATGACTGCATCACCGGTCATGATGGTTTTGATGAGAAACGGTCTAAACTAGTTCGGCTTGAACTTGTCTCTCGGGTCGAAGATAGGAGCTCTGATTTTTTTAAGAACCAAATCTCATTTTTTAAGGTCCCGGGTCTTAACCTTCTTACTGAATGCTCGAGCTATCCTCCTCTGGAATCCTTGTACATGAAACAGAGCCTGCAGTCTACTTTCATCAAACAAGAGCAATTCTTTCATCCGGTTCCTCTGCCATTCTGCTTCTGAAATACTGGCCTCGGCTACTACTCTTAGTGAAGGGATTTCCACTTCAATGGGAACCACGACTTCCATCCCGTACACTAAAGAGTATGGTGTGGTTCCAGTTGAAGTTTTGATCGACCTTCGGTACTCCTAAAGTGCAAATGGTAGATGCTCCGACCAATCCTTATGCGAGTTGATCGTCTTTTGTAGAATTTGCTTGGTGTTCTTGTTTGCTGTCTCAACCGCTCTATTGGTTTGCGACCGATATGGTGAGGACTTGTGGGCCACTATCCGATATTCTTCGAAAAGATCCAGGACCTCTCATTGGAAATGCGAGCCATTATCTGATATGACCTCATGGGGGACCCCATACCGACAGATGATGTTTTTCTTGATGAACTTAGCAACATGAGAGGCTTTCAATACTGAGTAAGAGGCTGCTTCCACCCACTTGGTAAAGTAGTCAATGGCCACTAAGATATACTCGTGCCCATTTGACGCCTTCGGTGTTACCTTGCTGATCACATCAACGCCCCATACTGAGAAAGGCCATGGTGACGTCAGGTTATACAATTGAGATGGGGGAATGTGCATGAGATTTGTGTGAATCTGATATTTGTGGCACCTCCGCACGAACTGTATGCAGTTTGTCTCCATCGTCATCCAAAAGTATCCTTGTCATAGGATTTTCTTGGCTAACATATTCCCACTCATGTGTGGCCCACAAACTCCCGCGTGGATTTCTTCCATCAATTCTTGACCTTCTTCATTGTTGATGCATAGCTTGTTGACCCCAGAATGCCCTCGTTTGTATAGTCTACCACTGTAAATGACAAGCTGTGCAGATAATTGTCGAATTACCCTTTTGTCCTTTTTACTAGCAAACATGGGGTATTCTCCTTTCTCTAAAAAATTTTGAATATCAAAATACCATGGAAGGTCGTGAGTGCCTTCCTCGATTGCGGCTGTCACCTCATATGCCGGCTTTCTCTTATGTTCAATTATCAAAGGCCTCATTCGAACCCCGGATGGTATGTCCATCATGGATGCTAAGGTGGCCAGTGCATCGGCGAACTTGTTCCGCAGTCTTGGCACGTGGGTAAATATCACTGATTCGAAACACAGTATCAGTTTCTCTAGCTCTTGATGATAGAGAATCAAGGTTAAGGCCTTGACCTTCCATTCCCCTCTCACTTGCGAAACCACTAGTGCTGAATCTCTGATGACTTTTAGCTTCCTTGCCCCTAGTTCTAAGGCTGTCTCTAATCCAGCTAAACATGCTTCATACTCAGTCTGATTGTTGGTAACTTCAAAATTTAGCTTTAAAGATAACAGAACATGTGATTCATCGAGAGTGACAAAAAGGACTCCTATTTCATAGCCATATTGATTGGATGCACCATCAAAATATAGAGTCCACCTGTCATCCCCAACTTTCATCAGTTGTTCATTAGGAAACTGGAACTATGTGTCTTTACCTCCTTCAACTGGTTGATCGGCCAGGAATCCTGCCACTGCTCTGCCCTTGACTGACTTTCGAGTGCCATATTAAAGATCAAATTCAGATAATAGTAGCAACCATCGAGCCAACCTTCCCGTCAGTGCCGGCTTTTTAAATAGGTACTTCAACGGGTTCATCTGGGAGATGATGTTCACTGTGAAAGATAGCATGTAATGTCTTAGTTTTTGAGAAGCCCAAACCAAGTCCCAACATGTCTTTTCCAGTTGTGTGTACCGTATTTTTGACCCTGTCATCTTCTTACTTAAGTGGTGGACAGCCTTTTCGATTCCAGTTTCTCCCTCTTGTGCCAGCATACATCCTATAGCCGAGTCAGTTACTGACAAGTAGAGAATCAGTGGCCTATCTAGTTCAGGAGGAGTTAGGACATATGAATTTTGCAAATACTATCGTACGGCATCAAAGGCGTCTTAGCATTTCTGATCCCATTTGAACTCGACTCCTTTCTTTTGCAGAGAGAAGAGCGGCTCGCAGGTAGTTGTCAATTTTGTAATGAATCGGCTGATAAATTGTATCTTACCTAGGAAGCCCCTGACTTTTCGCTCGGTCCTAGGAGGAGGCATTTTCAGGATTTCTTTGATCTTTGAAGGATCGACTTCAATGCCTCGTTGAGTGATCATAAATCCAAGCATCTTTCTGGTGATAACTCCAAAGGCACACTTTTGCGGGTTGAATCGCATCTTATACTTTCGAATACTTTCGAAGAACTTTTACAGTGCTATGATGTGACCATCTCGATCCTTGGATTTGACTATCATATCATCCACGTATACTTCGACCTCCTTATGTATCGTGTCGCGCAGTAAAGTAGTGGTACCACTTTGATAGGTTGGCCTGCATTCTTCAATCCAAATGGCATTACACGATAACAATAGGTGCCCCAAGGTGTGGTGAAGGTCGTCTTTTCTCTGTCCTCGGGATCCATGAGAATCTGGTTGTACCCGGAGAATCCATCCATGAATGACAACACGGTATGCCCCGCTATACTGTCTACTAAGACATCGATATGTGGTAATGGAAAATCGTCTTTCAGGTTGGCCTTGTTGAGATCCTAAAAATCCACACAGACTCGGATACGTTCGTCCTTCTTTAAAACAGGCACAATATTAGCTACCCATTTCGGATACACAGTTACCATGAGGAATCCTGCATTAATCTATTTGGCAACTTCCTCTTTGATCTTCATAGCCCATTCTGGCTGGATCCGTCTTAATTTTTGTTTGACCGATTTGGGATTAGGGTATAAGGGAATATGGTGCTCGACAATGTCAGGATCAATTCTAGGCATATCCTCGTAGGACCACGCAAATACATATTTGAATTCTTTTAATAAAATTATTAATTATTCTTGTTCAACAAAGGATAAAGAAGAACCAATTTGAACATTTGGCGGGTTATTTTTATTGCCCAAATTTATTAACAAAATTTTTTCAATTATAGGCTGGGTACACATTTTCCTTCTCTTTTTATTAAAAGTTTTATTTCTTCGGGGATATTCCGTCGAATTCAAAATTATTGAAAATTGTATGAAATAAATCAAACAAAAAAGAGTAACCAAAAATTTTGTTCATTTCATTGAAAGAAGAAGGAATTACAAACTCAAAAACATAAACAGGGGGGTGCACAAACAATCGTGCCCTCAACCGTAGACTCAGACTCAGACTTGGACTCGGAACAGACAATATGTACATAAAAAAACTCAATGGTCAAATTATTCACTTCGTTTGCAGTTACATCAACAATGAGCTTGGTACAGTCAACTGGTGCCCTAAAGCCCATCATGAAGCAGTCTGAGTTGGTTACTTGTAGTTGTGTCATCTTTTCATTGAAAAAAGTTCCCATGCCGATTCCATCGAGCTTGTTGTCCCAATCTTCTTCTTGAATCTTCCCCTCTTCCTCTTCCCCTTTCAGTTCCTCCTCTATTCAGACAACTGATGGCCAAAAAAGATCTCCGGCCCTGGCAGCTTCTGATTGGTTTCTTCGTCGGTCCATGGTTCTGTGGCGTTGGGATTTAGGGGTCGAAAATAGAAAAATTCAAAGATGTTTTGAAAAATATTTTTTAAACACCTTGTAAGCTAAAATTTTAAAATTCTTTTTTTGTTAAAAATAGAGTCGCCACTTAGTTAAAAAAAACTAAGAAAAATAAAATTGGCTACTGATCTTTAAAACGTTAACCAGAGAAAGAGGGTTCGGGGGCTAAGGTACGAATCGGGGAAGGTGTTAGGCACCCCGTTCGTCCAACCGTAAGGTTGGCCTGTACTAATCATCATTAGTTCATTAATAAAATTTCTCAAATGCATGCAAATACAGAAAATGAAGGCAAATGGAGAAAATCCAAAATTAAGTATGAAAAATACATAAAATATATACATAGCACTCAAAATTAGAGCAAATAAAGGAATAAAGTCCTAAGTCCTATGACATGCAATTTCTACCTAAAGGATACATGGAGCACACCCGCATGCGATACTCACAAAAATAAACTAAACTAGTATGGTTTGTATAAAAGAACAAAAATATGGTCGAAAATGCTAAAATTACCTAAATATAAATTATTAATAAAACAAACTTAAATTATTCTAAACATGCATTCTAAAGAAAATAACCAAAACATGCATAGTAAAAAATAAACTAAACTAATCATTGAAGGCGAAAACTAAATGTAAAAAGATGCATGCAAATTCTATACTAAAAGAAAGCATATTAACAAAGAAAATAAAATGAAAGTTTTATAACAAAGAGAATTTTGAAAGTTTAAAGAAAAATAAAGAAAAGAAAAGACATGGAGTAGAATTAAATATGTGTAATATTGGCAATTACTACTATTTTCATGTAAGTGCTTGGGATTATAACAATAACGACATTGTTGAGTCGTATTGTTTAAATTATGTTAGCACTAATTAATGATTGAATGAATTTAATACGAATAAATAAATAAGCCAAATAAGCTAAATATTGAATTCAAACATTAATAAAGCAACTATGAGTAATATAAGAGTATAATTGAAAATGAAATGATTAAAATAACCTGGCCACTCCAAAGGGATAGAAAATGGAGCTAGAAGGGCCGGGGATCCAATTAAAGTACCTAGATTGCCAGAGGAATCCTCAAGTTGGGAATATGCTTCGATGGGTTGATCCTCGGATGGTGATCAAGGCTTCAAAATGGGTGTCGGAGGCTCGGATCTCGGTAATTCGGCAGGGCTTCGGCGTCGGGGTTTGGGATTGCTTGGTATTTCGGCTGAGTCTCTCTCTCACTCAAAATTCGTACTAAAAACGTATGCTGGAGTACGGTATTTATAAAATTCTTCAACCAATGAGATGCTGCCACGTTTAAGGGACACGTCAGGCCATTTGAAGTTTGCGGTTGCCACTATGAGAGTTGGCGGTTGCCAGATTTTTGAAAGTTTTCACAAAGTTCTTTGGTGGTTGCCACAACGGGAGTTGGCGGCCGCCATGATGGAAGGTGGCGGTCGCCTCTTTGGGCTAGGGTTTCTACAAAATTTTATGGTGGGCGCCACAATGCAAGCTGGCGGTTGCCTTACTTGGGCAGCAAGTTTCGATGGTTCGTCAAAATTTTATTGGTTTGAAGGTTCTGGGTTCAAATACTGAGCTTGGATCACTTCCCGAGGATCGAAATGAGGTCCTATTCTAGCTATTTTCATTATCAGATTTGCCTAAGATTAGGCATGGTCAAATTGAGGTGTCTACAGTTGCCCCTCTTTGATATAACTTGCGTAGCAACGTGTGAAGCAAGTTATATCAAAGATCCAGAGACAACAACCATTTTACCGAGCCGTTAATCTTAGGCCATGAGCACACAATCATTCATATAATGTTGGTCGTACTTGAATTTTCATCGAGCTACCTACGTACCCCTTTGCTAGGGATCAGACCAGAACGTAATTCACGGGGCAAAATGCAAGATGCAATGATAAGGAACATGATGTGGATGCTAACATGAATAAATGCTAACATGATGCAGACATTTACATTGCAGGGCAGATATAATGCGAGAGGGTTCTGATGTCATAACACGGATTAAGAAGAGGATCAACCATTTTTAGGTCGTGAAGGGACCGAGGAGTCAATTTTAGGTCATGAGGAGGACTGACGAGTCAGTTTAAGGTCGTGAGGAGGACCAACGAGTCAGTTTAGGGTCGTGAGGAGGACCGATGAGTCAGTTTATGGTCATACGAGTCAGTTTATGATCATGAAGAGGATCGACGAGTCAGTTTATGGTCGTGAGGGCCGACGAGTCAGTTTATGGTCATGAAGAGGACTGACGAGTCAATTTAGGGTCGTGAGGAGGACCGACGAGTTAGTTTATGACATAAAGAGGACTGACGTGTCAGTTTAAGGTCATAAAGAGGACCGACGAGTCAGTTTAGGGTCGTGAGGAGGACCGACGAGGTAGTGCGAAGTATGAGATAAAAGCCAAGTTAAGATTTTAAAATTTATCGGAGAAGATATTACGAATTAATAGGTCGGGTTAAGACCTAAAATTTGGGATGAGATACGAGATCAAAAATAATTAGAAGCTAAATTTATGGCTTAAAATTAAATTTATTGGAGTGAAAAATCACAAATTAATAGGTCGAGTTACGACCTAAAATTCGGGATGAAGAATAGTGAAAATTAACAAAACACATATTAAAAAGGCTCCCCAAACAGCCCCTTCCATGACATGACTGCTGACAGTCTGGGGAAGAGGAATTGTTTCCCCCTCTGACATGGCGGTCGCCATGATCAAAACCCTTCGAAAGTGGCGGCCGCCGGATAAAAACTCCTCCAACATGGCGGTCGCCGTGTGGCTCAAGAACAACTCTCGTCACAAGAACATCACAGCACCCCACCAGGTTAAACTCAACTTAACCTTCTAGAGAAACATACTACTTAACACCTAGTCGTATCACATCAACACATAATCATATACCCACATACCTCGAAAAATCGCTCGGAGTGACACATCAATCCGAGTAACTTGCTTGGAATTCCCGCTAGAATGGCTGTCGGCCAAACGCTTTTGTAACATGAACCCTGAACTAGTCGACCGGACGCCCAAGTGCAAGACATGTCATCCCGAAGATCCAACCTCAATGCACAAACATCGTGTAGCATGCAAATGTCAAATATTCCAATGCAATTTCATGCTAGCACACCAATACATGAATGTCACACATCAATGCAAGCTCTCACGTAACAGATTAACCTTTTCCACGGTTCCTAGGTATTCTAACCTAGAGCTCTGATACCATTTGTAGCGCCTTTGTCCCGTTTGAATATGTATTAAATACATTTCTTGGAGACCAACCCAATTTGAAAGCCTTTTGTTTGAAAACTATGCCTTTGAATACTCCATTCTTGTCTCAAACTCCATTTAAAAACACCTGAATTAAACGTTTATCAACAAACACATGCTGACCGCTCGAGCAGTCAGGTACCCGAGACCTCATGTCAAAATTCCTTTAAGACTGAGAAAATCAATCACTTCTTCTTCTTTTTGAAACATGGATTCAAATTCTTAAAGCAAGCTCTTAAAATACTCATAAAGGCTTAAACATCCATCCATTCCATGAAAATCTGAAATCAACTTTATTAACAAAAATCGCCATACACCGGTGTTAAAGTGTTCAACCATTATACACCAAACGACTTCACATGCATGCACAACATGAATAGGTGGCTCTAAGGCCTTACAACAAGGTACTCTATCCCTCAAATACAATATTCCAAACGTTCAAAAGTAAAATATTATGTCTATACAATTCCATTCTCCAAACTAACTATCTGGAAGGAATATAACTCCACCTGTAACGCCAAAGGTCCAATGACCGTCACCTCAGCCCAAAATCTTCATCCCGCCATCACCTGAAATGTTGTTAGACAACATGAGCCGAAGCTCGTAGGAACAAGACTAACCTCAGTACATGCATGATATATGAGGGTGGTTATGAAAGATGCACACATAGATTTGATTAAAACATATCGTTCGTTCTCAAAATAAATTCTCATTTGCATAACAAAATTTTATATGAAAAGGATTTGTTGATCCATATTTCTTAGTTTCCATTAAATCAATCAATTTACTAATCTTAATTAATCAAACGCATTTTTGTCTCTCTTTTCACCAACCAAACATGCTTTCACATTTCACGATCTTCTCAATTCCTTCACTTAAAGTTTCATTAACCAAATTCCTTTATCATCTCCCATTATCCAACACATTTTATCGTTTGTTCCATTTCAGATTAAGGTTTTCCCAATCCAATCATTTACAACGGACATAGCACATACGCTAATACACACACTTGTGAGCATTTTTTTTTTCATGTTTTACCAATTCATGGTTCAAAATAGAGGCACCAGCGCCGGACGAGCGTATAAACCCCGTAGCGTTACACTCGACCCGGCCACATAGGCCCCACGAAGTAACGGAACGTTCTATAACCCGACACGACTCATCTCTTCCCGATTGTTAACCGGAGGGCAGTGAACCCTATCGTCCTTTTTCGGTTGCTAGCCGGCGGGCAGAGAACCCAATCTGCGTAGTTTTTTGAACTTTTACCGAGGAGCTACACGTGCCCAACCTTAAACGATCCCTTGGATCCACAAACCGGTCCTTTTTCAATATATCAGAATACAACATACACATGTGAGTCCAACCCAAATTGTTCCTTTTGCCAAACCCACGTCGCATATATTTCCATTATTCACAATTTCATTGTTTTGGTGCTCAAACCCAAATTAACCCTCATATGGTTTCAATTTCACAAATTCATTATTTCATTCGACAAAACCCACATTTTAAGCTTAACATCAACATGTATCGCATTAATTCATGTAATCAAGTTTGCAATAAGCTAAGACAACCTCTAATTGATCGTTAATCACGTCAATTTCATCGTACCAATTCTTTAAGCACAGAACCCCCAAATTTCATGGCTTGTGCCCAAATTCCAAACCCTAGGTCCTCATTTTTGTAATATAACCCCCATAAATGACATTGTCAAGATAAAAACATGTTAAATCCTTCACAGATTCAAGATTAAACCATCATTGTCATCAAACTTTAATTTAGGACTTTAAGAACATGTATTTCATGCTTTGTGTTCATAAATTGAAAAACACGACACATATAAAATATTCCAAGAAGGTCTTAGATCCTACCTTAGGAATGCTAGATCCGCAAGAGAAAGCCTCAAGCAAGCTCCATCCATGAGAATCTCCAACCGCACGGTGAGAAAAGCTTGTCCAACGCCAAGGTCAGGCCTCCAACAATGAAGCCACCAAGAGGGAGCCAAGAAAACTCACTTGGAGGAGCCAAACAAGCTCCAAACAACCCTCAAACCCAAGCCCAAGCTCTCACCCACACTATAGAGAGAGAGAGACATGAATAGAATGGAAGAAAAAGGCCCCACGCGATCTTTTTAAAACATCTGCTCCGCCACAGTCCGCTCGAGCGGTCACACCCCAGAAAACTTTCTTCCACTAGTCCGCTCGAGCGGGCTCCCCACCGCTCGAGCGGCCAACACTGGTAGATACACCGAACAGGAGCTGCCAAAATCGAGTCCAAGCACAAGCCAAACGCCTCACAACGATGTTCTTCTATCCAAATTCATCTTCAACCGTCATGATCGAGCATACAAAAACCCAAAACTTAATTCCCACGCACAATTTGCACTTCTAAACATCTCCACTAGGCATAATTCATTTGTTTTCATTAATGCTTCAAAAATAACAAAGGTCCGAGTCGCTACACCCCTAAAGTTAGAAAAATTATTATTGTTCTTTTGGAAAAATTATTTTTTTTTTGGAAATCATTTTTACTAATAAATTTTTTGAAAATAACGCAAAAGAAAAATAAACAAATAAAACAAATATACTTAAAAGAGAATAAACACATATAAATAACAGACCCCCAAACAACTCCCCTCTAAAACCTAAAAATGGTCGTAACTGTTGACAGACTGGCGCTGTTTCCCCTCTGACATGGTGTTTTCTATAATCAGAACCCCTCGAATATGGCGGTCGCTGGATAAAATTCCCTTGAACATGACGGTCACCAAGAAACTCTTGAAATACTTGGCGGTCGCTATAATGGAATATGGCGGTCGCCATCTTGAGACGCGTATAAGGCCCACAGGTCGCGCGGGGTAGGGCTCATTCTCACCTATCTCACTCTCTCTCTTGCTCTTTGTTCTCTCTTGTTTCTCTGTCAAGCTCCTTTTTTCTCCTCCCTTGTCTTCTAGCTTTCGTACCCTTTCTTTCTTGTCTTGCTTGATACACGATGTTTACCCTTCTGTTTGTGATCCCGTTCCTCTTCATGGTGGGCCAGGGCCATGGAGATGACGATCTTGGGGCACAATAGGGTCCCTCTACTACTGGGAGTTCTTCTATGGGGACCCTCAAAGGCACGACCTCTATTCTTCTTGCTAGTGGAGTCACCTCCACACAGCCATCTGCTGCGATGGATGCCCTCGTACTTGAGGCAGAGCGTGCTTCCCACCGCATAGCCAATAAGGAGGCACGAGCAGCTGCCGAGGCACAGGCTGTTGCTGAAGCTACTGCTGAGACTGCGATGGCCGATTTCTTGAACCCTGATGCTGGGGAGGGCCACCTAGCTCCTTTTGATCCGCATACTTACGCTCCAACACCCTATCGCATGGTTCCATGTGGGGTGAGACGTTACGAGCCTCCCACCGATGCCGTTGCTGCTGACGTTCTTCTACGGGAGCCTGACCACCACATTTCTCGCCAGCAACCTTCAGTATGTACCCTATCCATACTGTTTTAAATATCAGAGCATGTTTTTTATGATATATCAAATGTAGATGCATGTCTAGGATCCCCCAGATGATATGATAATGTGTTTTGATATGACGATGAATGATAATGAATGATGTTTTATTTTGATGATGGTGTGATGCTTTGGGATTTAAACTTAGCTTCGGTACCTTTGCTTTGGAGATTTAAAACAGTAGGGACTCTTAGAATTTTGAACAAACAATGAAAGAAATGGCGATTATTTTAATGAAAATCACAAAATAAAGGGCTTGGAATTTTTTATTTTTAGGAAAAAAAAAAGGCGGGGTGGGGGGTTTTGTTTTTGGGGCATGAAAATTGAAGGGGTAATTTTTATCAAAAATCCTAAAATTAGAGGCGATTTTGTCAAAAATTTCTGAATAAAGCAAATTTTCAAAAATCACAAACTCTGGAAGTCAAAGGGGTATTTTTCAAAAATCTAGAAAATTAGGAAAATTTTGAGAATTCTTAGAAAAATTTTGAAAAAATATTTTAGAAAATCCTAGAAAAAAATTTAGCAATTTGAGAAAAATTTTAAGAAAACCCTAAATTTTTTTAGAAAAACTCAAGAAAATGTTAGAAATTTTTAGAAAATCCTTAGAAATTTTAGAAAAATTTTAAGAAAACCCTGAAATTTTTTAGGAAATCTTAAAAATTTTAGGAAAATCCTTTTAGAAGATTGGAGAGAATTTTTAAAGATTCCTAGAAAATTTATCTTAAAAGGTTAGGGCAAAAGGGGCAAAACACAAATATCAAATGGCGGAGAGATTTTTTTTTTAAAGAATGGGTATCTCAAAATGATAGAGTTTTGCCTGACGCACCAGGACTTTAGGGTTGTTAGTCTTTTACTAAAACGTACAAAACCAAAGGATCGTCACTTACATACGAACCTAAGGTAAGAAGGTTTGCCTGATTTACTGAAGGGTCGTTACTCACACACGAACCTAGGGTAGGAAGGTCCCTAGGAAGGTTTGCTTGATTTATTGAATGGTCGTTACTTACACATGAACCTAGGGTAAGAAGGTTTGCTTGATTTATCAAGGCTTAAAAAGGACCGAAGGGTCGTCACTTACACACGAACCTAGGGTAGGAAGGTTTGCCTAATTTATAAGGGCTTAGAAAGGACTGAAGGGTCGTTACATACACACGAACCTAGGGTTAGGGTGCCTAATTTTCTAGGACTTGAAAGAACCGAATGGTCGTCACTTACACACGAACAAACCGAAGGGTTGTCACTTACACACGAACCTAAGGTTAGGGAGATTTGCCTACTTTTCTAGGGCTTGAAAAAATCGAATGGTCATCACTTACACACGATCCTAAGGTTAGGATGCCTAGTTTTCTAGGGCGTGAAAGAACCGAAGGGTCGTCACTTACACACGAACCTAGGGTTTTTTTTGGTTATCTAGTACATATTTCATATGTTGAATTTGCTATTTATATATTCTCTATTTGCCTTCTCTTTTCAGGCTAGTCATTATGTCCGTGGCTTCGGAGGTTCTACCTCTAGAGAGGTGTTGGAGTGGTACGATGCCCTCCCTGCTCCTAGCTGAGCTTATATTGACGCCTCTGATTTTGCTTGTTTCATTCCTTTATTGGGTAGGACGAGTAACGACTGGGTATGGTTGACAGCTCTAAAAGAGTGGTGGTGGGATACCACAAACACCTTCCATTTCACCACCTTTGATGCTACCTTAACGCCTCTTCACTTCGCTCTCATCACTAGCATCCGGGTTGGAGGAGCTCCCATCCTGTTTTATCCATCCATAGCCCAGTCGACCGATGCGCTACTGTACTTCCTTGGGGCCATTTCGGCTCAGATGGATCGCAACAGAGTCCGGTATACTTGGTTCTTCGACTGCTTTTGCCATTTCTAGTGCACCGAGCCCTGCTACTATGAGTGGGTCACCCGAGGCTTCTTGATGTATATGTTCGGTACCTCCTTGTTTTCGAACAAGGAGAACACCATTCAATTACATTATCTTGGCAGCTTGGCTCGCCTTGATCGAGTCGCTTCATATGACTGGGGAGGAGCTTCCCTCGCCACCCTCTACAGCTTCATGAGTACTCTTACTCGGTTCCCCCAAGAGCTCAGCATCGGGGGATACTGGAGGGTTTGGCTAGTATGGTTTAGTTTCTTTAGTTTTTCATTTATTCCCGTTCTTTTGTTTATTCATTATTTACTTGTTGACATCTTTTCTTTGTAGGTATGGACCTATGAGTTCTTCAGGCTTCATGTCCCAGCGAACTCGACGGCAGACCCTCTGGTTATTCCTCGTGCAGCCCGGTGGTCCCGAGGGCTGAAGGCGAAGAAGGCCAGGGGAAAGGACATCGACCGCTTCTAGGTGTCTTTAGACTGGCTGACCCCTGACCAGGTATCCTTACTTTATATTTACTATTTATTACTGTCTGCACTGTACTATTCATTGCATCAGATCACTACACACTGATTATCATACTATACTGCGTTCACTATTTATTGTATTGTACTGTATTTTGAACTATTGCAGGTCCACTGGGACGTCTAGCGAGCGGTAAAGGATCGGGCTGGTGCAGATCTGATGTGCAGCCGAGATCCTGCTTCGAGATGGATCCTGCTAAAGAGTCCATTTGGATGGAAGTATTATCTAGGAAAGCGAGTAGTTCTCCAGTCGCTCGGCCTAGATCACTTTCGGATACTAGTGGTTCCTCCAGCCTGCACGCGCCGGACCGATCATCTCGGCCGGGTCAATCTCCTTTTAGAGCTGGTGGGGACTCCTGCTGCTGAGTTGCTGGTGGCGGAGGGAGAATACACCACCTGGGCCCTGGCACATCTATTGGGTCCATTAGGACCCGGCCCAATAGGTGGCAGGAGGAGGCGGGCACCGGAGGCTGGCGATGGTGACGCTGCTGATGCTGCTGCGAGAGCTATTACTGGAGTTGCAGGTGAGGCCGCCAGAGGGATGCGGGGCCTAGAGATTCCTTGGGAGATTCAGACCGTGGCCTACGGCTTTCCTATCCTTCTATATGTTCCTGTTCCACCAGCACCGAAGTTCAAAGCAGAGATCGGCCAGGTTTGTCTTACACCTTTACTTCAGTTACACCCTATTTTTACCTGTCCATCATTTTTGAACTGTTCCTTTATGCTTTTTGCAGATTGATCAGGCTTGGTTGGACCGCACGATGCTGATGGTTGCCGGCTTTAGAGCACTGGTCCGACAGAGGGATGCCACTATCCAAGCAGCTGGCATTACTTTCACACCGGTGGCCATTGTAAGTATCTCATATTTTATTTCGGTTTCTCTGTACTTTCTTTTTTTTGGAGTCTTACTTCTCTTTTGAACGCCCCTAGTACTGGCTACCGGCATAGTACCTCCTACTCCGCCTCTAACTCTGGCTCGAGGCCGTGGGCCCGCGCTGCTTCCACTAGAGCTCATTCCCGGGGACCCATTTCTTCTGCTAGGAGCTGATCCAGGGTTATGTCCTCCTTTTTCGGCAGTGATGATGGCGATGACTTTGACCGGCTCTTTGAGGACGACAATTCAGAGGAGGTTAGTTCTTCTTCTTGCCGGGTCTGCCTGAGGCACCACTGAGAGGGAGAGCTTCCCCCCATTTTTATTTTCTAATACATTTTACTTTGATGGGCCTACGCGCCCCAATTTGATACTCTTATGGGCCTACGTGCCCCTGTTTACTGTTTTATTGGGCCTGGGTGCCCCAGTTACATTTGGATACATTCTGCTACTTTTTGATGCGTCTTGGGAATTCATGCCATTTATTACTTCACATGTTCATCTTTCTTTTTGTTTTCTGTTCGAACTGTTTTAGATGCATAGTACAAATGTCAAGACTTACACAGAATGCAGAAACCACAAACTGATAGATGCTTGCCACTTTTTAACATGGCGGTCGCTATAAATAACATGGCGGTTGCCAGTTACAATATGCCGGTCGCTTGGTCAAAGAGCTGATGTCACTGTATTATGCTTTTCAGAGTTGGCGGTCACCGCCTCTAAAGTGGCGGTCAACACTTTGAATGTACCTTTTACCAAAATTTTGAATTTTTTTCCTTTCATACCTTATAAATTTAGCCTTAGAGGCCCCATTTTCTGTTGTTCTAACCCAGATGGCAAATCCCCTTTCTTCATGGATTGAGGCATTCTCTCATGTCGAACGTTTAAACTTTGCCCCTTTCAGTATCAACTCCTTATTTCCTCTTATGGCCATAAAGATTAATGGGCCTTTGCTGAAAGCTCTGTTGATTGGTCTGTATCAGACTACTTTCTATTACCCTCATCGGAGTATGCGGCAATTCGGTCGTAGTTAGATCATCTTTCCCAGTATTCGAGACCATTTATTCTCATCTGCGCTGCTGGCTCCATTTCTAACACTGTATCGGGATGCCTGGCCCTCTCGTTCACGTATGGAGATGCAGGAGCTGCAATGTCCCGAGCTTTCTGCTGAGTATAAAACATGGCTGATATAGGATCGGAAGAAGAAAGATAAAGAAGAAGGAAAACAAGCAGCAAAAAGGAGAAGGATTTGAGGCCTCCTGCTTTGTCTTAAAGATTTCATAGCTTTCCTCTTTTATTTGTAGAGTTTGAGACTTGCGTGCCCTCCCTTTTATTTTCAAAACTTTGCAACATCCGATCAAAGTAATGAAAACTCCCCCTTTATGTTTTAGATGATTTAAATTTATCCAAACTTTGAATGACTTTATTATCAAAATCCAGAGATTAATTTGCATTGGTCTTGCTTAGATTCAAAGATGGTTAAAAACAAAGAATGTGTCCGAACTTCTTAAAAGAAGCTGCCTACGTATCCAAAAAAGATGGAATCAGGCCATGACGTAGTTCGGGCTCGGTTTGTTCTCGGGTGTTGACGCTGTCCTTTTGTGATGCCCTAACTTTTGCTAAGGTCTCCCTTTAGGGTTTTCGGCCTTGTGGGCTGCTTTAACTTTTGCCTGAGTTACCTTTTTGGTTTTTAACTCAGCGAGCTTTTATTTTATTTTTATTTTTACCTCAAGGATAGTACTTTTTGAGCGGGTTGAGGTTTACTGGGGTGGAAAACACATTGTCATCCAAATCTATAATGATGACTGCATCACCGGTTATGATGGTTTTGATGAGAAAAGGTCCGAACTAGTTCGGCTTAAACTTGTCTCTCGGGTCGAAGATAGGAGCTCAGATTTTCTTAAGGACCAAATCTCATTCTTTAAGGTCCCGGGTCTTAACCTTCTTACTGAACGCTCGAGCTATCCTCCTCTGGTATCCTCTTACATAAAATAGAGCCTGCAGTCTTCTTTCATCAAACAAGAGCAATTCTTTCATCCGATTCCTCTGCCATTCTGCTTCTGAAATACTGGCCTCGGCTACTACTCTTAGTGAAGAGATTTCTACTTCGATGGGAACCATAACTTCCATCCCGTACACTAAAGAGTATGGTGTGGTTCCAGTTGAAGTTCTGATCGACGTTCGGTATTCCTAAAGTGCAAATGGTAGATTCTCTTACCAATCCTTATTCGACTTGATCATCTTTTGTAGAATTTTCTTGATGTTCTTGTTTGCTGCCTCAACCGCTCTATTGGTTTGCGGCTGATATGGTGAGGATTTGTGGGCCACTATCCGGTATTCTTCAGAAAGATCCAGGACCTCTCATTGGAAATGCGAGCCATTATCTGATATGACCTCATGGGGATCCCCGTACCGACAGATGATGTTTTGCTTGATGAACTTAGCAACATGAGAGGTTTTCAATACTGAGTAGGGGGCTGCTTCCACCCATTTGGTAAAGTAGTCAATGGCCACTAAGATATACTCGTGCCCATTTGAGGCCTTCGGTGTTACCTTGCCGATCACATCAATGCCCCATACTGAGAAAGGCCATGGTGACGTCAGGATATACAACTGAGATGGGGGAACGTGTATGAGATTTGTGTGAATCTGACATTTGTGGCACTTCCGCACGAACTGTATGCAGTCTGTCTCAATTGTCATCCAAAAGTATCTTTGTTGTAAGATTTTCTTGGCTAACATATTCCCACTCATGTGTGGCCCACAAACTCCCGCGTGGATTTCTTCCATCAATTCTTGACCTTCTTCCTTGTTGACGAACAGCTTGTTGACCCCAGAATGCCCTCGTTTGTATTGTCTACCACCGTAAATGACAAACTGCGTAGATAATCATCGTATTGCCCTTTTGTCCTTTTTCTAGCAAACTTGGGGTATTCTCATTTCTCCAAAAAATTCTGAATATTAAAATATCATGGAAGGTCGTCAGTGCTTTCCTTGATTGCGGCTGCCACCTCGTATGCTGGCTTCCTCTTCTGTTCAATTATCAAAGGCCTCATTCGAACCCTGGCTGGTATGTCAATCATGGATGCTAAGGTGGCCAGTGCATCGCCGAACTTGTTCTGTAGTCTTGGCACGTGGGTAAATATCACTAATTCGAAACACGGTATCAGTTTCTCTAGCTCTTAATGATAGAGAATCAAGGTTAAGTCCCTGACCTTCCATTCCCTCTTGCTTGCGAAACCACTAGTGCTGAATCTCCGATGACTTTCAGCTTCCATGCCTCTAGTTCTAAGGCTGCCTCCAATCCAGCAAAACATGCTTCATACTCAGCCTGATTGTTGGTAACTTCAAAATTTAGCTTTAAAGATAACAGAACATGTGATTCATCGGGAGTGACAAGAAGGACTCCTATTCCATAGCCATATTAATTGGATGCGCCATCAAAATATAGAGTCCACTTGTCATCCCTGACTTTCATCAATCGTTCGTCAAGAAACTGGAACTCTATGTCTTCACCTCCT
This sequence comes from Heliamphora exappendiculata, assembly GCA_034768845.1. NCBI lineage: Eukaryota > Viridiplantae > Streptophyta > Magnoliopsida > Ericales > Sarraceniaceae > Heliamphora > Heliamphora exappendiculata. Next base: position 4,691,954 of record JAOTRH010000008.1, on the reverse strand, counting down.
TTAACTGGTTGATCGGCCAGTAATTCTGCCACTTCTCTGCCCTTGACTGACTTTCGAGTGACATATTAAAGATCAAATTTAGATAATAGTAGCAACCATCGAGCCAACCTTCCCGTCAGTGTCGGCTTTTTAAATAAATACTTCAACGGGTCCATCCGGGAGATGATGTTCACTGTGAAAGACAGCACGTAATGTCTTAGTTTTTGAGAAGCCTAAACCAAGGCCCAACATGTCTTTTTCAGTGGTGTGTACCATATTTTTGACCCTGTCATCTTCTTTCTTAAGTAGTGGACAGCCTTTTCAATTCTAATTTCACCCTCTTGCGCTAGCATACATCCTATAGCCGAGTCAGTCACTGAAAAATAAAGAATCAGTGGCCTATCAAGTTCAGGAGGAGTTAGGAAAGGTGAATTTTACAAATACTGTCGTACGGCATCAAAGGCGTCTTAGCATTTCTGATCCCATTTGAACTCGACTCCTTTCTTCAGCAGACAGAAGAGCAGCTCGCAGGTAGTTATCAATTTTATAATGAATCGGCTGATAAACTGTATCTTACCTAGGAAGCCCCTGACTTCTCGCTTGGTCCTCGGAGGAGGCATTTCTAGGATTGCTTTGATCTTTGAAGGATCGAGTTCAATGCCTCGTTGAGTGATCATAAATTCTAGCATCTTTTTGGCGGTAACTCCAAAGGCACACTTTTGAGGGTTGAGTCACATCTTATACTTCCAAATCCTTTCGAAGAAGTTTCACAGTGCTATGATGTGACCGTCTCGATCCTTGGATTTGACTATCATATCATCCGCGTATACTTCGACCTCCTTATGTATCATGTCATGTAGTAAAGTAGTGGTAGCCCTTTGATAGGTTACCCCTGCATTCTTTAAGCTAAACGGCATTACACGATAACAATAGGTGCCTCAAGGCGTGCTGAAGGTCGTCTTTTCTTTGTCCTCGGGATCCATGAGAATTTGGTTGTACCCAGAGAAACCATCCATGAATGACAGCAAGGCGTGCCCCGCTATACTGTCTACTAGGACATCGATATGTGGTAATGGAAAATCGTCTTTTGGGTTGGCCTTGTTGAGGTCCCAAATATCCACGTAAACTCGAATACGTCCGTCCTTCTTTAAAACTGGCACGATATTGGCTACCCATTTCGAATACTCAGTTACCGTGAGGAATCCAGCATTAATCTATTTGGAAACTTCTTCTTTGATCTTCAGAGCCCATTCTGGCCGGATCCGTCTGAATTTTTATTTGACCAATTTGGGATCAGGGTATAAGGGAATATGGTGCTGGACAATGTTAGGATCAATTCGAGGCATATTCTCGTAGGACCATGCAAATAAATATTTGAATTCTTTTAATAAAGTTATTAATTATTCTTGTTTAACTATGGATAAACAAGAACCAATTTGAATATTTTGCAGGTTATTTTTATTACCCAAATTTACTGACAAAATTTTTTCAATTATAGGTTGGGTACATATTTTTTCTTTTCTTTTTATTAAAAGTTTTATTTTTTTGGGGATATCCCCGTCGAACTCAAAATCATCGAAAAGTGTATGAAATAAATCAAACAAAGCAGAGTAATCAAAAAATTCGTTCATTTCATTGAAAGAAGAAGAAATTACAAACTTGAAAGCATAAACAGGGGGGTGCACAAACAATCGTGCCCTCAACTGCAGACTCAGACTTGGACTCGGAACAGATAATATGTACATCAAAAAACTCGATGATCCAATTCTTCACTTCCTTTATAGTTGCATCAACAATGAGCTTGGTGCAGTCGACTGGTGTGCTAAAGCCCATCATGAAGCAGTCTGAGTTGGTTACTTGTAGTTGTGACATCTTTTCATTGAAAAATGTTCCCATGCCGATTCCATCGAGCTAATTGGCCCAATCTTCTTCTTGAATCTTCTCCTTTTCCTCTTTCCCTTTCAGTTTCTCCTCTATATTAGACAACTGATGGCAAAAAAAGATCTCCAGCCCTGGCAACTTTGATTGGTTTCTTCATTGGTCCATGGTTCTGTGGCGTTGGGATTTAGGGGTCGAAAATATGAGAATTCAAAGATGTTTTGAAAAATATTTTTTAAACACCTTGAAAGACAAATTTTGAAAATTCATTTTTGTTAAAAATGGAGTCACCACTTAGTTTTAAAAAAAACTAAGAAAAACAAAATTAGCTACTGATCTTTAAAACGTTAACCAAAGAAAGAGGGGTCGGGGGTTAAGGTACGAATCGGGAAAGGTATTAGACACCCCGTTCGCCCAACCGTAAGGTTGGCCTTTACTAATTATCATTGGTTCATTAATAGAATTTCTCAAATGCATGCAAATAAAAAAATGGAGGCAAAGTGAGAACATCCAAAATTAAGTATGGAAAATACATAAAATATATACATAACACTCAAAATTAGAGCAAATAAAGGAATAAAGTCCTAAGTCCTATGACATGCAATTTCTACCTAAAGGATACATGGAGCACACCCGCATGCGATACTCACAAAAATAAACTAAACTAGTATAGTTTGTATAAAAGAATAAAAATATGGTCGAAAATGCTAAAATTACCTAAATATAAATTGTTAATAAAAGAAACTTAAACTATTCTAAACATGCATTGTAAAGAAAATAACCAAAACATGCATAGTCAAAAATAAACTAAACTAATCATTGAAAGCGAAAACTAAATGTAAAATGATGCATGCAAATTCTATCCTACTAGAAAGCTTATTAACAAAGAAAATAAAATGAAAGTTTTATAACAAAGAAAATTTTGAAAGTTTAAAGAAAAGAAAAGACATTGAGTAGAATTAAATAGGTGTAATATTGGCAATTACAACTATTTTCATGTAAGTGCTTGGAATTATAACAATAGCGACATGGTTGAGTCGTATTGTTTAAATTATGTTAGCACTAAATAATAATTGAATGAATTTAACACGAATAAACAAATAAAAAAAACAAATAAGATAAATAAGCTAAATATTGAATTCAAACATTAATAAAGCAACTATGAGTAATATAAGAGTATAATTGAAAATGAAATGATTAAAATAACCTGGCCACTCCAAAGGGATAGAAAGTGGAGCTAGAAGGGCCGGGGTTCCAATTAAAGTACCTAGATTGTCGGAGGAATCCTCAAGTTGGGAATGTGCTTCGATGGGTTGATCCTCGGATGGTGATCAAGGCTTCAAAATGGGTGTCGGAGGCTCGAATCTCGGTAATTCGGCAGGGCTTCTGCGTCGGGATTTGGGATTGCTCGGTATGTCGGCAGAGTCTCTCTCACTCAAAATTCGTACTAAAAACGTACGATGGCGTACGGTATTTATAGAATTCTTTAACCAATGAGATGCTGCCACGTTTAAGGGACATGTCAGGCCATTTGAAGTTGGCGGTCGCCAGGTTTTTGAAAGTTTCCACAAAGTTCTATGGCGGTCGCCACAATGGGAGTTGGCAGTCGCCATGATGGAAGGTGGCAGTGGCCTCTTTGGGTTAGGGTTTCTACAAAATTCTATGGCGGGCGCCACAATGCAAGTTGGTGGTCGCCTTACTTGGGCCGCAAGTTTCGATGGTTCGTCAAAATTTCATTGATTTGAAGGTCCCGGGTTTAAATACCGAGCTTGGATCACTTCCCAAGGATCGAACTAAGGCCATATTCTACCTATTTTCATTATCGGATTCGCCTAAGATTAGGCGGGGTCAAATTGGCGTGTCTACAGTTGCCCCTCGTTGATATTACTTGCGTAGCAACGTGTGGAGCAAGTTATATCAAAGATCCAGAGACAACAACCATTTGACCGAGCAGTCAATCTTAGGCTATGAGCACATAATCATTCGTATGATGTTGGTCGTACTTGAATTTTCATCGAGCTGCTTACGTACCCCTTTGCTAGGGATCAGACCAGAACGTAGTTCACGGGGCAAAATGCGAGATGCAATGATAAGGAACATAATGTGGATGCTAACATGAATAAATGCTAACATGATGCAGACATTTACATTGCAGTGCAGATATAATGCAAAAGGGTTCTGATGTCATAACACGAATCAAGAAGAGGATCAACCAGTTTTAGGTCGTGAAAGGACCGAGGAGTCAGTTTTAGGTCATGAGGAGGACCGACGAGTTAGTTTAAGGTCGTGAGAAGGACCGATGAGTCAGTTTAGGGTCATGAGGAGGATTGACGAGTCAGTTTATGGTCGTGAAGAGGACCAACGAGTCAGTTTAAGGTCGTGAGGAGGACCGACGAGTTAGTTTAGGGTCATGAGGAGGACCCAAGAGTCAGTTTATGGTTGTGAGGAGGTCCGATGAGTCAGTTTAGGGTCGTGAAGAGGACCGACGAGTCAGTACGAGGTATGAGATAAAAGCCAAGTTAAGGTTTTGAAATTTATCGGAGAAGATATCATGAATTAAAAGGTCGGGTCAAGACCTAAAGTTCAGGACTAGATACGAGATCAAAAATAATTAAAAGCCAAATTTATGGCTTAAATTTAAATTTATCGGAGTGAAAAACTACGAATTAATAGGTCGAATTAAGACCTAAAATTCGGGGTGAAGAAACAGGAATAAAATTTTAAGGAAACAAAGTTTATTGTTTATTATTTATTATTTGCTTTTTCTTTTTTTTTTGAAGAGGTCATTTTTTTTAAAATTTTTATGCTTTTCTGAAAATTATTTTTGCTAAAAAGATGATAAGTGAAAATAAACAAAACACATATTAAAAAGGCCACCCAAACAGCCCTTTCCATGACATGATTGCTGGCAGTCTGGGGAAGAGGAACTGTTTCCCCTCTGACATGGCGGTCGCCATGATCAAAACCCTTCGAAAGTGGCGGCCGCTGGATAAAAATCCCTCCAACATGGCGGTCACCATGTGGCTTTTGGGAAACCGAGCGGTTGCCCACTTAGGAGTTTTCGACCGCCAACTCCAGGCGCGCATAAGGTCTCCCCAAGCGCGCGGGTGTGGCTCATCTTGACCGGGTTGCTAGCTATGACTGGGGAGGTGCTGCTCTGGCTACTCTCTACAGTTTTATGCGGACCTTGACCAGGTTTCCCCAGGAGCTCAGCATCGGGGGATACTGGAGGGTCTGGGAGGTATGACTTAGTTTTCGCAGTTCTTTACCTTGTTATCTGTCATTTCTGCTGGCTGGCATCTTCTTCTTTGCAGTTGTGGACATATGAGTTCCTCGGGCTTCACGCCCCGGTGAACTCTGCGACAGATCCTCTGTTCATTCCCCGAGCAGCCCTGTGGTCCCGTGGGCTGAAGGGGAAGAAAGCCAAAGGAAAGGATCTTAACAGGTTTCGGGTGTCTTTGGACCGGCTGACCCCCGAACAGGTGTCTTTATTTACTGTTCAATACATTGCTTTCTGTATTATACTGCTTACTGCGCTGTTCACCGTACTGCACTACACTGCTCTTCATTCCATTCATTGCACTGTACTGTACTGCACTGGGCACTGTTTATTGCACACTATTCATCATACAGTATGTCTTACTGTTCTTGGCATTGTATTGTACTTTACAGGTCCATTGGGATGTTTGGAGGGGGGTAGAGGATCGGGCCAGCGCAGATCTAATGCGTAGCCGCGACATCACTGCGAGGCGTATCCTACTGGAGGGCCCATTTGGGCGGGAGTATTACCTAGGAGAGCGAGTGGTTCGCTAGCCGCTCAGCGTAGATGACTTCTGAATCCCAGTGGTTCCTCCTGCCTGTATGCGTCGGACTGAGGATTTGGGCCGGGTCGATCTTCTGCTGGAGACTATGGGGACCCCTACTATGGAGCTGCTTGTAGTGGAGGGAGACTACACGGCTTGGGCCCGGGCTCATTTGATGGGGCCACTAAGACCTGGCCCAGTTGTCCCAGGAGGCTGAAGACGAGGTCCGGCACCAGAGGCTGTGGGTGTTGGTGTTGGAGCTGCTGCTGCTGCTGGGGCAGCGGCTGCTACTGGAGCAGCTGCCGAAGCTGTTGCTAGGGATGCTACTGGTGGGAGGGGCCTAGAGCGGCCATGGGACGTCCAGACTGTGGTTTACGGCTTCCCCTTCTCTCTGCCGGTTCCTGTTCCTCCAGAATCGGAGTTTAGGGCTGACATCGGCCAGGTTTGTCTTCTACCTTTCCCTCAGTCACTTGTTTTATCTATCTAGTCTTTTTTGAACTGTTTTCTTCTACAGGTCGATCAGGCTTGGTTAGATCGGGCGATGCTGATGATTACTGGCTTGAGGGTACTGGTCCAACAGATGGATGCCTCGATGCAGGCAGCCAGCGTCGCTTTCGTACCAGTAGCCTCCGTGAGTAGCTTGTGTGCTCATTTCAATTTTTTGTATTTTCCTGTCTTTATTCTGTTATGAGTCTTGTTTTTCTTTTAACAGCCTCGAGCTTCGGCCGTCGATGCGGTGCCGCCACCTGCTCCAGTCCCGGCCCCAGCCCCGATTCGGGATCGTGGTTCACGGGCATCTTCTCGGGCTCGTTCTAGAGGTTCAGTCTCATCCACTCGGAGCTGATCTAGAGTTGTCTCTTCCTCTAGCAGTGGTGACAGCGACGACTTCGACAGACTCTTCGAGGACGACAGCTCGGAGGAGGCTGGCCCCTCTTCCTACCGAGTTCGTCCTAGGCATTGAGAGAGAGAGAGAGAGAGCTTTCCCCCTTTTCCAGCTTTATTTGATACATTTATTTTGATGGGCCTGCGTGCCCCAGTTTGATACACTCATGGGCCTGCGTGCCTTGTTACATTTTGTTACTTTTTGATGCATTTTGAGGGCCTTTGTGTCGTTCATTGCCTTATATCGTTATGCTTATGTGATTTTCTTTTCCTTAGTGCTCAAACTGTCATTGATGCATAGTTCAAAGGCCATAACTAACACAGATTACACAAACTGTAAACTGACCTGTACTTGTCCGGTTCCAACATGGAGGTCGCCTGGTCAAAGCACTGATGTCACTATACTGTGCTTTTTGGAGTTGCCGGTCGCCACATTTATTGTCATTTTTTGCCAAAAATTCAATTTCCCACCCTTTTCTACCTTATAAATATAGCCCTAGAGGCCTCATTTGCTGTTGCTTGGACTCATATGGCTTCTCCTCTTTCTCTATGGATTGAAACACTTTTCCATATTGAACGTCTGAACTTCTCCCCATTTGGCCTTAACGCCCTTTTCTCATTGAGGACTGTGAAGATTAACAGACCTTTACTAGCGGCTGCTGCGCAACTATGGGATCCCCAATCTCATGTTTTTCGGTTTGGTTTTGAAGAACTCTGCCCCACCGTGGAGGAGTTTGCTGCCATCCTGGATTTGACTCCACGGAGTTCCGTAGTCATTCCCACTCCTTTTCTCTCTGTTCGGTAACAGGTGATGCAACTCTGCGGTCTGTTTAAGATAGAGGCTTCACGTCTAATCTCGGGTGACTGCCTCGACATTTCATGGCTTATTGAGATGTTTCATCCTACTAGTGACCTCAGCGATCTAGACTTTCAGCTACGGTATCGTTATGCACTTTGCTTCTGCCTTCTTGCCCGGTATCTCCTTGTTCCTTCTGATGGGTGGGTTAATTGTATCCTGGTTGACATTGCTGGCCAAATGTGGATGGGGAAGGACTTCATGCCCTTAGTTTTGGCTAAGACACTGCTGGGCTTGGACGCCGTTCATCATGGCAAAACCACCACCTTTGCTGGTAGCCATTTACTTCTCCAGGTGATCTTAACATCTTCCTCTGTATCAAGTTTTCTATTATACTGCAAAACCTTTCTCTTACTGTTCTAATTCTTGCTATAGATCTGGCTGATGGAGAATGTGAACCTTATACAGAAGCCTCCCACTGATAGACACAATGCCGTTGCTTTCCTTTACCGTCCGCGTTACCAAATATGTGACACTGAGGCATCTTGGCGACAATATCTTTCCTCTATGATCGGTTCAGACATTACCTGGTAGTGCCCCTAGTGGCGTATTCCTGCTATGACTCTGACCATTATTGATCATCTTGGTGTGCTACTTGTTGGTCTGTGTCAGACTACTTTCTACTACCCTCATAGGATCATGCGGCAGTTCGGGCGAAGTCAGATCGTATTCCCCGGTATTCAAGGTCATTTGTCTTTCTCTGCACTGCGGGCTCCTTTTTTAGCACAGTATCGGGATGCTTGGCCATCTCGCTCATTGATGGAGATGCATGAGTTGCAGTGTCCCAATCTTTCTGCTGAATACAAGACATGGTTGACACGAGATAGGGAAAAGAAAGACAGAGAAGAGGGAAAACAAGCGGCAAAAAGGAGGAGGATTTGAGAACCTCTGCTTTGTTTTGAGAAAAATTTCATAGCTTTCTTTTTTTTGTTAAAAAAAAGTTCTCTTTTGTTTCTCAGGATTAATAATGGGATCATTCAATCCACTTGTGACAATTCTCAAGGAATATAAACTAACTGGATCAAACTTTATCACATGGCAACGGAGCCTCAATATTGTTTTGACATCTGACGACTATAAGTTTGTATTGCATGACCCTTGTCCTCCCATTCCTCATAGTGGATCCATCGAATAGGTGATCCAGGATTATGAGAAGTGGGTGAAGGCTGATCGGATGGTTAGCTGTTACATCCTGGCATCTATGTTGGATGTTCTACAAAGCCAGCATCAGTTTATGGCATTTGCAGCTGTGATCATGTTGAACCTTACAGAAATGTTTGGTGATCAGGGTCAGGCAGCAACATAGGTGACCATGAGGGCTCTCATTAACACAACCATGGCTAAGGGTACACCTGTTAGGGACCACGTTTTGAAGATGATCGATCTTCTTAACGAGCTGGAGGT
>JAOTRH010000008.1:4672887-4683052 GCA_034768845.1 Heliamphora exappendiculata | reverse complement strand
TTACCCCAAAGTTGAAAAAAAATATATTTTATTGTCAGAGGTGCGTCCACAACTATTTCTGAATCCTCCATTTCATAGGTCTCAATCATTTGTGTAAAAAATTGATTTGATGGAACTATCAGTAAATATACGAACTAATAATATTTTAGTTTACTAACACTGCTCTAGTGTCTCTGTAACCTTTTGCAATTGGGTGAAGTTACCCCAAAGTTGAAAAAAAATATATTTTATTGTCAGAGGTGCGTCCACAACTATTTCTGAATCCTCCATTTCATACGTCTCAATCATTTGTGTAAAAAATTGATTTGATGGAACTATCAGTAAATATATGAACTAATAATATTTTAGTTTACAAAAGAACGATTTAAACTCAACAAGTTGATTTTAAACTAAAATCGTTCGCTTTGTAAAATAAATGCAATTTGTTTATGTACTTATTAATATCAGATCAAACTGGAATTTTTGCATAAATATTGTTCTCTATAGCATTTACAGAATGAATGATTCAAATTATCGCTATGGACCCACCTTACGCTTATAAAATAAGAGTCTTGAGAAGTATTGATGGGTAAGAAGTCTTGACGGGAGCTTAACCATTTGTAAATTGTGGGTCATGAATTAACTACGAAATTCTTCTTTTTCTTCTTTTCTTTTGGAGATTGGAATGGTTCCATTTTATTTTTTTTTGAAGATTTTTAATCCTTTTCTATTATCCCCTAGACATGCAGTTTTGAAGCGCTTTACTCATAATTTTGTTTTTCTTTTTGAAAAACCTCATGGGTTGTGTTCTTTGTTATTTAGTAACTTCTAATTTTACGCTAATTCTGACTTCTGGATGATCTATAATAAGGTTCATATAACACAAGGAGATCATGTGGGGAAGGGGGTGATAGTGTCATGGGTGACCATGGATGAACCTGGTTCAAGTACAGTCCTATACTGGAGTGAGAATAGCAAGCACAAGAACAAGGCCAAGGGAAGTTTTGTTTCCTACAAATTCTACAACTATACTTCTGGTTACATTCATCACTGCACCATTAAAAACTTGAAGGTGAGTTTTTTACCATTTTGATATTCTTGTTTCATGGGCTTTATCCCAGTTTAATTCCACCTTCCTTTTATATATCATTATGATATATAAGTTGGTTACATTGGATTTGCAAAGTTGTATGTTTTGTGATTAATTATTAGGAAATTAGGTTCAATGAAATGATGAATTGCATTGCAAGTATGAAAGTTGTTAGGAGTGAAAGTTGTTAGGAGTATAATAAACACCAAGTGGGATCTATAAGAAACGAAGGCAAAAAGATAAAGAACAAACACACATGAAACACAAGATTTACGTGATTCACTCAACTAGGCCCTGCGTGCACAGGTACTGCAGTTGTTTCACTACAAGAGAGAACAATAATTAATTAAATTGGGATTGCCTTAACATACAATATATGTAGGTAGAGTTACAAGTATGTGAAAATACCAAAGTACTCTCTCCTCGAATGCGTGGCTTGCCGTGTCGTATTTATTTGGCTTCACACAACTTAACAGTAATTGATTTGATATTCGGTTGGCAGTCGAATGCGAAATATTACTATGAAGTAGGGATCGGACACACAACAAGGACTTTCTGGTTTACAACTCCTCCCGAGGTTGGCCCGGATGTCCCATATACATTTGGCCTCATAGGTAAACTCTTATTTATTGTATTCTCTGGTAATTTCTTGTTGACAAATTTTAGTTTGATATGTTCTTTAATGGATTCTTAATTGGATGGATAAATAACTATATTGAGCAACTTTTGCAGGGGATCTTGGTCAAAGTTATGATTCAAACAAAACTCTTAGTCATTATGTATTGAACCCGATGAGAGGACAAACATTGTTGTTTGTGGGGGATCTTTCGTATGCAGATAACTATCCGAATCACGACAATGTCAGGTGGGATTCATGGGGAAGGTTCACTGAGAAAAGTGCTGCCTATCAACCTTGGATATGGACTGCAGGAAACCATGAGATTGATTTTGCCCCTGAAATTGTAAGCATCACACGACTTGTTCTTTTTATATTTCTAAGGGAAAAGTATTCTTATTATCACTATTTTTTTGTCTGATGCGATATTGCACAATCTCTATGTTTTGCTCAGCACAAATATTATCAACTTTTGAATCACGGTCCATTCTTTGAGTCTGTGTCCTTAGCCAAAGAATAGATCGTGACCTTTTCGCTCATAGGTTGAACTTTAGCTCCTTTGGCAGTGCTTAAATACAAGATATCTCCAATGCCTTCACAAAATCGAAGTTACCTGAGCTTGCTTCGCAAGACAGACTATTGTTTTGCATCTACTATATGTATTTCTCTCAATAAACAGTGTATTTTAGCTTATAACCTTAAGCAAATAATTTCTATGGTTGATATTGTGTTCCAATGTTATTGACGTGAGAATTTGATGAATTCGACACTTAAACACATACTCACACCGACACTCATACCTAAATCCATGTAACATAAGATGCAACATGTATTGAAGAAAAAATGTTAATATGACAGAAAAGTGGTGGTGTTTTTGCAGGGTGAAACAGAACCTTTTAAGCCTTATACTCATCGTTATCCTGTCCCTTATAAAGCGTCAAGTAGTACTTCTCCCTTTTGGTACTCAATCAAGAGAGCTTCGGCATACATCATTGTCTTGTCTTCATATTCGGCATATGGTAAGAATTTAGATGAATTTCCAATGTTCTATTACCAGAAATTATTATCCCGGTCACATGGACGTGACAAACAGACTTAATCTTAGATAGAACAGCAGTTCAAAGTGAAAAGGTCGTTTTTTCCTTGCTTTCAAAGTGACAGGTCTCAACATTCAAAGTCAAACGATTCTTTAGATTCTCAAAGAACTGGGAAAAACAGGGAAGCTTGAACTTTGGTAAAGAGATATGAGAGTGGGGCTAGCTATGAGCATTGCCTAGCTAAAAAGATTTTAATTAGGGGGAAATGAAGACTTTTATGTTTTATTCAATATAGTGGTTTTAGACATTTCATGATTTTGTCTTCTGCTGGTTTTTCTTTTAGGCAAATACACTCCTCAGTACAAATGGCTCGAGGCAGAGCTTCCGAAAGTAAACAGGACTGAGACTCCATGGTTGATTGTTCTTATGCACTCCCCGTGGTATAATAGCTACAACTACCATTACATGGAAGGGGAAACTATGAGAGTGATTTATGAACCGTGGTTTGTTCAGTACAAAGTTGATGTTGTGTTTGCCGGTCATGTTCATGCCTACGAACGATCGGTAAGATCAGTATGTCATCTTTTTTCAGTTCTTATAAAATTACTATTTTGAAGTACCGGTAGTGTTTTTCTCTGGTCTTTGGTTGACGGTTGAAAAACATTTTCAAAATAAAAGTTTCAGTGTAGTCGTTCAATTCATTTCAATTCTCTATCTTGTGAATTATCTCGGTTGGGGGGGATTGAGGGAGAGTTGTCAAAAAAGAAGAATGGAAGTCCGACCACGATCAACCAAACCTCTCCACCGAATCCACTCAGACTTGCCGCCCTCCATTCTAAAATCACTGTCCAGGGTCAAGGCCAAAGCAAACGCTGACATTGTTGATATTGCTTCCATTCAGAAGAGGACGAGAAGGTCATCAAGTTCACCATCGCTGGCACCACTCCTTGTGCCCTCTAGTCCAAGCTCGGGGATCGCAAGACAAAGAACTAAAACCAACTTAACGTATTTTTGTAAATAAAAAATAAATTGTTGAAAAAATGTTTTTACTTAGTTTTTGTCAAAGAAACCAGTGAAAATTGGGTAAAAATTAAAAAATATTTTTCGTTAAAACAAATATAGCCGTAGTGTTAGAAAATTTTTGTTAACTTGACAACCTAAAGAAACTTCGAAATTTTCGGATGACCTGCCGGGTTTGAAAAACTCGGCATCCCTCCGTGTTTGTTGCAAAAGATTATTTGATATTTCTATTGTGTTACTTGGTTGACAATCTTGTACATCACAGGAACGCGTATCAAACATTGCTTACAACATTGTGAATGGCATCTGCACTCCTGTAAGTGATCAATCTGCCCCTGTATACATTACCATTGGTGATGGTGGGAATCTTGAAGGCTTAGCAACCAAGTAAGTTCGCCATATATCATGGAATTTTTTCTTCTTCGATCTATGTTACATGGACTCTTCTAGATGTACGAAGTATAAAGATATAAATTATGTGTTCAAAAATTTTATTTGGACATTCACCTAAAAGGTATATTGAATAATTTAAATTTATTATAAAACAATACATAAATTCTCATATTATTTATAAAATGCACAATAGAGCTTTTCATACGTTATTTACTTTGAAAAATAATATATATATATATATATATATATATTAAAAATATAAAATTTTTGTCAAGTCTTGTATTCTTAATATGAGAATTAGATGAATTCGATACTTAGATACATATTTGTATCCTATGTAGCATGGGCACAAACACATGATATGGCACGGATATACCGACACGTCAATAACACATCTAGAATTCGTTAAAATTTTTTATTTATATACATTAATTATTTATCAAATTTGTACATAATTTATTTCATTATACTCGTTTGATCTAATGTTTAAATATTTTACTACATAAATTAATATTTTTTTATCAAAAATAAAGACTTAAAAATAAAAATAAATTAATAAATTAAATTTTATGTTTTTATTTTTACTTATTTTTGTATTTGCTAATTTTTTATTTTTTAATTAAAAATTTTTAAATAAAATTTTGTAATTAAAAAAAACAAAAAACACAAGGGGTATAAGTGTGAAAACAAAGAAATCAAGGGGTGTAAGTGTGAAAATACTATTTTTCCGTCGAAAAGTTAATTTTTGGACTAAAATGTTACAAAAATTAAAAAGTAAGAGGGTGCAGTGATATTTCAGAGAATAGATAAAGTGACAGTGATATAATTCTTAAATAGAGGGGATGTAAGTGTAATATACCTTAAAATTTATAAATATTTCAAAACATACTCAGTGTGCATAATTTGTATTTTGAAAAGTACAAAATATTATTACAATAAGGAAATTTATCACATAGATTATGTCTAAGAAGTTCAAAAAGCGTCGTTTAAGTGTTCGTTAACTACGATAAAAAAAAATTAAATAAAAAAGTGTCCGTCAACTTGTCAAGTATCAAAAAAATACATGACATTATAAATATATATTTTTAATTAAAACACGTTTACTTAAGAGCGCAAAGAGTATTGTGTTCGACAAGACATGTCTTTTTTGTAAAAGTGTTAGTACTTTTTAATTTGTATTCGACACCCGTTTTAGAGTTCATGTAACATACATAATCTTCGATACAATTGCTTGGGGGATAATTAGAATTAAATTCCTTCTTTTGTGGTGCAGCATGACGGAGCCACAGCCAAAATACTCGGCTTTTCGGGAGGCCAGCTTTGGTCATGCCATTTTTGATATTAAGAACCGGACCCATGCTTACTATAGCTGGCACCGGAATCAAGATGGGTATGCTGTAGAAGCTGATTCTTTATGGTTTTTCAACCGATTTTGGCATCAAATTGATGATTCTACTAACGCCCAATGATGATGTGTTATATATATATATATATATATATATATATATATATAGGTTGTAATAATTGGGGAAGAAAAAAAATGTCTCTTTTGTTGGGAAGATTGTTTTCTGGCTTAGATAGTTAAATTTAATAAGTGATATTAGAGAGATGATCTTATGCTCGCGTGGTGCGGGCTAAAGGCGCAAAATGGCGTATTGTTAGTATATTTAGCACTTGGACACATGGCACGTTATTACGATCAAATGGTAATACATTTTTCTTTAGTGCTCGCGAGAACACTAAAGAAATTTTGGGATATTTCCAGAATTGTTATCTGTAGAATTTAAGATTTTGTTGTATTCTGGAGACGATTTGTTGGAAACTTTATAGCAAATTTGAATTGAGCGGAAGTAAATTTTGTCTTAAAGATAGCAATTATTTGCCTATCACAGCTTTTTTTTTTTTTTTTTTTTGTCCTTTTGACATACTATTATCTCAAAATGATGGTGATATCAAATAGTTCAAATAACAAAGAGAAAAGAAAATGGATGCGGGAAGAAAGAAGAAAATGATCGGTTATATCTATAGTTGATGCTTCTGTTGTGTACTGTGGAAAAAAAATATCCCAGTTGATAAAAGGGTTTTTTTTTTTTGTAAATGATAGTCAATAAACACTGGTTTAGGTGCAATTAACTTTTTGGGATCAAATATATATAAAGTAAAATTTTAGTTTTGATTGGACTTTTTAGAGGTGGACGATGGAATTGGTTTTGTAGATATTAATTGAGGTACATGTAAATTAATTTGAATATTTTAAAATATTAAAATAAATAAATAAATAAAATGATAGTCTGACAAAGATTTAAAAATTACTCATTCTTCCATTGGTTACAAATTTACTTATTTTCTTTAGACTTTTTTTTCTCACCTTGGATTGGGTAATTTGGAAAGGAAAAAAAAATTATTTATCATTTCAATTACTTGTTTAAATGAGTAAAGAGATATATGAAGAGATTTTATTTTCTCTTAAAATCATCTTTTTTTAATTCTTTCAAAAGTAGAGATATTTAAAAAAGAAATAAAACCACTTAAATCCTCTTGTATTGTAATGTCAATATTAGGAGTAATTATTTAATGCTTTAGAGTACCTTATGACAAGTTCACGTGGTATTTTCACTTAATATGATAGTAATAAATTTTAAAATATAATTTATCTTTTTAAAATAGTTAAGAGACAAAAAGTAATTTATATTTTGTAAATTGTAATAATTTATTTAGTAGGAGTATTACGTGATATTATTTACATAGTACTCTATGAGTGCCTAATCATTTGCCCAATATTAGATGTTAAACAATGAATCCATTAATTACTCTAGTTTTAAAATAAGATCAGTTAGTTTGGTAAAATTATGCAAAACACTTCTTTTCTGTTCTTTTTATAAACTTACGGAACAAGATACGAGATAAATAATATTTTTTCTCTTATTTATCCAAATAAGATAAAAAGACATTATTCCACGTTGGTTTGGAATCCATTAATGCTTGTTATGGAGGGACTGAATGGGGCAAAATAAAGTAGTGAAAATTGGTTAATAATTTAATTTATAAGTTATTTATTATTTTTTATTTAATATAAAAAAATTTAACGAGTAAAATCTATCTTCATACAAATTTTAACGTGCAAAGTCCTTTTGGAACAAAAATATTCTTGAACAGATAAATTTATTTATGTTCTTTATTAAATATATTTTTTATAAAAAATAAATGTGTATAATAAAAATTTATGATATATCTTAAAAATGTATAAAGAGGTTTTAATTAATAAGCAAAGACTTAAAAACTATTTAAGAAAATAATAATAATATTGTATTGTCAAATTAGTATTTTAATTTTATTTTTTGTAATTTTGAAATAAAAAATAATAATTAATTAATTTTAAATCTGAAATCAAACGAGTCTGTTGGTATAAAATGCAATGCCAAAAGACAGTATTTTCACTAACATGAGAAATTTCAATAGGTAAGAAATACAACGTTTAAGGGTATTTTAAAAAGTTGTTAGAACAATTAAATCAATCCAAATAAATCCAAATCATATGGTTGGTTCGATTTTTATGGTGAGAGGCTTGGTTTCGATTCTAAGTAATTAAAAATTACTTTTTACGATCCGAATTATGTATTAGATTTTAAAAAATTGTGTAGAATTGAAACGATATGTTACTTATTAATATTATTTATATTATGAATTATATAAAAAAAATTAAATTACTATTTATTTTATTTTACTTCCTTTTTTTATTTGTTCTCTTTTATTATTTAACTTTTATTTTTTCTCATAACATCGTAATACTATATAATTCCTAAATTATCAGTAATAGATGAAAAGATAATAAAATATAATTTATAATTTAGAGAATATGAAAATATTGTTAAAATTTTGTGAATTTATTGACCATTGAATTTCAGAATTCAATTGCAATCGAAGTGGCCATTCAATTGACAATTGAATCCTGAAAATCAATACCACTCATGGCTATTGATTTTCTTATAATTTCCTCCATGATGGAAGGCCTATATATACTGTCAACCCATTCAGTTATCCTAAAGCAGAGAGGAGAAGAGAAGAAGAAGACAGTAGAGATGAGAAAGGAAAGATAGAACTCAGATTATATTGCAAGCTGTAAGAGAGAGAAAGACATGCAGAGTACGTTCGTAGCCGATTCTTGGTGGTGTTCCAACGATCGTGTAGCCGTTTTATCCTAGGAGAGTGACGCCGGTGGAAAACCTACAACACCCTCGGTAGGCGGTGAATCATTCTTAAGGAAACTGCGTTTGCAGGACTCGGTTTGCAAATTCTATTTCTGTTATTTCTGTTATTTTATTTTTCTGTAATTTCATATTATTGTAATTGTTGAAAATTAATAAAGATATATTTTCTGGGTCACCGAGCATGTATATATTTTGGTGTTGAATTGTCTCCCAACAAATATCTCTTTGTACGAATATGAAATAAGTGATAAAATAAAATAATATAAATAAAAAATAAAATTAATAGAAAAATAAACAAATATATGTATTATTTTTAAATATAAAGTAAGCAATAAATACTTATCTTTAGATCCATAGTTTTAAATCGGAACTGAACTAATAAAATTTTATTTATTAGTTCGATTTAATTTCATGATACATGTGGTTCGATTCTAATTCTTAAACTCTTAAAATCGTTTAAAATGGTTTAATTCTTAGGTGGTATTTGGTATTACTGAAATTAGTAGTTTATACAAATTATAACTTGTAACAGAAATTGTGAGAGTGTGATAAAAATTATAATTTGTAACTAAAATTTTTAAAAATTATTATTATTTATAACAAAAATTATTAATACTTAAAAAAAATTTATAATTTATAATTAAAATTAATAATAAAAAATTAAAAACTACTAATAGTAATTTTACCATTCAGTCTCCTAATTTATTTCAAAATCAAACTAAATCAAAAATAAAATAAAATAAAATAACACCCCTAACAACGTCAGCATGTGGAATCTTGAGTTCCTTGTTTTTAATTGCACCACGTGCGGGCGCAACGGCTGCGCTGCTGCGGTCACGTTGTAGTAAGAACTAAAATTGTAACCCACAAAATTTTTATTAAAAATTAAATTGAATTTTTTTTCAAGCAATAACAAAGATATAAATGCAGCAAGTGACAGTTTTTACATGATTAATGTAGAGGATCAGAATTGAGATTTATTGGTCCCGTTCAAGTTGATTGTGACTTTAGAGGTGAGTGCCGCGTATACACCTGCACAAGAAATGGGTGATATGTTAGCCAGTGATTTTATACTAGTAGACCCTCCAATGATCAAATCAGATAAAAACTTTTAGAAAAAATAAAAAATTTAGAGAGAATTTTAACAAAATTTTGGCTTAGTAAAGAAAACATACATTTTCTTCTGAAAATGTTAGCTATTTATAGGTAGAAATATACTTGATCCGTTTGTGAAATTCGATCCGACCCGAGCAAGTCGGGTTGTAGTTCTTCTCCCTGATCAATACTTAGTAATTAATAGTTTAATTGCAACTGATCAATAACATAATTAGATATCTTTGCAAAATTTTTATACAAATATTTTTTGTTATATCAATATGTCTATCAGTATTCAAATTTAGCTTGGTTTAAGCTACATGTCTAATGCCTAATTTGAGATAGGGCTAAGGCATCCCTATTGGTTGTCCTAACCCCTGGATAGGCCCTTTTGCAACTAATTTTTCATATTTTGATTAAAATAAAAATTTGATTCATCTTGGTAAGTGAGGTTAAGAATTATAGTTTGATAAAAAAAAAATAAAAATAACTAATAAAAATAAATAAAACAACCTATTAGTCCAAATGAAGCCTAAAAACTTACATGGCGAAAATGCATTTTATTTTTAAAAATTTTTAAAAGAAGTTGCACACAAAGCATATGTTGGGAGAATTTCCAACGCCGACATAAAATACATGCACGGGGATCAAGAAAATACATCTTTATTAGACTTTCAACAATTTACAATAAATTGAAATTTACAGAGAATGAAATAACAGGAATAAT
>JAOTRH010000008.1:4644728-4672787 GCA_034768845.1 Heliamphora exappendiculata | reverse complement strand
TGACTAAAAGTACTAAAAAGTTAAGGTTAATCGTTTGGCAAAAAAATAAAAAAATAAAAAAATCAAATAAAAACACAAATTTTTAGAATATTTTATTTAAATTTTTACTACTTTTAAAATATAATAATACTATTTATTTACAATTTATTTACTACTATTATTAACTACATAAATTATTAATATTAAATATATAGAAGGACAAAATTACCTATTTTAAACAAAAATCTAAAAAGCTAACTTTTTATCAAACAACCAACTTTAAAAAAATTAACTTTAAAACTAAGTTACCAAATAAATTACTTTGAACCAAATTTAATTTTTTAGCTATAAATATAAAAAATTAAATTTTAAAATAATTGACAATCGAGCTTTCAATTACAAGTAATGTAAAAGGTCAAGTTACTACTACAACAACGTGTCTTTCGTAATCTCGTAAGACAAACATTGGGAGTATTTGGAATTAATAAAATTAATAGTTTATAAGTTATAGTTTGTAATTAAAGTTATGAGTATTTAATAAATATGTTAGATAATAGTTAAAATTAAAAAAAAAGTAACGATAATTTGTAATAGTAATTATGAGTATTTAAAAAAAAATATAACTTATTATTAAAATTAATAATAAAAAATTTAAAAATTGCCTCATAAGCTTGGCCAAACACCCACATTGAATGAAATTCTTTTATTTTCCGTCAGCCCTTCAATTTTAGGATTCAAATGAAATTCTTTATTTTTACATTACTTTTTTATGAAAAAAGATTTAGTACGTAAGTTTCTTTAATTTGACCAGCCTAACTTATTCTATTTATAGGCTTAATAAATAATATATTTCTGTACTTTGTCAATAAAATTATTTTTAAAATTAATGTATAATAGTATGTATCATAAAATATTTTATTACATCTAATAAATAATATATATTTTTAAAAATTTGTCAATATAAATTACTTTTAAAAAACACACACATATATATATACAGTGCATGTCATAAAAGATCTTATAAATTTACAAACTTTTCGATGATCGCCTATCTTAACATATGAGTAACTTTCAATTTTTTTTTGAAGATATGATCTTAAATATATTTTTATAATTTAAATTGTTTATTTGTATTATTAACCGAATATATTATTTATATAAAAAATTACGTTGATCAAGTTTTAGTAACCGTTTTGGATTATATTTGAGGTGTGTTTTTTTGCCAAAATTGTATTAATGTTCGTTTTTGTCATTTTTATGCATAAATAATCTACTTAATAATTTTTATAAAATAAATAATGTAAATTATAAAAATATATTTGAAATTGAAGCACAGAGGTGCTATTGGGGGCGACGTGGCTCAACGTTAAAATTTTATTTTAATAATTTAAATTATTCATACGTAGCAACTAAATTAGGTGAATATAATTAAGTATGTAAATAAATAGCATTTATTATAATAAATTTTTTTAAAAAATGACACGGTCTAATTTTTAAGAGAATTACAATTAATTTAGGTGCTTAACAATAATTATTTAACTTATTATTTTGGATGAATAATCTACTAACTATGATATAAAATATGAACAATTATTTTGTCTTAACTTGACCTAGCAAATTCTAGTGTAGATGATTTGATTTCTCACTTTTTTCCAAATATATTTTGGCATGTTATTTTTAAATTTTAAGATGAGTGAACTTTATTTTAATTAAATAAATTTAAATTTTAATAAAATTTTAAATCATAATTAAAGTTTTAGTACCTTAATGCTTTAAATTATTTTTTATTTTTTATTATTATCTAAAATTAATATTTAAATTATGTTATATTATATTTTACTTTTTATGCACAGATATTTTTATTGTTTACATTACAAAATACAATACGTTATATTTGCTATGTAGTATATTTAAAAGCTAATATTTATTTAATCTCGTGGCTAAATTTTTATTTATATATTTTTTTTTATTTTTTATTTGCTTCATCTCTCATTAACTAACTCTTATTTTTTTTTATAGTAAATTTAACTCTTTTCTTTTTATTTTAAATTTATTCTTTTCTTTTTACTCTTTTCTTAAATTTAAAGTAACTTTTAGGTACGATTAATTGCTAATCCATAACCAAACTACATTTGGTTCAAATCGTCACCGCATCTTTGGTATTCAGATCCTGCGTAGAGAATGCGTCTGTTATGTCACCAAGTCAAGCATATGGCGTTATCGTATCATTTCTCTCATATTGATTTAGTGATGACTCTAGACGAGAGAGAGTCCAAACTCACTACGAATTACCAAATTGTGAATCGTAGCAAATAATCAATCGACGATGGAGATTTGGCAGAAGGCGAAGACCTTCGCCGAAGAAGCAGCGAAGCGAACGCAAACCCTAACTTCTCCTGCGAAGATTGCCGACATCGTCTCCGAAACGGCCAAGCGATCGAAGGAGTTCGCCGCCGAGGCGTCGAAGAAGGCCGACGAGATCAGGGCCGTTGCTCTCAAGCAGGCCGACCAAGGCATCAAGTCCCTCGCCGATCAAATCCCCTCGTCGCTCTCTATCCTCAACTCTCCTCCAAACTCGCACTCGCCTTCCGAGCTCGAGAAGTTCGGCGTCACCGACGATCTTAGAGAGTTCGTTCGAGGACTCACGTTAAGCACATTCCAGAATTTTCCTGTTCAAGGTATTGTAGATTCTCTGTTTCGGTGTCAGTGTGGTTTCGAAAATTGCATTATTGTTGTATTGTTATCTGAAGAACTATTTATATGTGAATGCAAGTTTACTTGTAGGGAATATGTTATCGGTATGGAGGAATCTTCGTTTTCGGTATAATTATAACAGTACATACACCTTTGCGGTATAATTATAACACTACATACACACAAACGTACTATGATATTAAATTTGCAATTGTGATGATATGCAGTATTAGGTTAGTTTGAGAATTGGGGAACTAATGGTAAAAAAGATACAGACAATGAGGAAATCAAGAAAGTGAATTCACTGCTAAAAGGTGGACAAATTTTGTGATTAATTTGAGAGATTAAGTGAAAATTAGAGGATTTATCTGCATTTTCCTTTATAAATTGAAAATTACAGGATTTCTATGGATTTAGTTTCTATTTATTGCATTTCTTACGCTGAATTATGGCTAATACAAGGTAACTTCTTGTTAGTTTGGAAGCAACTATGCTTAATTAAAATATGTTTTGATGTTTAAGTTTTGGATCTACTGGTTTCGCAAAGATTTTTTCATTTCTTATTTTAGCACTGATGCTGAAATGCGTTTAATTTGAGAAAAATGTATAGACAGTTAAGTGTGTGCTCTTTGTAGAACACCAAAAATCTGAGTCTTGTGGACTGAACTCACCGAACACCAAAATCTGTGGTGTCTTATGGACAGGCTCAATAAATTTTTTTTAGCTTTTTTATTGCATGTGTAGATGATTTACCAATGCCTGATGTGCCAACCGTCTCAAATGTTCGGCAAGATCTCACAGAGTGGCAGCAGAAACATGCATCTCTCGTTCTAACTTCAGTACAGGTAATTCTGTTTGCTGTTACACACAGTGATGCCATGGTTTTCAGTGGAAATTTCAAGTTTTTTAGTTGTTGCTAAGTTCATGATTTTGCCAGAAGTGTGAGTGGTGTTGCTGATCATACTCTCTCAAATTTATGGCTATATCTGTTTCAGGAAGTTTCAAAATTAAGATATGAGCTATGCCCACGTCATATGAAAGATGGGAGATTCTGGAGGATATATTTTACACTTGTGAGCACTCACGTGGCTCCGTAAGTCACTATTTACGCGTAACTCTCAACCATATAACCAATATCTGTAACCTTGTTTTCTAAGATTTGCTTCTGTCAAGTTCAACACCCTGTACTTCATTTGCATAATTTTAAGTCGTAATTATATGTTGATAAATATATTTTTTAATTCCTGGAGCAGATTCTGGTCAAAATACCATCAAAGTCTGGTTTTCAAAGTCATATTTTGTCTTTATTTGTTTCAATCAGGTATGAGAAGCAGTACATGGAAGAGATTAAACTAAAAGAAGCAGAGCAAATTAAAGATGATAAAGCCAAGCACACTTTGATAGGTGAGGACGCTCATAAACCATTAGTGGTGGTAAACAACCCAAAAAGTATGACATCAACTTCGTCATCAGCTGAGCAGGACTTGGATACATTTCTTTTGGGTGATCTTGAGGATAGCGATGTGGGTCCAGGTAAATTATTTTGTCCAATCTGTGATGTGCATTGTCTTGTTTACTTTCCCATTAACTGTTGCATCTGGACTTTTACATTTTCAGGTTTGCTGTCTTCCTGGATGCCTAATTTTGCTTAACTATTCAGTTTTTGTCGATTTTTACAACTACATAGGCGACTGAAGTCTAATTATGATCTGATTGTGAATATTCCATCTTTGTTAATAATAATTTACTATATCACATCTTTGTCTAAAAATTACATCATGGTGACTATATCTACCATTCATCTGAGATATTGCTTTCTCTGTTTAACAAGGTGAAACTCGCCAAATGCTTTATCTATTTAAATGGACGAGAGATGTGCATCTTATGTGCCACATGAAGGCATGCATCAACAGGCATCTAAGCAGGGGGAGTAAAAATTTAACTTGAAAATTAACATTGACAACTATCCATCTAAGCAGGGGGAGTAAAACTTTAACTTGAAAATTAACATTGACAATTATCTTAATCTTCTCCTTGGTTACAAATGCATTTCAGAAGTCATGAGTGCTGGCATTTGTGTTGTGTTGTCTTTAATATTAACTTTATTGTATCATCAAGTCTGTGCTATGTGATTTGCTGTCTTCTTGTAGACTTCATAGCTGATCTCGTTTTCTGTATTGAACTTTTCTTTCTTTTATCTCTCATTGTGTTTGTAAAAAGGTTCTGCCCCTTTTGGTGTTCGTTTTTTAGAACAATATTTTACTTATTAGAAGGAGAAAAAATGCACCTACCATATAATTAACAGAGGTCTTGCCAAGGAGAATCAGAAACTAGAATTATTCAGCCCTTTGCTCGTGTCCTAATATTTGAGATGGGATGAATTCAACACCTTTTTAATGCACCTACATCAGTACATCTGCCAAGTATGTGAATCCATGCAATGTAACAATTTGTAGGATATTCCCTGGAATTTAGTGCAGTTTATGCTTCAAATGCCATTGAATTTCAAGTTGGCATTATCTTGTAAAATCTCTTTCAATCATTTCAGATTAATGTGAAACATAATCTAATAGTTTAGTTTTCGTGCAATCACCAAGTGCTCTAAAATGACATTGTTGTGTCTTCATGTTTGGTGGGATGGTAGCCCCTTGGAAGTGTTGCCAGTAAAGGTGAAGGTTATGTTTGTCCCTTTTTTCCTCTCACAGAAATGGGACAGAGTGCATGGCCTTTAAAACATGCAGTTGGGTTTCCATTTTTTTCTATATTGAGCAAATTGTTAATTGTGGTGAGTGGTGACAATCAGAGTAATATGTAGATCGGGTGGGGGTCTTTTTTTTTTCCTTTTCTTTTTTCTTATTATTGGTGTCTATTGGAATGCTCATTACGTGTGGTTTTTCAGATGATGGAGATGATGCTTTTGATGATGATTTTGACAAGATTGACAATTTGGTAAGCAGCACCAATACTCTGGATTGGTTCACTGCTCTCTTGCCACGGAATGTCCTATTTTTTTATTCTTTTCCGTGCTCTGTTATCACAAATCTTGGGAGCTCTTACCTCTTTGCACAATGTAGTTAATGGTGCTGCGTATTTTTGCAAGTGTCTGAAGGTTTGTTACACTTGCAGGATGTTGAAGATGAGAAGCAGTTATAGAAGATAAATAGTTGCATTGATCGAGTTTGAGCAGAAAATGTGCTTTGCTGGTACACAGAACACTCACGGAAAGAGAAATTAGTGCAGCTTTGCTGCACAGTGGTTTTAGTAACTTGTGTGAGTTTTAAGGTGGGGTGGGTTGGTGGATACTTGGCAAAATTGTGAACCTTGTCGTTCATGTTTCTTTGTTTCTTTCATTTCTTGTGATTATAGCAGGTTGCCTTGCCTGTTTGTTGGATTTTGTGAACTCCTTGGCCTTTGTACAGTTTGTTTTGATCCACCTAATTTCCTTTTCTTACAGAAATTGATAGACCTGATGTGCGTTATGCTAATTGAAGTTTTGATGAACTTCTAAGCTAATCATATCAAGTTAAATGTGATTCAATTAGAAGGCAGATGTGATAATAATCTATGAAGTAGTATGTCCAAACTGCAGTACTCAAAAGGTGGTATCATTCAAGAGATTTTAATCCAATCATGAGGATCAAAGATCTGACACACACACATGCAGTTGTCTTTAACAAAGAATAAGAGGTATGCTCAAGTTGTCCTTGTAGAAAGAAAAATATCACGAGGCCACAAAAGAAAATGACACCATTTAAAAGAAGACCTTTATATACATACATGTGTGTGCCAAACATGAAAAAAATAACATTAATTCTTCTTGAAAAGAAACATGACTTGCACTTGCACACTACATAGCTCTTATAAAAGTGGATGCCTTGCCATTGTATCTATCAAACAAATTGTGTTTGATTTTATTTTTTTATAGCTATGTTTGTTAAAATACTTGATGAACTCCTCCTTTTGCCAAGTTCGGAGCTGAGTAGTTATGAGCCTACAAGACAAGAAAAAAGTCACTGAAGCACTGGCATGGTGTCGCTCAATGATCTTATGATGATTAAGTTAGAAAGTTTGAAGAGGAAGACTCAAGAGTGATTTAGGTTTTTTCTTTCGATACACAATGCGATATCATTTATAAAGTATTTTTATTTAATAATATAATAAAAAATATTTTAAATAAAATAATATTAATCTATTTTATTAAGTAGGTAAAAGTAAAAATAACTTACTTTGATTATATTAAATATTTTTATTTGTTAAAAATATTATTGACGTTTGTAAAATATTTACAAGTACTTTTTATTTTAATTTGCTGTTTGATTACTCGAATGAATATGCACACGTACTTTAAATGTTTTTTTTTCTTCTAAAAAATATGATAGATGAGACTAAAAATCTCAATATTACTGAAATGCCACTGCTGTTGTAAGAAGCCTATAACATTGGTCTGGCCGGAGAAGAAACGTCTCATTCCTTCTCCAATATCCATGGCTTTCGCCCTCCTGCACGCCGGCTCAAAGAGGAAGACCATTTTGTCCTTCACTTCCCGCTTATCCCCAAACCTATCTTCTTCGTCTCTCTTCTCTTCTCTCTGCAGAAGAAGAGCCCAACCCGTTTCATCACCCTCCCAAATCCAGACTCCGCCTTCCCCAAAGAAAGTCCCTTTCACAGTCTCAGTTAATGGAATGGCGTGGGAAGACCCTTATCACTGGATGCGCAACACTGGCCACCCTGATTTCATCGACTATCTCCACCAAGAAAACTCGTACGCCGAAGCTTTCATGGCCGACACCCAAAATCTACAGCAGACTCTGTTTTCTGAGATGTCAAGCCGAATTCCGGCCAAGATTTCTACTCCACCTGAACGTTGGGGGCCCTGGTCCGTTCATTTCTTCAAACCCTATTTAGCTTTCGTTATTAATTTGAGGTGAATATGCTGGTTGTTGTAGGAGTTGATGAGTAGTGTTCAATTAAAAATTTAAATATAACTGCAGTGGTGAGTTCAGAAATTTTGATTGTTGGGATCATTCATAAATATTAGTTATATTTGTTTTGTAAGAAATTAATTTTTACACTAATCAACACCTAATCGTTTTCTTAATAAATAATAAATTAAATTGAAAAAAGTTTTAGCCCTTTTTTGGAATATCTAAAAAGCATGTTTAGATTTTTTTAGAAAAAAAGTGTGTTTGGGATAATATTTTTTGGAGTAGTTTTTTCTCAATACTTTTTGTTAAAATATTTAATATGGTTATTTTTTTTTTTAAGTTGTAGTATTTTAGATATTGGCACAATTTCTTTAATTGTTGAGAATAAAATTGATTTTTTTTATTGAAGCTATTAAAGTCATTTTAAACAAAGAAAAAATGATTGTATTTGAGATGCATATAGGTTTTATTTTCTTATAAAAAATTATAAAAAAAGTTAGTTAATTTTTTAAAGAGACCAAATGGTTTAGCTTAAAAGCTACAATTTTTTTTTATAACAAAAATCAGCTTTTAAGATAGCCCAAACAGAGCCTTAATATATTCATGCTATTATTTTCGTAACCACTATGCAAATATATGAACTTCTACCATATGTTTCATATTTTGAAATTAATCCATAATAGCCTTATTATCTACAATATTAAAACACATTTCAATTAATATAGAAGATTGTTGAACTGACACAACTTTAATTATCATCACTACTTTCTTAAGTGGAAATATTTGGAATTGAATCTTGGATTGTGATCTATTTTCTTTTTATAAATTTGTTCTTATGATATTAACTAAACAAAAAATAATAATAATGAATGGAAACTAAGATAATTCAAAAGTAAGAGATCTAGTCACACAAATGACAAGAACATGATTCAATGATCAGAGATTTAAGTGAAATAAAACATAACTGAAATAGTGCACATTTTTTAAAGTGAAATGTTCGGATAGGTTTTGAAATTTAGAGGCAAAATGATCATGTATTACCGCCTTATGATTGGGTTTAATATTTTTAATGCTGACAATTATAGATCACTTAAAAAAACACAACATAATAATAACAACTTTTTTCCCCTAGGGGTCAATTGACCCCCAACCCAATGGGTGACATTGCCCCAAAATATAAGCTTGCTAGTATTTCTGGCCTTTTGGTTTAGTTATTGGCATATGAACACATGGGCACATGTTATTTATAGGTACATATGAATGTACCTATCCTATGCAAATATATGTACATACCTTAATAAGTTATAAGTCTTTAAATTAATTGATCTTGGTGTTAGCAATGATTGGTTGTTTCTTGGGATGAGCACTGAATAGGTTGTACTACCAACACATTCCAGAGGGCAAGGAATATCCGGTTCTCTGTAGGAGGTTAGCGACTGGAAAGAAAGGTTGGGTGGAGACTGTTGCCAATTACTTGAGAAGAGGATTCGGGAGGGAGGAAATTTTACTCGATTGGAATGAAATTGCAGAACAGCATGGTTAGTTTCTTTCTTACATTCTTATTTGAAAGAGGAATAATTTCTTGTTGCGCACATTAGCATCTTGTTTCTCATGGATGATCTAGCACAGCCTAGTTTTCCTTTATATATATATATATATATATATATATATATATATATACACATGGGGAATACAAAGTGGTGGAAATTTCTGAAACATTACATCCAGTTGTCAAATTTTAGTAAAATTCAGCAGAATCAGATGTTTATCATGTAAACATGATAGCCACAATTAAGCATGTTGATTATATATCTTTGTGCTTGTGTTCTTCACGTAGGTCTCAAAACTCTTATCTTGTAACATTTCATATGCTTGCTAGGCATTAATGTGCTTTAGTAAATTGAATTTAGACTAATATTTGTTTGATGTCCACATGCCATTTCATTTCTGAGACTATATTAATTTGCAAATTGTGATCAAAATGCTTAATTTTCTCACTTTACTAGGATATGTTCATGTGGGCACATGTCGTGTGTCACCAGACCACAACTTCCTTGCATACACAATTGATATAACTGGCAGTGAAAAGTTCATGCTTCAAATTAAGGACCTTAAAACATTGAATATTCTTCCAAAATCAAGCGTTGACGGGGTTGTGAGCTTGGCATGGGCTCAGGATGGTTGTACATTGTTTTCAACAGTATCAGATGAGAACCAACGACCCTACAGGCAAAATCTCTAATCTTTTTATTGGGTTTTTCACATGTGAATCTTGTTATTTCTCACCTATTTGCTTGTTTAACCAGGGTGCTATGCACACAAGTGGGATCAGATTCTGTGGTTGATGTTCCAGTATTTACAGAAAATGATTCCAGCTTCTGTGTGGACATCACAAGCACAAAGGATGGCAAGTTTATAACTGTGAACTCTAACTCAAGAACTTCATCCGAGGAAGGAACTTACCTATATCATTTCCATTTCTTGACATGTGTCAATTTATTCTCGTTGCATATTTAAGTCTTGGTGGTTTCATACAGGTTTATGTTATAGATGCAAGCAATCCACAAGATGGATTACGAAGACTACGTAAGCGCGTCCCTGGTGTACGGTACTTCGTGGAACATCACCATGGTTTTTTCTATGTTCTGACAAATGCTTCTTTGAGTGAGGATAAAGAGTTGTCAACTGGAAATTATTACTTGGCTAGATTCCGAGTTGAAGACACAGACTTGGATAATTGGCAGGTTTATTTTTTTCTTCTGTGTATGTATAATTCCACATGTGAAGATCCAGTTTTCTGTTCTTTTTTTTCTGAACGGCTCCAGTTTTCTATTCTTTGCTATGCAAGGTCATGTAAATATCACTTTAAAAGGTCATAAAACGCTGGAGAATGTAGTACATGTGCATAAAGTCTTTGGATGTTGTTGTGAAATGTTCTCACTTCTCACTAGAGTAGAGAATTCATTCTTAAATTAGTACTTACAAAAAGTAATTTGGATATTGTTGTGAAATGTTACCAACAAAGCAGAGCCTTTGCATTTTGTTCTTTCTTTTTTTCTTTTGAGAAGGCAAGGGGGGGGGGGGATGACTTGTTGGGATTAGTATAATAGACTTGGCTGAGATGTAATCTGGTGAAAATTTATGAACTTGCCATTTGATCTTGAGGGGAGTGTCATATTGTTTGAAGGTGGAAGTTAAAAGACCTGATAGCTGGTTTTCATCCTAATAAGCTTAGAGTTCAAATAAAATAGAAATCATACTTCTTTGCTAAATTCAGGGCATTAGTTACTAACTATTAACTTACTCAAACTCATGTAAGGTAGTTTCCTATTTCATGGAATCCTTTAGGGCTCAAGTATTGTTTGAGCTGATTAGATTCAGTGGCGACTCCAGGAATTTTTATTGATGGGGTCATTCAAAAACTTAAATTTTATTTATTTCATAAGATAATAACTTTTACACTAATTAATAATTAATTATCTATTATCAACGTATTAAAAATTAAATTACACGTATCAATTAATAAGTAGAATACACTTTTGAAATAATCATGTTGTTCTTTTGGCAAAAAAATATAAATATATGAATTTTTACAATTGTATTCGATGAGAATTTATGTTTAAAATCAGTACATAATAGTTTAGTGATTAATAGTATTAAAAATATTATTTTTAATATGTACAACCAAGCAATTATTAAATCAAATCACACAAATAACTTGATATTTAACTTTATAAAACGGTTGTTAAGCTCTTGAAATTACATATTTATGATTGTAAAAAATAGCTTAATACATTTAAGATAATTGTACAATATTTTATATTATTATGGAATCAATTATATTTTTTTAATGGGGTCAATCATACAATAATTTAAAAAATACTATAATAGTAATAATAATTTTTTTTTAAAAAAAATCATGGGGTCAATTGACCCCACCACTGTGTGAGTGGCGTTGCCCCTGATTAGATTCCTCACATAGACAAGTTATTCTTGAATTATTTCTTGGGCATCTATGATGCCTAAGTTCCAAACATCTTTTGTTATAATTTTTCTTTTGACCTGTTAAGAAATAAGGAATGGTATGCGTGATTACTTTGTATGCAAGCAATTCCTCTACTTCAGAATTTAAGTTCGGATTGGCTGATGGGTTGAATTCTGAAAAGCTTTAAGAATTCATGCAGTTAGCTTGTTTGTAATAGCTTTTAGTAGATAGATACGTTTTTTTTTTCTTTTTTTTGGAAATTAGGGGGGTGGAGAGGAGCATATAGATCAAGGCTGTGGCAAAGACATAATTATCTGTGGTTCAAATCAAGTCATTGCCCTAGATAGAATTCAATGAAACAAAAAGGAATTCTGGAACTCACCCTAGTTTGTTGAAACATAGGCTTTTTTTTTAGATGAATTTAGTAAGTAATGTTTGTAATTATACATCTAATGTCCTGATAATATTTTGCGTGTTTTGGGTGGGTGTTCTAGATAAAAGTGACAATATTTTCTCAATTGCTTCCTCTTTGTGAGGTTTCACTGTTTATATACAAAATTGTTGTTCAAATACATGGCTATATTTCAGCCATTAGTATCAATTTATGCTAACCAAAAAGGAAATAAAATCTGTACAATTATGCCATAATTATGGCTAAATATATGGCTAAATATATCCTGACCGACAACAAGGAGCGTCATTCACTTGAGTTAACCTTTAGATCAATGAAAACTTCTTTTTTCAATTAATCACGTGTCTTTTGTGTTCTTTTTTAGGAGTGGAAAATATAGAATGTAGCTAGTTTCTTTGAGAAATTTTATCATCACCTGGTCCTTTACATTTTTTTTTTTGGTTTCAACAGAATTTTTATTGTCATTACATTTTGATTACTGTTTTTATTATATTAGAATATCATTGTACCAAGTGAAGGTAGCAGCTTACAAGACATGGACATTTTTAATGGTCATCTGGTTCTTTTCCTTGACAAAAGGGACTCCTCTCAGATATGTTCCATCAACATGCCTATAGACTTCGATTGTAAGGTATTAATAAATTCTCTACTTTGTTTTTTGTTCTCATTTATCAGCGATCATATTAAAACAAGATCTTGTTTTTATCTCAATGTTCAGTTTGCAATATTAAAGACTCCTGTAATCGTATTGTCATGATTATAGCAGAAAGCAAACTAAAAGGTAAAATTAAATGAAGATAGAAGGATAAAAGTAAAAAACTATTGATTGGGATCTGTTGGAAATAATCATTACATCATTCTCATTGCCCAATTTTTTTGCTGGTTGATAGGATTTGAACCGGAGCATCTTTTCTTTTTTTAAATCTACTTTTGGTATTCTTCCACATTCAGATGCATTAATTATTTAATTATATCGGAATGCATATTTTGTTAGTAAGCACTTGATATGGGAACTCAAATTTCACACTTCAAAAATTAAACTAGAAAAAGAGATGGGAAGAAATATTGTTCAAAACTTTAGCGGTGACAGTGCATATAGAATAGTGTTAGCATGAAAGCATTCCTCTGTTTGCTCTTAAGGGCTTTAAAAGGAAATTATCTCATTGCTCCTCTTCCACTGATAATATTATAGCCAAGCTACTTCTACATTTTGTTAGGATCGAAAGAACACCAAACACTCTCAAGCAGTAAGAGATACAAAATTTATGTGGTTCATATACATATCTACATCCATGGAGAGAGAAAGCAATTTCACTATGAGCAAGAAATCACAACAATGGAGGAGGAGTTCTTTATCTCTTAACTCAATTCCCAGCTCTCTTTCATTCTTTTTCTCTGATATCTCCTATGTGATAAGGTGCTATCTATTTATAGGAGAAACAAAGTCATTCACAAGCACGCTCAAATCTTGCATGCATGCTCAAATTTTCCAAATCTTGGTAATGTCAAGATTGGCAACAAATTTGTGGGTTGGAGGATTTGGTGGTTGGGTGTTTGTCAACGATTGTTGGCTAGGTGTAGACTTATCAACAATTCTCCTCCTCCACACCCATTGGATAGGGAGCACCACCACCGATGACTCCTCATTTGGATTTCACCCCGATTAGGTTTCTACAAATCTCGAGCTTGTCTGTTGTCACGCTTTTGTCATCATATTTGTCGGATTCTTATCGGTGCGAATCTTTATCAATTTTAGCAGTTGCTTCTCCATTGCTTCGCATATCTAGTGATATCGAATATCAATGTGCTTTGCTCGGGAATGGTACATTAAATTCCTGCTCAAGTCCCAGAGCACTCTAATTGTCACAATGTACCCCGTATTTCTTCTGTTTGATAGCCAATTCTTGGAGAAACTGCTTCACCCACAACATCTCCTTTCCAGTTCTGCTGCAGCAATGTACTTTTGCCTCGGTTGTGGACAAAGCAACACACTTATGTAGTTTAGACTGCAATGAGATAGTTTCCCTTACAAAAGTGAATAGAAATCCCGACGTTTACTTTCTGCTATCAAGATCTCCTGCCATATCTGAATCAGCATAGCCTTCTGAAACTGGATCAGCTTCCCCAAAGCACAAACACAGCTTTGACCTACCTTTTAGATTCCTGAGAATCCACTTGATAGTTTCCCAATGTTCTTTCCCCAGATTTGAAAGAAACTTGCTAACAACGCCTACAACGTGAGCAATATCCAGTCAAGTACACAACATTGCATACATCAAACTTCCGACTACAGATGAGTAGGGAACTACTGTTATTTCTTCACTTTCTGTCCTAGATGCGGGACATGAACTTTTGCTTAGCTTGAAATGATCAGCGCGGAGTATTGACTGGCTTGGCATTTTTCATGTTAAACATTTGAATCATTTGTTTAACATAGTTCTTTCGTGACAACCACAGTTTCTTAGCTTTCCTTTCACGAATAGTCTTCATACGCAAAATTTGTTGAGCTGGGCCTAAGTTCTTCATATCGAAGAACTTTGATAACTCCTTCAATTTGCTAATTATGGTAACATTCTGTCCAACTATCAGCATATCATCCCCATAGAGCAGGAGTATGACAAAGTTACCATATGGGAATCTCTGAACATATACACACTGGTCTTCTGACGTCCTCTTGTACCCGTGACCCACCATGAATGAGTCAAATTTCTTGTACCACTGTCCTAGCGGTAGAAACTCTTCTTCAGTTTGCAGACTGAGTTATTATTCCCTGAAACTTCAAACCATAAGGCTGCTCCATGTATATTTCTTCTTCCAAATCACCATGGAAAAATGCTGTCTTCACATCCATCTGTTCAAACTCCAAATTTAAGTTAGCTACCAATCCGAGTACAACTCGTATTGAGGTCATCTTCACTATCGGTGAGAAGATCTCGTCAAAATCGATCACCTTCTGTTCGATAACTTTGATAACCAATCTGGCCTTATGTTTTACTAGCTTTCCGCTGCCGTCTTTCTTAAGCTTGAACGCCCATTTCTTCCTTAATGCTCTCTTTCCTTCAGGAAGCTTTACCAAGTCGTACATTTGGTTCTTCTGCAAAGAACTCATTTTTTCTTGCATCCACAAGTTCTTGTCTAGATGTGCCTGCCCTTCCTAGAAACTCTCTGGCTCTCCCTCTCAGTAAGCAGAATATAATTTGATTCTTGATGTCTTTGGGATGGAATCAGTATGCGACCTCGTCTGGATTTCCTTGGTTGAGGTTCAGCATCTTCTGGTGGATAAGGTACTTCACCATATGTTCTCTGTGATGGTTCTGCAGTTTCTGGTGGAGGGGGTTGCTGTCCCCCTTGCTCAACACCCTCTGCATTGTCTTCTTCTGCTTCTGGAAATTCCTCCTTCAACTCTCCATTATTTGTGGCATGTTGTAATGGTGCAAAATCGGGAATTATGTCTAGAGCATTGGAACTGGTGGACTTTGCGGGGTTTTTAAAATCCATGTACAGCTACCTTTCTTGGAACATTATGTCCCTGCTTCTGATAATCTTTTTCGTCTCTAGATCCCATAGCTTGTATCCAAACTCTTCATCTCTATAGCCGATAAAGAAACATGGAGTGGACTTGTCATCAAGCTTTTGTCTCTGTTTCTTGGATACATGTGCAAAGGCCTTGCACCAGAACACCTTTAGGTGAGAATAGGAGACTTTCCTGCCAGACCACACTTTCTCCGGAATCTTGAAATTCAAAGGAGCTGACGTGATCTGTTAATAAGGTAACATGCAGTATGAACAACTTCACCGCAGAATGGCTTTGGCAACTTCTCCATACTGAGAATACATTTGACTTTCTCCACAATGGTCCGGTTCATTCTCTCGACTACATCGTTGTGCTGTGGGGTACGTGGGATTGTCTTCTCATGTCAGATACCACGATCGGCATAATATGCAAAGCTTTGGAAGTATACTCTCCTCCATTATCTGTCCGGAGGCACTTCAACTTTTTCCTGGTCTCCCTTTCCACCATGGCGTGAATCTCTTGAAGTAGTCAAATACTTGATCCTTAGTTTTGAAAAAATATATCCACACTTTTCGTGAAGCCTCGTCAATGAAGGTGACGAAATTTTTCTTAACGCCTAAAGACTCCACTTCTATGGGACTGCAAACATCATAGTGTACCATGCTCAACAACTTTGATCTTCTTTTAGTAGAGGTATTAAACAAAACTCTATGTTGTTTTCCAAATAAATGGTAATCACAAGGGTTTAATGCAATAGTTTGGAAGAAGGAATAATCGACTTCTTCACTAGTGTGTGCAACCCTTTTTCTCTCATGTGTTCGAGTCTCTTATGCCACAGATTGGGTGATGCCTTGTCTTCAACTGCATTAAGACTCTTCGAGTGTGCAGCAAATATGTCCTCGGGCGACAATCATAGCACCTTTAGTCAGCTTCTAGGTGCCCTTGCTGAAGTAGTTGTCATAGCCCTGTCGATCAAGGGCTATCCCGGATACAAGATTGAGCCGAAGTTCAGGGATGTGTCGAGCGTCCTTCGGCACCATAGTGCAACCAACATTATTCTTGATGCGTACATCACCTATCCCTGCGATGTTTGAGAAACTGGTATTGTTCATTCTCACCGTATCAAAGTCTTTAGCTTTGCGTGGCGTGATAAGAGGCTGCAGTGTCTACCACCCACTTAGTGTCGTGGTTTGCAATGTGAAGACACGCCTCTTCACCAACTGAGAGTACTGCCACTTCTTGTGCAACGGTGACTGTTGTAGCATCATCTTCTTGCTTCGCTTGTTTACTATCTTGCTCCCTCTTCAATTTTCGGCAATCTTTTCTCATGTAGCTTTCGACGCCAAAGTGATAGCACTTGAACTTGCACTTTGGCTGGTTCCTTCCATCTTTGGATCTGCCATGCTCCTGAGACATTCCTCTACTTCCGCCTCTGCTTTTGAGTTCTACCTCTACCTCTTCCTTGATTGTTGCCTTTGTTTTCTATGACGAGGGCATGAGACTGATCGAAACCGACTTTCTTTCGTCCCGCTTCCTCGTTGAATAATGCATCCTTCACCATCGCCACAGTAAGTCTGTTGTTGGGAGTTGAGTTGCCAAGGGAGAATACCAACGTCTCCCAATTATTAGCCCAAGAGTTAAGAAGCAACGAAGCTTGATCGATGATAAAAAAAAAAAAAAACGAAGCTTGATCTTCATCTCTCTTGAAATCAATTGATGAAAGCTGATTTACCAAGTTCTGGAACTCACTGTTGTGTTCAACAATAGAGGTTTCGCTCTTCAGCTTTAGATTTACGAGCCGTCTCATCAAGGGGGTTTTGTTTCGAGTGGTCTTCTCTTGATACATATCCTTTAATTTCTTCCAGAGGGTATAAGCGTCGGTCTCTTGAGCAACAAATCTTGCATGCATACTCTCTTTAACTCTCTTTCTTTGATATCCTTTCTCTGATAAAATGTTATCTATTTATAGGAGAAACAAAAAACTATTCACAAGCATACTCAAATCTTGCATGCATGCTCAAATTTTCCAAATCTTGATAATGTCAAGATTGGTAACAGATTTGTGGGCTGGAGGATTTGGTGGTTGGGTGTTTGTCAACAATTGTTGGCTGGGTGTGGACTATCAACACATTTTGCTGCCATAGTTTACTCAGTTTAGCGGATCGTGGATTTCTAATTACTAGGTCCTATATTTGGCTGGAATTTGAGCTAGTTTGCCTTGTATTGATTAGGTCTTTATATCTAATTTCTGAATGTTACCTGTAATACATTTGTCCATACTCTGAAAATGAAAACAAGAATACTCTACTGCCAACCATTATGAATGCTATCTGCTGCCACCTCCAGAGAGGTGCAGATTTCAATTCCCAGTTGTGACACGTGTATGTGGGTGTGGTACCCAAAAATAAAGTAACTTCCAGTCCCTGATTCTGATAGTCATTGTATATGAAGATAAATTTATCGTCACTGGCAATTTCTCTTCACCTGTTTTGCAGTATTGTTTGGAGATTGACGATCTTGCTCCTTGGTTTTTCCCTCTGCCATCAAATTTGTGCAGAATCGTTCCAGGATCAAATCATGACTTTATGAGCTCGGTATACCGAGTGGTGCTTTCATCTCCAGTGGTATAATTTCTAATCTGCTTAATAATGAAACCCACTTTTCTTTAATACTTTCAGGGCTTCCAACTTTTCTTTCCTTTTTTATGTGCTGTAATAGCTGGACCTGGATATTGGTGGCAAATTTGCAGTTAGAATACCTGATGCCTTCTCTTATGTCACCGCCTTAATTTATTGGACCTTGTGTTATAAGAATGCAACCTGGTCTAGTGCAACCCAAGAACCAACTGATTCAACCTCTCTTGGTTTGGTTGGGGTTGTTCAGGGGACATTTGTTTCAGAATTGGTTCATTGAATAGTTTAAATTGACTTTGGTTCATGTTTTGTTTAATGGTATGTTATGCATGGGTATTAGTTGCAGATGTCTGTTAAGCCATGTTTGGAGGATAGGAATCATAAGAAACAATAGGAATGTGATTGCTAGGAATCAAATACCTAGTAATCTAATATTTAGAGTAATCATATTCAAACTTTAGGGTTAATTTAGGAATCTAAGCAAAGAAATCTTTTTTTTTTATAGGAATTTATTAGAGTTCAACATTTCATTTTCTTATTAATTGTTCCTGAAGTCTAAGATTAGCACAGGAGAGGGTAAGAATCGGATTCCCACTTAGTTTGGGAATGCGATTCCCGGTTGAATTAGTTATCAGGAATTACTTTCGTATTCCTATTCAGTTGAAATGAAGGAATTTTAGAGATCTAGAATCGCATTCCCATTCTCCCTAAGATTCCAGTCATCCAAACATTGCCGTAAGTGTTAGTTTCATTTAATTCTCATGCCTTCCCTTGCCCAAGGATTCTGGGAAATGGAAAAATATTCATATTTTTTTAGAATACTTCTTTTCTTTTCTGGGATAAAGTGGTGTTTACTGTTTACTAGGTATCTTAGAGCTTTTCATGCATAATATGAGAGTCTTATGAATAGTTATATGATAAACTTGAATAACTAAACCAGTTTTCTAGGTGAATTTCTGAGTACATATTTCTGACACATATCAATACTTTTACACGAGAGGAGGAATCTAAAGGAGGCGGCAAATTTTGTTCACGCGTTTAGAAGAAATCATGTAACATAATGTTAAGGTGCTAGCTAAAAGAACTAATGTGAAAAATGGCAACGTATGTGCTAGTATCTCTAAGTAACTGTAATCAGGTTACCAAGATTTTGAAACGGAATCGAATCAGCTTGGGTCGTTAGGATATAGCTCTTGCGAGCTTGTTCCTGTCAAATCCCTTTTGCCTGATAATTCAGAAAGACCACTTAAGACCAACGACCCATAATCACATAACCTATATAGTTTCCTAAGTCCACGCATCACTAGATCTTTTATTTTTCGAAAGCCCCCAGTTTTTTGATTTAA
This sequence comes from Heliamphora exappendiculata, assembly GCA_034768845.1. NCBI lineage: Eukaryota > Viridiplantae > Streptophyta > Magnoliopsida > Ericales > Sarraceniaceae > Heliamphora > Heliamphora exappendiculata. The sequence goes on along the minus strand of JAOTRH010000008.1, from coordinate 4,653,299 downwards.
TCCACATCAGGATCCAAATGAGTATAATCTGATTTCTCTCACAGGCTAGTGATCATCGACTGAAGGCCTGCTTCATCAAGAGTTCCCACTTGCCGTTTTTTTTTTTACATCCAAGAATCCATATCCGCGATTGACTTCATGGACTAAATCCCAACTCGTCATTTCCAAAGAACTCAGCTTGGTGTTGAGGTACAGAGTAAGAAGAGATTAGGCAATAGGCACCCATTCTACCTGATTGTTAAGTCAACTTCTATTCATCACCCATTTGATTCATTGGTTAAGCTTATTAAAGACCAAATGCATGATGACAGTTATATGGTAGAAATGAGAGGTGATTGATAATTGGGATTAGATATCTTATTGAGAATAAGGATAGGGGTTTGTCCTTGATTAGAGATAACTTCTCCAAGGTGGGAATATCCATTGATTCATTGTTTTATCCAAAATTCACCTGTCCGAAGACAATCTCCAAGGATTAAGTGATATTTTGAAATGATAACTTTCTGAAATTAATGAATGTTGGATAATGTAGAGTTGTTGCCGTGTGACATAGAGGTCACGGGTTTGAGGCGTAGAAACAGTCTCTTACGAATGTAAGGTAAGATTGCATACTATAAATCTATTGTGGTCCGCCCCTCTTCCTGAACCCTGCATACGCGGGAGTTTCGTGCACCAGGCTGCTCTTTTTAATGTTTAAGAAAGAAATGATATTCATTAGAAAATAATCATTTCCAAGATGGGAGTAGTCACGATTTTATTAAAATAGGAGGTCCTTTTGGGTCACTTGGTCAGCCCTATCTTTTAATTGGTCATTCTCATCCCATCATTTATACATCCATACATTTGAACATATCCATTCATCCATAAGAGATTCAAAAAGTAATGGACGAAATAAAGACAAAGGAATAAACCAAAAAAAAATGAAAAAGAAAACGAGAAGCCATTCATGCTATGGCTGCTAAGTGTACTTTCTCGGATTCAACAATGGTAACAAGCTAATCATTAGCATCGAAAAATTGATAGTTTCAATATCGTAAGCTTTGTAACCCCTCTTCATTTCCATTCTCGCATCCAGTTTGTCATTCTGTTTGCATATAAATGGGCAAACTTAAGGGTAACTACTAACAAAAAATTAACCACTACAAATTTCAAAAATAATTAGTACATAGCCTAACCATTCTACATCTGACCAAGGCTCAACCCTAAGTTTTGATTTCAACTCATTCCTGAAATCACGCGAAATCTATACGCTTAGATGATTACAGATTTTATAAAGGCTAATTCATTCCCAAGTGTTAAGTTACCAATTGTCCCAAAAGCTTAAACTGTTAGGAAATGGGCTCAACAATGTATATCAAGCTATCCAACACTTCCCCTCACGTGCGATCTTATCTCGCACGTGGAGAGGCGAGCAAACTGAATAGTTACACCAACACACAATGCACAATAACAAATATAACAGAGAAATACATCACGAGATTTGAACCTAAGGCCTTGTGGAATCATTATGATACCATGCCAAGTCACAAATTTTCTCAAAAACTTAAGCTATTAGGAAATAGACTCAACAATGTATATCAAGCTATTTAATACTAAGTTCTACAACATGCGATTAAAGTGAGTTTCAAATCTAAAACCAAGCATATTTAATGATAATCATGCTGCATGTCGAACCAAATATGAGATCTCATGAAAACATGTGTTAGAACATGAAAATTTGATGATGATTATGGGCTACTATAAATCTAACAAAACTTGTTAAATTTTATCAATCTTTGATAGCCATAATGGAGATTGTTCCTAGGAACATGGACAGGGGCGATGCCAGGTATGGATTTATGGGGTCAATTATCCCTTTAATTTTTTTTTTTCAAAAATTGTTATTATAGTAATTTTTAGTTGGTATATAATTGACTCCAGTTAAAAAATATAGTTGACCCCATAATAATATAAAACACTACAATTATTTTCAATGCGTTACACCAAATTATTTTTTTAATATTTTTATTCCGAACATGAATGATACATTCGTAGTTTTTTGAAAAGTTATGACACAAAATTTCACAAATGTCATCGAATACAATTGTAAAAAGTTAATATATTTATAATTTTTTTTGTTAAAACAATAAAAAGATTATATTAAAAGTGTTTTCCATTTATTAATTGATACGTGTAATTTAATTTGTAGTATGCTGATAATATAATAAATTATTAATTATTAATTAGTATAAAATTTATTATCTTTTAGAATAAATAGAATTTAAATTTTTTAATGACCACATTAATAAAAATTCCTGGAGTCGCCACTGAGCATGGAGATCTAACAATGATTTAAACCAACAATGAAATGAATTCTAAACTAGTTAGGATGCACGGGCATCGCTGTGTAATATTATGGGTCAATTGACCCTTTCAATTTCTAAGAACCAACTAAATATATATTATATATTAGAAAATTTTGGATGCAATTTTTCATGTGACTCCATTGAACTAAATAGAAAAGTACGTAAAAATAAGATGGTGGGTTAATCTAGTGTTTTTGGGTATTGTTTGAGGTAAAACTAATATTTTTGTTTATCGCTTTGGAGTCAACCTAGCAAACAAATAAAAAATACCAGTCAGGATTTAATTTTTCAAAAATGGGGGAAACTGAATTGAATTGAAAATAAAAAAATCACATATATTTTCATTTAGTCGAGGTTGGTTTAAGACTTTAAGTTTATTCAACTTGTAGGGAAAACAATCAAATGACCCTACTAGACTAAATTCCCAGAGTCGCCAATGTTAGGATGTGAGCTTCAAAATCATTAACCCAACCCTAATCACCTTACAAGAAACATCTATGTAAACCCTAATCTAGAATAAAGAACATCATGCAAAAAGAAGAATACTTAGAGCACGTTTCTACTTTGTTATCATTGAGAGTATAGACACATGGAGAAATATATGACCTTTTTAAGTTCATTTCCAACCTTGGAGTGCCCTCGATTTGCTTGATCTCGATGTTTTGGGTCCTCCAATACAGCTTTGATGCCAAGACTTGACCAGAAGAGTGGGAGTGAGGATTTTAGTGTTTAATAGAGGAAGAGAGGGGTGGCTGGCCAGCCAACCACCCATATGTTGGTGTTGGTCCATTGAATAGGGAAGAATTTGGTATTCCTAGAGGCTCAAGGGAGTTTTGTATATGGGTTTTGGATTGGATAATGCTTACCAAGTCAAGAGTTTTGGACCTTTGGTTCTATATGCTTTTTGATTTCATAAAATGCCTCTGTCAACTTCAAAAATTTTCCAGCTTAAGAGGAATAGTCAGGCTGGCTGCTATGTAATGACTGGACCAAAAAAATGGCTGCCTGAAGCTGGAATAGCCAAACCGGCTATTTTGTGCTTAGCTGGTTTGATAAATTTCAAGTCTCAATTTGCTCTGGGACAATACAAAATCAATTTCTTGCGATCTGCCTGTTGGTTTAAAGCTTACAGAGTCTCTTCCAAGCTCAATTACCTTTGGTGTTCATATCCTTAGTGATTTTTATGTTATGACCATTTTACCCTCAATTTGTAGAACACATTTTTAGTTGCTTTTAGAGTTTTCCGAAATTTGGGTTGTTTCTAGCTTTCATCATTGGGTTGCTCTCCAAGGATGGACTTGAATATTAGAGTTGGTTGAAATGGGGCGTCTACTGTTATCTAGTCTTAAAATAAGTTTATGAGTGGCTTGAAAATTGGCTTCTTTCTCAAATAACCACTTTAAAGTTTAAACAAAGATTTAAGTATGACATTTGTTTGAAGTGATGATATAATAATATTGATGCTTTTCTTTATTAATTTTGAAACTTTGAATCAACTTCTCTTTCATATGGTTCCAACTCCCATTACACATTTTGGCGTGCTCAAATTTTTTAACAAAGATTGACGGTCATAAACAAAACACTTCATGCATACACCTAGCATATTGTTGACAATGGTACGGAGAGATGAATGATCTGGGAGAATAAAGGCACTCGACTTGACTCAAGAGTCACCAGAGGTAGGAGGTGAGAGTTAACAACCTTAGGGCAAGACGGGGATGGCAGTAATGACCAGAAGGCAATGTTAATTGTTATGTTCTTGTTTTGTAATAAATGAGAGCTGGCCTTTATATAAGTAGAATCAGGAAAGGGAGACAGCTTACATGTAACACATGGCTCGTATTCCTTGGTTCGACCTCTCCGAGGTTTGACTTCTCTGTCACCTGATGACCTACTATCCGTATCAGGATTAGTTGCGATATGTTAATATCACAAGGCCGTCAAAGCGGCGGGGTGACAGAATGGTCAAGCCGGAATGGTCAGGTCCCTTTCTGCCCCGATGTGGTTAAGGTGAAGCCAACTTCATGATTCGGCTAAACAACCTTGACAAACCTAACTCTAGCCTCCAATCCACTTATCCTCCTGGTGGTTCCGAGATGATCCGGATCCTGCTCCCAATCTCGGATTAATGTGTATTGGAGCTTGTAACTTTGGTGCCTTAGAGGTGGCGCCTTAGAGGTCGTACTTTTGGCGCGTTGGAGGTGGTATCTTGGAAGGTTGTACCTTTGGGAGGTGGTACCTTTGGAGGGTGGTACCTTGGAAGGTGGTACTTGGAAGGTTGTACCATTGGGAGGTGGTACTTGGAAGGTTGTACCATTAGCGCCTTAGTGTAATAGTGTCATGACCCATTGTCATATATGGCGTCCGTGATCGGCTAGTGAGTTAAAACCCATCAAAGGCATATTTTCTTTACTTTTCACATTCTCATTTTGAATTTTGTTAGCTAGAAATTTTTTTTTTTGAAATAAAGTATTTATTGAAAGAATTCACTTTTAATAAAACAAACATACTCCCGGAGCAACTAATAGCATTAAAGTGCAACAATACTGAAATGTAGTTCCAAATACTTATTATAAAATTTGAAGTGCAGCATTGACAGAAATAGGAAAATTAGACATGAATTAAAACTCCTTATTCCGGCAGCTGACTTCTTCACATAATCACGCGTCACTTGAAATGCTTCAACGTTCATTAGCACAGCTAGTGTGGATTCAATGATATCTGAACTCTTAATTATTACACAGTGTTAGAATGATAGACATATTAAACGGTTAGCCAGAATTTGGTAGGGAGCGACTCCACATTTTATACAGTGGACATAATCATTCCTTATAGTCACCTGGCCGTGGGCCCCACCCTTATTGCCTCACCTCGCTGGTACGCTTATTGTCCCCCAGCGGCCAGGACCCGTTTAACCCATCATTCTTTCATGCATCATTTTCATTCGTTTTCATTTTTCATCATTCTCTTTCATTCTCATCATTCATTTTCATTCTTTCACAATTTCTTTATATCAAGTATTCACGTGAAATAAAAACTAATTCAGATATCAGAAACTCACATTATCTAGCAGAATCTTGTTTTAAAATGCTCCAAATCTAGAACATATACAATAAATACTAGTTTTAGAAAAGTTAACAGTTCTTATTTTGTATTTCCAATTTAATTTAGATTCTTGTAAACACTTTTTTTTAAAACTAATTAAAACTCATAATATTTAATTTATTCTATTTTTTTTTCTAACTTTCTAAACTTTAACTTTATTTTGTTATCTAATTTAATCATCATCACTTTTGAAGAATTTATTAAAATTATAATTTTTATATTAAAAGGAGATTAAATATCAAAACCATGAGAAAATACTTGTTTTCAGTAAAATTCTTTATTGGATCTATTCTACGTTTTTTTTATAAAAATCTAAATTATTAAAATCACCAAGATGTACCTAAAAATCTAATTCTTTTTATTTCACAAAACTAGTTAAAAACATAGCATGTAAAAATATTAATTTTGGCTTTATAAAATATTCTATTATTATAACATATAAAATTGTATACACACTTTTTATTACAATCTTTTTATCTTTTTAAAATATTCATTTTGTATTAAATAATAGGATGATTCTTAAAGTAATTAATTTTTATCTACTAGTAAAATAACATTACTTAGTTATTGTTATTATTTCAAATTCTTTATTTAAAACATTTAACCTTAAAAATCTAATTTTTTTTATTAAACTTATAATATTTTAATATACTTTTTATTTTAACTCATTAAACTCATATAAATTTGGATAAGAATTTTATAGTTTGAATCTTTATCCTTACTTTTTAAAAACCATATAAAAACACTTGTTTTATATTATTTAAAATATTTAAGCTTATCTCTTTAAAATATATATATATATTTTTGTAAACTAAAAAAAACAAAACAACAATAAATCACCCCCCAAACATGGCCCAATAGAACAATAAGCATTGAACCAAATATAAAACAAGAACCCAACAAAATTTGGCCATGCACGCACAGTGTGCATTTGCCGAGGTTTTGTTTCAGTTTCTCGTCCCCAACTTTGAGACACTCGTTCGGACAATCTGGACATCGGTTTTTATCGCCGTTTGCGGCTATGCGTAAGCGATTATGAGGTGAATCTAGCAAAACTTATGGTGGTTGAATCAGAGGTGGGGTAACGGATATCATGGTCCAAAGTTGGCCAAAAAAACTGTATTTTTGTACATAAAATCATAAAATGTAGATTTTCGATTCGGGTTCGCCGGAAGAGTTTTCTGATGATCAACACCGTTCAATGGTGGCGTTAGGTCGTTAAAATGTTAGATCCAAGGGTATCTAGTGGCGGTGGCAGTGGGTGATATCAAAACAGTGCGTGGCAAAAACATAAAATTTTTGCATATATAAACGTGTGGAATTAATGGGGCTGCATGGGATGTTTTCGGCGGTGTCGGAGGCTCTATTGGTGGTCGCCGGTAGCCTCTGGTGGCGCTAATAGTGGTGATTCAAACAACAACAGAAAAAAAGAGGGAGAGAATAATAGCGTTGGGGAGAGAGTGAGAGATAGAGTAAATTACCGAGGGAGAGAGAGACTCACCGCGCGAGAGAGAGAACAGTGATGGTCGGCGGTGGCGTCGGTAGTGTCGGGGGGGTGGCTGGTGGCATGGGCAGGCGTTGGGGTGACGGAGAGGGGCGTCGGGGCTTGCGGCTAACTGCTCCTCTCTTTTTTTTCCTCACTCTACACTCTCACTTACACTGATGCAAAACAACCCAAATCAAGCTTACTTATATATACACTGATTGTATACATATCAACGGAGGCACAGTAAACTCAATTGAAAGCTGAAGTTATTAGAATTAAAGGCTCCTTTTAAAATTCATCGGTTTCAAGGTTTTAATACCATTGGTTTTGTATATTTGAATAAATACTAATATTATTATTATTAAATACATATTATATTAATTATATATCAATATATGTATACATATATACTGAGTGGGTAAGCGGTTCTAATTGCAAATTCAAGGCTCCCTTTTATGATAATCGGTTACACTTACACTAAATTCACCGTTTTCATTTTAGTTTTTAATTCCAATACTTAATTTTGTATTTATATCATTATTATTATTATTATCACATATATATATATGTATATATATATATATAATACACCTCTTAAATATCAATTATTTATCATTAAAATTGTAATTAAATACATATTACTATTGTGATTATGATATATATATATATATAATTGATTGAATATTATTATTTTCGCATTTAATGTATGTCCTAATCGTAACGGAAAATTTATTAGTATCGCGCCATTATGATTATAATTATTTTTATTTGATTTTATTATATTTTATTTTTTTCGAGGTATTACTTTCTCTCCATCTTTAGAAGTTGTGTCCCCTAAACTCTACTCGGTTTTGGTTAAAATGCGTCGTACCTTACCCAAACAACTTCGGATACTTGGCTTTCATGTCGGATTCTTTTTCCCATGTCGCTTCTCCTCCCGAATGGTTGTCTCACCACACTTTGACGAGTGGTATCACTTTGTTGCGAAGTTGTTTCTCTTGCCGATCCATGATGTGCACCGGTCGTTCTTCGTAGGATAGATTTTGACCCAACTGTACAGGTGGTCGTGTCAGGACATGGGATGGGTTAGCAACGTATCTTCTCAACATTGACACATTCGGTTTGGACGAAAGGGCAAACTAAATCCTCACTATATCGGATCGTTCGAGATCTTGGAAAGAGTAGGACCGGTAGCCTATCGTTTGGCTTTAATACCCTTCATTGGGGACACTTTTAAGAAAACCATATCGCCCTCCTGAAACTCTAACTTTCGTTGATGTGCATCAACGTAACTCTTCTGTCGGTTTTGTGCAATCTTGAGACGGTCTTGAATTTGACGGATCTTCTCGGTTGTTTGTTGTACCAGCTCTGTTTCCGTGAGATGATCTTCATCCGTTTTTGTCCAACAGACCGGTGTTCTACACATTCGCCCATAGAGTGCTTCGAAAGGTGCCATCCCGATACTGGCCTGGAAACTATTATTATTAGCGAACTCAATAAGCGATACATGATCTTCCCAACTTCCCTGAAAATCAATGGCGCAAGCTCGAAGCATATTCTCCATCGTCTGAATAGTCCGTTCTGACTGTCCATCCGTTTGTGGGTGAAAGGCCGTACTGATGTTTAAGCTGGTGC
>JAOTRH010000008.1:4632971-4644628 GCA_034768845.1 Heliamphora exappendiculata | reverse complement strand
CGGAAAATTTATTAATATCGCGCCATTATGATTATAATTATTTTTATTTTATTTTATTTTTTTCCAAGGTATTACAAATAGAGTAGGTGATACGATACCGTTCTAACATGGGTTACCCACATTAGCTCCCTTGTGCGAAAGCTAATTGCTGAGTGAATGGGTTGCGTGAATACTATTATCTGATACCATCAATCAATCAATTTAATTAATCAAAGTAAACTGATGGGTTGAGTGAAAACCATCATTGAATTTCAAGTTGCTTTGTGGATCTTCAAATGATTCACTTTGTACTTGGCCATTTTACTGTTGCAAGTTTCTAAACATGGAGCCCATATTAATAGCACTCACTTGTGTAGTTGAGCCATTAAAAAATTCCAGAGTGATCAAATCTTAAGCTACTTCTTTGATAAGTTCCATTCGGTGGAGAGAAACAATTCGTGGGCCCAGGTCTGTTTCATTCGATAATTCTTTAGAAAAGAAAACTCCGTTCGTTGGCCTCCTTTTGTTTAGCTCCTTCGGTGCAAGGAAGTTGCTCCATTCACCAATTGTAACTCAAACTCCGTGGGTCGCAAGGAGTTCCATTCAATTCCACAAAGACCATTCGGTGGACACCTTAATTCGGCGATTTCCACATCAGCGCACCCGTTTCGGTGGTGGGCCCCGATTTTAAAGATTCCATTCGACAATTACAAAACTCAATTCGGCAATTCCCAAGTCGAAAGGAGTTCCATTCAGCCATTCCAAAAAATTTCAAACCTGCATTCGGTAATCTCAAACTCCATTCGGCCAGGGCAAAACCTGCATTCGGTAATCTCAAACTCCATTCGGCAGTTGCTCCATTGCATTCAGAATTGTAACTCAATACCATGGGTTCCATTTAAAAGAACTTCCATTCGGCAATTTCTAAAATTCCCAAACTCCATTCGGCGGTGGGTCCCAGACTATTCGGGTTTCTTCCATTCAGCGTACAGTTCAAGGGAGTAACTTGATAATTCCATTTTTTGGGTCCCATGGCTCCATTCAGTTCATATTAACCATTTGGCTAGACCATTCGGTGTGAGGGAAAAACCTCCATTCGGCAGAGGCATTGTCGATCCATTTGGCAAGGGCAAAACCTCCAATCAGCGCAAGGCGAGGCTCGGTTCGGCACAATGGTTTCAACTTGCTTAATCGTAATTTTCAACTTCCATTTTGCTAGGGCTTTATTTGGAGAAATAGACTCAAGTATTTCATTATGTTCGGAGCAAGGATTTTTTACGCGAGGGGTTCATTTCGCCAATTAATTTATTGCATGCAGCAGTCACTGCCCAAGAATCGTGACTTCCATTCCGTCTTGTTCAGCCAAGCTTCCATTCCGTTCAGCCTTGATTCGAACTTTCCATTTGGCTAGGGTTTGTTTAGCGCAAGTGTTTCACTCGGCCAAGGGATTTTCGGCGCAAGGGTTTTTCGGTGCAAGAAGGATTTCTGGATTTTTATTCGGCAAAGAGTTAATCCAAATTACCATTCGGCGGTTCTTCCATTCGTTCCTCTGCATCATTCAAACACCATCCTCTGTTCGGCTGTGTTTTTGCTGGTTCGGTGGTTTCCATTCAAGGCAAAGGGTTGCTGGAAGGTATACGTTTAATTGAAGTGCTCGGCGCCTCCATTCGGCCTTGGCCCTATTCGGTTCATTCACTCGTTGAAGGTATAGCTTCATTTAAGACCATTCAGCAATTAACTTATTGCAACCTATATACTGGAACTGTGACTTACATTCCGCTGTGTTTCCATTTCATCTTTGCCATTCGGATTTGATTCGCGTCCAAGGTACCATTCGGCTAGCCCAGACTTATTTCCATTCGGTGGCCGATTTCTTTCCTTAACTTCTCCGTTCGGCGCTAGGTTGTGCTATTCATTAATTCCATCTGGAGAAAAGCTTCACTCGGTCTGCCATTTAATTTCTGATCGGTTCCGCAATTTTCATTCGGTGTTGGAGAGTTCTGCTCATTAGTGCACAACCCCGAATTGGTCACCTCTATTCGACAAGGGGATTTTCATTCGGCTAAGGAGAACATCATTCAACATTTGAAAATTTTGGGAAGCACCAGTATGTGCAGCTTCCCTCCATTCATTTGGAAACCTCCATTCTTCTTTTGGTGAGTTCATTCATTTGAATTACAAGTAATTTAAGATTTCAAATTGGTACCTTGATTGAGGAAAACATAGAGCATCCATTTTCATTCGATCTAAAGTTGTTTGAATTGCATATGTCTTGCTCGTTGGTGTTGCTTCTTATTGTGTTTGCTGGAGCTAACTTCATCATTTAAACATGGTCCGTATTGGACTCAAGGGTGCATCATCCTCCACTGGTGCATTTAAGGATTCTTCTCACCCTTCTGGTTCTCATAAGTAGAAACGGAACTTGAAGGCAATTTGAGGTGAGGAAGCACCTCAAGTTCCTGATGGTGCTCATAGGTACAGGGCTCCTTTCCTATCTGATGACGATGAGTTTTGGGCTAGGGTCAGGAGTTTTTTTGGTAGTGCTTCGGTGGCAGACCCTCTCCTGGTGGGCACAGAAGCTCCATTGGACGGAGGAAGTCTTGTTCCTCCTCTTTCCATACTGCGATTTTGTTGGGGAAGGGGAGTTTTCCATACTTTTTCCCTTGCTTCGAGTACTGTGTGAGGCCATTTGATGCCATCAATGTGTGGGCGTTTGAGGTAGTGACTAATACTGAATATGAACGGCGTCTGTTAAGTATGGGACTTCTTGGCGTAGTGATCGATTCTTTGGCCACTACTAGCCCCCGTAACTAAGCTTGGCTGGACACTATTTTATCACGGTGGAGCAGTGTCACTCATACCTTTATCACCGGGTTTGGAGAGATTACTCCTACCCTTGAGGATGTATGTGCTTTGATGAGCTTGCCAGTCTTTGGAGCTGTTCTCTATTCAGCAGAGATGGAATTATTTGCTGAGCAGTAAGCCACTGTTTCAGCATTACATGCTGGATTGTCTATCTCATAGAAGAAAGGTTCCCGTTTCAAGGGAGGTGAGGAACTCAGCGAGTAGCCCATTGTGTCAACCAAGAAGACATTTGGGGGATGGATTAGGTATTAGTTCAAGGACGTAAGCTTTTGGTGCAAGACTAAATCGAAGTATGAGGGGTAGACTTTGCATGGGTTTGGGGGGCCTAGTCTTCACAGTTAGCACCATTTAGCGAGTTTTCTTGCTTTGTGGCTCAGTCGGTTTGTGCTGGTTGGGCGGCCTTCTGATGGCATTAACCTGAAGGTATTTCCGTTAGTTGCAGTCATGGTGAGTGGTTATGATGTGCCTTTGGCTCCTTTATTTCTTGGCACCCTCTACTGGTAGCTTGATTCGGTCAAGGCTTGCATGGAATGTTTCTTGGGGCGGTACGACGTGCCCACTTTTTTATGCACTCCATTTCTTCAGATGTTTTTTTTATGAGAGGTATCTGCGCATGGCACTGAAGCTAGAGGTGTTTGACACATCTGAAACTTTGAAGGCCCGTTCTGCTAGGTGGATGGAGAAGTGTAGCAGCAGTAGCTTGGCGATTGTGATAGATTAGGAGTCAGATTTTGTCTTTCGGCTTTACCTTCGGCCAGTGGAGGGGGTGATGCCGGATATATGTGGTTATAACATATACGGTGCCGAGGACACCGTGGTTACCAGGGAGAACGCATAGGCTATTTGTGTTAGGGCGGATAAACGTCTCACGATAGTTGCTTTGATGTTGCTGGGCGGGCTTCCCGCTCTCACTAGCGATGGTGTTCTAGCTGTGGTGGCCTATAACTCTGACAAAGTGACTAGGCAGTTTGGGTTGGATCAAGAGATACTGACCTGTCGTTTGCCAGAACAACATCTTCAGCTTGCGTACAAGCCATATGTGACCACCAGTAGCGTGACAGTTGCCAGGGATAGGGCTTCACTAGTCATTCCTAGCTGTGTTCGGGTTGGCGGTTGTACCCTACACTGGACGACTTTTTGGGCGAGGAACCTTGCGTACTTTTACAAGTATATGCAGGGTTCTATGTCTAGTATTCAGCTAGAGCATATCTATGATATGGATAGGGATCTTTGCCTTCAGAAGGAGAAGGATCGCCAACCCGGGGCAAGGGGGTCTCCAGTCGGCCTTCTGGAAGAGGGTGATTATCCATTATTGTCTAGCTGGTACTCGGGTGGAGGATCTCACGGTAGCTCGTGATCCTATAGTGCGCATTGTGGCGATTATAGAGTCACCGCTGGAGGACACTATTTCTCGCCCTTCAAGGAAGCAGGCGAATGTGCGTCGGCGTTACAGGGCACTGAAAAAGGCTCGAGTAAGTTAACTTCTTTGTCTATTCAGCTGTAAGTTTGTCATTGGATTTATTCTTGATGATCTTCTATTACTTTGGTGTATCCGTTATTGCAGATATTTCATCTGCTGTTGATGATTCTCTTCCAGTGCCTGACAGAGGGAAATGTCTCATGATACGGGGGCCAATGGCTGTTGTTGAGGAGGATGAAGGAGGCAAAGATTATTTTAACGGTACCTCCGATGAGACTAGCAGTAAAGGATATAACCCATCTATTAGTGGAGACGATGATGATACGGGTCGGGTGGATCTTCCAGTGCCTCATCATTTAGATGCAGCTGCCGCTTCTATTCACTACGGGCCACAGCTGATTGGGGATGATATGATGGAGGCGGCACTTTCGTCTTGTCATTACGTGTTATCTCGTGTGCTAACTCCAGTTGTCCCTGTTAGTGCTCTTTCATCATGCTCCGGTAGTGCATTTCCACCCTTGATTAGCACAGCTATTGCGGACAGCACATTCGTTGGGGCTCCAACTGACACCGTTGTTTTAGACAGCCTAGTTGTAGGGGCTGCGACTCGAAGGTTTGAGCTTGCTTTGTCTCGTTGCTCATCGAGTGTTTCGAGTTCTTGGAGTCTTGTATCATACTGGATGCCGCTATGTTGGGCTGGCCTTCCCGAAGGGATGCTGATTTTGATGGGTAAAACACATTCTGTTCTGTATACCAAAGCAAAAGGTGTTATCTGGGTAAGCCGTCGTTTGGAGGTCCTATATGCCCATAAAGCCAACATGAGTGCATGAGCCCAATTTTGCTGGTAATCTTTGAGAGTTCTGCTGAGAATTTTGACTAGTGTTTTGTTCGTGGCCTCAGCCTAGCCATTTCCTTGCGGGTAGTAGGGTGTGGACTTGTGATAGGTGATTTCATATGATGCTAAGAGCTGGCCCACTACCTTATTGACAAACGGGTGCCGTTGTCGGAAAGGAGAACCTTTGGAATTCCGAAACGGAAGATGATGTTTTCCCTGATAAAATTGTCCACAGTGGCGCCAGTTGCTTTCCGAAGAGGAATTGTTTCAACACATTTGGTACAAAGCTTAGTGACAGTTGAGATCCATATATTTCCTCTTGATGGAGGAGTGATGGGTCCGATGAAGTCGAGGCCCCAAGTGTGAAAGGGCCATAGGGTTTGCAATGCTGATAGGTCTTGGGCAGGTGCATGAATTAGGTTGCCGTGGATTTGACATTCTTTGCACCTTTGTGCAAAGTGTAATGCGTCGGCTTCCATGATGGGCCAGTAGTAGCCGATCTGTGTAAGTTGTTGATACAGTTTGGCTCCTCCCTGGTGTTCGGATTCGTGCACTTGCTTGAGCGCTTCTTTTGATTCTTCCCCCATTAGGCACTCTAAAGGATAGCCATTGAAACCATGCCTGAATAGTTGCCCTTGGTGCACAAAAAATCTTGTAGCCCATTTTTTCACGATGGCTGCGTCCTTGGGATTTCCAGGCAGAGATTGCTTCGTCAAATAGTCGATGTACGATTGTCGCCAATCTGCTACCCCTTTGATAAAATTGCACTCTGTTTGTGAGGGAAAGACTTGACATTGGGTGCATTTGTTTTGGAGTTCCTTGCTCATCTCAGGCCAGTAATGACCTTGTCGTTGTAGACGCCGATAGAGACTTACATCTCTCATCCCACAAGAATGGTCATGTACTTGTTGAAGTCTCAACTTTGCTTCTTGAAGTCCAACACAACGCGCCAACATCAGGGGTAGTTGACAATGGTACAGAGAGATGAATGATCTGGAAGAATAAAGGCACTCGACTTGGTTTAAGAGTCACTAGAGGTAGAAGGAGGTGAGAGTTAGCAACCTCAATGTAAGACGGGGATAGCAGTAATGACCAGAAGGCAATGTTAATTGTTCTGTTATTGTTTTGTAATGAATGAGAGTTGGCCTTTATATTAGCAAAACCTAGGAAGGAAGACAACTTGCATGTAACACGTGGCTCGTCTACCTGGGTTCGACTTTTCTAAGGTTTGACTTTTCGGTCACCTGACAACTTGTTACCCATATCAGGGGTAGTTGCGAGATGTCAATATCACAAGGCCGTCAAAGCGGCGGGGTGACAGAACGGTCAAGCTGGAATGGTCAGGTCTCCTTCTGCCCCGAGGTGGTCAAGGTGGAGCTAACTTCATGATTTGGCTAAGCAACTTTGACGAACCTAACTCTAGCCTCCAATCCACTTATTCTCCTAGTGGTTCCGAAGTGATCTGGGTCTTGTTTTCAATCTCGGATTAACGTGTATTGGAGCTTGTAATTTTGGCACCTTAGAGGTGGCGCCTTAGAGGTTGTATTTTTGGTGCATTAGATGTGATACCTTAGAAGGTTGTACCTTTGGGAGGTGGTACTTTGGAAGGTGGTACTTGGAAGGTTGTACCATTGGGAGGTGGTATTTGGAAGGTTGTATCATTGGCACCTTAGTGGAATGGAGTAGGTGATACGACACCGTTCTAACATGGGTTACCCACACATATATATAAGGATATACATGGACTATACACTAGTTATTGGCTAGCGTCCCCTCTTTGAGCAGTGGAAAACTCCACGTGGTCCATCCATGCTGATTCTTAAATTTCAGAATTAGAGTTTATGCATTGGTTTTCAATGGAAGAGGTACATCTTGTTGTCTATGTTTAGAATCACAAGGCGTTGATGCTCATTGCTCATTCATTTTTTTGTTGCCCTTTGAATTTCGTAAGGATATTTGTTTTGGATGCATTTTTATGAAGATGATTGAATTAATTTAAATTCCTCAGTTTAACTATACTTTTAGGCATTGTGACTCTGGAAACCAGTTTTCTTTCAATTTGAGATTTGGATGGAACAGTTTGGGATGTTTTATGTTTTTGATTAGCCATCCCTAGAGCTTTCTTGTTATCTTTTAGCTATGGTAGTTGTGTTAAGGCTATATATTAAAAGCTATACATATGTGTAATGTATTTTGTTATTTATTTTATAAATAAATAAAATTAGATATTTCTATTTCATGAGTACCTGTATGAGCAATTTTTGTATTATATTATTTATTTAATATCATGTGTGTATCTTTTATTATAAATTGTAAATGATTTTGTGTGTAGAGTTCAGCTTCTACACGGAAGATCAGATTATCGATTCTTGTAGTATATAAGTTTTTGTTCACAATTTTATATGCTTATATGGAATTGGACACACCATCAGTAGAACTGTAACACAGTGTTTTAACAAGTCTATCTTGATTATAGGGGATCGTATAGTTCGAACTCACTATGTTGGTACGCTTGGTGTTTATTGAATAGGATCGTCTTGGGATAACTATTTTTATACTAACTATAAAATAATTAATATCTCATAGTTATTATGAGCGCTTATACTCTTAATCTTGAAATAATTAATAGGCACGTATATTTGGTGTTTTTTATTTTGATTCATAAAAGAGAGATCTTTTATAGATCAATAAGCTCGGTGAATTGGGTAACGATATTACGTGTGCGGTGAATATTAATTATTAATGGAATCTATGTCTCGGTATAGGGATTGATGATACCTCTTGAGAAAAATTATAAGTTTTGATTATGTCAAATCTTGCAAGTGAATTTTGTATTTGACATGTCAAATAAGTTAAGTAGAAAGTTTCAAGAAAATTATAAGCGGTCGATTAAATAAAATTATTAGCAATTTAATTTAATTGACGGGTATCTATAATCTATACGTGGAGAGTAAATAACCATTTAATAACATGGAGCTCGACATTAATTTTGAGATAAGACTGGAAGTGCAATTATAACTTTTAGTGGCATGAATTATAATTTATGAAATTAAAAATTTAATTCGGATTGAATTAGATTTTTCTAATTACATAAGGAGCTTGAATCTTATTACTTTAGGTCCCTGTCGTATCCTAGATGTATGCCACTTAAGCTTTCTAGCAGCTAGGGTTTTGTACACAAACATTATTAGAAAAATCAGAGGCATCCAGTGAGAGAGCATTGGATCACGAACACTAGAGTCCACTCTCTATTCATCATCTGGTGTACGGGAATACAACAGAAGATCATAAGGTGCAACCGTGCAAGAGCTTGAGTTTGTAATCTTCCAGCAGCGTCGATTCGTGTCCAGTCGAGAGCATCTGTTCTTGTTGAGACAAGATCAAATCATAGAGATGTCGAAGGTATAACCTTTGTTCCGCCGTGTAGGGTTTAATCGGGTGATATATTTTTTTGAGATATAATCTGTATGCAATATCAATGGATTCTATGGATTCTGGGAGTTTGTTTCCAACAAGTTGTTGAATTCATGATGCATGCTAAGGTTGTCAGCAATTGACTAATTAGTTAAACATAATTCTGATTAATTTTTGGGGTAGCATAGGTGCTCATTTGTAACATTTTCAGTTAAGCCTAACTGAAAATGGAAAATTTCATTGAGCTTGGTTAAAATAAATATGACTGCTATTTCTTTCTTTCTATTTTTCTTTAGGATTTGCACATTGATAGGGAAATATAACTTCTAGATATTGGTTTTATTGTGCGGAATACCAAAGTTTTTAACACTGCTCAGTTTTAAAAAGTTCTCAGCTTGTAAACACCACACACAGAATGTTTCTAATTAACAACGTCAATCACTTGATGCAAATTGTCTGACTCTGACCTGCAACAGTGGGAGTGTCCAAATGTGTATGCAATTATGACCAGAATACTATTTTTGGTTCTACTAAATGACATAGGTAAAGAGATTGGTGTTCTAAATGAGTAAAACTCAACTCCAAGATCTCTCATTCTTTCCTTTCGTGGACTGCAGATGCCTGACGTAATAATTGATTATGACATGTCGCCACATACATTCTCAATTGTACAGCAAGAAGAGGTACTAGGGGTTTCAGCTACAACTGGATCACTCTCTCAATCTTCAGACAGAAAAGTTGATGAGCTTCTGGGCACTTCAAAGGATAAGGAGAAATATGCCCACAATTGTGAAGCGTTGACATGGAAGGACTTTTCTGATGCATATTTGTGTGAAAGAAAGGAAATCCTTTCTTGTGATGGTGTTGATGTTCCTCTCACCATATTGTACTCCAAGATTACACATCAGAAGGATCAGTCTCCAGGGCTTCTGCTAGCGTATGGAGCATATGGGGAAGTTCTTGATAAAAGCTGGTGTGCGGACCATCTAAGTTTGTTGGATCGTGGTTGGGTGGTGGCATTTGCTGATGTGAGGTCTGTTATCTCAAGGATGTTTGTAAGGTTAAGATTGTTTTTTTTCTTTACAATTTTTTTTGGTGCATCAACAAAGATTGCAAAGAGTTAGACCAATCGACACCGGATTTTAATCTGGCACTTGTAGTGTTAACTCTTCTGGTGTTTTTAAATACTACAGAAAAACTCTCAGATTCTTTATGAACATAACAAAATACAAATATGTGAGCAACCTGTAAGTGATGCATTGTGCCTGCATTTAGGTGTATCAAAAAATGGGCAACGAGTAAAGAAGCTAGTCTATGATTTTAGATTTAGATTAGCAATTTGGAATATAAGAACTTTAACAAGTAAAACAATGCAATTAGTATAGCATACTTACAAGAAATGAATTGAATATGCGAGAAAGCTAAGGAAAGGAAAGTATTGGTTATAAAACTTAATACAATGGAAAAGAGAGACTTAGAAATGGGTTTAAGAGAGATGTAGAAATGGCGTAGGAATAATAGTTATCGAACACCTTAAAGTGATGGCAAAGATAAAAGACAAAGATTATTGCTATTAACAAATGGCTTAAGTCCTAACGATGGATTACATGATATATATATAAAGAGAGAGAACCTTAGAAAACCCTGATAGTGCTAACAAAATAACAAAAAAGGCACTCTCACATAAGGATGATACGGTAATAATTATGAGGAAATGAACTTAAATAATGGTAATAAAAGTTGCAGTTGGAGAAACATAATTAATAGGATTAGTGCCAACAAACTCCAAGTAGGGTTAGATGAACATAATAAAGAGCAATTTTGAAATCAATGGATGGATTAACGCAAGAGGTACCTTTATGAAAGAGGATAAAATTGGGAGAGATTTTAACAGTCATGCATGAAAAGGTAAGCCATTGTACCACGATGTAATGTACATATGGGTTTGGGGATGGAAACGCAGTTGGAATTTGAAGCTTAGATTTTGCAGTAACATTCAATTTTATAGTAATAACATTTTCTTTAGAAAAAGAGAACAGCAGGCTTTTATATTAATGGACTAACAACGAGGTTTGAAGGAAACTTGGAGATGCAAAGTTGAAAGCCTACAAAAATTTCTATACTAGATTAGAGTTATTAGACAACGATGATAGAGAAAGGAATATCTACAAACTTGCTAGGTTGAGAGAAATAAAAACATGCTTTTATTAGGTTAAGTGCATGCAAAGTGAGGATTCGAGAGTGTTAGTGGAAGATTAGATTAAAGAACGGTATAAATATTATTTTGAGAGATTGTTAAATTAAAAACATTTAGAAAACTTTGAAGGAGAGAAATATTCCATGTTTTATGAAACTAGAGAATACAAGTTCCATCGTAGAATAAAGCAATTTGTGATAGAAATTGTACTAAAAATGATAAAATCAAATAAGGTTTTAGGACCATATGATATCCCTATTGAGGCATGAAAATACTTGGATGAAAAGCGGATTTCTTGGTTAACAAAATTATTTAATAAGATCATAATGGTAGGAAAATTCCTTGTGAGTTGTGCATTGAGTATTACTTGAGAGTTACAACAACAATATTAGAGAATCGGCTTGTATTGATGTATGATAGATACGCTATAAAGAAACTAATAGAAAAGTAAAGGGGGGAAAGGAGAGATTTCCGTATGTTTTTTATAAATTTAGAAAAAGCCTATGTTAGGGTTCCTAGAGATATAATGTGAGAGCTGTGCGAGAAAACTTGAGAGTTTCAATGGGATACAGTGATGTGAGAAATGACATGTATGATGAGGTTGCGGCTTAAATTAGATCAAATACATGAGAACCAATTGATGTGGCTACATCATTAGTGTTAATGTATTGTTTTTGTTAAGTCATCAATTGTCCTAAAAGTTTAAACTGTTAAGAAATGAGCCCAATAATGTATATCAAGTTATCCAACACTCTCTCTAACGTGCGATCCTGTTTCGCATGTGGAGATGCGAACAAACTAAATAAGTGCACTAGTTCACATAGTGTACCATAACAAATATAGCAGGAAAACACATCACGAGACTTGAATCTAAGACCTCATGAAACTAGAGTTTTGATACCATGTTAAGTTATCGATTGTTCTAAAAGTTGGCCCAACAATGTATT
>JAOTRH010000008.1:4602527-4627748 GCA_034768845.1 Heliamphora exappendiculata | reverse complement strand
ATAAAATTGATTGAGATATGTGTGTATGTGTGTAAAAAATAGAAATTTGATTGAGAGGATCAATATGTTTTCCCATATCATTGGTGAAAATTATATGTACTACTATATTTGGAGGCGTGGTTATTGAAAATATCATTTTTTCTATTTTGACCCTACTCTTGCCTGCTTTGTCTCGTTTTATTCTATTTATTTATATACACAAATACATATAAAAAAAGGCAAGATTTTTTCTTCTTATATTATATTATCTATCATTCTCAATAGTATAATAAAGTTTAAAGTTAATACACTATTTCACTATAATCATGCCCCCTGTTTATTCAATTTCTTTTACAAGTTATGGATGATGGTAATTATTTATTGATAATTTAAGATTTCTAATTTTAAATTTTAACATAATTTTTTATAACATATAATTAACTATTATCAAAATTTATTGCTAATTAAAACTAATTAAATATGCACACTAGTATATATAAATATATCCATGTGAGGAGGTGCTGCTTTGTAATTGATTTGCAGGTTCACCAATGTTTGGTCTAAAATTGCTTTTGGGTTTTTTTTTTTCTGGTTTTTCTATTTTTTATTTTTTATTTAAATTTTTATTTTTAATTTTTCGAAAAAACTAGAAAATATACCCATTCATACTAAAGTTAAAAAAATTCACCAAAGTTGAAAATACCACAAAAAAATTGTAAAGGGCCTACTATTAAGTGATTTTTTTCTTCATAATATCTGAATTCTATTTATTTTTTACTAACTTTTTATTTTTCTAATTTTTACTATTAGAACATTTTTAAAAATACATTCATTTACACACTACTACTAAAAAAAAGGAAAAAGATATCCATATTTAAAAAAAAATTGCTTTTTATTTTCGCTTTTAATAAAGCTGGTAGAGAGAGCATATATCTCATTTTAGTGACAAATATATCATGATAGGATAATCAATTTATTTTATTAAAGTCAAATCTAAATACGACACAATCACAAATATTAATACAATAAAGTCTACAAAAATAATATTTAGATTTAATACAAGTATTAAATCTCAATTTTGTTGGTCATTCACAAACTTACTTGCAAGCACCCAAAAAAAGGTTGAAAAAGGAAGAAGAGAATTATAAGTTTTACGCGCCTACTCTTTCAATATTTGAACTTAACTCTCTAATTTGTGAAGTCAGAGACCTTGAATTTAGTACTAATCAAGCTTTACAAATTCAACATTCTTTGACAAATTCAGCATTCCTATCTAGTTCGAATTCTCACGACATGAACTTAGGATGATTCTTAATACACCACACAAATTGCTATGTACAAATACCTACTAAATACGCATACACTAAAAACTTTAAAATTTTTATTTTTACTTTTTTATATTGAATAACTTGTTATACATTGTTCGATTTATTTTTTAAAAACTTAAACTTTAAAAAAAAAAATAGTAACTTATCATGGTATTAGAACTCTGGTTCCACAAAATTTTGAGTTTAAGTATCCTAATATATATTTTTCTGTTATATTTGTTATTATGCACTATGTATTTTGATGTAACTGTTCAGTTTAGTCTGTTTGCCTCTTCACGTGAAAGACAGAGTCGCACGTGAGAAAAAATATTGGATAACTTGATATACATTATTAAGAAACATTTTAAAAATATTATTCCTCGTTTGGTAACATTTATGTTTACTTTTTTTTTTAATTTTCTATAAACTGTAAACAAAAACATGTTTTATAATTATTTTATTTTCAAAAAAATATAACTACTTTTCAAATTTTACTAAATTATTGTAAACAAAAAATATATATTTTTACTTATTTTGTAAATAAATTTCATTCTATTGTTTTTCTCTACCACCTTCGACTACTGCGTCTAAACACAACCTCTGACCACCACCTCTGAGTACTGCCTCGGAGCACCACCTCTTGCCACTGCCTCGACCACTTCATACGACCACTATATCTAGTCACTTATTTTCGACCACCATATGCAGTTACTTCTCCAACCACTACCTTTGGCTACCTATCGCTACCTCTACTACCATCACTTTCAATCAAATCTTTCCAAACATTTATGTGCCAAACATATTTTTATTTTTATTTTTTCATACAAATAAACAAAAACAAAAAACAAAAAATGGGAAGAAAAGAGTACATTGCTAAAAATAAAAGAGTACAAAAAAGAGTAAAGACCCCTATAAAAAAAAAAGAGAAACAACATTCACAAAGAAATGACATCTCCATGCAAGAGAAACATAAACTCTTAGTAGAAAAAGACCCAATATTACATAATATTACATAAAACAGATGCAATATAGGAACTAAATTAAGAATCTACAATATATTAACAAAGGGATATTTGCCTATTTAAATTGACGGAGTAAATTTACAATATGAATTAAAAATCTACAATGTATGAAAGTAATAGAATAAAAGAAAATATCATAAGTTAAGAATTCTTAACTTCCTTAAAGATATTATTTTTAATATTTCCCCTCAAGTTGGATAAAGAATATCAATTAAAACTAGCTTTGACAATTAAAAACTTGAGCAAAGTTAATCCCACTGAAAACGCTTAGGATCGATTTCCAGAGGTGGCTCCAAAAACTAACTAGATTTTCCTCTCCCGAGAAAGAGACGAATAGATCGGCTCCATGTAGTAAATTTTTTTATTTTTCTTATTCAGCAATACACTAATAATATGATAAGTCCGCTCATGTTAAAAAAGAGAAAAGTCCGACGAGAATGTCCGATAAATAGGTGCAAAGCAGCCAAAAGAATAGATAACCGAAAAAGCGACAAAAAAACAAAAAACAATACCACTAGAACAACAATAGTAGCCTCGGAAACAAAAATAAGAACAATGCTATCAGAACAAAAATAATAGCCCCAAACAAGTACGGAGTGACAAAACCAAGAACAATACTACCGAAACAAAATGGTAGCTCCAAACATGTACGAAAACAAAAAAATAAGGATTTACCCAATTAAAAAATCACAATCAAAATGGCGTGCGAGGCAACACCAAATCAAGCCAGAGATGCAAAGAAAGAACCAAGTTGACAAACCAGTTTGTTGAACCAGTAAATGCGAATCGGTAAACTAAGAACCAGAGAAGTCGTCAACAATGTCAACGAGGTCCCGATAAAGCTAAATCTTTGAGCAACCCAACAGATGAGAAAACCCAGAACTCGTCTTCAACCAAACCAACTAGTAAATCCTTGTCAAGAATCGAAGGAATATCTCGTAAAGACAATAATAAATGCACTTAAAATCAGTAATCACATAATGTGGACATGGAAGATGGTCGGCGACAAGAGAGATGATTGGCAACAAGGGAGGGAAGGACTAAGATGATCAGTGGGGCAATAGAACAGCGATGGCAAGGGAGATGGCCGACGACAAAGGATGAAGGATGAATGATTGGCGATGACAGTTGCACTAGGAAGAGTGATTGATGAAGGTGATTGGACTAGGGTTTTTAGCAACTGGCAAAAGTGACTGGTTGTTGGCGAAGGATGATCGGCAAATGGTGGTCGATGGTGAAAGAGAGCAGCTAGCATTTTAGCGAAGAAGGGACAATTAGGGTTTTTGAACAAATTGTTTTTCTTTCATATTTTGGTTCTAATACCAAAAATAATTGTATAATTTTGACTTACCTACAAATAAGGATAGCCGTCTATTTATATTGACAAAATAAGTTTACAAAAAAAAATTAAAAATCTACAATATAAAAAATAAATAAAATAAATTTTTTTTTATAAATTAAGACATTATAATTTTTTAAAAGATATTATTTTTAATATTTTACGCACCTTAACACCCAAAATATCCTCATTCCTAAGGTTTGAAATCCTAACCCTAGCTCTAACCGTAACCCTATCCATCCACCATCGGTCACTCTAGCAGCTACTGTCACCCTTAACCACCTCCACCGTTCCACCTTTCCTCTCCTCCCCACTCTCTCTGCTCACTCTATCACTTTCTTTCCCCACCCTCCCTCTCCTCCCCAGTTTCACCACCCTTCCATTTACTTCCAAAATTGCGAACATAAATCATCTCCAACTTCACCGCTCGTCTCTCCTCCCTCACTCCCTCCTCTCTTATCGCTCTCTCATCTCCACCATCACCTCCACCACTACCCCTTCATCTCCAACAAATCACGAAATGCGTTCGGTGACCTAGCATCGAACTAATGACTTGTGTTCGATGACTTAATGCTATTCGATTTTCATTTGTTCAGCCATGATAGTTCGAACAATAACTATCCATTTGAAGTGATTGGGATTGTGAAGATTAAGGGGGTCAAGTTGATTAACTTAAATAGGGATAGAATTGTAATTAAAAAATAATTTAATTTTGTGTAGTTAGCAATGCAGGTGCGTACTTAGAATCACACACTTTTTGCCATTAGCCATCAAAATGCCACAAGAATGGAATATGTAGGGCACTGGAAAAATAGTGTTTGGATGGTTCAAGACTTTCTAATACCCCATTCTTTTGGTCTCTTATTTGATTAGAGATGAAAAACCATAAAAATAACAGATTTTGTACCCAACTTGTTCGAGGAGCATTAAATCAAGAATTCTATATTCGCCTGCATTTCCTTTGTTCACACTTTATGCTTCTCCCTATAAATCTTTGCAGAGGCTTGATTGAAGAAGATTTTTGAAGAGTTATTTCTTTATAGAATCTCTTGGATGTGTGGTGCTAAGTGATTGGAAAACAAGGGAAGAAAACTAATTCGCATCGTGCCAATCTTTATCGGCGTCAAACGCGAAGATGGAAGTCAACTGCTATATAATCACATGACAATTAATCACATGACCAAAAAAAAAAAAAAAAAAGAAAGAAAAAGATATTTTCTATAATAATAAGTTTCTTGCCTGTATTTGTTTGGAGACTAGGCTTGATTGCAATATATGACAGGACCTTAAATGATAAAATATTTTCCTGCAAAGCAAGTGCATGCAACTATCTGAACCACACACAATCCATATGACAATAGCAGCAGAGAAAATAAACTCTATTCAATAGTCTAATATGATCTCTCTTACCAAGTCTCCATGAAGGTGATAAGTTTGTTGAATATTTCTCAATGTTGCAGTCATCATTCTAGCAGGACCTCTCGAATGCTCTAGTGGGAGCCTCGTGCCCTGCTGAAGTCATCCTCCTGCCATCTGGTAAAATAAAATAAAAATTTAACCGTTCGGATTGGCTCATCTACTGTGCTTACCTTTGGTTCAGCACAAACTCAACATAGAATCCATTTACATAAGAAAGTTAAGAATGAGAAAACTAGACGAGTTTAAAAGATTTACGGGTCAGTAGTTCATGTACATTTCTATAATCCAAGGTTCCAGGTTGCTTACAGTAAAACTTTGCTCAATTCTTGTTTACGCAATACTCCTCACTCCGAAGAGTTGATGGTTGAAAAACACATCTCTCCAGCTAAGGCACTGGATTTAATCTACTGAGTTCAACTTACCTATTTCCATATAAACATCATGTGCCATGCTAGTACCGTCGAGAAGTAGACAAAGTCAATGCAGTGCAGTTCAAAAATATTGCTGCTGACCAAGAAATATCAATCAAATACTGAAGTGATATAATATCTAGATTTGTTATCTTATGTTACCAGTGAAACAAATATATATAGAAAGAAACCTTGAACCATTCAAACACAGTTTTTTTAATGCATATATGGAGCCTGACCAAATCTGCATCCTGCACTGGTTGCTTCCTCTTCAAAATTTCAACCCAAGACTTCGTACACATTATTAGATCACAAATAAAACAAAACAGTCCGGCAGAGAAGAACACTTTCAGCAGCATTACAAAATATACGGACAAATTAACGGCGACTCGTTCAAGGGTTGGCCCATTAAAGTGTCTTCAACCGGAGACTTTGTACACATTATTAGACCACAAATATTAAAAAAAAAACAGTCTGGCAGAGAAGATCACTTTCAGCAGCACTACAAGATATACAGACAAATTAACGGCGACTCATTCAAGGGTTGGGCCATAAAGATATCTTTAACTTGCATGGAGTGAGTAGCAATACAGACTTTGCAAGGTTGGATCCATACCAGGGAGATCCATGTCAAGCAGAGACTCCAGTTGGATGTCTGTATGTATCTGTCCTCATTTTCTTTTTTTTGCTTGTATTTTAATTACTCTTTTGAGTCTCTACATCTAAAAACTTGATCACCTATCAATGATCGTTTTCTAAGCTGAACAAACTTCTAACATGTATGAATTTATATCTACATATGTAATCTCATAAATAATACCAGTAAATATGGGAACCCCATAGCATAGAATGTCCTCAGAAATATGACATATTATTTCTTTCGAATAAATATTCTTCTATCTTTAGCTTCATTTTCTCTCTTCCCATGGCATTTGATAGGCACAAAGCATAAATTCGATATCACGACAAAGAGAATTTGATAAGAATTACAAACAAGACATGACATAGCTAATATACCATCATTATGCACAATACCGACTCAATACATACTAGATTTCTTCGTCTTATAGGCATGGCATAGGATCTCTGGTAGGAGAATCTTAAACTTCATCCACGAGTACTCAGCACTCAAGCTCTCTTTAGCTCCTTGCGACCAAATCAAAACACTGAATTGACAATTCTGCGAGACTGAACTCTAATTTTCTTAGTCAAAACA
The DNA here is from genome assembly GCA_034768845.1 of Heliamphora exappendiculata. NCBI lineage: Eukaryota > Viridiplantae > Streptophyta > Magnoliopsida > Ericales > Sarraceniaceae > Heliamphora > Heliamphora exappendiculata. Next base: position 4,621,056 of record JAOTRH010000008.1, on the reverse strand, counting down.
GAAATATAAGAGAATTGTGAAATTATTTGGTTCATATGCTATTATGTTCCTCCTTGGTTCATATGTAAAACATGATTATATAGGAGTACTACAGCACATCTACCATGGAGAAAACTGTATATTTCCAGCAAAATCAATAAACCCTGAGTTCCCAGTTTTATCATCAGAGAATGTTCTAATATTTCTTTTTAATCATTCTACTCTTGTAGTTCTCAACTAGATATCACTTTTTCACTCTCCTTTCTTTTGATATTAATCAACAGGATTCTACATTTTATGTTATCTGACTTCAAATGTCATAGTTCCATTGTAAAGCTTTTCAAGCAGCATTCAATCTACAATAGATTCAAAAAAATTTAAACGAACACTACGTTTGGTCGCAACTATATATAGACTACATTTGATGCCCAAAAAGAAAGAATAAAACATCGATGTAGAAGTAAGCTCGTTTACTTGAAGATCTATGGGCAAAGTTAAAATCAAAAGTATCCCATTAGTAGCTTGATTAACGTCTCTCCTTTCCTTCAGCTCAAGGAAGACATGAATCTGATCACAAGTCTTGCAGTATCCATATCGGTGTCCATCTCAGAGATTACAGCATCAATGGCACGCATAGAAGTTGAAAAGCATACCTTTATTGAAATTGCAAGCTATCTTTACCGGGCTTCCGCAGTTGTTATGGAGTTTGGAACAACAGAGAACTCCTCAACAAATAAAACAGAGATTTTGCAGTCTCTATCCAAAAGCATTGGTTTTGCTAAAAAACTTACTGCAAAATGCCAAAAGTGTGCTCCAACAAGCCTTAATCCTGAACTAAGAAGTGCAATAGAACAGCTTGAAGGGATCATAAAACACATAGGGGAAGACTTGAGTTTAATACCATCATCAACATATGGAGAACAAGAATATGCGGAAATTGCAGCTCAGTCCCTTTCAAAGGAAATGAAAACTTTTCACTTTGAAGTTACCCAGATTCATCAACTCCCAGAGAAGAAAGAACTTGAAACCCATGTTTTGTCCTCACGGGTGAGAGGAAAAAAAGAACCAGCAACAACAGAAACAGATCTCTATTCCATCAATGCTGAAGTTTCCATGGAGAGTACCCAATTATCAGACACACCACATCTCCGTCTGATTGAACCACTTGGAAGCACAAATAGCATGGGCCAAAGAAGCCACGGAAACAGTAGGTCTGGATCCATGATGAATTTGCCACAGCTGACTCAGTACATGGAACCTCTGTACGATGCTTTCTTCTGTCCATTAACCAAAAAGATAATGAATGATCCAGTCACCGTAGAAAGTGGAGTAACCTATGAGAGGAAGGCAATAACTGATTGGTATGAAAAGTATGAAAACTCGGAGGATCTTGCTTGCCCAAAAACAGGGCAGAAGCTAGTGAGTAGAGTTTTGAGCACCAACATCACTCTAAAAGCCACAATAGAAGAATGGAGAGAGAGGAATGAAGCAGCACGAATCAAGGTTGCCCAAGCAGCTCTGTCACTGGCCCGTACAGATAATATGGTTTTTGAAGCACTAAAAGATTTACAGAGTATCTTCCATACTAAGCATTACAGTAAAATACAGATTCAGAACATGGGAATGCTACCATTGCTCACCAAATTTCTGGAATATAAAGACCGGCACGTGAGATGTGCAACACTGGAATTATTGCTTCAACTGGTTGAGGATGGGGATGATGGCAAGGTTAATTCAATTCTTCACTTGTCAAAACAAGTAAACAAAAGTTTAATCTTATGTCGGTTTTAGAGAAACTTTGCCAAATAAAACCACAAAACCAATGCACAAGTGACTGATGATTTATATGTCATACAATAGAAACATATCCAACACTATTAAATGCATATGCTTTCTTGTACTTTTTGGTCTTCAACAGGATTTCACTTTTGAACTATTCACACCATTCACAAGCCATACATGTATTTATGCAGGTATCTAAGTTTATGCAAGTGCTTAGACACACTAATGCAGGAAGTGAATATTTGGAAACTATATCCATAGGACATATGACGTGTTTGTTTGTGCACAGGAAATGTTGGCCATGACAGTTGACATATCGATCTTAATCAAGATGCTGTCAAGTAACCACCGACCCATAAGGCACAAATCACTGCTACTCTTGCTCGAGCTGTCAAGATCCCAATCATCATGTCAAAAAATTGAATCTGTTACTGGAGGAATTCTGATGCTAATAACAATTAAATACAAGCAGTCTTCTGATGCTTTTGCTTCTGAAAAGGCAGATGAAATCTTGAGGAACTTGGAGAGAGCACCAGGTAACATCAAGTGCATGGCAGAAAATGGACTGTTGGAACCCCTTCTAAATCATCTTATTGAAGGTGATTTCCAATCATTACGCTCCCACCACAATAACTGTTGTTTCCTTTCTCTAGCCAGGCATCAAAATATTAAAGAAAACTATATTAAAGATGAAACAACAGAGTGTGAGGAGAAATGATAGTAATTTTATTTTATTTAGTGCGGGCAGTTTAGTCTCTATGTTAAACATAATCTATATCTATTTGCAAAAGAGTAACATAGATTAATACAAAGTTAAGAGGGGTTTATATAGGCTAACCCTTATTAACATAAAGACCAAACTATCCACACTAAATAAAATAAAATTTAATTATTACTCCTCACACAGAGGTCCTTCAAAAACAATATATACCTACATAGACCTTTGAACCCATCACTAGGTTGCTTAGCACATATGAGCTCCAAAAAACTTTAAGACACTATACAGTACGTAATAACAGGTTTATGCTATTTCCTACTCTTATAAATATACAAAAACATAGAGCCAGGTAGTGAAGAGATGAAGATGGAGATGGCAAGCTACCTTGGGAACATTTTTCTTGGATATGACAGAAAAAATCAAGTAGCTGAGAAGGCTTCTCCTACTCTTATCAAAATGGTGCACGGTGGAAACTCTTTGCACAGGGAAGCAGCATTTAGAGCTCTAAAGCAAATCACTTCTTACCACCCAAATAGCAAGGCCCTGGTTGAAGCTGGAATCGTAAGGGTCATGGTCGAAGAGATGTTCACACGGAGAATCTACAATGAGCCAATGAACTCAAAAAAAGAAGCTGCTACAATACTTGCAAATATATTTGAATCTGGCCTAGAGCTAGAGTCCCTTCAAGTAAACTCGCGTGGCCACAAAATAGATTCTGATTACATCTTGTACAACATCATCTACTTACTCAAGAATTCAACCCCAGATGAACTCAGCATCAGTCTCATAAGGATCATCTTATGTCTGGCAAAATCCCCTAGATTGTCAGCAACAATCGTCTCTATGGTCAAAGAAACTGACGCAAGTTACCACCTGATTGAACTGATCAGTAACCCGAACGAAGAACTTGGGGTTGCAGCAACTAAGCTTCTCATCACACTCTCACCCCACATGGGTCACACCTTAGCTGATAGACTATGCAAAACCAGAGGCCAACCTGAGAGCCTAATCCGAACTCCCAATGAAACAACCCAAATCACAGAGAAGCATGCAGTTTCGGCAAATTTCCTTGCAATGCTCCCTCATCAAAACCTTACACTCAACCTAGCCCTGATCAACCAGAACACAGTGCCCACAGTGCTGCAAACTATTGGTCAAATCCAAAGAAGTGGCATAAGAACAAGCAGGCATGCAAGTGCGTACTTTGAAGGCCTAGTGGGTATTCTTGTCAGATTCACAGCAACATTATATGACCATCAGGTACTATTTCTTGTGAGAACCAACAACTTCACATCAATATTCACAGAATTGCTCACGAAAACATCAAGCAATGAAGTTCAGAAGTTATCAGCAATTGGGTTGGAGCATCTCTCAACACAATCCATTAACCTGTCAAAACCCACAAAAGTTAAGAAAACCAAGTTTATTAAATTGCTCTTTTTACCAAAATGTGCATCCTTTAATTCATCAAAGTACAGAAAAATGCCATTGTGCCCAGTTCACAGAGGAGCTTGTTCTTCGCAAGATACATTTTGTTTGCTAGATGCAAAGGCAGTTGGGAGGCTGCTGGTCTGTTTGGACCAAGAGAATGTTGAGGTGGTCAAGGCTGCATTGTCAGCCATATGTACATTGCTTGATGACAAGGTTGATGTGGACAAGAGTGTTAGCATATTGAATGGAGTAAATACCATTCAGCATGTGTTGAATGCAGCGAGGGAGCACAAAGAAGAAGGTCTGTGGCAGAAATCATTTTGGGTGATTGAGAGGTTTTTGATGAAGGGTGGGGACAGGTCTGCTTCAGATATATCACAAGATAGGTTACTTCATGCCGCATTGGTAAGGGCTTTTCATCATGGGGATGGAAGTACTAGGCAGATGGCTGAGAACATCTTGAGGTATTTGAATAAGTTGCCCAATTTCACTGCCAACTTTACCATATCAACTATCTCATGAACCTGTGATACTGATGTGACCCTATGTTGTGTAAGCTCTCATACTAAATTGTGAATTTTTTTAATAATTTCCTTACGACAGCATGCTAAGTTTTGTGATTGTGCAGTAGTAACACATGGATCCCATTTCTATCAGCCGACTTGCAGCTGCCCTAGAATTTTGATGTTTGATTTTGAACATTCAATTTTTTTCTCTTTGGGCTACAAGATTTAATAGTTATTCCCAGATCATGGACAAAATTGCAGTGTTGGCTTCCTCAAACTTCTTGGAACTTCTCAAAATTACAATGACATTAACAAACTATACACACTCACCGTATCTATGTCACGCCCACTCTGCAGCATTGAGATGCAAACCACCTGAACGGCTCAAATTTGAAAGATATGCTAAACAAAATAATTGAAAGTGGAATTTTGGATCCTTTGTAATTCATTAGAACCCGGGACTGGTCAACCACTTCTCGAATCTCGACCACCGGACACCCTTTCTCTCGGATGGCCCAGAAATCGCTAGAATTCCCAGTTTTAGGATGTCAGCTGTGATGAAACAAAGATGATTTTGTATGGCAACGGTAACATAACCCTCACTTAAGACTTTCAAATTGAAACAAAACTCTAGCTGACATTTAACAGAGCCACTTAACTTCATGTCTACCCAGTAAATCCATGACAATTTTAAGTTCTAACCTTTCAGCTAGATTTATCTTAAAACCCGTTTCCATCTCTTTTTGGCACCTTGTAACTGTCTGTTCTCTCTCAGGTACGATTACTGTTTACAGATCTTGTGTTTTTCTTCTTTATCTTCACTCGCTCTAACTTAGTTTTATTCAATTCAATAGACCATTAATAGGACCCGTTACTGTCTGGGTTGTGTAAAATGGTCATGATCTTGTTTAGTTTTGAAGCAACTGAAATCAAGTAAACAAAATCATGTTTGACTGGTCATCCACGTATAATGCTTCCTGCAACATCTGAAGACAAGTTTACCACATGGATAGACCTAATACATATAATCAACCCTTTCAATGCTATGAAAGATGAATAGTATGCTAAAGTTTCCCAACTATTCTGCTAGCATTTTTCTAATTGGCAATTTATTCAATCAACTTTGGTAATTATGTACCTTACATATAATGAAATCTTAGACTCTCATCAAAACATAGAATGTATAAATTGTGGGATGTTTTAAGTGATATCCATCGAACCCATCAATTAATAAAGAAAAAGATTTATTAATTACAATCTCTTCACAAAACATCCAGTTTTTTGAAATTAATGAGATGATGGAACCATAATGTTACACCATTGACATTGTTGAAATTAAGTGCAAGCTTCAGCTTTTAATTTTATTGAGGCAATGTACTATTACTTGGGCTATTCCCATCAAATTGGTCATCCAGAACTCATTTCAGCAATAAGGGTTCAATCACTTTGGACCACTCTCTACTTCACGAGAGGATGGTTACTTTTTCAATGCAAGATTTTGTTTACACCATAATTTGTCAATTTTATCAACAGAGGAAATGATGTTTTGTCTAGTGAGGCAAAGGTGTTTTATTCATCGTTCCTATCGATTTGGACGTTCACTGAAAAGTTTCCCTAACCCTATCGAGTGGAAGTTATTCAGAGCCCTGTCGAGTGCAAGTTATTCAGTAAAGCACTCAGATGATGAGGACGTGACACTTGACAGTCAATCAGCGAAATGAAAAAAGTGTAACTGCCCACTGAAGGATGTGTAACCGCTATAGCAGTTACATGAAGCAGATAAAGGCAGGTAACAACTTTAAATCAAAGTGGAGGCAGTTATCTTTTAAATCTCGGAGGAAAAATCATTATGTTACGTCGTTCGGAACAATTCCTTTTGTGGGCAACTATTAGCGACTGCAACTCAATTTGTTGTATATATATTTATCCTTTCAACATTCTTGTATTCAACAAGTGCATGTATATATGAAAAAATAAATGTAAACCTACGGCATAGTTTGGGAATTTTTAATTCATTATGTTACGTCGTTGAGAACAATTCCTTTTTTTGGGCAATAATTAGCTATTGCTACTCAAGATTCATGGCCTTACCCAAACCCACCTCTTCCCTAATAATATTCCACATATGTGTTTGAATTTATCATTTGTTTAAGATATATCTTTTTTTACTTTTTATTAAAATATTTAAGCTCAGTTCATTTCAGTGTGAAATATTTTTTTAGTAATATAAAAAAAGTATTTTCTATTTTTATTTTCTAGTGTTCTGTTGACACATAAAAAATATTTTCAAAATAAAGTTTTTTATTGTTAGATTGAAGCTAAGATATTTTGATTGGTATTGGTCAAACCCTTTTGATAAAGCAAAGGACTTTTTAAAAACAATGCCCTCACAAAGAAATCCGCTTTGTCCAAATTATGAGAGGATTGAACACTAACGTTTCACCATTCACGAGCGAGAACCATTTATCTAGCAATGATCTTTGGGAATTTTTTGCGCTTTTTACCCCTTGATATTTTTAATGATCAACCCTTTCCTGAAACTATGCTCAACAATAATTCCCAAATGAAAACTTTCTGACTTCTTTTCCGAAGAAAAAGTAAATTATGAAGAATGATCAAACTCATTAATGTTTTTTATTAACAGGTTTGCTTACTTTTGAACTTTGGTCTACCTTATCATCAACTTGACTACTATGCCCATCTAGATGTTTGGTACAGATACCAATATCTAGCAGGCTAACTATTCTACTCAAACTAAATTCATCAAAACCATCTCAAATTCTAAAGGCTTTTTATGGCATAAGGTAGGATGCACTGAAAATGAGATCATACCTGCATGATTGTGCTATGATGTAATATGGAGAGATAGGCGAGGCATCCGAGAAGTGTCTTCCCAAGCTTCTTGGCTTAATCGCGGAGGATCTTTCTGCCCAGTTCGGTATGAAGAAAGACTGCATAGCTTGTATCATACAGGACCAGTGTGTGTCAGCAGCCCCTTTGCAATCATCATATGGTCTCCCTTCAAGGAGAAGAACAACCCACAAATTCTAGAAATAATAACATTTACAAGAGTGAGCATATTTCTATCAACTCCACAAAAATACCAAGTGTAAGAAGATCCGCTGCAAGAAGCAGTACCATATATAATGGGTTAATGAAGAACAAATATGGTCATATCTGTTATCTTTGAGGGGATTGTTGTTGCTGCTTCTGCGCAGCCCAGAGCATGTGGTTGTCCCCAATAGTTGACAATGTTGCTCCATATAGACTGAAAATATATTATTTCAGAAACCAACTCCATAATATAGGGGATAGAACCTTTTTTGAAAACAAAGACACCCTCGATGAAGGCTTCAGAACTTTGGTATTGTAAACCATCTTTAGTCCTCTGTATCTGGTGCCCTGGGGTAAAGTTCGTGTACATCATCTTTGGACATCATTATCATATTATTAGAAAAATGTTGCATGGATGAAGAAGAGGTGGAAGCCCCTGGATTTTAATGTTCAAGGGAGAATGTTAATTCATATAAACATTCTAGATGTCAGTCTTCAAAAAAAAATCTAGAAAAAAAGTACATCCAGTTAGTACCCATGAATAGGTTGTGTAGAAGGGGTAAATTAGGTACAAACCTAACCTTTGGCATTAAATTCACAAAAGTGGTTGTTCTTCTACTCAAACCCACAACCTCAAGGTTAGTAGGCTGAGTTTTGACCACTTAACTGAACCAATGGTCACCCCTCTTTAGAAAAAAAATGATTTTTTTAAAATATATACTTGACCACTAACATTATCATTCATTTTACTGTTTTTCATTTTTACCAATAATGTTATTGTGCTCCTTATGTTCAACACAAAATAGGCACACCATGTGCAGATCCAAAGCTACCAACTGTATATAAAAGAAGACTAAAAAACCCATATTTACCGTACTAGGAGTTCAATTATTTGCAGTTTTTTTTCCCCATGAATACACACAAGCAAGGTGCCTCACTGACTACATTTTTTCCCTCTTCAATCAGTTCATACTTCGAATAAGCAAACATGAAGACTTCTTGCCTTGATGGCTCCAGGTAAACGACCTGTCCTCGATATTAGGGTGGAATCTTAATCTTTGATGAAAGGATGAAGCTTTCCTCCATGTTGTAAAGCTCCTCGAGGACAACTTTGTATGAGGATTCTTGTTTAATCCTCCAGCTATTGCAATTATAAGCGTGCAAAGTGCAAACCCCATTAGGAATGGAGTAAATTCACCGGGCGAAGGTGAAACAAAAGGTGGACTCTTTATAGGTGGGTAGAGAGGAGTGGAATTGCCTACATAGAGAATAATTTTGGAGAATGGGCTCCTCTAGCTGAACTCATTATGTAATTGCAGGTAATTCTCATAGACTTATCTAGTCCCGTTTAGAAGCTTCTCTCTCGTAAAAGTTCTATCTTCAACTTTTCTTCATCCTGATGCAGAACCAACAAAAAAAATCAAGGGCAGTCTTTCAAGGCATCACAAGAATATGAATAAGGGTGTATTTTTTATTTTCTTACATCTGCAGTAGCCTTCGAATCTTCATATAATTCATGTTTCTTGTAATTCTAGCATTGTAAGCACTAGTAATTAACTCTTTTGTAGTATTTACAAGAATATGTATTATATATCATATCTTTTATGGAGTATATAATTTTTTTATCTCCAGTTAACCATATGTATCCATTGCTCTGGCGTAAAAGTCAGTATCTATGTTTTCTCGGAGAATGTAATAATCCATCTTTTCGACTTGTAGGTGTGGGTATGGACCTCCGATCGCCATGTGTCTCTCTTGCCAGTGGACATGTGGCAAACACTAGCGTGAGCAATCCTTGTCCTTTTGCGTGATAAGATCGCGCGATTGCACAGTCTTTGAGCTGTTTGGCATCCAGAACAATGCACGATCATCCCCATGCACAAAGACCGCAAGAAGGAATCACTCACGTTAGGAAAGCACAGCACAGCTGAACCACCCATGGAATCAAGCATACAGGCACAACTGAACCACCTATCGTGGTTGAGAGCAAAACCCATTATCTCCACGCAAAACAAAGGCATCAGCAAAGACTAGGCCTAGGTTGGGCACATGACTAAAGATCTCCGCTAGAGATCACTCAGAATATAAGTGGCTTGGAGGCTATAGTCAGGAATCGTAAAGACTAACCTACTGAGCTCTGAACCATCTTTAAATGGTTGGGTGACAACTTTCATTGGACAAGAAGCGTGCCCCCCATGATGGTTGACTCCCTATGTAAGGAGCTTCTGCATTAATGAGACAACCAACAATTTTCCTCTAGCCCTTCCCCTACTTCAGAGACTATGCTGCTCACTTCTGTCCTAAGAGTGTTTAACTCTCACCTCCTCCACCTCCAGTGATCTGTGATCATACTAGGTGCCTACAACAACCCAAATAAGGTTGTTCGCTCTTACCACTAGACCAACCGTTCTACATTTAACATAATTGAGAAGAGCCAATCTCGTGAGTACTTTTGGGGGATGAGACACCTAGAGGCATCTGAGCAACATCGGTCTAAAGGACTAAAAGAACTAAATGTCTATGGAACATTATTGGACCAGCTCCTTATGGTTACATAGAACTTGGCCGCCATGCAAAAACCAAAAAAAAAAAAAAACAATTATTTATAGAGAACCTTCTAGCTATATAAAACCACTATAACTCCTCGGCGGATCCACTACTCTTGCTAACTCAAAAGATTACCCTAACCCTCAACAGGGTTCAGAAACCAACGCTGCCACTAACGAGGGCCTGTCTTTGTTACCCCTCTAAAAGTTAACAGTGTAGGCGTCGTCAACCCATAGACAAAGAACTCGCTCACAAGAGCAAATACACCTGCCCAAGGAGTCACTTCTGTTGGGATAGCCTCTACCCCACCACAAGTTGCCACCCCTGCCAACTCCAAACTTACGTTGGACTTGGTGGAACAAAATCTTTGCGATATCTTGCAGCAAGAGCACGACTGAGAACTTGCAAGCATGCCTTACCCACAAGGGTATACAGGACCCAAGTTCAAACATTTCGAAGAAAAGTGAGAAGACGACTGAGAAAATGTCGCCCACTTCTTGGACGTGCTTGGAGCTTGTGGACCAGATCATAATATTTGTTTAACGGAATTCCCACAATTCTTTACTGATAGAGCATATATTGGTATGCTAACCTCCTTTAGTGTTTGGTTCATTTCATGGCAAGGCATGGTGAGAAAGTTCCATGGTAAGTTCTTTTATGTGGAAGAATGACTGACCACTCTTCATCTCATGGGAGAGGCTCAAAAACATGATGAATACATCGTGTAGTACAAGTTCCACTTTCGTGAGAAGACAATAGATATCCAACATTCCATTGTCGAAAACCAACCAGAAAGGTTTGTATTGAAGAAATTTATTCACAGTACGCATTGTCAAGCATCAATTTGAGACTTTCGCTAGATTGTGCCTTGCAGGAAGAAATCTAAGTGAAACGTTGGCATGCCCGCGGCGTGTGTGTGTCCTCTCCCGGGAATACAACTTTAGGAAGCAACCACCCCAGTGTGGTGCTACAGCCTACACTACAGAAGGGAAGTGATGCCAAACAGCCGGCGATTAAAAAACTAAACAAGTAAAGAACAGAAAATAAATTATAAAACTAACAATTTAAGCTTGAAAAAAACTCAATTTTTATTCATTCAAAGTCTCCCAAAACCCATTATATAATGACCTATTTATAGGCACTAAAAAAAAACTCTAATTTGATGCTACTAAAAATAAAGGACCACAATCTTTGAAAATCCTAATTAAAGTTACTAAAATAAAAGATTACAAATCAGGAAAATTCTAATTGAAGCTGCCAAATTTAAAAATTCCAATAAAATCAAAGTATTACCATAATTACTAAATTCCTAAACTTGAAATATCTTTCGTCTTGAAACTGTCAAATTTAAAGATTCCAATAAAATTAACTATTACTAAAATCACTAAATTCCTAAACTTGAAATATCTTTCATCCAATGCCTTCTCGTTCGCTATTAGGAATGGATGGATTGTGGGGCTGGCAGCAGGGGCAACCGCCGACCCTCTGTTTCGGGAGAAATTCAATTATTATACTAGTATTAATTCTTGATATTTTAAAAATCGTATAGGTATTCCGCCATGAGATTTTATTGCTTCTACATTCGCCCTTAATTAAAAGCTTGTGTCCATCTTCGATGGAAGGCCCCTCAAGCACAGGCTCTCAGTATCAAAAACCAGAGGTTTGATGATCCTCCTCCTAAACTACCAAGTAGTGTTCCTTGCAAGCATTATTACAAAAATACTAGCCCCTAAAGCTGACGTGGCAATTGGCAAATACATCCAATTTCTCAAGTGAAAAGGCTAGGTCTACTTAATGATACACAAAATATGCTGGCATTCTGAGAGTGAAACATACCTAATTCAAAGATTTTTCTGGAGCCTTCTACAATTGTTTTAAACACTCAAGAAATACATCACCAGAAATCACCACATGAACATATTCCATCCTTAAACAAATGGTACCGAACAGCATCTCTTACAAGAATCTCTCTCTGAGTGATCTTTGAAATGAATTTAGTTGCATTGTGGCAATCCCCACAAACTCTGAGGTTTTTAACTACTCGTATGGGCAGCCCACATGGAATAAAAATTAGCCCAAAGGCAATAGCAAGCTTCTCACTGTGGTGATTAAGCATCTTTACCTTCTCTGACTGCTCAACATCATGCAGAACAGAACTTATATCAGGCACATAACCCTCCTCTATCATTTTGCAGTACAATTTCTCAAGTTTTGCATATATCTGATCTGAATATGGACTTGACCTGTCGTCAGCAGAAAAAATGTGTACTCTGCTCTTATATTTAATCCAACTACATCCTGGTTCCTTTCTTATGCCCATATCTCTCATTCCTCTCCTTAACTGAGCCACTTTATCCCATTTCCCTTTCGCAGCATACATGCTCAAGAGCAAGACATAGCTTGCAGGGTTCTGCGGTTCTAGTTCTAGTAGAGACTCCGCTGCCCATTTCCCAATTTCCATGTTACAGTGAACTCTACATGAACTCAACAAGGTGGCCCAACCAATCGCATCAGGACTACAAGGCATCTTAAATATAAAATTTTTAGCTTCTTCTAACCTCCCAGCCCGGCTGAAAAGATCAATCATGCAAGTGTAGTGATCTTGAAGTGGCATGATGCCATGTTCTTCTACCATTAAATCAAAATACTGGCACCCTTTCTCAACTAGTCCTGCCCTACTGCAAGCTGAAAGAACCCCAACAAAAGTAACTTCGTCAGGTTGCAGACCATGGGCCAGCATTGTTTCAAACAAATCAATCGTTTCATTGGCTTTCCCAAACTGGGCATACCCAGAAACCAGTGCAGTCCAAGTGACTTCATCTCTAAAGTTCATCTCATTGAACAAACGATGGGACTCTTCTATGCTTCCACATTTACCATACAGGGTAACAAGTGCATTAGAAACTGTAATAAAGGAAAACAAGCCTGAAACAAGTGCTCGACCATGAAATTGGGCACCCTCTTCTAAGCTTGCAAGATTTGCACAGGAGCTAATTACACTTCCGAGAGTAAAATCATCTGGCTCAATCCCAGTGGCCTGCATTTCGCGAAAGATCTGAACAGCTTCTTCACTGTACCCATTCTGGCCATAGCCCACCACCATTGCAGTCCAAGATACAATATTTTTACAGGCCATTCTCTTAAAAACTGCTTCTGCATATTTTATGCTTCTACACTTAGAATACATGTCTACAAGGGCACTACCAACAAAAACATTACCCATAAAATTGGTCCTAATTATGTAAGCATGGATCTGTTTGCCTTCTTTCAAGGCTAGAAGAACTCCACAAGCTGTCAACATGCTTCCGAATGTAAACTGGTCAATAGCCAAGCCTTCAGATCTCATTTTCCTAAACATATCAACTGCTTCTCTCTCCAGCCCGTTCTGTGTAAGTCCCGTAATCATAGTTGTCCATGAAATTGAATCTTTTTCAGGCATATAACAAAACAATTGCTTTGAGTCTTCAATCATTCCACATCTCAAAAGACCTATAATCATTGTATTATACAAAACCAGATTCCTCTCTGGCAATTCATCGAATACCCGCTTCGCATAAAAAATTAGCCCTGCTTTCGAGTACATGTCAACTAATGGACTACCCACAAAAACATAGGACCCAAAACCAAATTTGACTATATGTCCATGAATTTGCCTGCACAAATCAATAGAACCCTGATTCGACGACAGTATAAGAATCGTCGAGAACGTAATCCGATTCAAATTCATGGGTCCATCCTTTAGCATCCATCTATAAGCCTCGACCGACTCGTCAAACGACCCGTACGTTGCGTACCCCGAAATAACTGAATTCCAAGAAACTCCATCTCGGCGTGGCAGTTTACTGAAAATTTCTTGCATTTCGAATAGTCGTCCAGATTTTGAGTAAGCGGAGAGGATGGTGTTCCATGAGAACAAGTTTTGTCGAGGAATTTGATCGAACACATGTCGCGCATAGGCTATATTGCCTAATTTACCGTACGTGTTGATGAGATTGTTCCAAAGAAAAGTCTCCGGATGTGTTACGGTTTTGAGTATGCGACAATGAAGCTTCTTTCCCTGGATTTGGTTATGGGTTTCACAGCAGAGTTTCAGTAAAGAACAGTAGTAGTTAGAGGTGGAAGACATTTAGAAAGTAACTTGGAGGGAACATGTTTAGGCGCATAGGGTGAGTCACATTCCCTTAGAATGCCTTTACTTTCACCCAAGTCAAATCTAACTTGCTCTTTTCCTTGGAATTTTTTATTTTCAGTAATTATATGGAATATTTGGCTTTATAGAAATATAAAAAAATTTGAGAATTCTAATTGCATGGTCCATACTATCATTGAGAAAATTGTGAGATATATTGAGGACATAATTGTTGCCTTTGGTTTGAATACTTTTTTTCTTAAATAATTTAAATTTGTTAAATAGCTTTTATTAGGGTCTAAGAAATTAAAATTGAAGTTGAACTCAAATAGTAGTTCGCTTGGCAATCTCGATTCAATTAGTTTTGGAGCTGCTTTAAGGGTGGGGAGAGACAATTAGATTATAAACTATTACGATAAACTATTAAGATATACTAGACTTGAAGTGACGTATAAATGCATTTCTTAACTTTAACTAGTTAAAAATTATGATCTTAAAAAGATGAAAATTAAGTCAAACTATAAAATTGTTGTCAATATCGTCATAACAAGTTTCGCTCCTAATTTCTTGCATTGAAATTTGGTGGAAGAATGCAAAGCTTAGGAAAAATTGACTAGGTACACACTTGGGTGCACTTTGAGAGAAAAAAGTAAAGTAATTGACAAGTTTAGATCAAAACACATCTTAATTTCATTGATTATTTAAGAGGTCAGCATTAAGTTATTGTCTTTATTTTCTTATGTACCAAAACAGGAAGAGAGGATGCATTTACTTTTCTTTTCATTTCTTTTTGTTCTAATTGTGTCAGTGAATCTGTGACCATCATTTATGTTTTTTAAATGTAGTAGGTTAATAAATAACTTTTAAAAAAATAAAATAGTTTTTCAAATTAAGAAAAAAATCTGTCCATGGCACAAAATTTTACTACATGTGACACTGAATAATTTATTCAAATTTGAAGAAAATGAAAAGAATATATTAAGAAAAATAATATTTGCACTTAGTTTTTAACTATTGGAGTTTCAAGCTTTTCATAGTCCCTTTATAAGATATCAAATGACAAAAAAAAAAAATTTAAAAATTGTGTGCAATATTAATATCGAATTGTTACTATGATCTTCTATTTTTTAATAGGAAAATAATGTATTTGGAATTATTAAACTCTACTCCATATATCCCAACATAGCAGCACAAGTTTGAATCACAAAAATGATCCATTTTCACATAAAAAGTTAGGGTAATCAAACATATCAACAACTACATTAATATTCTACCACAAGAAATGAAATCTCCTTGTGTACAATCTACATCCACCTTTATTCTTTTGCTCATAAAATAAAAATAGAGAAGTGATATTCACACTTTGTTTTTGCACAAAGACACTTCTCTTTTTGTATCATGATTAGATCAAATTACTAAAATACTCTTATATTTTATAATTTTTGTATGCGGACATTTGAAAAAAGTAAATCAACAATTATAAAATAAAAGAATATTTTTTTAAGTTCACCAAATAAAGACAAAAAAAAAGTGTATTGGTAGAAAAGATGAATATGAAAATCACTTCCAAACATCTAAAAGAAGAAAGAGTAAATTGCCCTCACTCTCTCAAATTTTGAATAAATTAAATTGACCCCCATTCTCACAAATGCAATTAACATCTTAGCACACCTATGCAGATAAATTATTCCTTTAGTTTAAGGGGGTATTTGATAAAGTTATTATTAGTAGTTTTTAATTTTTTGCTATTAATTCTAGTTATTAATTATAATTATTTTCAAACACTCACATCTTTTATTACGAATTATAATTATTTTTTTTATTTCAACTACAAGTTACATTCAATTCACAAAATATTTATAATTTTTGTTATAAGTTATAATTTATAAGTTATTAATTTTAAAAATGCCAAATACAATTTGACATTGTTTACGTAGTACTCCTACCTTATACATATAAAAAGAAAATATTCCATATTTGATAATATTGACCTATTTTTATTAGATAAATAAAAAATAAAAATAACATTCTAAAGTATATATTTATGTATTTTTATTTAATAAAAATACTACGTAAATAATGTCACTGACTCACAAAGTACTTAAAGAAAATGTACTTATGTTTTTTCTATTATTTTAGAGAAAAAAAAACTGATTCTTATGTAATGCTCGGTGACAGCCCCTGCACATTATGGGCACTCAAAATTCGACAAACTATACTCCGGCTCTCATTACTGATTCTTTGGGAATCTTTTCCCACTTGTGGTCCTTTTGTCAGTAAGGTTCCGTTTGAAATGTTTAAAAGTTTAAGTTTTTTAAAGGTTTAATTTAAGAAAAGAAATAAAAAGTTAAATAGTTTGGATAATGTGAATTTTGGGGTTTAAATTTTGTTTTGAATATTTTTTTTGGTTAAAATATCATAATATTTTTTTTTGTATACTTTTAAGTTATAGCATTTGAATATCTAAAATTATATTTTATGAATTGAACTTATCAATAGGAATATAGTGTTCAACTCTATGTTACCCTTCTTTCTCATATTGAATGATTGCTTCTTATTAGTTGAATTCACTCTACCTTTCTTTAGATTGGGACGTAGATCGAGAATGAACGAAAAAGAAAAGATTTGTTTCATTCTCTATTGCTGGTTTCATAGGCAAGACAAAATACACGTGTGGTGGCTGGAAATTAAAAATTAATTTAGAGTTAAAATTTTAATTATGAATATTATTATCATTTCATATAGTAAAAAGAGTAAACAAAGTTAGTAATATGATATTTTAAATAAAATAGACAGATTTGGTGAGTGGTCCTAATTTGAGTACTTATTTAGAAATAAATCTTAATCATGTTTGGATGACTTTGCTTATTTATTTATTAATTTATAAGTCAAAAAATAAGTCACGTCGTCGTTTGAATAATCAAATAAGTCAAAAATAAAAAAATAAACAGATAAACAAATAAATAAATAAGCTCGTTTGGGTAGCCAAATAAACAAATAAGCTGACTTATAAACTAAATAAGCAAACCATCCAAACGGCCCTTATTTATTTTTTAAACTATCCAATAAGATTCTATTTTTAAAAAAATCTAGTCTTTTGGGAAATTTTAAAAATAATTAATGTACAATGTTATATATATATATATATATTTGTAATCATTTTGTTGCAATTATTTTAATGACAACTTGTAGAAAATGATAATATTCTCTTTATTTAATGTCAAAATAAGAAATTTTCATTTTTTATATGCTAAGTTTCTCATTATTTATTTATTTATTCTTTATGCAATATTAATACATTGTATACTATTTTTCAGTTTTAACAAATTAAGAATTTCTAAGTTCAAAATTAATAAACCCCTTCTTCTGTTTAGTAGACAAAGTCTGCCCCATCTTGTCCTGCAAGGTAGATAGATATTCACTCAGAAACTGAATGATGGGTTTCAATGGCCTAAATGAGATAGAATCTCTTAACACTACAAATTCAATGACCTGTGAACTTAATACCTTTTTCTTTTCTTTTCTTTTACACAATTCAAAATTCCATGATCGACTTTAGTTACCGTACCACAAGAAGAAAATGCCAAGAGGGTTTAACCCAAACATGATCGCATCACAATCATAACAATCCTAGAAAAGAAGTATTGAAGTAAACAGGAATAAGATTAGCATTTCATCTTTTCATTGATCAGCATATATTATTAACATAGTTTCCATTCCAGCTTCCTCCTTCCTTACATTCAGCAAGTACACACATCTGTGGTTTCAACTTCAATCTCCTCCCAATCCAGCTAAATGCATTCAAGATCGAAACGAACTACGTACTCCATTTGTAGATTACATATATCCATGAAGATCGAAACAAACCACCCCATTCCAGAATACACATATCTTGGTTTTGTCGAGTAATCTCCACCATTGATCACGTCCTCTTATTGGTAGACTCATTCTCTCTCAATGAACTTAAATTTTAGCTATTCCGGAAATTTAGTAGTATTAGGTGCTCAAATGAAGAAGCAATGGAGGCTGGTGCAGCATCAGATACCAGGGTATTGGCTACGTAACACTTGACCACCCAAGCTCCAGCAATTAACCTGTAATAGCCAATTAAGATGCAGTTTTTGAAGTAGGAACATGGAGACGATGAATCATCTTTAATGTCCCAAAAAAGAAATATGAGGACATATTGCCCTGGCATTAAGAACTAATGACGGCATGCTCAATTGAAGGATTAAATATATGAAATTAATAGTGTATTCGAATAGTTAATACTTGGACAATTATAAATGAATAGTGTAATTTATTTTGTACCAAACTGTGTTTGGTTGGGAGAATCATAAAGAGGAATAAAGAGCGGGGCCTATCGTGAGTGAAATAGTTCAA
>JAOTRH010000008.1:4587984-4602427 GCA_034768845.1 Heliamphora exappendiculata | reverse complement strand
GGAGGATTTGCGCCCACCTCATAACATTGCTAACCAAACATGGATATATAAGGGACTATAATTACCCCACGCTTCTAATCCCACAAACGAACACGAACTAAAGACATCTAGGCCTTGTTTGTTATCCCGAATGGAATTGAATAGGAGAGGAGGAATAATTAATATTGAGGGTCCCACATGCCTTTTTTATGCCGGGGTATTGTGGATATAATTATGTATACAGTTAGTTTATGTTTTGTTAGAGTGGTACTAATAATTCCAGGGAACCTAACATTAGTTATCTCATAAACAGTCTGGACCTTGCTAGATAATTAGTTCAATTCCCCTCAGTTTGGCAAACCAAATTAGGGGCTATAATCTATATGAGGTTATTCTCATATAGTCTAATCTCACTCTCCTTAACCTCCAAACAAACATGGTCTTAGTATCAACCCTCCTAACTACAATAAGTCTTCCATCTTGGGACCATTACTATCTCAGCACCCAGGTCAGTTCAAAGAGTTTTGAGACTATTACTATCCCACATCTTTACAATTTCATAATAATTCCACTAAAATCATGCTTAACCAAATAACATAGTATTTATTCGTATGTCATCTTACTCTCAACTAAATACCGTTCGGTACGAAAAAACACTACACTAATAATCAAATCTATAATAGTCCGATTACTAACAATCTGGGTATACTAATTATCCAATGAAAATAATTCTTCAATCAGCCCTAAAGGGACAAAATATATTTGGTGGACCACCCCTATCTCACAGTCCTATCTCTCCTCTCCTACTTCTCCAAAACAAACATAGTTAAAGTTCAAATTTCATATGGCCCATTGCAAAGACCCTATAAATGCAGAGAGAGTGATCACCTCTAATTCCTGGACTGCTTCTGTGTAGATGTTAGATTGTGATTAATCTGTCATACCATTTAAATCTTGGCCTTCATGGGGAGCACTGGAATTGAAGCCCATTTGTACAACAGTGTGAAGCTCATCCTCTCCCCACACATTGAGTAACTGTAGACAAATAGATTGGGAAAAAACAAAGATGAATCACAGAGATTACATTGAAATGACAATTTCCATCTAAATGGAAACATGAATGTGCAGCCTACCCATACTCCACAATACACAATTTTATGGAGAGGAGGAGAGGGGATAAGTTTTTCTGTTTCTCCTGGGTACACTAATTTTTTCAAGGACAGGTTCTCCAGAAATTTCTCTTCTATCAGCCATCAAAACATCGTCACTGCTCTTGTATAGAGTAACATAGCTTTGAATCTTATAAGTATTGACTCATTGAACGGTCCAGAATAAAGGGAAAAAATATGAAACAGGAGAACCATAATTTTGTTTTACATTCAAGAGCTCGATAAAAGTTTGAGAACAAAAAACAAATAAACAAGGTCTAGCAAGTTGACCTGAGTAGGCTCCTTATACCCTCCGCTCAAGGTAGTCAATGGGGTATTAATTGATCTCCGGATTGCATCCGAACAGTCCGCCATACCAGACATACCGGGTTGGATCAATCCTGGTTGCGATTGATGCAGTGGAGGGAAGGGCATAGACATATCTGGTGAATATCCTAATGAAGATGAAGGGCCAGATCGTGACTGAAGAATCTGCAGTGAATAAAGGCTTTCCTCAGGATCAGAAGAGACACAACAATATACAAACCTATCAATTTGCATTTTAGTTTCCAGAGTGGGAAGGTCAACAGTTACATCATACATCTTTTGTGAGGAACCCTTCAAGATTAAAGTCCAGACGTGGATTAACTGTCGCAAGCTTCATTGACAGAAACTGAAAAAGAGAGAGAGTTACACATGCTAACCAATAGCTCATCAGAAGCACACAAAATTTCAGAAACATGGATAGACAATGTGGGAATCTAATTTTTCTTAACGGTACTAAAAACTCATATATAGTGAGAATCCATGACTTTGTTGTTGCCATTGAATTGTCTTGGCTGTTAAAAACGGACACTTTAATTTCGTAAAAGTTCAGGTTCAGATACTAGAACTACTTTGGTTTAGGCAACTTATGTATGTTTTGGGTAAAATTTGGATAGAACAGCTAAATAGCTTACAGGATATTTGACAGAAAGGCCCTTTTCTCTTTTTGACTTGGGCCTTTCAGTGTAAAGAAAAATCTCAAATCAGCATCTTATGAAATTGGCTATCTCAAGCTTTAGATTCGACAAGCGTACCTCAACCTGTCGTTGTAGTGACTGCACATAGTTAATGATTTCATCAAGCATAACTGCCTTGCCTGTCACCTTTAAAAACAAATGAATTCTAATGAAATTGAGTGTAATAACTAATAACAATACTGCATTGAGAACCCAGCGTAGCAGTGCATACTAAGTTACTTAATTCCAACAAACAAACCTTGCTGCAACCAGGTACAAGGTCCTGAAGAAACTTCATCCTTTCACTGATCTTTTCCCTTCTAACCTGTCATCCAAATTAATCTACTCAAACAAAGACTAAAATAAAATGTCTGTTCTGGCTGAAAGTAGAAACTCAATAAGAAAGTCGTTACTCTTTCTGCAAGACTGTGGCTGTTTGTCGCTTGCCCTCTTCGAGCTCTAACATGTATGTACTCTTCCTTTGGTGAATCTGAAGCTTGAGGCCCCTGTTTACCATGTTTTCCACTAGGCCTGTTGGTAGTTGAAGATGGAGTTTGATCTTCCTTCTGTTGAATTTCAATATTATCATTTGTAGTTTCACCAGGTAGTTGCGATGCTTCGTTGATTTGACCAAGTTCGTTATCCTACCATATCAGAACAAAAACAATCAATAAGAAAGTTATAATAATAAAAAGAAAAGAAAAAAAAAGAAGAGGATATGCAGCACATGTTACTGCTCACACAATGAATAAATATATATAGGGCTCTACCTGACCACCTCTTTTCCTTTTCTTTAGGCCAAGTGCTTTGGAAGAAGAAGGTTTTCCATCCGCAACCTCCAACATAGATGGCTCATCTTGACCACCACCATTTCCGGCTTCACAAGACTCATTACTAGACAATCCAACAGCTTGTTTTGCTCTGTCATGAGACTGTGCAAAGCTGTGGCTCTTTCTCTCATTTTTGAGTGGGCTCCCTTCAGTAGCCCCCCTCTCAACTGACAAAGAACCATCTCTGGAAGCTTCATTCATGTGCACATCGTTTTGTTGGGATTGCCCACCAGATGCAGATTTGAACCTACTTCCCAAAAATACCTCCTGTGCATGCTGCATCACTGCTGTACCCCTAGCAAAAGGATCCATAGGTTCAGACATACTAAAAGAGTTCACCATATCACCAAAATTTCCCCTACTGAAGCACGAGAACTTTGCTGCTCGCTCGATGAAACCAGAATCTGCAGGAAATTGGGATAAGCTCTGAGGAAGCATTCCGGGGGGAGGTGGTAAAAACACACCCCCTTTCACCATTGAATTTGATGGTGCCCAACCCACATCAATTGTCCTCTCAATACTCAAAGGGCCCAGAAGGCCTTCTTTTCTAGGTCCCAGTGTGTTTGTAGCACTACTATGCAAATTAATGTCACAGAAACCTAAGTTCTGAGTACTGGTGGGACGGTCCCAAACTGTGGGGCAAAATGAATCCATCATGGGGGCAGAGGAAGAGGAAGAGGAAGAAGACTCCATTAGACTTCCTTTACAAACAGCTAAGGGCTTGGCAGTAGGAATCGATCCCATCAGCGTATTTGTGAGATTGGACCCGCCGAATCGCCAATCCGATGACACATTAGGTGAATGGTAGCTCATAAGATCTTCATTCCCTTTTTCTTGCTCAAAATTATCCTTGCCACCCGCATCCATTTCTCTCTAAACGTGACTTCGGACAACTGAAAATTAGCCTAAGAAGCTACAAAACTGGAGGCCCCAAATGCCTAACTGCTCAATAGTATCAACAAAGAGCACAAACCTAGAAAAAATGGAAAAGTGAAGAACATCATAAACAACGTATCAACCCACACCCAAAGCAATAACTTAAAAACAAGTTTCAATTTACAAAACCCAAAAGGAAGGAGAAAATGTAAAGTGACAAGCGTGAAGAGTGTTTTTTTTTTTTCTTCCCTCCTAAATAACCTCAAAATATCCTTAAACAAAGAGGCTATGAAAGTTGTCGATAGTGGACACAAAGAAAACAGCTAGGAAGAAGTAATGAGGGGAATGACCCACGGAAACTCATGAGCTGAACAAAAATCTGAAGCATTAAAACAAAACAAAGTACCAGAATAAGTACCCAAATCTCACAAACATACAAACGCCACTGTTTCCGAAGCTACCACCAAATCTTTCAGTTCTTCTCTCAAATTTACACAAGGGAAGGCCCCCCCAAATGACAAAGAAAACACAAAACCAACCCAGTTCAGTGAAGATCTCATAAAAGTGTCCAGATTCTCCAGAAGCAATTAATTAAGGAGAAGCATTCATTTCAGAATCATAAATACACATTCAAACTCTGCAGTAAAAAACCCTAGTCAGAGTAACAGACACCCCTCAGCTCTGAAACACACACACACACACACACACACACACACACACACACACCCAACCAAAAGTTGAACGAGAAAGATACCCATTTCAGATTCTGTGCGACTTTTGGTACTCTCTGTCCACAAATTTGAAGCTTTTCACTGATGATAACTTTTATTGAATTTGGGGGGGTAAGTCCAACCCTGCAGTTTTTTCAGCTCAGCCAAGAATAGTGTATAGAACTGTAAATGTTTCGTGCCTCCAAGAGATATAAAAACAACATTGAAATAAAGATGGAGAGAGAAAAACAGATCAGAGAGAGGTTCGAACGGTAGAGAGAAGAAAGAAGGGAGAGGAGAAAAGTAGGAAATTGGGTATTTGAGGGAGGAAGGGAAGAGAAAGAAAAGCTTAATGGCAAAGGTCCTGCATTTATACCCACGCTTGCATAAAAAAGAGAGCTCTTGATGATTAACCACCGCCACTGCTATTGTAAAAAATTAGTATACCCACACAACATTATTATTAATTTATTTCCTTCCTTAATATTTGTAGTAAAGATTATTAGTTATTTCTACGATTATGTGTTACTATGGTGATAATTTTATTAAGAATTATGCTAATAGCTTTTGGCTGTAAAGTTTGTAATAATATTTTATATAATATTTAATTTAATAAAAAATAATTTTAACTTTTAAAACTTATTAGGTTAAATTAAACTAAAATACTTTGATTATTTTAAATATTCATTACTTTATCTTAACATTCAATCTCTTTATTTTTATCACTTTGAACAGTTATCAACAAATAATTTTTGACTAACACCGGTAATCAATTCGGATGATTTTTACATGACCAAGTCTGATGATTTTTAGACGATGTCCTCTAACGACTTCTTACAACTATTAAATTAAAAATAATCCTACTTGTTTAAATATATATATATATACATATATAAATATAAATAAATAAAGAGAATGATTATTGTTTTGTGTTGTATTTGTAAATGATTACTATTTTGTGCGGTGTTTGTGGCTAATGAAATGATTAATTATTATAGTTGTAGAATGATTTTATGAGCATAAATAAATATTATTATTTAAAATAGAAAAATTTAGGGTTAGATTTCTTTTTTTTATAGTAAAATTAGTTTTACTTCCATTTAATCTTTTTCATTAGAATTAGTCCCGTCTCAATTTTAATTTTCTAAAATATCTTTAAATCATATTTTTAGAATTTTTTTGACCAAATTCCTTCATAATCGGGAATCAAAAATTATATCCCATAAATTTCTTCCAAATCTCTCAAAAAATCTCTTTCCAAAATCACCATAACCTTAACTCTATTGTCATCTTCATCTTCCATCGCCGTCGTCTTCATCATCGACATCGCAAAAATATAACATTAAATCATGAAATATATTCTGAAAATTGCACTGTTGGAATAACTGATAAATGTATCAGTAGAATACAGGCTTAGAAAAATATATTGTTATGTGAACTGATAATTGTATCGGTTAAATATGGATTTTGAAATTGCACTGTTTGAACAACTAATAAATGTATCATTTGTTGTCCAAATTTGTAATTTGTACTGTTGTTGCAACTAATACATTTATCTTTTGAGTTTAAATTATAAAATTTTGTATGACTGCTAAAATCATCATATCAACTACAAAACATATAAAACATAACATATTCAAGTGCTCTGATAAATGTATCAGTTGTATTTTAATACATGAAATGTCACTTCTGTTTAACTGATAAATGTTTATGTTAGTATTCTAAAAAATATACTGCTGTTTCAACTTATAAATATTACAGAATATGTTTTCGTAAATATTTCATAAATACGTCCCAAAACCACTATGAGATTTAATCATTTAATTATGAACAGAAAAAAACAAAAAACAAAAAATTCAAAATAAAATCAAAAATTTATTAACTACATTGAATATATGAATCAACAGTAACATAATACGTTACAAAAAAGAACAAATATGAACAAATTTCAAAATATGGAGAGTGAATCATTCGGAAAAAAATAATTTCATATTCACAAATTAAAATAAAATTGCTGAAATAATAAACATTTTTACATTTTAAAAAAAATCCAATTTAAAAACATATTCATATCAGTCAAAATTTAGAGAGGTTTCGAATTGTAAATTTGAAGAATATTTTGATTACAACAAAATTGCAATGAACGAATTGAGAAATAAGAGAACATATTCAAAGGTAGTTGATTCTGAATATTCAACTAATTGGTCTGCCACAGCTAAATTTTGATGAAAAGCAACGAATCTTAATTACAATGTGCAAACATATTCTCTAATAAGGAAATTGAATCCATCACTTTAAATTGAAAGATATTTAATAACTAATCAATTGTGTAACTTACACTTAAAATCAATGAGAATATAAACAAATAGATAAGTGAATATTATCCTGTGATTTGATTGCAAATTATATTCTGGGGTATTAAATGCTAAATACATCACAAATTTTCATATGAACAATGTATCATATAATCAAGTCTTTAATAATAAAAATGTGAATCCAGATGATAAAGGGCATTTTAAATACAAAAATAATAAAATTTGAAAAAAATAACTAAACCCAATACAAACAAACAAGTGGGACTAAAACTCTTACATACTTGAAAAATGGAACTAAAACTCAATTAATCTTTTAAAATACAATGAACATTAAAAATTATTTTAGTATAACTAGTGTTAAAGTAAATATAGATAAATTTTACTTTTCGAATATGAACTATAAAATTCATATGTTGTTTGAGTTGTCAAAAAAATTATAGGTGCACCATCAAAAGTCGTTAAAAAGTTGTTAGAAAGTTGTATTCGAGAAATCGTTGAAAAAATGATCGTCAACGATCGCTAGAAAATGATCGTTGGTGGTCGTTGAAAAATAATTAGTAGAAATAGTTGAAATTAAAAGTAGCGATGAGATGATGATGATCGATAAATATTAAGTAATTAGGAGAGCATGTAAAATAATAATGGTGACTTATCCATAAAATTACTTAATATTAAATTAAAGAATCTTATCTCTTATAAAAGTTTTAAAACAATGAATCTAAAAATTTAAAAAAAGTTATAGTGAACTAAATGCACTATATCTAATAATTGGATTTATGACTAATTATTTTTTGTGTTAATCATTGTTTATTAGTTGGTAAATAATTAATAAAAAACATATATATATATATATATATATATATATATATAAAAAGTGTGTTGATATTTATAAAATTAGTAGATCACACCTCAAAAAAATTATATTAATATTAAAAAAATCACTTCATTACTCTATTATCATCGTTTAGTGGACGATAGATAACGTAGTCATTTATAAATAAAAATATTTAATATATATTAAGTAATTTCACTATTTATTTTTCACCTACTTATTAAAGGTGAGCTACCACTGCACTATTGTATCATTCAAAATATTTTTCACTACATCATTGAGGGTGTAATTTTGGTTCGACCTGACTCGATCGTCGCTCAAACAGGCCAAGTCCAGCCCGGATCCAATGGGCTTACGCCAAATTTTCGAGTTGGATCGGACTTTTTTGTTTAGGAGTCAGCCTAGGCCCTAAGGGTCTTGGGCTATGATATCAAGCTCGGGCCTAGGGCGGGCCATGCGGGCTTTTGATTTTTTTATTTTTTTATTTTGTTTAATTTGTTATATATTCTTAGTTATATAAGTTTATATTATTAGTTATTAGTTATTATTTATTATTTTATTATTTACTTATTATTATGATGTTATATTTTATTAGTTATAGTTGATAAGTTTATAATGTATTATAAATGTATTAGTTTATTTAAATTTATTAGTCTTGATAATAATTTATTATTAGTTATTAAGTTTATTATTCTATAAGTTTATACTTTATTTGTTTATCAGTTTTTAAGTTTATAATTTATAACTTCATATTATTAATTTATTATAAGTTTAACAGTTTATTTACTGTAAGTTTATTATTAATTTAAAAGCTTATAAATTATATTATTATAAGTTTATTAATTTATTATAACTTATAAATTTAATAATTAAATGCATTAAACTTGAACAATTAAAATAATAAAATGTAATATAAATTTTATTAATTAAAAATTAAATATTATATTATATTTTACACATTTTAATTGAAATAATAAAATTCAACATCTAGTTTTTGGGCAGATTTGGGACCGGGCCAAAGTGGGTGGGCTTGGGCTTAGGCTTGAACTTGGGTTCAGGTTTCGGGCCGGGCCGAGCCGGCCCACGAGCTCAAAGGAGAGGTCCAGACTTGGAGTTGGAAGCTATGGATTAGGGCCGGACTCAGGCCTTTGCTGAGCCAAGCGAAACCCACACAATGGTGGACCTCGAGCCGTCGGTAAACTATGAATTTTTTTTACACTCTTATACATCACTAAGCATAAACACAACGTAAATAATATTATTTAATGCTACGAGGCTATTGAACAATCAACCTTATAGCCAACAAGTAGCAACTGTCATTGCCAACTCTCATTTGAGATTATTTTTATCAGATTTATTATATTGTTATATAACTAAACTTTGGGAGCAGAGCTTAGCACCATTATTAAGTTTGGTCAAGACACTCCCGCTGGGTAAAAAGTTTTGTTGATTTTTAAAATTTTGAACAAATAAAGAGAGTGTTTGGCAAAGTTAGTGTTATTAATTTTTGGTTTTTTATTATTAATTTTAATTATAAGTTATAATTTATTTTAAGCACTCACAATTTCTACTACAAGTTATAATTATTATTTTTTCTATTTCAATCACAATTTATAATTTTTATCAAATACTCACAATTTAAGTTACAAGTTATAATTTATAAATTAATAATTTAAGTAATCCCAAACACCAAAACTAGATTTGTGAGAAAGTTTTAAATTATTAGTACAATTATTTTTTTCCAAAAAAATTGCTTAGGGGGTTTCTTCTTGGATGACTTGTCAATTTTGCATTCAATTTAAGACTCCATTAAAATCCAATCGTTAAAAAATAAAACTATATTGCTTCTAATAGGCATTATGGATTATTTCCATTTTTATGTGCCGTAAGTTATATTTTCAACTCCATTTTCACACATTAATAATGCTTTAACAAAAAAAAAAATAATCAATGATCATTGTGGCCTTGTTTGTCAAACTTGTTTTATGCCGTACATGTTTTGATTAATTATGACTTAGTAATTTATAGGATATATTTGGTAAATACTTGATTAATAAAATTTATAATATATATATATATATATATATTTAATCCAAGAAAGGTCAATAGAACCAATTGGTTAAACCTCTTTCACTCGTTGTTAGTGGTCAATGCAAAGAGTTAGCCAAGTGCTAAAAAGGTACACTTTTAGTTAGCCAAGTAATAAATAAAAGAGATTAATAATACTTGGAGTATTTTTGAACAATCGTATATTTTTTATACTAAAAGATCATAAATAGTACTCTGTATATTGTTAGAAATTTTATTTATATTTAGTTACAGTATAATAAAAAAATAAAATTAAAAAAAAATAATCTAAAAACTAATACATACGTACTAAAAGTATTAATTTAAATCGCGCCATACAAATACATCACTAACAATATCAAAGGAACAAAAGAATAATGGTAGGTCACCATTTCTATGAAATTACATTTCTCTCATTATACACGGAGTATAATGATAGTAGACTTGATTTAAATTTTTCTTTTTATTGCTCAATCAAATGTTTAACGATAAAAACTATTTAAAATTCATTTAATTCAATTGATTATAGTTCAACGATTGAACATTGCACTCAAATTTATTCTTGAATGCATGCGATCGAGCTCATGAAACAGTTATTAGTCGTTTCAAAGGATATGTTCATGTAGTCTTAATACACTGCCACAAGTTTTTCGGAAGTTATATAATTAATTATATAGGTTTTTGGCATTTAAGAGTGGATCCGAATGATCGTGTAGTTTTTAAAAATCTTGTAGCGTTGTTACGTCACGGAACCATACTCATTAAAACATTCACGAGAGTTTGAGGTTAACCTTTTGAAGTGATTAATTAGATAGACAAAGCATCATCGATCGGCTATAAGTTAGTCATATTCTCTAGATGCATCATGTATTTGTGTGTTCGTGTTATACTTTCAAGTGCTCTTTTATGAATTTCACAATTCAATTTCCTGCGTATCAAAGAATCCTTCACTCAAAATCTTTAAAATGTTTTCACAAGGAAGGTTCATTGATCAGACAAGAAGATGTGCTCTACAGTGCATCTTCATTTTGGATTTTCGTAGCTTGTAGATTTTTAATTTGTCTATATAGTTTTTTATTCTAAATCAATAAATACAAATTTTATTATTTTAATTAAAAAAAATTTATTTTTAATTAATATTTATAATTTTTATTTAAAGTTATAATTATAATTTATAAATTCTTAATTCTAGTTACAACAAACTCTCTCATATATTAAGGTTGGTTGATGGTAAATGACCATCAAAAGCTTCACTAACAAATTTTGTACAACTCTTAGGACTTGTTTGGTATTTTGAATAGAATTGGATAAAATACGAGGAATAAGTGATATTGTGGGTTCCAAATATTTTTTCTAATATCATGAGATTATAGAATGAATTATGTATACAGTGACAAATTTGGTATATGTTTGATTAGAATGAGATAAAGAATATGATATGAATATGACAAGAGTTATAAAGTTATTTTTAATTATTAGATAAGAAGAAAATATAATTTAGAGTCCAGTATTAATAATATCAAAGAGCTAGTATTATTAATACCATAAATAAGATATAAATATAATTCAATATTTGTCGAATTATTAGTCATAATTCCTCATAAAAAAACGCGGTATTTATAGTCTAAGGAGACAATCTCTTACATAGTGGGTCCTACATATATATTTTTTTCTTATCCTGTTCCATCCTCAATTCTTTATGGTAAACAAGTCCTTAGGGAATGTTTGGATTGAGGGCCAAAGAGGGATCGAATTGGAATGTTTTTATCTCTAGGGCTAAATAATCTCACGTTTGTATATATCGCAGGATTGTGATTATTTGTTCTATGAGTGAGGGATTATTAAATTTTTATTCATAGTATTAATAATATTAGGCTCTCGTGATAATATTAGTATTAAACTCTAGCTTATTTTTTTTTTATCTAACAGTTAAAAATAACTCTATAATTTTAATTTAATCTTTTATTCAGCCTAACCAAACGTAAATTGAATTTCTATTGTACACATAATTTATTTTTATAATTTTTTAGTATTAAAAAAAATATAAAATCTACAATATTACTTATCCTTTTTTATAATATTTAATTCGATCCATCAAGAATACCAAACGCTCCATTAATTTATTGAAAATATAATCTTAACAAAAACATGCACACCTAAACTTGTAATTTGAATTCATACCCTGTTTGGGCTAACTGTCAAAATGTTGGCTTATTTTTGTCTTTTCTGAATTTTTTTCATCTTTAGATTAATTTTTTTACTTTTTCAAATCGTCTCGACGAGATGAACCCAAAAAGTAAAAAATCTAATCGAAAGATAAAAAAAAATCCACAAAAGACATAATAAATAATATAAAATTTGATTTAATAATTTATTTTAGTTTTTTTTATCTTTTTTGAACTTTTTATATTTTGATCAAAATCTTTTACTTTTTTTACTCATCTCGATGAGATGAGTCAAAAATATAATTATTTAACTAAATGATAAAAAAATTTACTAAAAATAAAAATAAATCAAATCAAATAAATAAATAAATAATTATCCCAAACACGACCGTTTTATATTATAGATTTTGTCAAATAATTAAAGTGTTAATCTTAACATTTCCATTAAACACAAGTGCTTAAGAAAAATAATATAATAGTTCATGCGAGGTTTTGCTTCAACTTCTAGTAGACAATGGAATTAGTTTTTCAAAAATTAATCACGGTGCACGTAAATTGGCCCAAACACCCTAAAATATATATAAAAGAAAATTTTCATTATCATAAAGAAAAACATTTTACACTTCTTAGTGTACAACTTAAGAGTTAACTGTCTTATATTTATATAACAAGATATAACTTGATATTATACTTATATAGGTGCAACAATTTAACCTTCGAAATAAAACAATTTTTGTCTTCCATTTTATTCTTTTTTCTTTTTCATGATTTTCTAATTAAAAAAAAAAATTATTGATATTACTTCTTTATAAATTAACAAACTAACAAAATCATATTTTTATTGAGTGTTCTAAAATTATTTGACTAACTAATTATTAAATTTATATTTTATTTTTAAATTATTAAAATTAAATAATTAAGTCCCTTTTGAACGACTAATAACTAGTAAACAAGAAACTAAAGTATACAAAGCATCTAAATATTAGTTAAACTAAATACACTATGAACATATTGCAAAACTTGGTTTTTAGACACTAACTCTATCATTTTACATCAAAAAGTAATTTAAATTTTTATGAGAGTATTTGTTTGATCTTAATTTTTAGCTTCTATTTTATAGTATAGCAAAAAGTTGAGAATATCAAAACAAGAATGCTCATAGTTTTTTATTTGTAAATTTTGATTCTAAATAAAGGCAAAATAAATTTTACTATTTAAGTTTTAAGTTTATAATTTTAATAAACAATTGTAATTTTTGTTTAATGTCATAATTATTATTTTTAATTATAATTTATAAATTCATAAGTTCAATTACACCAAACTCTTTTCATAAGAAGCACCACTACTATAAATTACATATCCATTTGTCATTGAAAATAAGTTAGGACTGATACTAGAAACTATGGCCACGATTAGCAACAAACTTAAAAATTAATTTTTTTACTTTTTTGTATTTTTAATCAAAAAGCTAAATTTAGTTCAAAATTAAGTTGATTGATAAATTTGTTTTTAAACTAATTTTTTAAAGTGATTATTTGGATAAAAAATTAATTTTTTATTTTTTTGTTTAAATTGAACAATTTTGCTCTTCTATATATTTGATATTAACAATTACATATAATTTGTAGTGATAGTAAACACTACAACAAAATAAGTCATTATTGACGAAATAATTTCGTTTCTAAATATATATATTTCATCGCTAATAGATTCCGTGACGAAAATGCGTCTTCTCCACTTGTCTCTAAAAGGTCGTCGCAAAAAGCACTTCATGACGAAAATTTAATTCTTCACTAAAATTTTGTTATTTTGTGAGAAAAAACTTAACTCTTCAAATGCCATTTGTGACAATTTATTGTCATTTTTAGTGACGAAAATTATCGTCACAAAACATATTTTGTCACAAAAAAAAAATTTATTAACTAAAAAATTTCGTCATAAATGCTATTTTGGGACCAAAAATAAAAAATTATTTTGCGCATAGTAAATTTGTGACAAAAATATTTTCTCGCAATATATGACAATTTGCAACTAACGTTATTTTCTCGCAAATAAAAATAATTAGTGATAAATAATTTCGTAACAACTTTTTTTACCTAAATTGTTAACAACAATTAGTGACGACTAAATTTATCGCAAAATCATCGCAACATCAAATTTTTATAACAAAATAAATTCCATCGCTACTATAATATAGATGGTGACAAACCATTTAATCACAAATAGATAGAATAAGTGACAAAATTAATCGAAATTCACCACAACAATCAAGTATAAATTTTCAATTTGTCTACATAATAATGCAAATGTACTTCTAACTTCAAAAAGATGTATCAAATAATTTGTTACAAATAAATAGACAAAAAAAAGATGTTTTATATGATAAAATAATATTTAAAAAATCGCGACATAAAATTCTTCAACACCATTTTCCATTTGTAGCAAATCTGCAAACACAATAAAAAAATATCAAAATGATATATAATTGATACAATAAATTATAATCTATCTACAACAATA
>JAOTRH010000008.1:4554710-4587884 GCA_034768845.1 Heliamphora exappendiculata | reverse complement strand
TCATAAAGAATTTCACTCAAACAAATGAAAAATAACAATTTAATTCACAAAACGCACACACCCACAATTTCTCTCACTGGACTACATTTTTCTTTTCTCCACCACTCCATCAAACATACACACAGATATATATAGCATAGTAGAGGGGCTATTGGGATTGAGGCGCCGAAGTTCTCTATGCTCTGAGGCTGCTTCTTTCTTCCGTTGCGTGTTGGGTGTGTTTTCTTGACTTTTCTTGTTTCCTCTGATTTGCTTCTGTGCCTCCATTTAAGACTTTTCATTCTTTCTCATTAACCCACATGGGTGACCATCGGCGCTGTGGGAATGAGGAAGACGACCATCGGCGGTGTCGGAATAAGGAAGACGACCATCGACGGTTTCGATGGATGCGTACCACTGCGGTGGTGGCCCTTCGCTGTGACGGGCCAGTCGACGTATATAGGTTTAGGCGGCAGAAATAATGACGACCATCGGCGGTGTGGGAATGAGGAAGACGACCATCGGGGGTTTGGATGGATGCGTAGTCAGAGAGGGAGAGAGTGAGAGTGAGAGTCAGAGAGAGAGAGGCGTTGGACTCTTTTGATGGGAAATGGGTGTCGGGTCACACCCCATGCCAGGAGAAAGAGCATACAGTGAGGAGCAATTTGGACCGTCGGATGATAATGAAATTTGGGCAGAAAGTTAATCTTTACCGTTGATTCAAAATATGTATAAGAAATTTTGAAAATGGAGAAAACTGGCAGAGAGAGAGAGAGAGAGAGAGAGAGAGAGAGAGAGAGTGGGAAGGAAAGGATAGTGGAAGTGCTGGACGTGGCCCATGTGAATTTATTTGCTGAATTTTGTAATTTTATAATTTTAACCCTTAACCATTTCAAAGAAAACTTAAATATGTTAAAATTACAAATTTAATTTTGAGATAATTTGGACAAGTAAAAATTTTTTACCAAAACTCTAGTGTTGCTTTATTATAATAATAATATATATATATATATATACACACAAATTTTGTATTGTATTTTTAATTTAAAAACTTGATCATTCAACTACAAGGTTGAACACCTTGGCTCAATAATAAAACACCCGACTAAATAATTACATACCTTGAAAAAAAAATTTGATAGTTAAAATTGATAGTGTTGAGACCAGTTATCATGCAACGATTTCAAAATATAAAATATCATTAAGATATTTGTAAAAATTTATCTATCTACAAAAAAAAAATTGTGTAAAAGCAATCGTATTAATATATTATTATTATTTTGAGATAAAATAATGTTTGAGTTTGTATATTGTCTACCTAAAAAATATTATTACTCTCTTCCCAACCCATGTCTTGGTACTCTACCCTCCAATTCAAAATCCAATAAAATAATAACTCATTCATCGGCAACATAGGACATAACAAAAACCACATCCATTTTGGTTCTAACCATAATTCCACTCCTCACATCCAAACCTTTCACGTGAGGCTCATTCCTATTTATCACATTGATGGACCCACACCTAGAGAGACTTGGATCAATGGAGGAATGTGGATACACAATTATTTCCATCTCATAAGAACATAGTATCAAAACATGGTTTCATGGTAATGTGATTCATTCACAATAATTTTCCAGTAAATATCAATGGCTGAACAAAACAAACACATTGTCACCGCCATCATAGCCAGCCACCAATGTCGCTACCACCTTCGTTGTCATCACCACCCCATTGCCACCACTGCTGCCAGTCCAGCACCACCTCCCCACTGCCACTGCCCTAGGGCCACCGCCAGCCCAAATGAAGTTGATTTCATAATTTTTTGGTTGAGCATTTGGTTGCTTTATACTTGGAAGGCATCTTGGCTACTCTCAGGTTAGAGAATAGAATTCCGGCAATACTATCAATTTATGAACATAGAAATCTATGGGAAGAGATTTCGATCCACACTTCTCTAACAAAGAATGGTGGGGATTCACCTGCAGATATATCTTCCCAAGCCCTTGGCTAGGACCAAATATCAGTTATTATCAATCGAAGAAGATGACTATAATGTTGGTTGTATTCGAGATCTAATTGGGCATGCTGCGATTAGAACTAATTACCTACATAGGTAGGTGGCTTTACATTCCAAACCAGTTTCACATAATTCCTGACGGTACACAAAAACATTACTATTCTATTCTTTTTGATCTTCAAGTGATTGTGTAACGATTGAACATTATTAATTTCCTAAATAATTAAAAAAAAAAAAAAATCAAGCACACATGGATGGAGCAAAATGTTACGTGTAGACAGAGAGAAACTAAACGTCCAGTTGCAAAGTTCAAACTGCTATTGATGAGGTAGAAAGCCTGGAAACATCTCTGTTTTTCTCCTTTCCACATATTCTCTTTTTTCATGGACGTCCCAAGATTTTGGGCGCCCTCGATTACAAGTAATTTGTTGTAATTTGCCTACCACCACGACTAGAATGTATATAATATTTACAGTAAGTTGCTTCAAAAGATGATAGATTATTCAAACACAAATCATTTTTTTTTCAGGAGTCAATGCTTGGGTTCTGTAATTTCGGATAATTCTTCTACAACGACGCGAATCAGGGAAGTAATGATTTTTCTCAATTCACCAATTGCATGCCCCATTCTAAATTTTATTAGTTCTTCTTTGAACATCTCGGTTGCCCACACAATCAAGTCAATCTAACCCATCTATTTCAAATTCTAAGATTACTTTATAGGTATCTTTTCTCGTCAATATGATTTTGGAAAGGCCACTAAGTGTATATAGCAGTTTACGCTTCAGCTTTTCTTCTTCTTTTTTTGCCAAAGTTTCTCAAGGAGCATTGACTGAATAAACACACCAAGAAAACATACCAAAATCTTCCATGCCTACTTGCCAGTTCAAGGACCAAGAAAGGATTATAGGTGAGATCATGGTAGCATTCGAAATACACATATATACCTACAGATTTAGACTATCAAGCTCCTCCAAACCCACAACATAAATACTAAGCTCGCTACTCTAGACTAAATGCCATCAAGAATGGAAGATCATTATTAGGCCCAATATTTTATAGACAATCCGTTTTTTGTGCAGACATGTAATCCACCATCAGCCTTGCTAAGGAGTCATGGTGATCCATGAACAAATCCAATACGATTCCAAAAACAAGCTATTCTAGTATGCAACTTGAGAATTTAGGTCAGGGTATTTCAATGAGAGGATGACTCTAACATGCAAACTAAGACGACAATTAAGCTAAACGTTGTTGTTTCTTCAGTTCCCATGGAAGTAATTTGGCATAGATGAGCCAAGTAACAATGAGCGAAGAAAATTATTGCTATTGCACCATGCTCGTACAGCCTGAAACAAATATTTTGCCAACAGACTATGTATTTTGGTGCCCAAAAGCCTTAAATCTTTTTCTCCCAACTACGTGAAGGTTGATCCCATCCTTGTATGCTAAAATGTTTTACCTTGAATCATGAAGGAGTAAAGGACTCCCTATAAAGAATTTTATTCAATTAACAAAATACTAAACGCCAATCAGCCATGTAACAAATAATCTACCTCACGAATATTAATAGAAACCGAGTAAAAGGAACAAATAAATATTTAGACACAAACAATAAAATGCACAAGTCACCCTTTCAGTGCATTAAAATTAAATAAAACACAAAACCAGGCAAGCCCCTCACAATAATGTGTAACCCATTCGATGTGAGATGGTGTGAGACCCACCCCCGATGTGAGATGGTGTGAGACCCCCACCCCGCCCGCGATGTGAGATAGTGAGACCCACCCAAAGACCTGCCCAATGTGAGAGAAGTGATTCCAATGGTGTGCCAAGATCTGTGCGCGTATCATAACTGAAAATTAACAAAACCCAACCTAGGCATTGTAATCATGAATGTAAAGATGCCACATATTAGTTGCCGACCTGGGTTCAAGTAAACCTATTTTGCTTGCAGGCAGAGAGTTGTTCTATCAACCGTGCACATCAGGAAAATGACTCGGGATTCATTAACCAACAAATTCAACTAGGCATTAATTACTTGTTCACATAATCCTAATAAGTAGCAAAGCAATCAGAGAACTTTGAAGACAACTAATGATATGATTCCACACTAGAATTCAGATCAGGAAACTTCATCATTTTTCTTTGCTTTTCCTAGGCAACCTCCAATTGCAAAAAGAAACCAAAAGCGAAGAAAAATATCTGATAGCTATGAAAGACATCTAAAACTTTATTTTCCTAGTTTCAAATACTTGACAACACACAAGGCCAGTGCAAAACTTGGATAGTTAAAGAAATCATAAAAAGTTCGACAAATTGCAATGGAATGCCAAGTAGTAGAGTTGTGCTGCGTGCACACACCGACCAAATACAGACAAATACAAAGTTGAAACTCTGACTGGTCAATAAACTCTCACCGGTCAAAATCTCACCTTACCTTTTGTGCTTGACTGTAATTTAGTCGGTGATCGGTATATGTGTAAGTAGCCTTTTATTCAAAGTAGTAACATGTAAGCAAAGCAATCAGAGAACTTTGAAGACCATTGTGTATGTATTCCACATCGAACTTCGGACTGAAGAATTTCATCATTTTGCTTTACATTTGTTTTTGTTATTTTTCAAGGAATTCTCTTGCACCCCAAAAACTCAATAGAGAATCAAAACATTTTTAGCAAATTAAAAAAAAAAACAAAAAAAACAACAATAAAGGGCATCTCAAAACATTTTCATGAGATTTTTTTAACAAACAAACAAACAAACAAACAATAAAGGGCATCTCAAAGCTTCGTGTGGCCCAGGAAAGGGGGAAAGAATCAAAATTTTGAAAGAGACACAAATACTAAGAGAGAAATTGGTGTTTTTGGCAACACAGAGTTGAACAAAGAATCGAGATTCCGTGAACAGAGTAAACGATTGTGCCAAAACAAAATGTTAATTTAGCACCAAAAATACCATTTTCTCGATGTTTCCTTGCGACTAAGACTTGAAGCAGCAAGGGGCTATGGGGTGCGGTCATTTTTGCAAGAATTTGAACAAAAATTGCAATTGACAAATGTATGAACTGTCCTGATAAATTTTATACATATATATCAGAAGCAAAAGTATAGTGTTGAACAGATAATAGTATCAAAAACCAACCACTTTTCTCTTTCCCATGGCAGCTTCTCTTGCGTTTTTTTTTCTGGTAAGGTTCATTCTTATACGAAGGGCTTTAGGGTTTCGCGTTTGGCAACAATCATCATATTGAGGTGGAAGATAACCATTCGACGTCGTATTGAAAGACCTGTGGGAGCTACTGTTTCGGGGGGGGGGGGGGGGAAGTAACAAGGCAAACCTACCTTATTTGCTCCTAACTTGTTTAGTAAAAAAATTAAAAAATTAAGTTAAAAAATATCAAATTAAAATAATAATTTTTATAGTACTCTATTTATATTTTTGTTTTATTCTCAAAAATAATAATATTTTATAATTAATATCAATTATATATAATCATTATAATTAAATAAAAACAATAGTATTATCTATTTTTTATTAAAAAACAAATAATTAAATTTTTATCCAGTTAATTAATTTTAATTTTAATTTAACTCTTTTAATTCAAAATGCAAAAAAAGTAAAAATAACTTGTAAATTGATTACCAAACCCTAAATGAGAGAGTTACGTGAAATTTTTGTATCACACCCACTCAATGGGCTTTCAAGGGCACGAGATTTTTACTGGGTTTAAAATGCAATAGGATTTGCTGTGCCAAAAAACCGCAATGTTTGAGGCCAAATGGGTTTTCAAAATAATGCCTCAAAAAGCCACCATTATGCCAACTCTCATCTCACCAAAAATAATACCTAAAATGAAAAATCTCTCATTTTTCTCCTGTGCTGATTTCCTCTGCTAACATTATCTCTTTTAACGCCTCAACACTATCGCCTTCAACACCGACCGCCCCACTGCCATAGCTTTCAATGGCGAAAATGCTTGCGATAAAAACAGTATTTTGATCTCTTTTATTTTTATATTAAAATATATATTATTGTGGTGTACTTTTTTATTAAAGAAATAAAAAAAAATTTTAAAAATAGTCGAGTTTAAAAAGCTGAGATTATTTTATTTGAACTTGTGTAATTTTTTTAATTAAAAATTGTATTATTGTTGTGGGACCATGTTCATTTTGGACGTTATATTGTTTATGAACTTTTTTTTTTTTTTGTAAAATGGCGTAGTTGTTCATTTTAGTTGTTGTGGGGACCAAAAATTGTGTAGATTCTATTATTGTTGTAAAAAATTGTTATATTGTTAATGAATTTTTATAAAAAAAAATTTATTAGTGACTGAATGAAAAATAGTGAGCTTGAAAGGTGTAGTGAAGATATTGAGAGGTTGTCTAAAGATTGCAAATTAAGTTGGTGTGTTTGAGATGTGTATTTTTTTTTTTTGTTAATGTTAAATGTATTTTTAAAATTTTTCAAATAGGACGTAGTATAATTACTACTAAATCCAAAATTTATGTAAATAAAATAATTTAATTATACACATTTTCAAAAAGAGGTTTAGAATTCTTAAAATTATTTTTTAATCTGGTGAGATCACCTTTTTAGATTTTGTTAACAGTTTTGTCTTGATAGAGGAAACCCATTTGGCCTGGAGGGATGAGAGTTGGTAAGACTGGCGTTTTGAGGCATTATCTTGGAAACTCATTTGGCCTCAAACGGTGGCGTTTCATGAACCCTGCTGCGTTTTAAGCGCAGCAGGCCCCTCTAACCCACTTTCAAAGCCCAATATGCCGGCGCTTGAAGCGGACGACGTCGTCCTCAGGGAGGGACTGTTTCTCTGGTGTTTGGTACTTTTTATGAATACATTGTTTTGTTTAAAAATTTAGTAAATTCTGAATAAAACATAATTATTTATTTCCTCTAAAATATAAATAGTTTCTTAAATTTATTAAAAAGAATTAAAATTGTATTTTGATTTTATTTCTAAACAATTTTTCATTCTCTTTTACTTTCTCTACCACTCTCGTCTCTTCTCACCGTTATCGGCCAAAATCTTCAATCGCTACAGTCCTAGCCAAATCTTATCTAGTATTACATGTTTTATTCTTCCAATGTCGTAATTGGAGACCCGAAAACAAACGTCACTTTCGACCATCATTTTCGATGACTTTTAACATTTTATCTATCACTTTCAATCATCAGCATTTACCTTCGTTAACTCTCCTAGTTCTTAAATATCTCAAATCATTCTTTGAGATGCCTCTCTTATGGTCTCTTCTAAGCTTTTCTCTTATTTCAAAATAAGATTTCACAATAGTATGAATGTGCCAAGCAAGTTTTTGTTTTTAATTTCTTCATAAATAAATAAAAAATATGATTTATATTTCTTGTAAAAAACAAAAAATAGTAAATGTAGAAAGAGAGAACCTCTAGAGAATAACATATAGATGTATACAAGGCACTTAATTATGTACATGAGGGTGTTTTGATGCCGCCAAATTATGAACTTATAAATTATAATTAAAAAAATAATTATGACTTCAAACAAAATTACAAATATTTTTTTACAACTACAAATTTATAAACTCAAGCAACAAAATTTGTGTTTGTTGATTTAAAATAAAAAATAATAAGCAAAAATCTATAAAAATACTTGTTTAGATTTATTTAAAGTTTATATTGAGCTACAAACTAAAAATTAGAAAACAATTTTCTAACAAAACACCCTCATAGTTTATCTATACAAATCCTGTTTCTATTTAGCATTAGTCTCCCATTATTAAGCTTGAAATGCTATAAGAGCTAGAAGGAGAACAAACTCTTTTTTCCCTGCAATAACCACCATTCTCTTCAACCAAATACATGAAATGAGGCACTGGTTGCCAATTCTATCTCTCTAAGGCTTCCCCATCAATCGCGTCTGCTTCTGATTTCGATGCCACCAATAATACATTTGCAGATAAACATTCATACATAGCTCGAGATATCGTAAACACATTTCTTGATTATCGACAAATAAAGAAATGATCAACAACCGTAGCACTTTACAAGTATTCACAATCTGCTCTTTTTTTGTTTTTTTGGGATGCAATCTTGAAAAGAATACAACACAAATTGGGGGAAAGATAAGAAACTTATCAAGGCCACTCCACACCAACCTATGCGAAGTGGTTCAAACAAAATGTTTTGCAGGACACTACTGGTTCACTGAAATGAAGGGTTCTGAGGTGCTAAATCAATGAGAACTGCTAAATATCAACATCAGAAAGAATGGAATTCTTGTTAAATAAATACGATGCTACCAATGAAAGCAATAAAACTACGATTGCCATCGAAACATACATTTGGTTAGGGCCATTAGGACGCCTTGCCTCCGCTTCTCCCTCGGGCTCCAGCTTCAGAGCCGCATTAGCAGCGGCATTCAGATAAGCTGAAGACCCCATTTCAGTATCGCACAAAGGTGCATCTCTCAATGATCCGTCCACCTGATTCAGAAATGTTTTCGAACAATTGTTTAGCACCATAATTCACCAAAAGCTGAAAATTCACCGTGATGCATGTTCACAAGGTTCTTTATCTTTCCAAGTTAACCAAAAACTACATATTTGAGATTCTTCTTTTATATATAATCTTGAGTTTGAGTTTTGAACAACCCTAAAACCAAAAGGACATTATAGGAAAGAATCTTCTACGAATACAGCAATAAAATAGTAGACTTGGTTCTTCAAACATCATCAGCAATGTTGAGTTAAAGAGCAGCAAGCACTTAAATTTGATGAAAGCTTAGTGCTAATTAAGTATATTTATGCATTCACCCTGGAGATGGATAATTACAAAGCATAGCTGATTTTGAGAAAACGTCAAAGAATGGTAGCTCTGTGCTTACCAAAAGGCAACCTTATATAATTTAATACATTTAATTTGAAGGAATGACATGATGAATAACAGTCAAATGCAACACAGTTTTTCAAACCCATGTTAAAAAATATTATAATAAGTTGACTTCTTAAAATTACAAAAGGAACTATCAAATCAGAAAATGGTTTCTACAAGGAGACCACCGAAAAATTCCAATACTATCAAATATATAATACTACTAGGAGAAAGCTCAAAATCGTTTCTATGAACAATCTTCCTCTTTTTTCCCAACATACAAAAAGGAAAAATGAGGCCAAGCAGTATCCCACCTAAACAGTAAAGCAAGGAAGTCCAATAGAAGCCGTCTTTACTATCCATATTCTGTGCAAGGCTTTTGACTGTAGTTTTATCTATTGCTAGAACTACACACAAATTTAGAAGAAGAAAGATGTAATTAGTAATTAGCAAAAGGGTTTCAGAAGTGGATCCACACACACACACACAGAATACATTACGCATTATGCTGATGAACAAATAAGAAAAAGAAGGGGCCAAACAATAAATAGGAAGAGGATTGGAAAACCAAAGAATTCAACCAAAACTTAATGGTACAGAGCTACGATGAAACAAAGAAACAACTTATGGGAAACATGAAATAGAACAAGATCATACTGTGATATCTGTATTTTTCAAACTATGGAAGTTTATCGTTCTTTGATTTTGTCTCTGTCAGAGGCATCATCAACCTTAAGCCAAGGGAGCTCTAATAGTTCAAGTTCTTACAGACCAATTTTAATGCATCATATGCCAAGTAATAAGTTACATGTAAAGCTTATTGGTTTAGAAATGTTCTGTGTATGCTTAATAAGGTAGTGCAATACAAAATGCCAATAGAATATTTGCTTTAAATGAATGGAACGAGGCCCTCGATGGTTCAAAAACAGAAAGCATTGCGCCGAGTCTCTTTCTGATCCACTTATTGTTAGGTGTGTGGAATCTAGTTTGTTGGGGTCCGACCCATGACCTAACCCGTTTTATAGACGCTGCAGTTTAAAAATAGAAAGCATTGCCCCATTGTACTATCTCTCCTACATAATGAAATCGCTGCAACTTCGTGGACATAACCTTAGTTTTGGGTGAACCATGTAAATCATTTGTTTTGTGTGATTGAGTATTTCTCTTCATTGTTTTTTTTGTTTTTTTTTTCATAACACTTGTTACAAAACATAGAAAGAAATCAATCGTATAGCACCTGCCTGGAAATTTCTAGAAGCTGTTTCTCGCTCTGCCTCCTCAGAAGGTTCTCTGCAAGTCGCATTAGTTGAACCAGTCTTGGTAGAAAGAAATGATTCATCATATGCATATGTACTCCTTTCTGATTTCTGCAACTTTGCCACCAAAATCTTATTTGCATCTGCTAAAGAAGACAACTGCACCAAATTTAATGCTGTCAGGATTGGATAAGATAACTACACGTTTGGTATATATCAAAGATAGGTAATAAAGTTATGGAAAATTTTGGAATACCAACTGCATTGGAGAGAGGAAGACAGGGACAATCAAAAGATACACATTGAGTGAAAATTAAGGATGGTAAGGTAAGCCACCTGTTTCTGTATCCGCTCCCTTTCCATGCCTAGTTGCACGACCATGTCCATAATAACACTCGTCTTCAGGTCAATGTCTTTTGCACTTGCTACTTTTGCATCACCAGCTTGCTCCAAAGATGTCTCCAATTGTTCTACTTTAGTCCTCAGGAAAGCTAATTCTTTGTTCAGTTCTAAGTTAGTTTCGGATAATACGATACATTGCTCCTCAGCATTTTCGGTCTTCAGTTCAGCTTTTGAAACCTTTGATTTAAGCTCCTCGATTAATGTTTCCATATCCCAAATAGCAGAATATAACATGTTCTGCTGCTCTTGACTTGCTTCAGATGACACTTTCGCATGTTGTAGTTGAATTTCTAATTCCCTCAACTGCTTCTCAAGTAAACTCACCTTCTTTGTGTTAGTATCATTATTATTTTTAAGAAAACTCAGCTCTTCATTAAGTTCCATGTTTGCCTCTGTTAACTGTGTTATCTTGGCCTCTGTACTTTCTGCCCTACTTTCTGCAATATAAATATTTTCTTTCATAGACTCAATTAAATCATCCATCTCCCTCAGTTGTTCTTCCTTTTCTTCATTGGAGACATTTGCATTCTTCAGCTGGGAGTTGGATTCTTTTAGCTGTTCTTCAAGCAACTTTACCTTTTCCCTTAAAGTACATACTTCAGAATTATCAGTTGTAAGCTCAGCAATGTTGCTTTCAAGCTTTTTCAAGGCAGTTCCTCTGCCTTTCAGCTGTTCCATGCAATCTAGAAGTTTCCATTTTGCCTCATCTTCCCGTTGCATTGAGCCGTTTAGATTGAACTGAACAATTTGAAACCGACCAACCAGTTCCTTCGATACACCCATCAGCACCTCTGCTGCATTTTCTGCCTCTAGAAACCTTCCCCAAACAACTTCTGCTGCTTCTTCCATGCAGAAAGCTACTTGTTCCGTTAAACGTAGCTTTAGTTTCAAATCTTCTTCATTTTGTTTAAATTCCGACAACTTCTTCTCGAGATCTAGCTCTCTTCCAAGAGATTTCTCCAGCATTCTTAAAATATGCCTTTTTTGTTCAACTGTCTGCAATTTTGGTTTATCATCCATGTTTCCGAATTCACCATTTTCTGATAAACCTGTACCCTTGTCATATTTCCCTGTCAACATGCATGTACCAGTAAATCACCAATCACCACAAAAAAAATCAATATTAAGAACGAACAAAGTTCTTTACGGTGTATTTGAATCTTGAATTTGTGGAGGGAGTTGTGGAGGGAAAAGAAAAGGAATGGGAAAAGGTATTCAAATATACAAGAATGTTTTCCAGTCTCTTCCTTCCACAAATCCAAGATATGAACACAGCCTTGTTGAACATATTCTATAACTTACAGTCATTATGTTTAAAGGCTAGCAGGGTCCTCTGCAACCTGGCTGACTGCATACTGATCTCCAAGACTTGCTCTTGTGACTGCTGCAACAATTCTTCAGAATCATGCAACTTGTCTTCCATTATAATGAACAATTCCCTCAATTGTTCAAATACAGATATCTTCTGACGGGCATCAACAATCACAGTTTGGAGAGAACCCA
This sequence comes from Heliamphora exappendiculata, assembly GCA_034768845.1. NCBI lineage: Eukaryota > Viridiplantae > Streptophyta > Magnoliopsida > Ericales > Sarraceniaceae > Heliamphora > Heliamphora exappendiculata. Next base: position 4,575,860 of record JAOTRH010000008.1, on the reverse strand, counting down.
TGAAATGGTCCAGCTCTTTTACCTCAGAATCCAAAAAACCAGATAAGAAATCAAATACCAATGCTTTCTCTATAAGGTTTATAGAGCTACTGTCATTGTCCAAGGCCATTGCTTCAAGGTCATTTTCACAAGCCAATACGTGCATCAACAGTTTGTCCAAATTTACCAACTTCTCGGAGGAATATGCCAAGTCCAAGTCCACTCTAGTCAAAACTTCCATGGCAGTTCCTATTTCTCTCTCATCCTTATAATCAAAAGTGACACCTTCATGCGTGTAAACTTCATCCCACTTTGGATCACCTGCATCAACATTCTGAGCCACATACTCATCCATTCCTGCTAATCTTCTGTTCCAGCTAGAAACCGGATAAAGGAAAAACCAATTAAAAAGAAAAAGTTCAGTATCTATGTACTCTATCAGCAGTTTCAACAAGTAGTACCAATGCCAGTAACAACTAAAAACAAATAAAGTTATGAAAATTACTGCATTCTCATTTAGAATTAACACCCCCACCTTAAAAAGAATGATTTGCAGAAATGAATGTTTCAGTTCCAGAAGAAATGTGCCCTTAATAGAAGCCTTGGGAGTTAGGAAAAACACTTTCAGGATTGACATAAATGATGCAAGGGATAACCAACATTAATCCATTGTTTCGAACCTTCAAATACTCTCTCTTTAAGATACTAAGATTGACTCCAAGCCGACGAAAGAATTAGATACACAACACATCCAATCACAATCTCCTCCCAGAACAAACATCTAATAGGCAACTTCTCTAATTTTTCCAAAACCCGAGGAACGCAAAATCAGTCAAATGATACTAGTTTCCTTCTCAACTCTTGATTCAACTTAGATATTCTCGCTCTACTGGTATTGACATACATGAATTCATCTTTGGTAACATAACAACTTTCAAGATTCTCACTTTCCTTCTTTACTCATTTTTTCTTTCTTCTTTTTTCTTTTTCCTTCTTTTTCTCTGCCCTACCCAAAACTTTTCCATAGTTACAAAAGTCATTGCAGATGGAAATCTTAAGATACATAGGTGCATGAATAGAATCTATAGTTGCTTCATTTTCTCATTAACCACTGGTTCGAATTAATTTCAGTATTAAACCCAAGTTTGACTTTGTCTCAACTTTTTACCCACTTGATCCAAGATTAACATAATTAAGCACCTAAGTCAAGTCTCTCAAGAAAAATAAGAGAATCTGAAAAGAAGAAGAAAGCAAAGAGACAACTAATCCAAATTCATGACTGTGAAGGTCTTCTAAATTGCATATCAGAATCAACAACCAATAGAGTTTCTCTTCATATCAAATTCAAATGATTACAAGATTCGGATATAGTAATAAGATTGTGGAAACAAGTAGAACACAGAAAGTTTTCCGGGAAAATATTGTAGAATTGAAGAAAGTAGGAGTACCTAGAGAAAAGCTTTCTGGGTCTGGTTGGATTCTCGGTGGGGTCAGGTAGTTATCCGCCATAGAATTGTGGTGAACTGGGTTGCATTCCAGTTTCCATGTGCTTTCCTCATTCCGTTAATCCAACGAGAGAACTGTTGGAGTTAGTATCCGCGATCTGGGAGAGGACGAGCCTAACTTGAGCCGTGGATACAGTACGCTCCTTTGTGGTCAACTTTTAAAGCGATGGGGATTTTATTTACTTTTTTTGTCTTTCTGTCTGGAGTGTGAATTTTGGCTCCTCCCCACTAAGGATGTCAATGTAGTTTGTGCCTCCGTTTGGGTTAGTTTTTTTTGTTTAAATTTTTTTAATTTAAAAGTAAAAAAAAAAAGTTAACTGATTTAGACTAGTTAAGCTTTTTTTCACTTTTTTTTACTTTTTTTACATAATATGATATTTACTTTTTTACATAAAAATTAAAAAACCTAAAAATTACTAAAAAGATAATCCAAACACATCCTTTATTAATTTATTGAATGTTGTAATAAAATATTACTTTTATAAATAAATTTATTAAATTATCACTAAACAATATTTGTTGAACGTCAATATCACTATTTTTATGAAGCTCATTGATATAAAAAAAAATTGAATAAATATGCTTAGTATGATTTAATATAAAGTCAATTTTTAAAATTTTAAATACAGAACGTACGTATATTAATTGAACACAGTTATATTAATATAATGATGTAACATTTCTAATTCACTGAATAAGTTCTCCTACTCTCCACTCATTTTAGGGTAGGAAGCAAAAGATAACAATTTATGTTAGATGGGGTTTCTATATAATTTTTTTTAATAACTGGGTTTCCATGTAATATGAGCCTAAATCATTTGATTATAGAATTTTTTTTTCTTCAATCAACTTAGAATTTGATTAGCATTCAATAATCAATTGTGAAAGCATTGGCTCTCTAAATAAAAAATGCGCAACTCTTTTAGAATAAATGCAATTATTTTGAAAAAAAATTTATGTTTGGCTCCTTTGGGCATAATGATTTTTTTTTGATTTTTTTTTTACCTTTTTCAATTACCCTAATCAAAACAAACAAAAAAATTTAAAAAATAACTAAAAAATATAGAAAAATAAATCAAGCTTTTATCTTAAACGGGCCATAATTTGCTCTTCTTCGTGATCTTTTAGCTATTAACGGTATTGATGATGAAACAGAGTTTTTTTAAAAAAAAATTAAATAAATAACAAAGTATGGTTTTAATTTAAATAGTTTTACACGCCACGTTAGCATATATTTTGAAACCTAACTTGACCCTAATTGGCAACTAGCATTAAAGCTAATTTTTTGATTTTGTTGTGTTTTTAGTTAAAAAGTTAAATTTAGTTTAAAGTAATTTATTTGGTAATTTAGTTTTTAAATTAATTTTTTTGAACTTAATTATTTGGCTAAAAAGTTATTTTTTTATTTTTTATTCAAATTGAATAATTTTGTCTTTTTATATATTTAATATTAACAATTATATATAGTTGATAGTGGTAGTAAATAATTATGAATGAATGGTATTATTGTATTTTAAAAATGTTAGAGCTTGAATACAATATTATAAGAATTAGTGTTTTGATTTGATTTTTTGACTTTTTAAAATTTTTTGCTAAACGTACAATGTTAATTTTTTATGTTTTTAACCAAAAAACCAAAAAATTAGAGTTGCCAAATGAGCCTCGAGACTTTCTCTTCTTTCTTCTTCACTTATGGCATATTTGGGCTAGCTTTTAAGCTAATTTTTTTGAAAAAAAAAAAAAACAAATTGACTTTTAAGCTGCATTATTTGGTTTAAAAAATTTTAATTTATTTATTTTTATTTTTGAATCTAAGAAAAATAATTAATACATATTTTAAACACTTTAAATTTTTTTTAAAAAAAAATTAAATTTTTTAAAAATTTAGCTTTTTAAACAACCCAAATAAGCATTTATTATATGGTAGAACTGGAACTCACTGGATAAAAATTATATAAAAAAAAGCCAAAAACAAGAAAAAGGAAATCATATAAAATAAAAAATAAAAAAAAGGGTCCCACGGTTGGAAACATTTTAGTGGGGCGCACGTTAGGCACCAGCAGAATCGAAGTCAATAATTGAGATGAGGAAGCCAAAAAAAAAAAAAAAAAACAACGTACGTAGTGACAGAAGCGAAGCCAAACGTATGGGTTTGCCAACAAATTCGGAGAATACGAGGACTTCTCAATTATTATAGGTTCTCAATTAATTAATGCTACAATGATTAATGGTATAATGATTATGTTATTTTGGGAAAATTTTATTTACCATTTTGTTATATTATTATTGCATTTGTTTGAGATAAAATTTATGTTTAATTAATTATTAATTTTATTTAAAATATTTATATAGGTATTGATTTCATTAATAAGATTTTTAAGGGAGTTCTAGTTTTAAATTTAAAATTTAATCATAATAAATTTGTCTTTATTTATGAATAGGGTCTCATTTATTAGAATTTTTATTTATAAATTTTAAAATTGTATAAAATTTAATATGTTAATTTATTTTTAATAAAATTAATAATTCTAATCATTACTAATCGAGACTTATTAAATAAGATCCATATTGAATATATAATTACGTAAAAATAATAAAACCTAAAAAGTTGATAAATCTCTTATTTTTTAAAAACCTAAAATATTTTCAGTTTTAAAAAAGTAAAAAAAAATCTCTATTTTCTTTATTTTTCTCAATCTTTACACTTTTCTTTATTTTCAAAACTGAATAAAACTAATTTTTTAATTTCAAAACATAAAATTTCTCTATCTTAAAACCTAATTTCTCAATTTCAAACTAAACATTTTCTCAATTGCCGTAGTTAATTTCATTTATAAAAGCATAACAATTATTTTTATTTATTTAAAGAAGAGTCAAACGTGATTGATAGCTAAACAATTAATGTAAATTATTTTTATTAAAATTAGAGATATATTAGATAAATAAAAATATAATAGGACTTGAATATATATAAAAAAGAGAAAGACATAATAATAATTCTTTTGTAATTTTTAAATACAAAACTCCTCTAAAAATTAGGTACATAAAATTCAACCATCCAAAATAATCTCAACTATCTATATCTACGTGAGGCTTATATTTGGGTTCTACGTCTATATATATAATTAAAATTATTTTTTATAATTAATTCTATATATGTAGAAGGACTATTAATTTAATGAGTCTCACTCCCCTGAATCTTGTTACCAGTGCAGCTACAATAAATCATATAATAAATTTGATGCATTAAATTTAATTCATTATTCAGTAGCTTTTAATGCATTGAAATAAAATGGTCTCACGGGATTCAACTGTCTTTAGTCCATTGAATAGAGGGACCGAAAATTTTCAAAACATAATTAATTTGTTTACGATAATTATTTATTTACTTATTTAAATTTGTTTATTTTTATTTTTCATTAATTTTTTTTTATTTTTTAATTAAATTATGATACTTTTTTTACTCATCTCATCAAAAAGAGTCAAAAAAGTTTAAGAAAAACAAACAAACAAATTAGAATTTTTTGGTTTATTTTTTGCCTTTCTAATTCTTTTTTATATTTTTATTAGAATTTTTTTATTTTTTTTAATTTCTCTCATCGAAACAACCTGATTGAAAAAGTAAAAAATTGTAGTTAAAAGATGAAAAATATCGATAAAATAACAAAAATAAGCAAATTCCCACGACTTAGCCTAAGCAGGGCAAATACTTCAAGGGTATTGTAACTTCTATTATAGTTCGTAATAGAAGTTATAAGTATTTAGTAAAAATTGTAACTTGTAACTGAAATAGAAAAAAAAATAATTATAATTTATAGTAAAAATTATTAATATTTAGAAAACAAATTATAACTTATAGTTATAATTAATAACAAAAAACTAAAAACTTAGATGTAGCTTTATTAAATGTCCGTTGATAATTTTTTGTGAAGAAACAAACTAAAGACAAGCCCGTAGTTTGTATGGATCTGTTTGGGTCACTTAAATTTCTTTCAAGCACTGTAAATCTTATATATTTTGTTGTTGAGATTGAATTGTGCACGGTCAAACTTTAAACACGTCAATTTACAAATAACCAATTAAAAAAAAAAGTGACAACTCATCAAAATTAGTCTAATATTAGTACTCGTTGCCATTTCTAATACAGTTCCGTTTCCTATAATTGTTCATTGAGATTACATTCTTCACAATTGTTCCTAAATATTTAATATTAGGTAACAACAAAGAGAATAGCTGGCAGTTGAGTTGGGTTTGTGTGAGGGTGGATTCAGTCGGTGGTGGCAATTGCGGCAATTGCAGCGCCAGCGCGAGAGAGAAACGAGTCAAGATTCAGGAAGGTTTAGGGTCCATTTGGTTGTATTTTTTAAAATTATAATTTGAAAATTATTTTTAAAAAACTTTTTTAAAAATTAAAAAAAAATTACATTTTGTGTACTATTTTCAGAAACCAAAACTCAAATTCAAACCCAAACCCCCCAAACCCAAACCCTAACGCTGGCAATATTTAAACCTAAAGCTCGCGCCACTGCCGACGAGTACCAAAAAACCTATTCGCGACAACGGCGGCGATGGTAGTAGCTCGGCGAGCTCTGGCTTTGGACCTGATACTCGCGACTACTACAACAAGGATGAGCCCCTTAGAGGACGAGCGCCTGAGAAGCTGAGATCACGACAACGAACGACAACGACCACGACGACGAACGATGACCACGACCACGACGAAAGCTTGAGAGGCTGAGACCATGACGACGAATAATGACGACCACAACAAACGACGCATGCGAGCGCCTGAGATGAACGAATGACGACGAGAGCTTGAGAGGCTGAGACCATGACGACGAATAATGACGACCACAACAAACGACGCATGCGAGCGCATGAGATGAACGAATGACGACGATAACAACCACGACAACGAACGCCTGAGAGGCTGAGATGAATGACGACGACCGCCTGTGTGTTGATCGTCTCACAAACAAACGAAAGAAAACAAAGCAAAAAAATTGAAAACATCATTTTGCTGTTTTAAAAAATGTCTCATTTTTTAACTCAGTATTTTTCATTTTTCCTAATATAATTTTTTCCAAAGTGCCACCAAACGAGTTTTTAATTTTTCCAAAACAGAATTCTCCAAAAACATGTTTGGGAAACTGTTCCAAGCGGGCCCTTAGTTAATGTTTGTGATAGCTTTTTTACTGGTTTTTTAATGCCTTTGTTTTCATCTTTTATGATTTGTTTTTTTGATTTTTTGGGTTAAATTTATATTTTTCGATTCATTATGATAAAACAAACCTAAAAGTATAGGTGTTTTGCCAAAAGTTACAAAAATTCATTAAAGACCAAAAAATCATATAAAAAGCCTTAAAATAATTTTTTTCGTCTTATATAAACTTTAAAAAAAAATTTGTCAAGTTTTTTACCTTCTGATTTTCGTAACGAGAGAAAAAAATATCATCGCTTGAATTAATGTAATTTGTTTTTACTAAAAGACAAAAATGACCATATTAAAAAAGAAATTTCACACAGTGCCTTAGTAGATTATTAGGGGTAAATTTTGATATTTATTTTTTGAACTTTTTAATTTTTTGATAAATAATCATTTTTTTCAAATTGTATTTTCGGGAGAAAAATTTGATCAAAAATAACTTTTTTACTAAAGACAAAAAAAATAAATAACATAAAATTTGGGTTGTTGAGTTATTTTGGTTTATTTTTGTCTTTTTTAAAATTATTTTATATTTTGATAAAATAAATTTGATTTTTTCCGATGAAAAAAACTAAAAGAATATATAATAATTTGACTACATATATTTTTTTTAAAAATTAAAAATAAAATAGAAAAACAAAACTAAGCAAATGTACAATTATATGAACCGAGACAGTAATAGGAGTGAGACAGTAATAGGAGTGGCAACGAGTACTAATATTAGACCAGACCAGACTCGTAGCCCTATTCCGTACCTTGACTCTAGGAATAGCAATAGGACGGTAGGGTGGGGATTAATTTTTTTATTTTCGTTTTTTATTTGATCGGGGCGAAAACGATAAAAAATATTAGAGAAGTAACGGGGGATGGGACGAGTACGAAAATATTTCGAGTATGATTATTAAGATTTAAAAGAGTAATATTAATAAAAGTTATAAATAATATAATAAATAAAAAATAATAGTTAATGAATTAATATAACTAAATATACAAAATATAATAAATAAAAAAAGATAAATTAGAGATAAATATGATATTTTAATATTTTAAACTTATTATATTTATAAAATATATATTTTATATATATATTAATATTTTAAAAAAAATTATTTTATGTAATCGGGGACGGAGCGGGGTGAGCAAATTTCATTCCCTTCCCGTTTGTTATCGGGAGCGAAAAAAATCTTACAAAATAGAACAGAATCAGGACGAGACGGAAGAAATTGTCATCCCTACTTGACCCGAGAATTGGGCCTGAGTCCAGGCTTGTATGCCTCTAGAGTCGAGCTAATCTTTTTCTTTCAAAAAAAGATCTGATTCAACCCAATTCAAAATTTAGTGAGAGCCCATTGAATTTGGGCCAAGCCCAGGCCAGGCTGAAAGCATGTCAGGCCAGCCGAACTGAATTTAGTTCCCTACTTAAAATGCAAGTAAACATAGGGATAAAAACTTAATTAAGAGTATTAGTTGAATCCAAATTTTCTTTCTGTCAAAACAAATATATAGTTGATACTTTTATCCCTATGTGTCTGGATGTAAACATCAGCACTTTGTCAAATTATTTAAATTTTATATTATGTATAATTATTTAATTTATTTATAATTTGTGAATATCGAAATTATCTTCTTCTTTTTTTGCATTACATGAATACATATTCAAACAGTGCATATGATTTCAACTAATGCAACTTGTAGTACAGCTTTCTAGGTTAACATGTGATTCTGCACCAGAAAACTGATGGTATTGTCTTTTCACTTTATTGTATTGATGTCTAAGTTGCATTGATGCAGTCAAGACTCCCAAGTAGCTTGCATCCTTGAGATGGACCAATCATCTGTTTTGGCATTTGGGAAGATAAATTATACGGAGCTTCCGTTTGTTTTGATGTGAACTATTATATAATATTATTTGGCAAAAATAAGTTATTTTTATGTTTTAGTGTTTCAGTGATAGTTGGAAAATATTTTTCATAAAGTGAATTTTTAATTAATTAAAATATGTTACAATCATTGTCACTGAGCTTCTATCATTGTCGTCTCTAACATCATCGCCGCCATTGCCTAGCCACCAACGCCACAATTGTAAAGATAGTAGAACTGTGTTTTATGTTTGCAGTGTGGCCAAAAATGTTATAATAGATAAAATATATATATATATAGACAAAAATATAAAAGTACTAAAATTATATTTATATTTTCAATGGTAGCACAGGCATCCATGGGGCCTTTTTTGTCTTCGCCCCTAAAAACAATTTATGATATTCCATCTCATACCGGTGGGATATAAAAATTAAGTCTGGTATATAAAGAAACTTGTGGACTATTACTAATAACTTGGACTTAGGTTTTTGAGTTGTATTGTTAGCCTCTTTATTTAAATTGTTGAATTATTATAAATGGTATTAGAGCTAATCTTGACTTCTATAAAGTTCCGTGGAGGTGTTGATAAAGGAGTAGAGCCTCCAAAAAAGAATAAAAGCCCCGATATTGTATATTTTATGCACGCTAATAAGCTACTATGTATCCTCTAATAGACTGTTTACTGCTATCCACATTCTAATTAGGAAAAAAAATTGAGCCACACGACGAGTGTATTGTGAATTTGAGTGAAAAAATATTGTGATATCCTATCTCACACCGATGAGATACAAAAATTAAATTTGACATAGATATAAGTTATTATTAATAACTTACTTAAGTTTTTAAATAATACGTCTTGATAAATTCTTTATCAGGCCTTGAATTTGCTCCCTAATGGTCACTGGTTTAAATCTCTTTAAGATCACTGAAAGTTTACTTGACTGTTAATTTCATGGACTTAGAATTAGTCGAGGTGCGCATAAATTGATCTAGATACCCAGTTATCAAAAAGAAAAATAGCTGAGATAGTTTTTAGTCAACTTAATGTCAAAAAAAATAGAACAAATAAAAAACAGAAGTGTGGGCTTTTAACGTGAAAATGAGATAACTAATTATAAATATACAAAAGTGCTTGAAGTTACAATTCACTCAATGAGAACATTAGGCTGATAGGTCTTGCATTCACAACACAAAATTCCAGTACAAGAAAATTGTGCAAACTTGCCGTTGGGATTTGCGACCCACGCACATAGTGAAAGCACACACCACTTAAAAAAAATAAGATAAAAAAATTATGTAGTTCGGCACAAATTATTGTTGGATTTATAGTGTATTTATGAAAAAAAGAATATTCGTCTAAATCGAATTAAAGTTTTTTTGGTTTATCAAAAATAATTTAATTGATATTTGCCATTCAATCCCTTGATTCAAGTAATTGAGATTTTGTTTTTATCGATATGCACCATTCAATCTCTTAATTCAAGCAATCAAAAATTTGTCTCGATCAATAACGTCTAATTAATCTCACAATTTAAGCTCTAATTTTTCTCTCTTCATTCTTTTTCCGATTCTATAAATTAGACCCTTCTTCTGTTTTGAAAGACATATTCCAAACTTGGCATTGATCTTAAAAGTTGCCTTTCTTTCTAGTAAATTGTGAGAAATGATAAAATAAATAATTTTGTCACAAATTATAATTTTTTGTGAGAAATTTTTTGTCACTTAATCAATTTATGTTAATTGCATTTCACAGGTTCCAAACTTGGCATTGATCTTAAAAATTATCTTCCTAGTAAATTGTGAGAAATGATAAAATAAATAATTTTGTCACAAATTATATTTTTTTGTGAGAAATTTTTTGTCACCTAATCATTTTATATAAATTGCATTTTATTTTTTGGTGACAAAATATTAATTGTGACGATTTTATTTAATTTTTACCAATGAAAATTTTGTCACAAATGTCAAATATTTAGCAAGGAATTTAATTTTTTCCGTCATAAAATGTCAAATTTTTAGCAAGAAAATATATTTTCTGTCACCAGGTATTTTTTTACGACAACCCTATAGTTACAAAAATAGCAAGAAAGTGTTTATACCTCTAATTGTATTAGCGAGAAAATACATATATTTAGATAAACAAAATTAATTTGTCATAAATGATTCAATTTGTTGTAGTGGATGAAAGATTTTTGCACTAACTTACAGGCGACTAATGTTTTGCTACCAAAAAATTTTGGTTGTGAAAAGTTCCACTTTTCTACTTTTTGACTTAAATATTATTTGGTCGCAAAAATTATAGATCTAGTATTTTTTTTTATAGTGATCTGTTGCGTTTAATAGAATTGGTCACAAAATATGTTCTTAACACAACCAAGAAATTTGGTCACAAAATGTCTACTATCTTATTTTAAAAAGACGACATATTTTTTAGTTTATTTTTGTTATGACTAGGGCTCTATTCGCTAAAATATTTGTACTTTGCAACTACGAATGTTGGTAACCAAAATGATTAATTAATTTAGTACATTTTACCGTGAATTTGGATCATACTCACGATACATACATATCATTTATTATAAATAATTTTTTATTCGGAAAAACTTTGCGCCAACTAATAGGCAATTAATATTCAGTGACAATAATTTTTTTAGTTGTGAGTACTTTTACCGCTAAATTTATAGTAACCAGTTTTGTTACTAGTCATCAAAAATATAATTTTTGCAACCAAATCTCTTTTGCTGCACAAACTTTAGTCACAAATTATAGTATTTGTGGCAGTGATCGATTGATATATTCACATCCTTACCAAATTATCTTCATTTGTAGGAAAGCTTCAGCTATCAAAAGATTAGTGTAGAAAATCTCAGCCACCAAAATGGAAAAAATTATAAAAAACAAATAAGTTGGCCTTTTTTACTTCCTTGTTTTCTTATCTTTTATTTTATTATCATTCCCTTTCTTAAATTTACCCCCAAATCATCATCCAAACACGGCTTTAGAAAAACGCAAATAACCCCAACATCTCTCTAGTTATATAAAACAAAAAATTGTTTTTTTTAAAAATTGACAACTGAAATAAACAGAAATATCATTCCATTATCAATCTACGACTTACGTAAATTGTGTTCTTACTTAAAAAATAACACAATTAGTTAAGAAACAAATATATGGATCAGTGAAAAGTACTAAGAACACCAACAAAATAAATTAAAAATCACATAAAATGTTGGTAGATATGCATAACCCATAGATGTGAAAAGAAAAATAATGTTATGGATGCATAAATATAGAGAAACTGTAAAGTTAGATATGATAATATTATGGATAAAATAATTGAAAATAAGTTATATATATATATATATATATATATATATAGTATAAGATATAAAAAAAGTTTAATCTAAAAACTATAATTCAGCAACTAAAAAATATATCGATCGGCAATACCCTTATCCCTTTTTCTCCAAAAACAAAATACAAGACTAAAGCAGATGTGGGAACATTCCAACAATCCATATATCCTAAAGACCTAATTAAGTCCTATGTAATTTAAGAGAACCTAATGTTGAATTCATCCTTTAATTAATTAATCCATGTGAAATTTGAGTTGGGTACATTAAGATTTTTTTTTTTTTGTATCACTAGTCAATATAAAAGATTATGAAGTGAAGTGTTAACTCTGTGTTGGGCCAGTTTTGGGACAATAAGCTATTGGCTTATTTTATTTGTTTATTTTTCTTTTTAGTAAATTTTTTTAATTATTTCGATAAAAAGAATTATTGTTCATAATTCTCTCGTTGAGACGAACCTTAAAAATAAAAAGATTTGGCAAATGAATTTAAAAAATTTTAAAAAACGACAAAAAAAATCCAATAAGCTATTTTTGCTTATTTTCATATCGGTGAGAAGAACTAAAAAGTAAATATTTTTGAAAAAATGATGAAAAAAATCACTCACTAGATGCATATATTTTTACCCTCACCGTACATATTTATTACAGTCCCTAAGCAAGATCCTAAATTTCTTTATTTGTTAAAATCTCCAAACCCAGCTGTCTATAATATTAATGGTGGAACTGGAGACAAATTGTTTGGACTGTAGTCGCTCTCTGTCTCACACACCATGTTTTTATCCCCATATGGACTGTAGTTTCATTGGACTGGGGAAGTCCAATTTTATTTTTTTGGGTTTAAAATAGACTCATTTTAATGATTTGAGCTATTTATTTTATTATTATAACCGTATATGTTATTACTGTAAAAAAAATCAAGTTGATCAAATATCAGTAACTAACTTAACAAATCGCGTTTGTATTAATAAAAATAAACTGTGATTTTTATTTTATTATTTATTTTATCAACACATATGTAATTTATTAATGCAGTTACCAATATCCAATCAACTTAATTTTTTACAATAATAAATATACGTTTAAAATAATAAAATAAACGATTTAGATCATCAAAATAATTCCATTTTAAGCAAAAAAAGATAAAAAACAAAACTTTACCTCTCCAGTCTAATGAAAGAGTGGAGAAAAACCATACTCATTATATGTAATAACATCGTAACATACATAACTCCGAAAAGATAGTTTTTGAAAAAAAGGATGAAGAAGATACCTCACATTTTCAAGGAGCATCATCTTAGTAAAAAAGGAACATCTTCTTAATAAGGAGTTAGGGACATGTATATAGCTTTGGCCAAAAGTGAACAAAAAGAGTATTTGATTTTTAACTATTAAATTAATAATCTAAAGTTATAAATTGCTAAAAGCATAAGAAATTTTATTATTTATATATTCAACCAGTATCCTCTCGTGGCGACTATTTTTTGTTGGCGGTTAATTTAAACACGCACAAGTATTTTCATCATCAAATTCATGGCTTTTTAAACATGTAATCTATAATCATATATTGCTAATTACTAGTTCCTCTAAAATTTAAACTGTTATATATGAAAAAAAATAATTTTATTATATATGTATTCAACAAAGAGGTTTAAATAGTAATGGAAACAATCATTTAATAATGCTTAAATGCCTAATCATGATGTAATGTTGGCAAGAACTGTGCCAACTGGCTTTCCACCCCTCTAATAACCTGCGCAAATTTCTCTTATTGAAAAATGTTTTAGTTCACACCCTACTTTCGAGGTGTTTATGTAATTTGCATTTTATAAATTTCATCACAAAGGTTCATAATTATACTAAAAAAACACTTATAATTAAAAAAAAATTACAAATTTATAAATTAGCAATTACAAAAATCCTAAACTTAAACATAAAAATTAATAACAAAAAATTACATAATTCATTTTATATATATATATATTTCAAGATATTCGTGTCGGCTTAGTCGCACACATTGACTAATCCCTGAAAAATCACAAAAAGTTGATAACCCACAACTTCTTATTGAACATTTCAAATATTTATAACTTTAATCACAAATATTTTATAATCTTAATTATAAAATCTCATAAATGCATATTATACACCCAAAAAATGGAACGGGTCCTTTGGTTAATTATTATAAAAGATGAGACTTTTTCGTAAATATAAAAACTATAACTCAATGTAGGAGTCTCCTGCTATGTACCTTTGTGTGTGTATATAAATAAAGATGTGTGTATATATATTAGTCAAGGCAAACAAAAAAACTTTGAGTTGTGCAATTTAAGCAACAATAATAAGTACTACAACCCATGCATTAAACTTAATTAATAAATAATTAAGTTGACCACATATTTGTGTGAACTTCAAAAAAATTTATATATGAACAACTTAGGAAGAACATAATTAAAATAACTAAGAATTTCTCAAATGCTTCAATGGTCGGTTTGACCTAAAAAAGTGACCCCAGGCCAGGTTAATAATCTTATGTTTACACTCATTAATTTGTAATAACCTATGTATATATATAATTATTATTATTATTATGCGTGAGTTTAAAATGAGCTTCCTTTAATTGATTAAAGCTCAAGACCAAAGCCAACACCAAAGCCAACTTTATTAACATTATCTTCATGGCATGCAGAGAGAGAGAGAGAGAGAGAGAGAGAGAGAGAGAGGGTAATCATCAATGATACACCTTTTGATAGGTAAAGCTCTCCTCATGAGAAGAGTAACACAATGTTTGTACAAAATATATGATTTATGTGGCCTACTTAAAATTAGAGTTATATTTATGTAATTGTGATATTTTTACTATGAGAAGAAGTAATATAATAAAATGATTAAAACCTTAACCAAAAGCAACGAATATAAAAATAAGTCAAGAAGGGTCTGAAAAATCTAGACCATGAGCACTCCTCCAGCTTGAGCTTAATAGCCAGTTTCTTTGCTCCGTGGACCGTAAACTTTTGTTTCAGGGTTCTGATGTAGGTGTCGGATTTTATGATACTTTTAGTCTCGTAATTGTACATTTTACAGTTATAATGAATTATCTCTCTTATCCGTGAATGTAGGCAAGTTGTGCCAAATTACATAAATCCTCTTGTAATTTTTTCTTTAGTGTGTGCGTGATTGTGTTTTTGTTTGCACTCGAAAATTAGTGTTTAAAACTAAATATAATAATTTAAGTTTGAACTATGCTTTTTTATATAATAAAATGCAATTTGTTTATATACCTGGTAATATATATATATATATATATATATCTAATTAGTTCATTTTGTTTTCACAAAAATTGGTCTTATGTTTGGTACATTTGAGATAAACACTTGGAATCACAGTTAATGCGTCTACTGTAAACTCAAGAAATAAAACCCTAAAAGATATTCTTAAGAGAAAAATAATTTTGAGAGGAGCTTAGTTTAAGCCCTTCTTTATTCATGTTAAGGAATTCCAAAGCTCTTGGTTAAGAGATCTCGAATCCCCAACTCCCATACCATGTTGCTTTGGAATGGATTTGGTTTGCTTGCTGGTTTTAGCTTTTCCCAAAAGAAGAGCCCATCTGCCCATGCCAACCATGAACCAGCCCTTACTCTCACATTTATTCATTAATATATACCCATATTTATTATTTTATAAGTACAACGCCAATCAATTACCCTCCTGCCAAAGGGGCACACAATTACACGTGGCAATCCCCCATTTGTTGAGTTCTTGGCTTTCGCATATTCTAATTGGAGAAAAAGTACTAAGGAATCTGATCCCCCTTTTCTTTATTTTGTTGGTGTGGTAGGTTTATAATTTATCGTCGTCTCCTTTAGACCATCCATTCTAGATTTTTGTACGTGTGGTTTCATACATATATATATATGGCTACTTTATTGATAGGTAGATATATAAATAGAGGGAGAGTTTGGCCTAGTTTCTACTATTAATTTTTAGTTACTGATTTTAGTTATAAGTTATAATATATTTTAAATATTCATAATTTCTGTTATAATTTTTAATTATTTTTTTATACTTCAACTTTAAACAGTAATCTTTACCAAACACTCACAACTTCTACTACAAATTACAATTTATAAGTTATTAGCAGTAAAATTTCTAAATACTCCTATAATATGATATGAACTTGAGAAATTCTCAAGTGTGTATCTTTTTTTTTAGTTATTTTAATTTTATTTAATTTTTATGATAATTTTAAGTTTTAATTATGATCATTTTAGGTTTTATTGTACGTAGATAACAGGTTATGACTATAGTTATGAATATCGTAACATATTGTATGGTATAAATTGATAAGTATCGTTTTAGAGCAAAATTGTTATAAACTAATTACTTATATAGTTCTGTATTGTCTGAAATACTGATATGTATGGGTGCAAATCGATTGGTGCTGAATAATACCAAGTACATACCAATTCATAATTTTTCTTTTTAAAAACATATTTTATATATGTTTTTTATTTCATTATTTTTTTATATTCTAATTCAAGGTTCAAGTATATCATATAAAAGAAAAGTTTTAAAATTCGTCATTTTTAATTTATTATAAAATATTCAATATTAAATTAATATTGCATTTAAGTTAATTATTTCATCATAAATAACAAAATTAAAAATTAATTATGCATCTCATTGAATAATGAGTATGCACATAGTAATTCACTCCTATAAGCTTATGTTAAATCACATAAAAAAATTTAATTAAAACAAAAGGTGAGTTATTTTGTGAACATTTGTCATCATCTTCCTTTTATCTTTCTCTTGTAGCAATACCTTGTAAAATCAACCCAATCAATACAAACTATTTTTAGCTCTTACACGACAAGATTTCTAAAGCTTAGGCTTAATCATACTTGGATTAGAATTAAACAAAGCAAAAAAGGGATTCCATATTAATTATTTTAAAGCTTGGGTCCTTGTGATTTTCAAGTCCCAATGCCAACTAATAATGACATAGGAGAAAGAAAGACAGGGGACTGTCAAGCAGTATATAATATATTTTAAAAATTGCATTAACTTCTAAAAAATAATACTATTATTTTTTTTTTCTTTTTTTAAAGGAAAATAATTCATTGATGACCATGGCCTCTAGCTTCCTAAACTTATTTATCAAAGGATGTTTGTCATAACTATTTATAATAGTTTTTAATTTTTTATTAATAATTTTAGTTATAAATTATAATTTTTTTAAAAATTTATTTCAATAACTTCTGTTATAAATTATAATTATTTTTTTATTTTAATTATAAATTACAATTATTATTAAATATTTATAATTTTTATTATAAATTACAATTTATTAAGTAATACCAAACACCACCTAAGGTTTGCTATATATACTTGAATCTCAACATGGTAGGTCAAAGTTCATTTATTTTTACTCTTTAGCTACCAAAAAATCAAATTCAGACCACTTGCGCACCAGGAACAACTGCTAATAAGGGGGTGCTTTGGGGGATGCTTGGCGATGCTTTCGTACCAGAGCAGCAGTAGGCTTGCTTTGAATGGGTGGGTGTGGAATGGTTTGGGCGTTTTTTTTGTCTGTTTCTTCAGAGTGAGAGATGATTGTGGATGGTGGCTTATTATCTCTGGTTTTTTTAGCATTTAAATTGAATTATTCACTTTGGCGTAGTTTTATTATCTCTGCAATTTTGTTTTTGTAAATTCTGTTTATTGTAATTGTTAAAAGTTAATAAAGATGTATTTTTTAGATCACCGAACATGTTTTTTATGGCGTTGTATTTTTCCCAACAAATGTCTGGCTTGATTTTACTTTAGAATTGAGTTCTTTAATTTTTTAATTAATTGAAGTTATTAAAAATTCAACTATCAAATCATATATTTTTTTTCTTTGCATGGTAAATTAGAAGTATTTTTAATCAAATGGATTTTTTATTTATTTAGCATACAATTAAAAAGGCAAAGAATCTAATTTGTTTATTTTTGGTTTTTAGAAAATTCTCATCTTCCGGTCAAAAAAATTTATATTTTCAAATTATCTAGTTGAGAAAAACCAAAAAAGTAAAAAAAAATTAAAAAATTACAAAAAATTACAAAAAACAAAAGTAAGTTAAATAAATTTGACTTTATTTTGGGAAAAAAACTTTATTTTCTTAGTTTATCTCGACGAGATGAGTTCTAAAAGTATAATAATCCATGCGATATCTCATTTACATCGGTAGAAGATAAAAACTTAGTCCAGTATATATAGAAACAAGGAGCTACTATTAATAACTTGGGTTTGAATATTTTGGATCGCATTATTAGGTTATTTATTCAAATTATTGTTGAAATTGTGTGAATTCAATTGCCCATTGAATTCTAAAATTCAATATCAGAATTTATTTGTAATTGAATTGGTCATTCAATTAGCAAATAAATTATGAGAATCAATACCATTGAATGACTATTGATTCTCCTGTAACCCCCTCAATGACAGAAATTCTATATAAAACTAGGCTTTTCTGGTTTTCAATACCGAAAAAAGAGAAAAACACAGTAGATGTGAGAGATGAGAGATACAATTATGAGATTATAAGTTCAAGCTGTAAGAGAGAGAAAGGCAGACGGAATACGTTCATAACCGACCCTTGGTGTTGTTCCAACGATCGTGTCAGTCGTTTTATCCTGGGACAGTGACGTCGGTGGAAAACCTACAACACCCTCGATAGACGGTGAATCATTCTTAAGGAAACTGCGATTGCAGGACTCGGTTTGCATATTCTGTTCATTTATTTTCTGTAATTTCATTTCCTATAATTTTAGTTTATTGTAATTGTTGAAAGTCAATAAAGATGTATTTTCTGGATCACCGAACATGTATATTTTATTGTGGCGTTGGTTTTCTCTCAACAATCTTAAGAATGAGATTGTTCTCCAACAATTATTATGTTAGTATTCTACTTGAGTTGTTACAAATAATATTAGAGGGAACTTTGGTCCTATCAAGGACTTTGTGCCGATGTATATAGAAAGGTAGAGTCTCCTGATTGGGATAAAAGTTTCGATATTGTATAACTTATGCATGCTAATGAGCTATATTTTATGTCCATCAATGAGTTTTTATCCACAACGTCAACCAAAAATAGCACAAGTGTCATGCGACGAGGACATCACGTTTTTAAGTGAAGATATTGTAATATCATATCCTATATCGATGAAAGATAGAAAATTAGTCTCATATGTATAAGAACAAGTGTTATACTACTAATAATTTAGACTTAAATATTTTTGAACCGAATTTTTTGATTCATTATCCACATTTAATAAAAACTAATGGTACAATTGAATTATTACAGTGTAATTAAATTATACAAAACACTTACCTAATTGACTCATAGTTCATCGCTTGGCTTGACACAAGATTAGCAAAAGCCATCCCTATATGAGTCAATTATGTCATTAAATTTGCAGTTTTGGGCATTGTTCTTAAAAAATGGCCTGTAATAACCGGCCAAATTAGGAAATTACAAACCTTTGTTACATGAGTCAATCTTGACCAATTCACAACTCTTCAATTTTATGTGAATCAATTCAAATGCCATCTCTACTAATCACATGATGTAAAAAAGTCCAACTGATAAGTCATAATTAATTTACATTTTTTGCCAAGTTACTTTGGACCCGTTTGGCAACTCTAGCTTTTTAGCATTTTGATTAAAAACACAAAAAAATTAACATGGTCCATTTGACAAAAAAGCAAAAAACTAAAAAGCTAAAAAGTCAAATCAAAACATTAACTAGTAATTCCTAAAATATCTCATTCAAACTCCAACCACTTTTAAAATACAATAATACTCTTCATTCATAATTTATTTTACTACAAGAAAAATAGCATTTTGTAACAAAATCTAATGATGAATTTTATTTTTCTCGCTAAAAGTAATATTTTAGCGAGAAAATATCAATTTCGTCACTAATACATATTTATTTTGTGACAAAATTTAGTTTTTCTCGTAAAAAGTTTCTTAATTATTAGCGAGGAGAATATTTCGTCACAATATGTATTTTTTTTACAACAAAATTTATTTTTTCTTGCAAAAAGGTTTTTTTGGTGACGAATATATTTCGTCTCAATATTTGCCTTTTTAAGACGAATTTTATATTTTCATCACCAAATAATTTTTGATTATTTACTATGAAATAATTCGTCACCAATAGTTAATTATTTTGTGAGAATTTTAATATTTTCCCTACAAAAATATACTTTTTTATTGTTGAGGATTAATTTTCGTCACAAATTAATAATTTGACGTGCAATTCTTAAAAGTATAGAGAAAATTTTATTTGCCTTAATTTGTCTTCAACCTCCCATCCCTTTCTCGCGCGAGTACATTTTATGATCTCAATCAAACTAATTGATTGTTCATTCCTTACGTCCTTCACTTTCTCAAGTCCTCTAACTCGTGAGTTTTTTTCCCCGTCTCTAATAGCGCCTCTCTCCCCCACTCTTCACTTGTTGTGCCATCAATGCCGCACCGCTGCGGTTGTTGCTGTACTGCCACCGTTGTTTTCAAACTGCCTCTTTGTCCCTTTTTCTCTCTCTTTATTTCTTTGTCACCATCAGTAAGCTCTTACTCATTGGATTTTTTTATTTATTAAATTTTTAGTGTTTCAATTTTTATTGATCAGACAGATGCTTGAATCTAAAGACACGTGTTTAAAGATACTAATGGTAAGAAGATGCAATTTCAAACAGGAAAAAGGGAAGTAAAGAATGAGAATAAGATAATTCATAGTTGTATTACAAATACTAATTAAATAGAGATTTCTAGTACTGTAAGGGGGTGATGAAGAGGAAGAAGTTAGTGGCCAAGAATACAAAAAAGATAATGGGTCGTGGCCATGTTGAAGGAATGGAGATGGAAAATGGGGTGACTCTGTCATGGATGGATTTTAATTTTTTTAAGGAAATGATGATATCTTTGTGGTTCTACAAGATGGTTTGTGATGTGGAAAACGGATTTTAGGATTGAAAATGTGATGATGTGGTATGTTTTTTTAGATAATTAATTAATTGTTATAAAATAATTAAAATTAACGGTATTATTTTTGGACGATAAATGATGCATATTGCGTACAGTTGAAATGCGTTGGTATATCGAAATAATAATATGTGGTATATTCTATGGATTTGAAAAAATCAAATAAAATAAATTAGAGTTAATTAAAATTGACATTAGGATAAATAGATTAAT
>JAOTRH010000008.1:4530191-4548931 GCA_034768845.1 Heliamphora exappendiculata | reverse complement strand
GTGAGTCACCCTGTTAGCCTTTGAGTGAGTGAGTAAAACTCATCAAAGAAGAGTTCAAGAGAGATTAGAAGAAAATAGAAACTTGTTTTCAAAGTATCTTCTTGAAGCTGTAACAGGCTTGTGAATATGCCCGTAAATATTCAGATAGCTCAAGTAGAAGCTTGAAGCTATAACAGGCTTGTGAATGTGCCCGTAAACATTCAGATAGCTCAAGTAGAAGCTTGAAGCTTGTAAAGACATGGAATACGCCCAGAAGTATTCTGGGTAGTGAAAATACTCAAGGGAGATCTTGAGGAGTGGATGTAGGCTAGGATAAAGCCGAACCACTATAAATTCCCGGCGTCTGGTTCTTTCTCTCTATCCCTCATCTTTTAATAGTTGCATTGATTATATTCTTGTATACCTTTTCATATTGCAATATTAAAATATTTCAAAAAAAGGTTTTAAATTTCCTTTAAAATAGAAAAGAACCAATTCACCCCCATCTTGGGTTGCCTAGATCTAACAATTTATTTTCCAATAGTAAATTTCAATTTTGTTGTAGTACTTAGTCCACAAAATATGTTGGACACACATTTAACTTCACGTACAACGCAAATCTATAAATGTTGCAATGTTAACGTATGTAAACTACTAACCAAACCACAACTGCACCAATGGTCCTTCTACGCACTCACATTGACAACCCAATCCACACAAACTTCATAATAAATTTTGTTTCTTCTTTTTCTTTTTTTGTTATTTGTGTTAACAGACAAACAGGAAATGCACCATGTTCAAGACATGGACTCTCGACCATCCATTGTTGATGGAGAGAGTTTTCCAAGGAGCAACAACTGATGGGGCAGCTGCATACACTCCTTCCTAGATGGTAGGTGAGCCCGGCCAAGACCTTAAGAAAGGCAATGGCAATAGTGATGACCTACAGACCACTGAAGGTGGTAGAGCGACGGACACATGTCCAATACAGTCCTCGAACTTAGACGATGACAGTGTGCATGGTACATCCATAACCACAAGCTCCTCTCGCAAGCGAAATAGGAAGTCAAGTGGTATCGCCAAACTTTTGGACGCACTGGACAGGTTGATTGCACAAGTTGAGGCTCAACGGGACATGGTAAAGGTGGAGCACATACGCAACATAGTCAACCAACTAGTTTTTGATGGGACGGAGGATGCGTTGGCGATGTTGTTGCCCTTGCCTGGCATTGACGCATACCATGAACTATACATGTTTGGTGCGGAGTTGATGGACAACCTAGACAGCCGAATTGCGTTCATGCATCTGCCAACACATGCACATCGCACGAGTGGTTGGAACGAAAAAAACGCAGCCGCGATGAAGCAAGAGCGCAATTTTGAAACCCTATTGCCTATTTTCCTCCTCCTCCGTTGTGAGCTTTCATAGGTTGTTTCATGTATCCGTAAGCTTATTTGATTCATCATATGATGGCCTATACAATGTTAATACTCTACTCATGGGAACATAGTTATAGTAGTACGTATGTTGCTGTTGTTGCGTGGTCGACTTGACATTATTGTTGTAGTACTTCATTTTTGTGGCTGCGCGGAATGTGCAGCTGCCTTATGGTTTGTTTATGTTAATCAGATTGAATTTCATGGCTTTACTAGAGGTTAATTTTGCTTTTATGATGTCGTGTGGGAGTAGCTGCCATGTACGTGTTATTGTTTAGCGGTTCTTAATAGCTATTCTCAACTATTATTTTGCATTCGCAATGCTGATTGTTCAATTACTATAGTTGATTAAGATGGAAATTTTCACAAATGTAAGAGTTTCGCTTGCATCTTTGATCAAATGTTCATATTTATAGTGCAACCATAGATATGTGATGCTTATCTATAACTATATTCTACAAAAGTTAGACTTGTATTGTGTATTGGTTTGAGATTTGTCGGCATAGTTTTTATTCATAGGTTACAGCGAACCACTTCGACAACCAATGAACCAGTTGATTCGTGATGGTTTGTTCTTGACCAATGGTCGATGCACTTTGTCGACTAGTGATGGAGCCCGGACGTCAATGAATCTCATTGACGTACTTAATGATCGCGTGAAGAAAGCACACGAACGCCAATGCAAGGGACTCATGTGGCACATAGTATACTTGTGCAGTATAGAGACCATTATATGAACTGGGTTCCACGCCACATATCGGCTCTGTCAGGGGTTCAGTGGGTGAACGAACTGTTTGAAGGGCACAACGAAGTCTTTAGGGAGAAAATGTCAATGCCTAAACTTGTGTTCTTGAAGTTGGCTACGTTATTGGAAGAAGAGTATAGATTGACAACGGGTCGCCACGGTGCAATTGATCCAAAATGAAGTCTTGCCACTTTTATATGGATGCTACGTTGTGAGGACAATCGATAACTACAGCAAAGATTCCAACATAATGGTGAGACCATATCTAGGCAATGGAAGAATGTATTGAAGGCACTACGACACTTTCAATTTGATTAGATTTGCCCAACACCGTCCCAACATGAGCAACATCCATACTTGTCCCAGAGACAGATGTACTGCCCGTTTAAGGTAAACATTTTAAGCTATATGTAGGTGTTCTTATTTGTATTCATGCTGTTTGTATAATCATATGTATATGTGTGATGAATGCATATGATGCTTACATCTGACTTTCTATCATGTATTGCCTATTTGTCAACAAAAGTGGTTTGTTTGTTCCATTTGCAATGTACAATTAACAAATGTATATATGTGTTCCTATAAATGCCAGGATTGTATAGACACAATTGATGGGACTCACGTGCTTGCCTACGTGCCTGGTTCAATGGGAGATTTGTTTTTCTCGCGCAAAGGTTGTCACATGCAAAACATTATTGCGATTTGTGACTTTGACTTATGCTTCACTTTCATGTCATGCGGGTACGAGGGAAGCATGCACGATGCCCGAATCTTTAACATAGTCATAAACAATTCGAGCCTGAACTTCTCACATCTTGAGCCAGGTAAAATAAATATTTTGTTGTTTTGAACACGAAGTCTTAGGTATTGATGTCGGTACAACGAAACTAATGATAATTAGTTCCTTAATTTTGTTGACTAATTTTGTGCCTTAAACTTATTCTGCATTCTATGTGTTGTCAATGAAATAGAAAAATATTACCTTGCAGATGTGGGGTACCCTAATCGTGTTGGGTATTTAGCACCCTTCTACGGGAGTCGTTATCACCTTGAAGTATTTCAGCGTGAGGGTGAACCAAGAAATGCAAACGAACGGTTCAACAGAGCATGGTCGTCATTGCATAGCTGCATTAGCAAGCATTTGGTGTTTGGAAGGAATGGTGGGACTTCTTGCATAATATGCAAGAAGTGAACTTCGAATACCAATGCCAACTCATTGGGGGTATCAATGACAATGCATAACTGCATACGGATGAATAGTGAGAATGATGCCTACATTTACAACGGTTCAAGTCGAGGACAAGTATAAGTTCCATGACATGCCGGATGCAAATGGAATACTAGAGGATGATGGCCAACCAAATGATGAGGATCTTGTAATAGCAGACGTACGTAAGCGAATTACAACCGCACTACAACTCGACCATGCACGAGGCAGAATCTAACTTTGTAATATATATTTTGTGATTGTAATATATGTCTTAGGGCTTTAATTTGATGTGAGTGGAAGAACTAGTTTTTTCCCTTCCGCTATTGTATACGTGGCAATTCATATGAGAAAGTTGTGATATTTGTATGGTGGAATTTGGAGGAGTTCAACTGCATTTTTTTGTTTTCAATTTGAGCGTGGAATTAGGAAACACAGTTCATTGAGATTGTCGCATTATGAGAGTGCTTGTGTAGGCTTGCATGAGGTGAAAAATTATTGGAACAACATTCTTGTTATTTATATAGGAATAAGTGATAAGTCGGCTATAGGTTTTTTTTTTATGTTAATCGGTAGATATTTTTGCAGTAAAATATTTGACATCATAAGTTGCCATATGACTTTCACAAAAAAAATTGTTTGTTGTTTCAGTCCTCCAAATCATGACCTTCAAAGTGTTGAAGGCACATACAAGAAAAGAAAAAATGAAAGAAAAAAAAAGATTAAAAACTTTTCGTAGGTCTATGTTGTCATCTTTAAGTTTTTTAATCTTCAAATAATTATTGTTTTACATGAATCGAATTGTATTTTGAATCGTAATATAATAATTATTGTGTTAAAGCCATTTTGTATATGAAAATGAAATTGAAGAGACTTTCAATCAATCGATCGATTGCCATTTTTTGTGGCAATTACTCAACCGCTTGATATATCGATCGACTGGTATATCGAGCGATGAAAACCATCTCTTAGTATCTCAATCCTCTTCTCAAAGTACGGTGACGTGTTCGCGACCGATTGATCAGTCATTATACGGATCAATCGGTCTATTCGACCAATGGTTTTTTTATTCCCCACCCTTAGGGTTACACAATTCATTTGTTTTCTTCTTCTCTTTCTCGCTAAAGTTCGGTGCCTCTTCTTCGCCTTTCCTCTGGCCTTGTGTGGTTTAGGGATTGTCACCCCGTTTTTGCGTTGGTAAGTCCCTCTACCTCTCTCAACGTTGGTTCTTTTGTCATTCTTGTGTTGTTATGTTCTCCTTCGCACACACACACACACTCTCTCTCTGTATATATATATATACACTATTATATAAAGCTAACGCCTCATGTGTGAACACCAAATTGAAGCCCTCTCACTTTTTTTGTCATGCTCAAAATGCCTTAAACAATCATGCATTTTACTCTGTAAATAGTTTTTGCTCTCCTAACTATAAGGGTTTAATAGGAAAATCAACATCATAACTTCCATCTCTTCTAGGCCTTCGTCTTTTTTTCTTTCTTTTTTGATTGGTGATGGTGTACGTACTGAGAACGTAAGGGAATTAGAAAATGGAGATTGGGAATTTGAAAGTGAGAATTGGGAATTGAAATGTATATCACCAAACTTTCTATTTTCTATTGTTCTTTACATTCGTTCTCCACCTTGCGTTTAATGGCGGTGGACACCATTGCTGGACACGCCAAGGGCTCTACTATATATGTGTGTACTCTCCCTCTCTCTTTCTCCTACAATATTGTTATGAACATTTCAACTTTGCTCTTTTTAAGATTTAGAAACTTTTTAAGCACTATTAATTTTGAAACGATTTTATCTCGACCTTAATTGAACATTAACGACATTAGTTCTCTAAAAATTAATTAAGTACAATTTCACACTGATATTCACAATAACCTAATTGAATTTTTTTAGTTTCCAATAAACTACTACAAAAAGAATGAAGATTTTTAGACTTTCGTTTCTTGGTATTTTGTTTTGTGTTTATTTCGTTTTCAAAAACTCTACATTGTTTCTATTTTCTCTTATTTCGAAACCCTAATTTTCAGTATTACTTTTTTTTAATTTAATTTTTTGACAATAAATTAAACATTACACACGCTGTGCGTGTGCCACGAATGATAGTATATTGCACATGCAACCGTTCGTGGCACACACACAGCGTGTGCAATGTTTAATTTATTGTCAAAAAATTAAATCAAAATAAAAAAATTCAATGAAAGTAATACTTAAAATTAGAATTTCAAAAGAAGAGAGAACATCGAAAATGTTGAGTTTTTGAGGGTGCCGTAAACACAACAAAATGCCAAGAAATGAAAGTCTTAAAATCTTGCATCTCTTTTCTAGAGGTTTATTGAAAACTAAAATCATTCAATTAGGTTATGTGAATGTATTAATTGTTCTGTTAGAAACTCTAAATATGATCGCGTACTTAATTAATTGTTTGTTCTATTAATTTCGTTATCCATGAATAAATTTTAATTAAAGTCGAGATAAATTTTTTATAAAAATTAATTAAACTTAAGAAAATTCGAACATTTTTTGTATTTTGAAAAAGTGAGTGAACTTCAATTTGGTGTGTACTCCAAATGAAGTGTTGACTTTTATATGTTTTATGCTTCTTTCTATATTGCTTTATGTCTAATTTGGTCATTTTTTCCTTGTGGGTTTGTGTTTGTTTGTTTTTTTAAATTTCTTTTTCCCTTTGTCAACCCCTCAAACCTTTTCCATGTGTTTTTTTTTGTTCTCTCATCTTTCTTGGGTTGGCTTGGGCTTTGTGTGTAATCTCCCTAGGTCTATGGTTTCTGTCATGGCTCCAAAATATCGGGCTAAGTCTACCGATTCGGGGCATATTTCTGAATTCGAACGTAGGTTTTGAACTAAGGCATCTTTCCAATAACTCCAATATTCTTTCGTGAAACGCCCTGTCAAATTCAAACGTAATGCTGTGCTTAGAGATTTTTCAGATAATCCGATCGTGAACTCTTTCCTTGCCCTTAAATGGAACCGTCTCTTGCACTTTGACTTGTCTCAATTCGTCAACCTTTCTTTGGTTCAGGAGTTCTACAACTCGTTGACCAAAAAAGAGGATGATGTCGATACGTTTTTAGGTCACGTTCGAGGTGTCTCCTTCATCTCACTCCTGACCTCGTTGCCTCATGGCTTGGTTTAGAGTCTTGACCTGTTGAACCTAATTTTTCCTGACCTCATTACTTCCCTTAGCATACTTTTGACTACAGCCCCATTGCCTATAACTTGTGTAGGTTGCCCCGTTCTTGGGTGGTCGGGGTTCTAATCCCTCAACGTGATCTCACTACCCAATACCGTCTCTTAAACTTGACTGTGTGTGCTAATATTGACCCAAAAGGTCATTCCTCTGAGATCTCACAACAACATGGGTACATTTTATGGGCCATTGCTTATTGAAAAAAGGTCGATGTTAGCTTTATGAATTTTTAGACTATTGTTCGAATTGTGGGGGGGAAGTCCACCCTAGGATTACCTTTTGGCTTCCTCATTACTCAATTCCTTCGCTCTCTTTATGTTCATGAAGTTCACACTGGCACTTATCTCGATGAAATGAAATGCATGTGCAAGCCTATTACCAAAATGACCGTAAAACAAAGTGCTTCCCACATTCCCAAAACCCCATCTCCTGTGGGTACTTCTGGCATTGACATTACTGATGATGAGGACAAGGAGCTGGGTCTCAACCCAGATGTGGATCTCCCGGATGGGGAGGATGTTGGTGGATAACTGGAGTGTCTGGATGAGGCTGTTAGCCTTCTTCGGGTGGACGTCCAAGAGATGCGTACAGCACATGAGGAGCTCCAGGTGGATGTTCGAGCCATGCGCCAAGAACAACAGGAGTTTTTTTCTTTTTTCTTTTTTCTTCTCTCGTTTTCCCCCCTTATAGTTCTCTTGCTGGTGTATTGGTTCTATTGATGTCTGCACATTTGGATTTGTTTCTGTTGATTTTGGTTGGCTGGTGTGGTTTTATATTTTGGCTTTTGTTTGGTACCCTTGTTCATGATTGGATGGTATTGTTTTTCTGAGGGGGAGTTGTAGTTAGTGAATTCAAGGTGTCTAAGGGGGAGACATGTATTTTCGAAATGACATGCTAAATGGAATTATATGTTTTCAATGATTAATGGATATTATTGTATTGGTTTTTGGACACCTCCCTATTGGTTTTGTGATGTTGGTAGTTAATGTTGGATAATGCTATTGTAGAGACTGGTTTTGTGATATTGATATTGAGCATGCTGTGTTATTAGGATTTGTCACATAATTGACAATGGGAAAGACAAACATTGCCGAAACTGGTGGATTTTACCTTATGCTTGAGAGCCATGGGTGGATCCTAGACAACGATTGATTAAACCTGAACCAAGAATTGAACCAATCACAAGAAAAAAATGGGAAAAGAGAATGAGAACAATCACATACAGAGAAAAGCTTTGGACCAAGGAACTCTGGCAAAAAATTTTATTTTTAGAGTTTTTTTTGAAATGTGAGAGTTGGCAACTTGTAAAACAAGTTAGAGTTTAGCATTTTTTCATTAAAGAAGTTCTAAGCATAAGATGAATGAGTTATCATGTAGGGATCACATGTCTCAGAGTCGGGCGCGACGATAAAAACTGTAGAGCAGTGCAAAGCAATGATGCTGGTAGACATAAATAACCGATTGATTGGTTATATGACCGATCGATCGGTATTGGGTGTGACATTTCTTAATCATCGGTAAACGTCATGTTAAACAAGTGACGCATGGGCTGAACTTCAACTAGCAGCCTGAATTGGTAACGCGGGCATTAATGTAATTTTACATATATAAGCAAATAAGCTAATATGCAAGTTTCCTCCCAAACGAATACATATGACATTTAAGCTACTTAAAAGCCAATTATCCCAAACAAACTTACTTATTTATGTTTTTGCTTATTTCACAATAAGTAAATAAGCAAATTACCCAAACGAGGCCAATTAAACTTTGATATAGTGATTAATTGAAAACTATATGCGTAAATATATACTACATGTGTATAAAAGTTTTTAGTGGACAATTTTGAGTAGTGCAATTGCAATGAATTGTTGTAATTAAATAGGTATTGGTTTTTCGAATTAAGTATTTTTTCAAAATTTGTTGCATGTTTATATGCTGTTTATTTGAGTTTTTATTTTATTTATATGTAATTACTTTAATGTGTTGTATTTTGATTGAATTATTTATATTGATCTCATACAAATCAAAGAGGTTAGAAGAAGTAATGTTGGTGTTAATGAACAAATCTCCAACATAATTTTTGAGATAAATGATCACGAACAAAAGGAATAACAAGCACGAGAAAAACCACACACAATAAACACAATACTAATATGGTTTAACAAAAATGTCTATATTCACGGATGCTGCAGGTGTTCACTATATAAGACAAAGCTACAAGATTACAAGTTTTCTAGCAATTTTCATGCCTTTTAGAGACTTTCTGGCCTTTCTTATATTAAATACACCAAACGACAATATATTTAGGCTAGGTTAAAAAACGTTTGGGCGTGGCGGCACACGAGCACTTATCGAGTTCTTATTGAGCACCTTATTAGCACCACATTCTAGAATCTTTAGTGTTGTGTAGCGCTCAAGCGCAATGCAAGTGCCATAGTTTGGAGTGTCGGTGTTCGAGCACCCAACAAGCACCCCACTATTGCTGGCTTCTAGTGTATCAGCACTCGAGCGCTCTAAGAGCGGCAACAAATTCCATCACCCAAAAAATGTAGTGACCCATACTTGCTTTAATTATTTTAATTAAATAATGATGTGATTAATAATATGTGTCAAAAAAATAATAAATAAATATATATGTTGTGACTTTTATTTCAAATAAATGGCATGTGGGTCTCGCGACTTTTTATCATTTTTTTAATCCTCGTGTGAGATTGAGAACTTGAGAAATTATTTGAATTTTACTTTTAAATTTTTGATAATTTTATGAAAGAGTAATCTTTAGTTAAATTAATGTGAGATTTTTAAGTGTTGTATATATATTTGTATGGATGTGTGTATATGTGAGTATATATATAAGAAGAGAAAAGGCAAGCATGTTGTAAAGCTTCTAAAGGAATGCATCTCCTCTCTCTCTCTCTCTCCCTCTCTCCCTCTCTCTCTCTCTTGGAGACCAAAAGCATCTATCATTCTCTACCATTTTGGAGGCCTAAAGCTTGGAGTTGCACAACGCCATAAGAAAAAGTTGCTTTACTCGGCGAGTGCTACACGTACAATCGAACGGATCTTTATATGATACAAATATTATATATATAACATGCACTATCGCAAAAGGAAATACAAAGAAACCCGAACTGCTACAAATTTTGTAAAGAATGAATTCTCTACATAATTTGATTGAAGAAAATATAATGAGAACAAGGGACTTATGAATCATGCGATTGATGAGCTACGAAGCCAAACCCAAATTGGGATATAAAATAAAATAAAGCCACACAAAATTTAGTTCTTCGAAGTGATAAGAAAGAAAAACCACAACATTGAACCCGCTAATTGGTAAATTTTTGAACCAAATATGAGAAGGCACAACCCAAGAATATTTAGAATCGAAGGCGAGAAAGCGCAAACCTATATACCATTTTGGTATTTAGCTTTATGAGTTGCGTATTTTCATAGATCGCCACGTTTCACAATTGTTTTCCTATTTTGTATTGTTCATGTTTTCTATTAGTTTCACACTCAAGCTTTAGCATGCACTATGAATATGTAAAATGTTGTTAGTGTCAAACTGCTATTGCAGTGCTAAAATATGAAATTGGAACAAAATAAAACAAAAACAAGAAAAAAAGATTCAAAAAGAATTTATCAAACCTTAAAAACCACACATCCAAACCAAACAATCACCAAATAAAGCCTAAAATGGTACAAAATCCAGGACTACATAAAAAGAGAAATTTAAACAAACTAAAGGGGCAAATAACCACAATCACATTGAATGAAAGTGTTGTGTAGCGGGCACATACTGTTAGCTTCAATCCACATAAACCAATAGAGAATACCAACAAAAATAAGAATACAAAAATATACGTGGAAGATGCTTACGTCTACATGGGAAGAGAAACAATCCACTTAATTAGTAAGGATTACAAAAACTTTTTTAATTTCTGGCATCAAACTCAACATCTCTCTTACACTCTCTGGTCTATTTCTAAGTCTTTATATTGTATCTCACTTAACCCTAGACGAAATATAGGGTCCATATATATAAGCCTTCACCAAAAATCCTAAAAAAACAATTTTGGTACGTCGCGGCGGTTCTCAAGCGCTCAACTAGCACATACTAACGTCATACCCTGTTGCTCCCTGAATATCACTCGCGGTGCTCGAGCGCCTTGCTAGCGCTTAGTTATGTCCTCTCAATACTCGAGTGCCTAGTTAGCGCTCTACTAGTGCCGACTTTTGAAGTCCTGGCGCTTGAGCGCCCTACTAGCACTAAGTAGCGCTAGTTAGCGCCGGTTTCTTATTTTTGAGAAATTCAAGATAAATTTAACAATTTCTACATTGGCTTTAATTTCTCAACCATCTCAAAGAATGTTAATCACCTCGACCTGCACCCCTTTCATGGGTATGAGTGCTCCACCCTCTATGATCGTCAATAAGAATAAACATGAACAAACTCCATATCACGCTTAGACTTAGCCTTTTTCCCAATCAACAACTTTCTTTTCCTTGGGTAATTTACCAACTCTCAAGTCTGGGCCTTCTATGGTGACTCCACATTTTATGACATTGTTATTTTTCACTTATCTTTATTTGACCTCGTTGAAACTTTCTTGTAAAACAAAAGATCTCTATTACTTGTTTTTAAGGGAAAGCTGACCATATCCTCAAAGCCATACTTGACTAGTGTTTTGTGAGTCTGCTTCTCTTTGCCTTTAGCAACCGTATATGGCTTTTCTTTATTTTTTTGTTGCTCCTTATTTGTACCACTATCACCTGATTACAGTTGACCTTTACCTTGACTGTTGCTTTCTTCTTATGAAGCTCTAACATGCCCCACTTGTTAATCTGACCAAACTGCATGTGCCAGAGTTTTATGTCATCCGTGCTGAATTTTGCTTGTGTAGTAGTGGCAATTTCACCTACCACCATGTCTCCTACCAGTCTGTAGAGATTCCTAACTTTCTGCACTTTTATGATCACTATTATTCCTTTGCTGTTCTTCATTGCTCCATCTTTTGCTGTGCACTCTAAACCCAAAGAAATCAATCGTTTTTCAACCTTGGAACATGTTTGACATTTCCCAAAACCTTCATAACACCATCATACATCTTGATTTCCATTGTACCAATTTCAATGGCATTGCAAGTCACATTATTTCCCATTAGAACATACCACCACTGCAAGGTTTACACGTATCAAACCACTTTTTTGTTAGACGCATATGACAAGAGCACCCCGAATCCAATATCCACGACTTAAATAGAAAAGTACAATTGGGTGATACTAAAAGTAAATCTGCGTCTACCTCACTATCTGATGTCTCCTCTATAAAACTAACACTCTGAAGGCGCTTTTTCTTTCTTTTTCTCGTTCATATGCTTCTTTAGTTTTTGGCAGCGGTTCTTATAATAACCATTTTGTGGTAGTAGAAGCACTCCCATCCTTCTCTGCATGTAATTTGGACTGAGACCTTCCTCTGCTATAATCTTTCTCATTTGACTTATTCCTTCCCCGGCTTGACTTTGACTTAGGCACAACCAATCCCTCTGCATTTGTTTCATCATCCATCTTCATCTTTTTTCATATGACAAGAGAGCACCCGTCACCTCTTCCTATTCTAGAGTTCCCTTCCCGTATATCAGCGTCGTTACCAAATGATCATAGGATGTCGAAAGCGATGTCAAAAAGAGTATCACCTTATCCTCTTCATCAACATTTACACCAAAATTTAATAGTCGTGTGATAAGCATATTGATAAGCAAATTAATGAGAGCAATGAGAACAAATACAAGAATCATACATACGAAGAAATGGAACTTGAATACCTGTGAAGAACCAATAAAAATAAATAAAAAAATGAATAAACTTTATGGGCAAAAAGCCCTAGTAAAAAGCCCAGCAAGAAGAACACAAAAAACTCCAAAATTGGATACCTAATATAGACAAAATCGCAATCGATAGAGCACTAAACGGAACTTGAAGAAGAAAAGAAAAGAAGAAAACAGATTAATGAGAACAATGAGAACAAATGCAATAATCATACCTCTAGGGAAGACGACGAACCTGTAAGAAAATAATTTCAATCCGAGCAAGCTTCTAACCACATCGAGAAGATAGGATGATTGAAATTTGTGCACAAGTAGTTCGAGAAACATCTGTAGGCGATGTAACAAAGAATGCTGCTTCATCCAATTGCACAGTCTAATTTTCACAATTTTTATAGCTAAAAACGTACGTTATGTTGTAACTGTTAAAATTGATAAAGTCTACCCAAGATGAATCAATCTATTAATAAGAGGATAAATGATTGACTTTTCTGTTTTGTCTGCACTTCACACAACTCAAAAAATTCATATTGAATAGAAAATTATATAAAAATAAATAAATTTTTTTTATAACATCTTCATTTTGACTTTGTGCTTTATTGCCATTTAACTTAAAGTCACTTTAATCCAAAATCTTTTGGGTTTAAGTCACTCTTAAGATTTACCAATAAATTTTTTGCTTATTAGGCTTAAAATAATTTTAAGTAAAAAATCCAACTTAAAACTAAATTGCCAAATGAGGCTCTAACTTTAAATTAACTTAATTAGATTATGATTAACTATGCATAGTGTATTCTTTTAAGAAAAAAAATCTATGTATGACATAATTTAACGAACTTGTGAATAGATTAATGCCCATGTTTGGGTAACTTGCTTATTTGTTTATTAGCAAATAAACAAAAAGCAATTTTGTTTGGCTCAATTGGCTTATTTGTTTATTTGTTTCGTTTGAGATGACACTTGCTTATTTGCTTATTTTGACTTATTTGCTTATTTTGGCTTATTTTTGGCTTATCTTGGCTTTTTTTCGCTTATTTTGGTTTATTGGCTTATTTATTTATTAGTTTAAATCTTGTTTAATTGGCAAATCAAACAAAATTGTTTATTTAGCTGCTTAGAAGCTAAATAAGCCAATAAATCATTTATTCGCCAATATAAAAGATAAGTAATTATTATTTTTTTTAGAAAAAGTTAAAAGTGACAGAATTTATATATATTTAAAGATAATTAAAAATCTATTAAAAATAAAAATAATTATTAAACACATTTTAAAAAAAATAAAAAACAAAAGTTACAATAGAAATTGCACATTCAATGAAAAATGGTTTGGTGTGAAGGTACCCAGTTTCCTTTCCTGGACCAGAGGCGGAGCTTCTCGCCAAGCGGCGAGCACAACCCTCTCTTCGGCTTTACTTCCAACCATCGCCGTACCAGTCGCCGACCCCACAAATCTTTGAATAACCCTCCCTCCCCTCGCTCTATCTCTCTCACTACATCTCATTTTGTCAACAACAATGCCGGCTTCCTCCTCAGGTAATTCAAACCCAACTCTCTCTCTCTCTCTCTCTCTCTCTCTCTCTCTCTCTCTCTCTCTCCCTCTATCTTTCTCCTTTGTAATTTTCAAATTCAATGTCTCAATTTCGTCTCACAATCTTCAACAGAGACCCGCACCAGGTGGAAGAAGAAGCGAAAGAGAGAACCCCAAATTAGCCGACGATCCAAGCCCCAAGAAGACGACGTCGACGACGAAGAAGAGGACGACGACGACCTCGAACAGAATCAGCAAGTGAAGCCCGAGTTCGACGGAGATGACCGGAAGAACCAAAACACTCACCCGGGGTCCGATCCGGCTCCGGCTTCGGTTCCTCGCGAGAGTGAGGTCTTATCAGACGGCGGGGTTCGAATCTCCGACTTCCCGCTGGTGATCAAGCACACGGTGAACCAGCCGCACTCGTCGGTGGCCGCGATTGTGGCCCTGGAGAGGGCGATTCAGGCCGGTGAGGCAAAGAGCCTGCAGAACGGCGTCGTATTGGAGAACATATCGCATGGGCAGCTCCAGGCGCTGTCTTCCGTGCCTAGGGATAGTCCGGTGCTGTGGGCGGCCGGTGATCAGGAGAAGGGGGAAGGCTCGTCGTCTTCGGCGGTGGCATATGTCATTACGCCGCCTCCGATTATGGAGGGTCGCGGGGTTGTGAAGCGGTTTGGGAGTAATCGAGTTCATGTTGTGCCAATGCACGCAGGTGCTTGTTTTCTCTCTATTGCTCTCTCTGTATGTCGCCTCCCGTGCCCTAACAAGCTCTCTTTAGTTGGAAACTCCTATTTCTTATACCGCTCTGTCTGTGTTTATACATGTTCATATACCATGAGTATAAGCATGTTTAATAATTTTCTTGATTTTCTTATGTGTTGGCCCATCTCCTTGTGCT
Organism: Heliamphora exappendiculata; assembly: GCA_034768845.1. Lineage (NCBI taxonomy): Eukaryota > Viridiplantae > Streptophyta > Magnoliopsida > Ericales > Sarraceniaceae > Heliamphora > Heliamphora exappendiculata. The sequence goes on along the minus strand of JAOTRH010000008.1, from coordinate 4,534,089 downwards.
GTAGTACTGCTTTGTGTGATTCTTATCAACAGAGAATATTAAGTTTTGGGGTTGCCATTGGAGCTTTGTTTATCTCTCTCCATTGATTTTAACTAGAAATACTTACACAAATAGAGAAGTGAGTAGTGTGGTTTCTTCTTCTTTTTCTGCTTCTTCTTCTTCTTCTTCTTTATTTGCCCTTCTTATTGAAGGGGATTACTAAAATCATTGAAGTGGGTAATGTGGTTTTTTTCTTCTTCTTTATTTGTCCTTCTTATTGAAGGGGATTACTAAAATCATTGTTAAAATGTTATTTGTTGCTGGGTAATTTTGGAAATCAAAAGTGTGAGTGGGCTTCAAATTTGAGTTTATACCAAAAGGAGTGTTTCATTTTCAATAATAATAATAATAATAATAGTATACATATTTTATGTACACAAAAAACATACGATATGAAATGAAACTTTTGTATGCCATTGTACTTTAGTTTTGCTAGACTGTCCTCATACTCCTGTTGTTCACATTGCTCTCTCTCTCTCTCTCTCACACACACACACACACACGCATGCACGCACAAACACACACGCGTGCACGCACAAACACACACGCGAGCACATATTAATGTGCTTCTAATCTTGTTCATTTGGTTTTGAGCTTCTTCCAAGAGCAGACTGGTTTTCACCTAATACGGTGCATAGATTGGAGAGACAAGTAGTGCCACATTTTTTTTCTGGGAAGTCGGCTGACCATCCGCCTGAGAAATACATGGAATGTCGGAATTGGATTGTTGCCAAGTACATGGAAAACCCAGAGAGGAGACTTTCTGTTGCTGATTGCCAAGTATTGGTAGCTGGAATTGATATTGATGATTTGACTCGAATTGTTAGGTTTCTTGATCACTGGGGAATCATTAACTACTGTGCGGCTGCTCCCAATTGCGAGAATCAGAGTGATGGTTCGTGTTTGAGGGAGGATTCAACGGGTGAGGTTCATGTGCCATCAGCTGCCTTGAAATCCATTGACAGCTTAATTCAGTTTGACAAGCCTAAATGTAGGCTCAAGGCAGCAGATGCTTATCCATCATTGTCATGTCTTGATGGCGAGGAGTCTGATTTAGACAGAAGAATCCGAGAGCGATTATCTGAAAACAGATGCAATTACTGTTCCTGTTCCCTGCCCATTGTCTACTACCAGTCACAGAAGGAGGTACTGTCCTACTCATTTACAACCTTATATTTATTTTTCATTTTTAATATCATTCATATTCTTTGTGTGTTTATTACGACCATGCTGTTTAAGTAGATTTTCTTTTGGCCAATGAAACAATTCAAAAGGCAGAAGGTATTTGAAATTTCTTGTTTTTGCCACTACATTATTCTGAACCTTTAAAAACAGTTAATGAATCTTTTACTTGACAAAGATATGCTATAGCTCTGGTTGGCTATGTTGGGGGAAATGATTAAATATTACTTGGTGATTAATGTTGGGATGCAATGTCTTCATGTGAAATTACATGTTTACCTCATATTTTTGCCAGACCTTGACGGTACAAAACCATGATTTTGAGTGTGACCCAATGAAGGAAATGAAAGTAACAACAAAACTTGTGGTATGCAATCAATTCGATCTAGTGGGATGCTATTGGCTAGAATTTTTGCTCACGAGCAAAATGGGGAAGAGGAATTGTCACTCGCAATATCCCTCGTCTTGGTCTCTCCTAAGTTCTAATAGTCCGTGGGCTTCTTAACAGAAGACAGAAATTGCTATGAATAAAAACCAAGTTCTCGGCATGTTGGGTTGTCATTTTGTTTCTTCTTATTGAATGAATAAAGGAGTATGTACTTCAAATTCTCCAATTCCTCTCACAACATGACGAGAAAGTAGGCCGCACGAGTAGCTTCAAAGTCAATTATTGAAGTTTGGGTGCAGATGCATGAACAACCCACTGTTAAGGATCCATATTGCGTCAATCTTGAATGGAATCTGTGCCAGCAAATGAACCCTCTTTGGTTGAGAACTTGGCTTACTTGTATTTGCTTTAGCGTGCTCCCTTGCCTTGTATTTGGTTTTGAAGTCCCTATCCCTGTTGTGTTTGTTTCTTAATATTTTTAAAATTCTCGTGTCTCATGTTTGTTTTCATGTTGGTATCCATACTTTATAGCCTGTAACTTATGAACAAAGTGCTGGAATTAAAGGAAGAAAAAGAATAGTTTAACCTTAGAATCTCTCTAAGGTCTTCTGGGATGTTTAGAAGAAATCAATGGAGTCTTTCCATTGAAAGAGAACTACAATTTGCCGAGAGAACTTCATTCATTGATTTGTTTAATTATCTTTACAAAGCTTACATTACGTAGTGGTAATGTTAGCTTTCCACCTAGCAAAATGGTTTCCTAAATCCTAAATGAAGGTTTTCTAAACTAATTAAGAGTCAACTACTTCCAAATGAGTATAGGATTTCGTAAAACTCATAACCAAAACAACCTTGGCAACCTTAACTATAAACTATAGGTTTTGACAAATCTTAACTTTCACAATTCTGAAGTAGTTGCATGGAATTAAATGCACAAAAATAATGAGATGAACACAAGGATTTTTTAGAATTCCAAACAATCCATTTAGGAAATTCTTCCCAGATTGTGTCAAAGGATATAAAGTCTTTCATCCACTTGCATAAGGTGAGTATACAATTATGGTGGTGGCAGTGAGAGTACAAGAAGTGGTTAGACTCTAATAATGTTTTCTCATAAAATATCTAGTCAATCCTCTAACAGCTAAGTGAGTACACACTTAGGAAGGTGGCAGTGAGAGTACAAGAAGTGGTTAGACACTCTAATGGGGTGATAGTTATAGTATTATCTAGTCAAGCCTCTAATGGGAAATTTTTTGAATTCTTACCCAAGTTGGTCAACCAAGGCGGGGGTTAGCAGGTGGCAGTGAGAGTACAAGAAGTGGTTAGACACTCTAATGGGGTGATAGTCATAGTATTATCTAGTCAAACCTCTAATGGGAAATTTTTTGAATTCTTACCCAAGTTGGTCAACCAAGGCGGGGGTTAGCTGACCAAGTTGTCCAACCATAGACACTTGGACTTGGACTTGGACTTGGACTTGGTCTTGGGATATTTTTGTTGTCTACTAATCTATAGGTTTCAGCATATCCTAGCTCTCGGAACTGTGGTTGGTTGCCAATCCAATCTGGTTTTGTGACCAAGTAACTAGACACCATGCTTGGTCAATTGTCCATGTTTGGTCAAACACGTTGATGAGACTTAAGTTTTTTAAGCTCTCTTCTTGGTCTTCTTGGTTTGCATTTCTCCCATGAATCTTATTGGCTCTTCAAGACTTCTAGGCTTGCTACTGTGGTTCCTCTTGACAATTGTCTAGGTTCCTAAGGATACACATACGGGTCATGAAATTGTCAATCTCTGCTATTCTTGGCGCTTACATGTGTGTGCGTGCTTTATAAATAAATAGCATTTTGTGTCAATCACTAAGTGTGCCATTTAGGAAGATAGAGGCTTCAAATAGTGGTTCCATTTCTTGTTTTGTACTTTATAATTAGATTGTAGTTGGCCCAAGCTAATTCTATCACAACTTGGATGGAAAAGTTGGAAGCTTTATGGCTTCTCACTATTTATTTTTGTTGTTCGGCTTATGGCTTCACACAGTTACTGCTACCAAATTTGATTTTTTCATATGGGTACATAAATATCGACATGAATGGTCATTCTTTGTAAGGTCATTTTGAATTATTATTAGTTTTTGCTCCTACTCTATTCAAACCCCTTAGTTTTAAAAAAAAAAAAAAATATATTTTGATTTGCTGAAATTATCTTTGAGTTTTGGTGACTAAAACTTTGACTTATCATCTAAAATCCTATTAGAAAGAGCCCCCTTTGGGGTGTGTGGGTTGGGGGGGG
>JAOTRH010000008.1:4514169-4530091 GCA_034768845.1 Heliamphora exappendiculata | reverse complement strand
ATTTAAATCATTAATTGTTTATATATATATATATATATATATATATATATTTATTTACTTATTTAAATACAATAAATATGTGGCTAGAGTTCATACCATGGGAGTAATATATGCTCTCGCCTCGCTTTGAGTGCTAATTCATAAACCCGTCCCGATCCGAATTATTAACAAATCAAGTAAGAACGTGCTTTTTACGGGTCGAATTTAAATTGTCATTCTTGAGTCAATACCTTTAATATTATAAGACTCCTTAATATAAAAGAAAAGTGTTCGATTTTGTATTTTGTGAGGAAGGACAGGTCTCGATCAGGGGCACGTGAGACGCACGTGGAATATCGTACAACACAGCAGTCGTCTACATACGATAGTGTACCATGGTATATACTTTTCAGCTCGGGGGAGGGCCAAGCATACATGGACAGCGCTCCCGAGCTTTTAGGATCTCGGGACAGGTGAAGCCATGGAACTGCCACGGCCATGGTCCCGAGCTTAAGAGAGACTCAACCGTGACCCTTGAAGAGAAGTGCTTGGGACAAGAAGGAGAGGTGCTCGGCACCATCGGGAGAAGCGTTCGGAGCCCACGTCTAAGCAAGGTGTGCTAAACAACCTCTAAAGCCGAGCTCGAGGGTTGATACGTGGTGGTTAGTGCCCATGATACGCGTATCAGAAGAGGGCGTTGATGATGAGAGATCAGTAGCAGTTAAACCAACTCTGGGGCTCAGGTGTCAAAGAGGATTACTTTACCTAAACTAGGTTTGAGTACTGATGGACAGCTTGACATGACAAAATGAACTTGCAGAATGATATAATGATGGCAATAATAAGTCACCATCAGATAGACAGTTATACGTTGATCAGAGATAGGAAGTACGACCCGACCTGCTCGGGTTGGGTCAGACTTCAAAAGCGGGTTAAGTATATTTCTTCCTATAAATAGCTAACACTCTCAAAGATAAAGGTATGCACTTTTTTTACTAAAAGGAACTCTGTCAAAATATACTTTTAAGTTTTTCTCTCTCTAAACCTCTACTTGACTCGATCATCAGACGGTCCTCCAATAAAAGCCAGCGGCGGGCATCTCACTACTTTCTTGTGCAGGCACATGCAAAATTCACCTCGGATTATTCAACTAGTTTGGACAAAATTAATAGATCCCAATCCTGATTCTCTATATTTGGCACATGCGAAATTCACCTCGGATTATTCAACTAGTTTGGACAAAATTAATAGATCCCAATCCTAATTCTCTATATTTGGCACATGTACGCTTAAGGAGGAAAAACAACGTATTGAAAAGGAGAAAGAAAAACTGAATAAATGTTTAGTTTCTTATCAAAAAAAAAAAAAATGTGCGTGAATTTTACATGAATATGAAAGGTTAAAATGTATTTTTCTGTAATTCATTTCTCGTAATTTTTTTATATATAGGGATGTTTAAAAGTTTAGCTTTTAAAGTTTTAACCTTTCTAAAAAAAAAGAGAAAAAAAAGATAGTGCTTGGATAATTTGTTCAAGATAGTTTTTTTTTTGGTTTTTTATTAAAATATTTAATATGTCTTTATTTTTTGTTTTTAAATTATAATATTTGGTGTATTAGTATGATTTTTATTATTATTAAAAGTAAAATTAATTTTTCAATTAAAGGTATTACAATTATTTCATTTAAAAAATTTAGTATATTTAGAACATGGATAAGTTTTTATTTTCTTTCCGGAAAAGAAATGAAAAAAAGACCGTGAGCTTATTAGAGGTGCCCAAGGCTATACTTTAAAAATTAATTTTTTCAAATGCAATTTTTTAGTGATTCCAAACTAAAGCATAGTATTATCTTATTTTAAAGATAGAATTTAATAATAGATTGACATTACAATGAAGTAACTTTTTTTTTTTTTGAAGAATGATAGTTTTTTTCGTTTGTCTTGTCTCGTATTTTCTCATTTCGAATTTTATAAATTTTTTTAATTTTAATAAAAAGTAGAATAAGTACGTATTTGTTTTTTTCACTATGATTCCCACTGCATGAACTAAATACTTTTGTATTTATAAATATATATATATATATTTTATTTTTTAAATACATATATAATATCTTTTAAATATATAAGATTAAAATATAAAAATATTACATTTGTATGTCATTTTATTCTCTATATTTCATTTTTTTAATTTGAAGTATAATTATTCATCAATTATTAATTTTCTTTTACTTTACTAATTTTATCTCTTATTAATATTATTTTTTACAATTTCTTAATTGTTTTTAATATGTCCCTGCCACTTTTTAAATATTTCTCTCTTTATTCTGCTCCGATAAATACAAGAATAAGAATGGAGACCTAAAACCCGACCGACCCGACCCGACCCTTTCAATCATATTTAAAAAAAAAATATTTTCACTTTTTTTTTTGGACTAATTACTTATAATTAATCATTTCATTGCAAAGCAGCGAAGGGATTGCCATTTCTTTTCCTCTCTCCAAATTGAGAGAATGTGGAGAGGTTTTTGTGTTGCTCCTATGTCACGATAAAGAGAGAATGGCATACAACAGGCTGCCGAGCAGCGGCCACAACAGCCCGTCGCCGCCGCCGTCACCACTCCGGTCCCCGACGAGGCTCCGCCCCGGCGGACGCTCCAAGGCGGCGGGCCGACTCTCGCCCGGCCAGCCTACCCGGACCCTTGCCCAGCGCCTCGCCGGGGTCATCCTCTCCGTCCTCCTTCGCCGGCAGGGCATCTTCCTCTTCGCGCCGCTACTCTACATCTCCGGCATGCTCTTCTACATGGGGACTGTGTCCTTCGACGTTGTTCCGGTCATCAAGCACCGCCCGGCGCTCGGCTCGGTGTACCGCAGCCCGCAGCTCTACGCGAAGCTCCTTCCCGAAATGGACGCGGACAATTCCTCCGCCGATGCGGTCAGCGATTCTTCACCTCATTCGTCTTAATTCTTGATTTTTGATCCAATTGAGTACTATGTATTTCTCAATTTGTGTTCGGAAAGGGCTTTGACGATTCATGTGTTAGTTTGACATTTTGCCAAGGTTACTACTGAAGTGGAAATCTTAGCTACTCGTCTCGTTTCGTTGTACTTGAGGAAAAGGAAGCCATTTTGACCAATTTTCTTTCACTTTCTGCAGAAGCAGAAACAACCTGGTGTTTGGTCCAGTGGATTGGATTAGTTAGGATCACATTATGCATAAACTTTTGTGGCTTTGATGTAGATTGTTCTTCAAGCTGAAATGTTGATATCGGAATTAGAATTGCGTGGAAATTGGATTATTATCTAGTTCACTTACAGTGGGTAGATCTGATGGTCAGGCAATGTTTCTCTTTTCAAAGAAATTGTCCTTGGTGCTTGCTGGAGATGGATAACTGAATCTTAATGACTCCACATTATCATTTTCGTGGTCATGCTTTCTTTTCAATGTACTAGGATTCTGTTTACTTCGTTGAAATGTTCTCTTGAGGAACCTTGCAATGCCCTTTGAGCGTGTTCTGCAATTAACTAGTAGTGCTTGTGACCGAAATATTGCTGCTGTCTAGAACAAATGATTTGGATAAACTTGAGATAAAAAAAAATAATTTATGCACCTTGATGAAGTCCAGAACACATCATGTAAAACTTGGATAAGCTTGAAGCTTAAAGGATTGTTTTAGCGATTGGAATGAGTTATGGTTGGATGTTCATGGTTATATTTTTTTTTACGATGGTCGACTTAATTTTTGGATATGGAGTTGATGAGAGGAAATTATTATTATTTTGATGAGGACAAAGCATTGTATAAAAGGAATAAAAAGATGCCACCCAATAGGTAAAAACACAATAAAAAACGGGAGGAAGACAAAAACACTCCTAACATCATGGGAAGACTACAAATACCCCTTCAAAAGAATTACAAAGACATAGACTCTATAAAATCAACTGTTTCATCAACTAAAGAAGTTCCACGCTCAGACAACCAACTATACAAGTTACTAAGAAAAACTTATTTCAATTTAAGAAATAAAGACTCAACACCCTCAAAATATCTCTTATTTCACTCTAAGCTTATAAGTCACTATAAACCCATAAGGGGTTGACAACCATACCCTTCCCTGGCATCTTGCAACTCTCCTACTTCTTCAGCTCATCAAAACTCGTAGTGGGCAAGTCAAAACAAAACCCAGTTCCCTAGTAAACTCACAATGGATATGTAAAAGATAGATGAACTCTTCCTCCTTTTTGCACATGCAACACCTGTTAGTTAGGCAAAATTTCTTTTTTGTTATCAGTGATCAAGATCCTCTCATAAGAAGCAACCCAAACAAAAAGAGCGACCTTGGAAGGAGCTCTCAGCCACAGTTGTCAAATCGTGAATCTAATCGTGAATTAAAATCCTAGTCTTATGAATTGAGAATCAACAACTATAGCCCCTTTATCTGTGGTCAAGGAAAAAATGTCTAGGAAAGCCCTGCATAATGCCTCGTCTCTGCACTAGGCATCAAACCAAAAACTTGCTCACTTTGAAGAAAATGTGGCTAGAGAACTCATCCCAAACCCCGTTAATACTCTTTCGCAAACTTCTGCCTTGAGAAATGAATACATGTAGTATTTTCAATTTGGAGCTTAATGAATTTTATTGTGTTCTATGATATTTTTTATTCGTCACAAATATGTCAATGGACATGCCTATTTTGTCTTGGTTTAACTATTCAGATATGGGTGGCATCATGCTTGCTGAGGCGACATTTCTCTACTGATATGCTTTTAAAAAATGATGATCATATGATGGAATTTAGAACATTTGACATGATTTTTCTGAAAATAGGGTATGTTTAAATACAGAGAATCTATACTGGAGAAGTATCGAGCAATTGCAAGGATAAATGACGGAAATAGTAATTTACGTTTCTTTGTTCAAATGTTGGGACATCGAGTTGATCAAAGGAAGATGCATATCATATTCTCTAATAGGAGCTTGTTGAGGATATTATCTGATGTAAACTTGTATTTTCCAGGACATTTGCTTGTGGTTATGTTTAAATTTCTTGAATAGTCATAGTTTTCTTTTTTCTTTTTTGACAAGCAAGCAAGATTATATGAAAAAGGGCATTGAGGGATGAATAGACATAGTCTTATATGATTGAAAGCTGGATATCTGGTAGAAATACTTTCATTGGTGTATCACCAAAATGGGAGCTGTTTGGAAGTTTTTGGAACACTTTTTGCTACTTTTGTATCATCTTTTGCATTTAGAATGCATATGCTAATGGTTCCAATGATGATTCAATTAACACACCCTTTTCATTTTATTATTTTCTCTAAATTTGATGGAGGACTCTTGAGATTTTCATTTTTTGTTATCTCTTGTTTTTATTACTGATGTTGACATAAGTTACCATATTTACTGTAGATATCAACCATATGGAAACATCCTAAAGGTGGTGAGTGGAGACCATGTATAAATACTTCGTCAGGAGGTATGCACAATGTCAATATTGAATGTTGAGGCCATTTTTCTTTTTGATCACTGATCACAAGTTCTTTCCATAATACAGACAATCTGTAGATATTGTAGGAATCTGTTTAATAGGAGGAGCTTTTGCCGGATAATTTTGGTTGTAGCATCTATTGGCATAGTTTGCTTATAAAATTCCTGTATTTTTTCCTGTTATCTTATCTTTTGTATTCACTGTTGTTTCAACAACTCTTTTAAGAGCAGTCTTCACTTGGAGAGAGAGCAGTTCAGAGTGAGAATGGGTTTTTTTCCCCCTGATGGTTTATTATTATTTGGTGGTGGGTTTAGGTTTGAAAAGTTGGATCTATTGTTGCACTGCATGTTAAAATTGTTCAATGTCCAAGTTAAAATGTTCTATCTCATCTATTATAAACTTACCTAAAATTCCAAAGAACCTACCTTCTTCCATTGTGTTTGGAAGCTGACGAGTTATCTCTTCTGCCATTGTGTTTGGAAACTCATATTTTCATGTGGGAAATTCTTTAATGATTGTAATGACTTAACTCTGTGTGTTACATAATGAATTGACTAGTCCTAGCTAGCTGCTCTCAGAAGCTCTATCTTCTTTTAGCTAACAAGGCTAAATTCGTGCAACTATTTCATATCGAATAAGTGGTGACCTCACTTGGATTTCATACTAATTTGCTAAGATTTGTAGCTGTAAGCTGTTGTTAAATCCAAATTGTAGAGGGAGAAGAGTTACATACATAAAACCCATAATGTCACCCTGTATCAAATCAGGTTGTTACTTGCCTTTTTGTCCTTTTACGTAGGGCTGATGCCCATTTTCTGCTGTGTTCTCTCACTTATATGGGCACATATCATTATCTTCATTTGCATATATTGGTATGTATCTATAAATTTCTTGAACTAAAGTTTCTTAGCATTATTTTCAATAACTATCCCTTAAAACCTAAGTAAACTCCAACAAAAAACGAACTCTGGAAAAATAAACTTGGTTAAAAGTTCTTAAAACGCAAGTTTCTTGGTGGATGGTGAATAATGATTCCTTGAGATCAGTAATCCCTAAAAGTATTTCTCAAAAAACTCGAGAAAACAAACCTACTCAATATAGAAGTTGAGATGATATTCAACCATATCCACTTCGGGTCAAATTCTATCAAGCTGACCAACGGTTGTTCCATAGCCATTTGATTTATGCTATTTTTCATGGATGGGAAAGACGTGCCTATTAACATGGAAAATTTGAGATTGTGGAAAAATTTGTGAAAAGTGTTGCTTGAAAGTGTTGTTAGTACTTTATTGAAGCTTTCACAATCTACTTGGGAAGAATCTTGGCCTCTACTACCAATTGCGACAATTAGAAATGCACCCAAATCGAGATGCAAGCAAAAGGAATTGTCAACAATATTATAGATGCTCAAGAAACAAAATTCTCAACGTTGTTTTGGAAATCATGTTCTACAATCACAAAGAGAAGAAATTCCACCAGGATGATTTCAAACTACAGTGAGTAGAGATGGTAAATATATAAAACCCAAAAAAACACGAAATCTTTGATTATGTCGCGACCTACCTTTTGATGCTTGTGGTTGGCATTTGAACTGTCCTCATTCTAGTGGTGTTCTTTCATGAGGTCACATTTCTAATGAATTGAGTACATAATTCAAACTTCAAAGGTCATTTCATCAAAGTTGGCACATTCTTTATTGGACAGTGAGCTCTCTATTGAAAGAGGTTGATCACAGTCAATATGCATACATTGTAGAATAGTCTACACATAAAACACAATAGCGAAAAGCAATCCAATTGTGTGTGAGTGAGAGGGGTCTCTAAAGTCAAGTTTGATACAACCACTTGGGAAGGAGTTTGATGCAAGGTGGTACTCCTATTTATTGGAGGTCAGTCGCATGGTTGTAATGCTGTTCTGGGTTGTTAGGGCATTCTATTATGATATTTATCAAAGACATAATCATTAGATTTGTCTTTGCTGTCGAGGTCTCTTGCATGAGCTATTTGAAACTCTCTCTCTAAATGGTATTCGCTAAAAGACATTTGTACCCTAAGCACAACATTGGCCGAACCCTTCTTCTCTATTCTCTAAATCAAAATGCTCCCAGGTTTATAGGGAAAAAGTTGATCTCATTGACACATACAAAGTTCTGCCTTTTGACTTAGGTGTCTTGTTTGCGTTAAGAGGTCCAATGCAAGAGCTTCACGAAGGCTTTGCGGTTTTCAAGTTTAATCACTTTGGTTATGAGTATGGTTAACCTCAAACACAAGTTGTTGATGTCTAATACACATGGACCTTGTGCTGGCGCGATAAATTGTGTCATGGTTGACACACGTGGATTGTGTGGGAGTTGCACAACTACCTCTATTTAGAATCATTGTAAATATACTATGTCATCATCACCAAACATTTTCTCCTTTGGCCGCCGCCACCACCAATAGTTGCATGGCCATTCTACCGTAGTTATTGTTGCTTGATTTTGGTTGGAATCATTTCTTGTGGTCTTATAATGGTTTTGTTTTTAAAAAAAATTGAAGTGCTTAGTAATTCTTATGACAGTCTTATTGTGACACTCATTACACGAAAATTGGTGTGTGATTTGAAACCTAATTTGATAAGATAACCATTGAAAGATTTTATGTTAATGTCTAACAGATTAAACGATAGTAATAATTGGAGTGTGTGAAACAATGTTTTTTGATAAGTATTACTAGGAAATATGGCTTAAGTTATGAAACATTGGATATATTAGGTTATTATGTTGGGTGTTAAAAAGTATCTTAGAATTTATAGGGTTTTCTTAAGCTTATAATAGGGCATCGTGCTATAAATGAAGTAGGCTCTCAATGATGAAGAAAATCTGAATTTTATTAGAGTAGTAGTTAACATCGTAGCATTGAAATGATGTGAAAATCTTATTAATGTTTGAGGACTGGAAAACACAACGCCATATTTTTGCAAAATGGAAGGGGTTAATGCAATCTAGTTTGTGAGTTACCTCAAGCAGATAATATGTTAATAACAAATATCTAAGTAATTTTCTTTAATGAGTTTATGAATTTATATTGTGGAAGCATGAACACTTCTATGGAGGAGATGTACCGCGTCGGATACGGAAACTCCTAAAAGCCTGTCCGACACTTCTTATAAACCTCTTAAAGAATATAAATTTATAATATTAGATGCTTTTCTGACACTTCGAGACACTTCAGCGACACTTCTTGAACTCTCAGAACGCATCCTATGCAATGAATATCATAGTAACAATGCTTTGTATTTTTCAAAACACAACATACACATACTAAATATGTTTTGGAAGATTTAAAGGATTAAATCTATGCCATTTAATTTATTTAGGGATATGCTACATATTTTTCATTGCCTTGGACTAAATTATTCATATATTTGACATATAATAAATATTTTAAAATAATATTTTTAACGTGTCCCGAAAGTATCATGTTCTACATTTTTATAAAAATCGACGTGTTGGCGTGCCCATGTTGTGAGTCCGTGTCTATACTGCTTAGATATTGCTGCATTTTCATTTTATTAGGAACTTTTAGAGGCTTGAATGATATAGTTTTAGTTATATTAGGACACTACATTGACTAGATCAGTTTTAATAATAGGGGTGAGACAAGGACATGCCAAAAGACACTTTTCTACGGTGAGAGGATGCTCAACAAAAGTCAACCTAGTCTAATCAAGAATCTCTGACTCAGAGTTGAAAAAGACCAACAACATACACACCAAATGAAAACAAGCCAAAACAAACACCCTTTCATAACCCAAGTGGCTAGGCTCAAATACAATCGAAGTCAACAGCCTTTTTCTACTGCAAACTTGAGCATATTAATTTGAAATAATTTTCTCTTTTAAATCTCCTTTTATTTTCTTCTTTTGAAGAAGGTGCCAATCCATTATGCCTTTGAGATCCACCATTTTGTTTTTCCCCTAGAAGTGATAACGATATCGGAAAGAACCCCTTTTTGAGAACCCTCAGCTCCCTCTCTCCTTTTCATTGGGATTGGACACACTTGTTTTTTTTTTGTTTTTTTTTGGGGGGGGGGACACCACTTACTCTTCCCTCTCCCCTAATTCCTCCATCTCCTTGGGAGCACAAGATGATAGCACATCAAAAAATTAGATGAAGTTCTATGAGGTGACAATAGGTTTCTCTTGCTTTTCTTCCAGAGGAACATATTTTTCTTCTTTAGGAACGTTGGCAGTATCCTTTTCCTTTCTTTTCTTCACCTTCTCCCATCCAATAGAATTTCCTTCTCCTTTGCCCTCTCGAAATCTCCATTCTTGTTTGGCCAAAAAGTTATAGACATTTTTGGCTTTGGCTTATAAAGGCAGGGAATAGTTGAATGACGAAAAGCCAAGTGACTCGTTATACTTTTGAGGCACCCATGGCACTTCAACTCTAACTTCAGAAGGATCCTCATAACTCTCCTACTTTTGTTATCCTAATCATTATGTGCATTAATAAATGTTATGAAAGCATATGTTTGTGTATGTGCATATGGATATTATCATGTCATTAGCCTAAAGTTTTAATATGAAGTTGTTGTTTGTATTCTTATAGGCTTACCTGAGTCAAATGGTTACTTGTATGTTGAGGCGAATGGTGGCTTGAATCAGCAGAGGACATCGGTAGTTTTTTTCCCCCCCTTACTTAAGTAGTCATTTTTATATTGTTTAAGCTTACATGGTACCTTTATTCATATGGGTGTTCCATGGAAGGACTTCGATGTAGTAGCTTTATTTACTTTGCATTCTCCGTGTGTTGCTGTCTGTGCATTGTAGATATGCAATGCTGTTGCTGTGGCGGGCTATCTTAATGCAACTCTTGTAGTTCCCAATTTTCATTATCACAGCATCTGGAGAGATCCCAGGTTATACAGTATTCCTATTTTTCCTTTAAATTCTTAAATTTTGAACTCAGGGTGCCTTACAGTGAAGTGGCCAGTAAAATAACAAAGAAAATCAGTTTTGATTACAGACTTTTTTGTCAAGTATATTTTAGCAGTTGCTCACAAAGCAAGATACAATTTCTCTCTTGGCCAACTTTGGCCAATGACTGATTCTTACTCCAAAATTGGGTGCCTTCAAAAGCAATTATATGGAGTATCTATATAATGGTTAGTAACCTTGTTAGTTCCTTCTGTGTGCTGAGGAAGATGAATGTTTTTTATTATTTTTCTAAATATTCATGTGGAGGTTTCCTGACATGTTTATGACCTCTTAAAAGACATGGCATGATACAGAATCTGCCAGATGGAGTCAGTATTAAATTGGATGAAGTTTGAACCTATCTTGCATTGCCCGATAAATATGTTTAGATAAATACTCGGGAGCACATATGCCTATCATTGATAGGCTTACACAAAAATAACCTTAGGGAGGCGGCTTCTCTATAGACAGGTACATCTAGGTTTTCTTTCCCATCATGAAAACTTAGAATCCAACTGTTAAGATATAATCTAACCAAAGAAAAAATTGGAAACCACAATCCAACGGTAAAAATACTTGCAGTCAACTAGATCACTTAAATTGACAAGCATGACCCAATCTATTAATTTGGTAATTGCAATTCAATTTTAGAAATTGGTGCATAGACCACATTGAATAATTTCTTTCTCTTTTTTGTGTGTAATACTAACTTATTCAAGTCAAGTATCTTATCTTGTTTTTGTCAAGCGTTTTGGATTTTAATTTATTGGAAGTTTTTGAACTTTTGCCCAATCTCACTTCTATATAGCTACTATGAAAGTGTTGTCGAAAGCCTTGACAGAAGGCTCTCAACTTGAAAATAGATGACTTCTTTTTCTTTCAGGAGAAAAAGATGGTGATTTTTATTAGTAGCATTCTTTATCTCCCAGGAATGCTCATCATTACCATCATAGACTGGTAATTATGAGGTTTAATGTCTCAACATGACTAATAAGAAGTGTTTGCTAACTACGGATATATATTTCATTCAACTCTTGCATAGGAGCATAAGGGCCGAAAATGACTTTAAGATATACTACTTTTAGTCCTAAGCAACCTAAGAGATGGGTGAATTGGGATTTAAAAACAATAATAATTATTTTAAAAATCTTTTTCAAAACCTTTTAATTCTTCAAACAAATATAGTAAGTATATCAATAAATAATGCAATGAAGAAATTAAAGAGATTAGGGAGAGAGAAATTGAACCGAACACTAAGTTTTATAGTGGTTCGGTTTCTTCCAAGCCTACGTCTACTCCTCAAGACTCTCCTTGAGAATTTATACTAATATAGAATGTTTCACGGGCGCATTCAAAATCTTTTACAACCTCAAGAAAATCCTACAAAACAATTCCTGTTTTTTAATCTCTTTTGAGCTCTTGTTTAAAGAATATCACACATTTTCTTAAAGGATCAAGGGTAACTCATCCTCTATTAGAATAAATGTATAGGAATCAAAGATTTATTCACTCACTCTCTTTACAAATGATTGAAAATAAATGAATACAAAGGGGTGAGAATTGGCTGGAGAAGTTAATGAGCAATAAATATTTTCTTGAAAATTTGAGCTTTTGATTCAAGTAATAGAATAGTGTCAAGGTGTGCTAAGTTTCGAAAATTAACTCATTGTATAGCCATCTAAAGTAAATCACCATTGGTGGTGGTAATTAATGTTCTGAAATCTAACCGTTGGAACCGGCGCGAGATTTGAAATCTATCGTAGGGGTCGACTCAACATTTTGTGTCGACTCAATATCTAGAGCTTGGTTTCTCAAATGATTGTGTTGACTCATTTCTTCAATGGTGTCGACACAAATTCTGTATTTTTCTCACCCACACGTTGGTGTCGACTAATGGAGCTTTTAGTGTTGACTCAATCATTACTTCAGTTTTTCAGGAGAGACCTTTGGTGTCGACTCATATCATCTTTGGTGTCGATTCTTTTTGTCTAGCAAGTTACTGGAATTTAGGTGTCGACTCATCTTCGCTTTGCTGTCGACTCATGAAGTTGCAGTCAGCCTCGGTAGTTTTAGAGTTGACTCATTTTGATTTGGTGTCGACTCAGAAAACTGTAGACAATCTCAGTTGTTTTGGGATCGACTCGAAGTTGTTTGGTATCGACTCGAAGTTGTTTGGTATCGACCAAATAGCTTGTTCCTGCAGGGAACTTTTGTGTCGGCCCATAAACCTTTGGTGTCGACCCGTTTGAGTTGGAGTCGGGAATTGTCTTAAAATTTTAGTGTCGACTCATTTAGTTTTGGTGTCGACTCATTTTTCCCGTAATCAGGAATCCGATAGATTACTTGGTGTCGACTCAAATAGCGTTGGTGTTGACCCAAAGTGAATCCCGCAAGACTTGTGTAGGTGTTGACTCAAATTCTTTTTATGTCGACTCATTTTGCTCAACCGCCTGGATTTTGGCCCAATAATAAAGGTGTCGACCCAAATTAGTTTGGTGTCGACTCTAACGAATACCTGAAACGCCTTATACAAACATGCTAAGGTGTCGACTCAAATTCTCAATGGTGCCGACACACTTGAGAGTTTCAAGCGTACTTAGGCTTTAGGTGTCGACTCAAATATCAATTTGTGTCGACTCATAATGTTCTTTGACAGACCACTTAGTGTCAACTCATTTGATGTAAAGAGTTGGCACAAATGGCTTAAGGTGTCAACTCATTAGTCATGTAGTGTCAATACTTATCTTTTTAAAAACAAATAAATATAATCATTTTAAAATTAATTTAATTAAGAAAATGACTTATTAAAATCATCAAAATCTAATTAAAATGCCATTGGGCTAACACTTACATATGTGTATGTAGTCCGGATTCTTGCTCAATGCTTGTCTCATACTCTCAGGTTCATGTGGAAGATGTAGAAGAGGGTTATATAGCTTCTCCCACAGAAGTGCAGCTTACTCTTGCCTTTTGAGTTGTCATAATAAGTCCAATGGCATGGAGACATCCCTCCTGCTTTTTGTGTTGTCATAAACTGGCGTGTGCTTGCTGTTTGTTAGTTGAGATACTGCCTTACATCAACTTATTTTGGGCAAATTGGAAAGAAATGTCCCAGTTTGAACAAAGCACATCATATATGCTAAAACCCTGGTTGATCTGTGAATGGAGAGATGTGGATAGCAGGATGTTGTTTCAGGATTGACTAGTGGCGTCATGAGTTTCCTTAAATAAGTATTATATAAATTGTGTGGGGTTATTGGACTAGGTGTCAAAAGTGGCTTCAAGGGGATATACGTTGTGATGCCCTTCCAAATATGAAGGAATAATTAGTGATTCCTATGCTGTATGTTTAATTGCTAGGTTTTTGAAGGTAGTTTTCCCACTTCATATGCAAATACTATTTTGTATTTGGACGGAGATTCTTTATCTGGTTTATGTAAAGGATTTCGTAGCTGTATATTGCAGACGATCCAACGAGCATATTGGTAATATTTCATTTCCAATGAATCTTATTTCGAAATCTGTGATTTGATTGGAAGCAGTAATTTTGGTCTAGTCTGCAATTTTTTTTCAAGGTCTCACTATCTGATAATTTGGCTTAAAATGAAACAATTATAAATCTGTTTGTTCTTTGCAAATTGGATGCCTGCACCATTTCCATGACTCTTCTTCTTGTGTTTGTGTCAGATTTCTTTGTTCTCTGGCTCTTCCTTGGTCTAGACCAAACTCTTTATCTACAAATATCCACTGATTCTTGTAAATGAAAATAGAAAGTTCATGTGGAGATGCACTAGAATGGATTTTATTTGGAGTTTTTTTTTTTCTGGAAAAACAATTGGATTTTTTTTAAAAGAATGAATGCAGATGTTGAATTTATTTAGGTAAGGGTCTGTGCCTGGATTTCTTTCTGGATTTTGGTTAGGGGGAGCTTGATTCCACAATTATTCCCTTTGTCAGGAGGGATATCATTAAAGTTTCTGGCTCTCCTTGCCATGTAGTTGCTTGACCAAAAGAAGCCTCCTTGTCTCCGTATCCGTATCTAGTTCCTCTTTGATGATGGTTGCTCTCTAGGGAAATCAAGGAGACTGATATGGCGGTGCTTTTCAGAATTATAATTTAACCCGTGTGTAGGTTATGGAGGATGCAATTAAAGGAGAGCGTTTAGTGCTTCTTTTTAAGTTTCTGATTTAGCTATGCTTATGCTTCAAGATAATTTTGGTATTTACTTTTATAATATCGTCACATTCTTCAATGAGACATTCTCCTTCCTATATGTAAATCATTTCTTGTTGAAGATAAGTGAACACATGTGACGTAATTGACTGATATTTCATTCTTATCCCCAAGTGTTCAGAAATTCCACATTCTGTTGTTCCCTCCTCAGTTTCAGGGCTGCATCATTGTACAATGATCAATGTGTAAATACTATGGTGTAAATGTTAACTATAGGATTATGTTTCTCACAGTTCTTTTAATTAGTCATTGATCTCTTGTATTTAACCTTATAGAAAGTTGTTCCATTTCCTTCCACCTTAAAAGTTTTACTCTGTTACCTGTGCAGCAAATTCAATGACATCTATGATGAAGATTATTTTGTTAGTACCTTGAAAAATGCTGTGAGCATTGTTGACAAGATTCCCGAGTATATCATGGAACGCTTTGATCACAATATGAGCAATGTATACAACTTCAGGATAAAGGCATGGGCACCCGTTCAGTACTATAAGGATATAGTTCTTCCAAAGCTACTTGAAGAAAAGTGAGTTGGAACTTTACTTCTTCTCCCTACCCTCCTGCCTACTCCTATTTGATCTTCCTTGCTCTATTTATTCACATACGTGGAAAAATTGATGTGTTCTATACTTGTATTATTATGGTTTTAGGCATCCTCTCTTTAGGTTATAACTGATCATCCCATGCCATCGCCTCCATCTGAGATATATGTTGTTAAGTGAGTTTGGTTGATGATTTTGTTGGTTAATTAATAATAACTCAATCAAAAGTTGTAAAGAACTTTATGAAGTGGCGATCAGATATTTAGGTTTAGAGTCAAGTGTGTACTTGTGTTATGCTTCTGTAACTATGAAGTGGAACCAAATTAAAATCGTGGCATAGTGGCGACTTTGGATTAGAAATGGGCAGCTACTTAATCACTCATCATGTATTCTCAATATACTGAAAGCTTGCTTGTTATGGATTTATGATCTTTTGAATCTTTTGATTAGTCATCCAGTCATGTTATTGATGGGATTTAGTCTTGTGTACATTAACACAATTTTGTTACTTATTCCTTCAAATTTATCCTTCATTTGTTGAGGAGTTTTGTGAATCTTTCTTTATTGATTTTTTAGGAGAGTACAATTTGTTGAAGGGCTTTGGTTTTGCTTTGTAACACGCATCTTGTTTCTAGAGTTGCCCCTGGTGCCTTTGATATAATTGTGTAAAATAATAACATCGTTGATTCGGATTTTTTTTGGGGGGGGGGGGGGGGGGTAAT
>JAOTRH010000008.1:4501938-4514069 GCA_034768845.1 Heliamphora exappendiculata | reverse complement strand
GGGGGGGGGCTTATTCTTCCCCAGTGTGTGTGAATGAATTTCAGTGTTCATTTTCACTTATAAATTAACTTGCAATGTCTGTCCTGTAAATGGTTAATTCAGGGTCATACGGATTTCTCCTTTTGCAAATCGGTTGTCATTTGATGCTCCGCCAACAGTTCAACGGCTTAGGTGCTTGGCAAATTATGAAGCTTTGAGGTTTTCAAATCCACTATTAACCATGGGTGAAACTCTCGTTGCAAGAATGAAAGAACGGAGCGCAAATAATAGTGGGAAATATGTCTCCGTACATCTTCGCTTTGAGGAGGTCAGTTTTCAGATTGCTTGAAATGCTTTAGTCTGATTCAGACATTCTATGATCACTGGGAGTAAGATCTCATCACAATCTTGGGAGAAGGTGTTGATTATACTTTAACTTCATCTTATAGCAGGAGGTTTTCTATCATTACTGGACTAACTGGTTGGGATTCAACACCCGTTCCCGGACTGAATAGAAAGAAATAATTGAATTCTTAAAAATATCAAAAAGAGTTTTGATTATCTTTTCATGTGTAGGATATGGTTGCTTTCTCTTGTTGCATCTTTGATGGTGGTTACAAAGAGAAAGAAGACATGGATGCTGCAAGGGAGAGAGGCTGGAAGGGGAAGTTCACCAAGCGTGGTCGAGTTATTCGTCCTGGAGCAATCAGGCTCAATGGGAAATGTCCCCTTACTCCTTTGGAGGTAATATTGATTTATCTGAGAAGTCCTTGATTTTTACTTCTTCTTTTCTGTTTCGATAATTAATTCCTGTCATTAGATGGTGATGAATTGTTTACAGTTATAAGATTTTGTTTTATTTAATATTCCCGTCATTATATGCCCCCTTTCTCACAGTTTTTCGTTAGTGCTCATCTTTATGGCCTTTTTGTACTGTAATTTATCTGAATAAGACTGGGGCACCACTTTTTATTTTTAAATACTCTACTATTGTTTAGTAAAAATTAACTACTCACTATTTTTTAGTAATCTCTGTATGCTACTTCATCTGCTTGTTTGGTTTTGTATGTATTTGTTTTGTGATCATGAAAGATACTGGTTGTTATTCTTTTTTCTTTGACAAGTATATTAAAATGTAAGAAGGAAAAGTGCCATATGGAGCACAACAGTGTACACACATTATTTTTTGTTTTGATAGGCAAGTATAACTCTATGGAAGGGCTTTAAGAGAATGCCACCAAAATAGGGGAAAAACTCCATACAAATAGAGATTAAAGAAAAAGCTCCCACAAAAAGGTGAACAAAGTCCTAAAAAAATACTACAAAAGTCACAGAGACAGACCCTATGAAGTTGACCGTTTCAACCATTGGAGCACTGCGCTCTCACAACCAACTATACAAATTATAAAAGAGAGCACCTTCAATCTATGTAACGGTGATTCAACCTCATCAAAGTATCTCTTGTTTCGCTCCGACCACATCAAACACATGGGGAACAGTGTCCACGCCCTCCTTTTGCTTCTCAGAACTCGCTTTAAAATCAAACTTGACAAAACCTTACTTCAATCATCTCTTTCTCAAAAACCCACTCCACTCCAAAGGACATCAAGATAACACTCAGCAAGTGAGAAACGGACTCGCTTTCCCTCTTACAGAGACAACACTAGCTAGTTATCTTAAAACCCTCTAAACCAAGTTATCAATGGTCCGAATTTTTTCAAATGCGGCAACCCAAGAAAAAAACACTACTTTTGATTTGGCTTTTGTCTTCCAGACTCTCATTTACACGAAGAAAGTTCTTCTGCAATTCAACAAGCACCCGTCTAAAGATGCCTAACCACCTTTAGAACCAGTCTTGAAGTGAATTAATTAGAAAGAACGAAGATGTAAGGAAATGTTAGAAAGACTTGACCGTAAAGAATCCTGGACTTGCTCTTTAACCCTACACCGGTTAATGATGCAATGGGAGAAGTTTTTCTTTATCTTTTTTGTCATTTTTTTGTCAATGCAGCCCAATTGAGGATCGTCCATGATGAGGACACTAGCTTGCTAACAGAAAGGCTTTTTCTTGGGTTAAAGTTTGTTTGGCTTATTGTACGTGGTAGTATAGGGTTTGGCTTTCGTCATCCAGACACTCATCTACAGGAAGAAAGTTCTTATGCAATTCAACAAGCACCCTTCTAAGGATGCCTAATCGCCGTGGAGGGAGTCTCATTCGATCTTTTCTAGGATTCTTTATCACGCCACAAATTATTCCTCTCCAAAGTAATCTCCATAACCAATTCCCCAAGAATAATTTGTTGAAGGTAACTAATCTTCTGATGCCGAAACTCCCCCTTTTCATAATGACACACACAGTACTCTAGCCCAACAAATGATATCTAAAATCGTTCCCCATCCCTCCCCATAAGAAGTCTCTCTGCAGCAGCATCTTTGGCCTCTTAGTTACAGAGATCGGGATAACATGAACCAGCAAAAAGTAGGTCGGGAGGCTAAATAAGGTACTCCTGAGAAAAATAATCCTAAAACCCCTCGGAGTGGTACTGTTGCTTCTACCCATCCAATATCTCCAAAACCCCATCCCATCAAATTTCACCTTAAAAGTGCTCCCAAAGGAATACCAAGAAGGTAGTAACCGAAAGAGCACCCGACCTGCACCCCATTAGCAACCATACTTCCTACTTTTGGGACATCACCAATCTGAATAGTCTCAAATTTGGCCAAATTCTCTCGAGGCCCTAACACCCTCGAAGCAAAGGAGAACACATCTGAGATACCCTACAAAGGAATCATCAAAACAAATGACAAAACTCTCCTATATATACCTTCAGGGATGTACAACTCCTCCAAAAGAATCTACAAAAGAATAGAAAGAATTTGAAAATCTTCTCTTAACCCCCAAAAGTTTACCAGCATTGCTGCCTTTAGAGCACAAATGGAGCTCTCCTTGGAAAGATCTATAATTCATTTCTCTTCATATGCACCACATAAAGCATGAAGGAGCTACCTGCTCCTCAAGCATCCTTTATGGTAAAGCAGTAGGGTCCTTCATTGACCGATGCGTCTTCTAAACTATTCTACAAAATGAGAATAAAAGATTCCAAATCTCTGCGGCCATTCTGCAACCCACCAAAAGATGATTCATCCACTCGCCTTCACCCTTACACAAACAACACAAATCCATTTAGAAAAATTTCCTTTTCCCCAAATTGTCAATGGTAGAGAATTGCCTCTCTTGCCATTGTCCAGGAAGGAAAGTTACTTTGGTAGCCTTTGGATGCTACACCCCTTTTCAAGGGAAGCAACTATCTCCATGCCCAAGAAGCTTCCAATGGAAAGAAGTCATCATTAACCTATCATTTATAACCCACTCCCAAGCCAGAGAGTTGTTTGTCACCAAATGAATAACACTCCCTAATAGCACCTTGAATAACTCCGCCACTGAATCCATCTCTGGGGCTTGTTTGGTTCTTTGAACCCCAGTGACTATACTACACCACTATGACCAATATCCAATGCTCCTCTACAGAATATGTGTTCGCGGGAAGGCCTGTAAAGATTTTCCTCAAAGGCTTGTGACCGCACCAAGCATCATACAAAAATCTAACCCGATGGCTACTACCCATTCTGAAGATGAATTTGTAGAAGTAATCTCACACCTTCATAATCCCCTCCCAAACCCACGCCATCAAGCCCATTAATTCGCTCTGTAGTTCACTCCCTCTAGCAGATCTATGCTTGCCAATCACCATCTTCCTCCACAAACTGTCTTTTTCAATAGAAAAGCTTGACATCTATTTTTTCCTAGCAAGGCATGACTAAACAAATCAATCCTCTAATGGCCAACCAACACCCTGCTGAAGCAAATACATAATCTTCCATTCAACTAGATGATACTTGTATTTTTTCCCTGCCTGCAAAGAAAATATCTTGCCAATTTCTTCAACTTGCCAACCTCCAACATAGAGACGCCAAACAACAGTACAATATATGTAGGCAAGCTAGAGAGCGAGGCATCCTACCATCACTCGACAGGTACTCTTCTACTTAGCCAAGTTCTTTCCAAATCTTTCCATCACCAGCCCCCACACTGGCTTAGCTTTAAAGAATCTCCATGAAGCAAGGACAAATAATCGGAAGGCAAAATACCTGCTAGAGAACCCAAATTATCTGAAAAGGCTTCCGCATTGTCCACCTGCCATACATGGATGATATCACTTTTGACCAAATTAATTTGAAGCCCTAAGACCGCCTTGGAGTAGGGCACACCTCAGAAAACTCAGCCTCTCTGGTTCCACTAAAGCTTATAATGTCAACCACAGAAAGCAAATACGGGATACAGGCCATGGCTCCGTCTCTTGATCCCATCCCAAATTCACTAAAGTTTCTAACATCGGCCACCCTGCCTACTATTTGATTCAAATCTTCCATTACAAACATAAATAGAAAAGAAGACGGTCCCTTAATTCTGTCCCCTCAAGCACTTGAAAACCTCATGTCACCATGACAATTGAACTGCACTGACTCGTAAAAACAATGCAAGGGCACCCTGACAATTGAATTACAACTGACAAAGTTCCTTGCAACTTAAAGACATCTGTTTCTGCTTGTGGCAGCAATAAAAATGATGTGTCCTAGTTGTGGGTTGATAAAGGTGCCTGAAATTGTTGTTCTTGCTGTAGCTGTGGCCTGTGGCTTATTTCTCCTTGTCAGGCCATGAAGAAGTTACCACAGAATAGTTGAGGTTATCTGTATTGATTGTACTCTCTGTATATGTAAAAATATATTTACAGCTTATTCTATGTTTCTTGTACGTTATCAGGTTGGTTTGATGCTTAGGGGAATGGGGTTTGACAAAAGTACATCTATCTATTTAGCCTCTGGAAAGATATACGATGCTGAGAGAAATATGGCTCCACTAGTGGAAATGTTTCCCCTTCTACAAACTAAAGAGATGTTGGCATCCCCCGAGGAACTTGCTCCATTTAAGGTTTGAATGCTTTACGGGCTTCTTCGGAATTTACATCATGGTTTGAGGTCTGATTCGAGGTCATTGCTTTTGACTTGAGTTGCTTGTTCCAGAACTATTCTTCCAGGATGGCTGCTGTAGACTACACTGTTTGTCTTCATAGTGAAGTATTTGTGACAACTCAAGGTGGGAATTTCCCTCATTTTCTGCTGGGACATCGGAGATATTTGTACGGTGGACACTCCCAGATGATCAGGCCTGACAAGCGGAAGTTAGCTTTATTGTTCGATAATCCCAGTATTGGGTATATACTCCATCTCATTGCTGTGGTTTTCCTTCAGTTAAATACCAATTACGTGAAGTACCCAAAAAAAAACAAATTATGTTCTTGTCGTTGGGGGGTCAGGTGTCTTAAATGCACAGTAATTTCCTGAAATTGAGCAAAACTGACAATGCTGTTAGTAAAGTAAAATTTACTACATTTGAAGCTAGTTGATTAAAAAGATAGGAAAGGAAAAAAAAGGTGGGAGGGAGGGGGAGGCGACAAGCACACGTAGGTGCAATGATTTATATACGGGGTCAAGGTTTTTGGTTCATGCTAGAGATAGCTGTCTTATTTTGGTGCATGACAGACAATGCCAACCTCGTGCACAACCGTCAATGGCAACTTTTTACCCTTGTAGAATAGTAATCTTAGGTGCATATAAATTGATGCAACCTTTTTGACAAATTTTTTTTGAAGGAGCTTGTTCAGAACATAAGTAATTAGGACTGTTTAATTGCTTGCCTTTTATTTATATATTATTTATATTTTCCTTCATAATCCCCAGATGGAAAAGCTTCAAGCGGCAGATGCTGAACATGCGAGCTCACAGTGATTCCAAAGGAATTGAGCTCAAAAGGCCAAATGACTCAATATATTCATTTCCCTGTCCGGATTGCATGTGCCGTGTGAACAAGTCAGACGATTCAAGATCATCAGCAGCAACGTGATTGTTGGAGAAATTTGATTTTGATAGGGTGTTTCTGGTTTCCTATATATTATGAGCACATCTGGTTGCTAACCCCCCTGCCTGCCCATTCTTAATTCTTTCATTTTTTCCTCTTCCCATTGGCAAGAGGGCACATACTCTCCGATTTCTGGAGCTTTGAGTATTTCTTGGAAGACACAATGATCTGATTGTTTCCCGGGATTGGCTTTAAGGGGTGGAGTTGCTGCATCTTTTTGTACATGGAAGTCGCGAGAAGTGACCCGTCTATTGCTCGTGGAAGCTACCGGGACTTAGTTTACATCGATTCATCTCCTTGCAGCTGCTGTATCTAACAAGCTGCGAAATGATGCATACATTAACTTCAAAATCTGGTTTTGTCAGGTTTATAGTTTGTACATTAGTTAAAATTTTGATCAGTGCTTTGTAAGACTGTAGAAACAGAATGAGTTGTATACAGTTATGGAAATTAGGCTATCAATTTAGGGTATCATTTCCCCCCACTTTCCCCTCAAAATTGCTTTTGTTAGCTAACTTCTTTCGCACTCTTATTCCTCTATTTCCTTTGTTTCAACGTTTGAGCTCTTGTGTGGGTTTTAATTGGGCAGAGCCAAGTCAAGTGTAGTGTGGAAGAGCTGGTTTCGGACAAATTTTAATGATTTTGATTGTTGCTTTTAGGAATGACAATTTTTCTCGTCTTGTCTTGCCTTTGTTTGTCACCGTCACACGTTATTTATAGGTTTTTTTTCATTTCTAATATCATGTGAAGCGAAAATAGTAATTGTTTTTTTCACCTCAATTTTCTTTGCCCTGTCTGTGATTAGTTTTAGTTTGGAGCCTCTCAATTTTCTTTGCCCTGTCTGTGATTAGTTTGGAGCCTCATGCTCCTCTAGTACGTTCTTTATTTCGTTCTTTCATGTGCTTTTTAGAATATTATGTTGAAAAAAGAATGGTTTTTTGAATAAAATTAAAATATAATTTTTAGCTAACTTTGAAACTAAGTATCTTTGTGTTGGATTAATTTTTTTTGATAATTTCAAGTTTTAATTTGTTTATCTTCATGAGTAATTTAATCATGAATTTTGTAACATTCAAAATAATTAATGGGTGAATGAAAAATTGACTCTAAAAGTGTGCCATTGAAATTGGTAATATAATAGCAACAAGAACCTATCATACATTGCTTGGAAATGAAAATGATGAATTTTCAAGCAACTATAAAAGGACTTGCTATTCCACATTGGTTGGAAATAAAAGATTTTAGTGGTTTACATAGCCTGGGTTGAAGATAAACGGTTGGCTCTTTGGGTCATCCAACTTTTGTTGAGGAGGAGTTATAGGCAAAATTATACTTGGTTCATTGAACCACACACGCGCGCCATCGGCCGGCTGGCCGTGTCAAGCTCGGCTTGAGTTGCGGATTAGGTCGGTTTAACTCTTATCTTTTTACAGAAAATTTATATAATTAAATTTTTGAATTTAAAATTTAAATTATTTAAATTTTAAATTAAATAGTTACCGTTTAATCTGAACCATTGGAAGGGTTCGGTTAAATCCGAAGCATTGGAAGGGTTTGTGACCGTTACAGCATTTCTGAACCGGTGCTGTACCTGTTTGGTATTTGACAAACAGTCGCCATTAACGCCTTGATAAAGGCTTCTGTTCATCCCATTGGAGTATCCGATTTCTCTCCCTCTTCCCGAAGTTCTGCTACTCTGTATAACACACGTCTTCATTGTCAATTTTCGGAGGAAGTTCAGCACAGCCGAGTTCGCTGTGTGTGTGGTTTGCCGTGCTTCTCCTGCGCACGACAATCGCTTTATCTTGGAGGCAAACGTCCGTCACACCGCAAGCACCGAGGCGTGGGCGCTATATGTCTTAAAGAGACAATATCAAACGTTGGACCCGATTGCATCGTTTCTGTCTGTAAACTTAACATAATTGCATCGTTTTGGTTTCTTTTAAGTTCTGTTCTGCCTATACTGTTTATGACCTATTCGGTTGCGTAAACAAAAACAGTATTTATCTGTGTTCTATTTTAAAATTATAAAACTGCATTTTCATTATTTACTGTTTCGGGTTTTGTTTGCAAAATAAAAGCCAATTTTTTGTATACTGTTTTAATTTAATATTCTGTTTACTGTTTTTTCATTTTGTTTTATAATATGTTTATAATTTTATTAGGATTTGTTTATCTGCTGTAATATTCAGTTTTATTAAAACAGATTAGTTTAAGTCTGAAATCAGTTTCAGATTGTTGAAATATTTATTAGTGCTTTATATCTGACAGTTTATTATAATGTTTTCATAAATTAATTCCAACATATTAATTATCCATTTAAAACTTTGATACATTTATATATCTAAACACAGAGATGAAGTTTATTTTTTAAAAAATAACAAGATTAAAGCATAAAAATATTGTATTTTTCTCATTTTTATCTCTATTTTTTATTTTTTATATTTTAATTTTAATTGTTAATCAACTATTATTTTATATTTACTATTGTATCTTTACTACTTAACATCATACTCTAATGTTTACAGGCTTCACCGTCCTGCCTCTCCCTATTTTTTTCCTTGACTTTCACTTTTCATTCTTGTCCCGGTAAAACTGAAATAAAAATGAAACACTACATCGGCGTTCCGCTCCATTTCCATGACTTTCTAATGTATTTAATTAATCAAAGTCACATAAAACTAATTTAACTAAACATAAAATCAAAAGGTCTGCCACTCACTGTGTCGTCTACTTCAATTTCACTTTTATTATCTGTAAAATTCATTTTGTTGGATTTGATGAGCAAATTATCTATGTAAAAAATAAACTTTGATGGAATATTAATTTTTATCATGAGATAGTCATATTTATGTTTTTAAATATAAATGATCCATTCATATAAATGATTATTTTTTTTCTCACTATTTACATTGTTTTTCTTATTTAGTATATGGTGTTTGGCATTATTGAAATTAATAGTTTACAGATTGTAATTTGTAGCAACAATTGTAAATATTTGATAAAAATTATAATTTATAGTTGAAATATAAGAAAAAAATAGTTATAAGTTGTAGTATAAATTGTTAATTTTTAAAAAAAATTATAATTTATAATTAAAATTAATAACAAAAAAGTAAAAATTACTAGCAATAGTTCTGATATAATTATTTTTTTTACAATTTTAGTCTCATACGATAAGTGATATATTTATCAATTCATAAAACTTCGACATTAGTTAAATAAAAATGTATCACTTTTCATTCCCAACAGTTATGATATCTTGATAAATGTATCACTTGAATTTTTTTGTTTACCTAAAACAGAAAAGATTAACTCTTAAATAGAAACAAATTAGACATAATATAATTATTTTAAATTTTATAAGACTAAATCTTTTAAAATAAAAGTTATGGAATTAAATCTTTTATGAGGTCTAAAACAATAACTAATTTTTAAATTTTTCTAAAATGTGAATAATTGATATATAATATTCTATATCCATCCATAAATAATAAGATGAAAAAAATAAAAATAAATAAAATTATTTTTTATCCAATTGTTCTAAATTTCTAGTAACATTTAACATTGTGGGAGAATAAATCCCCCCCCCCCCCTCCCCCAACCGAAGATTCTTCAAGAGTTAATCATACCATTATTCCTTTCCATTCCATCTTCACAAGGATAAGACAGCTCTTTCTCTCTCTCTCTCTCTATATATATATGCATTTTATATATATACCCCTCTCTCAGCTGAGATAGGGAGATTGCCATTTTTCGACATTTTAGGATTCCCTCTCAACTTGGAGTTAACTTGGGCGTCGGAGTCCCTCCCTTAGGCCTCCGGCCGCCAGCCGGGAGTTTGTTTTGCAGGATCCCGGTGAACGGAGTATTCAAGAGTTCGTGATTATCTTTCTCGTTGGACTTCGCCATTTTAACCCATCAAACAAATATAATTTACAGATCATCCCTATACATTTGGCACCGTCTGTGGGAATGACAAAGCTCATCGAGAAAGAAGATCCCACCATATCTTGTTATTCCTCGATCGGCATTGATACAACTCGCGATGCTCTGATAGCTTGGGTCCCTTATTTCGGTTAGATCTATCTATATCGCTCTTTCCTATGTTGTCTTCATTCCTCGCCAGCATAAACCATTAGCTCGAATTTTAAATTTTTTTGATTTTTGAGCTGTTCATCTCAATATGAGGGGCAACCTCACACTTTCATTAAAAAAAGAAGCTCTTCTCCCTCACTACATAATAGATATTCCCCTTTCTCTCACAAGAGACAAGGCCCAAAGTTTTCAACAGTGTACCCCTGGTTTGTGAGCTAAAAAGTCTTGTTGGTTTTGAGACAAAAGGTCTAGGGGCTGGTCGGCAACAAAAACTCAATGTGATGGTCGGCGGCATTTTGATGTTTTAACTCTCATCAACCCCTCCTTGGCAGTGGTAAAGCTCGGCACTTTAGAGGAAAAGCTCAGCACTTTGGCATTCCTCTCCCGCGGCCTTTCCTTGGCAGAGGAGAGGAGCTCAACTTGGCAGCTCAGCCATCGTTTCCTCGGCTCACTATCTCGGTGCACGGTAGTCAGCACTGCGGCACCCCATCAAGGCCTTTGGTGCTTCCTCAAACAGGTGAAAGACGTCATCCCTACACTGTAAGCTAAATGCACATACAGATTCACTCTCGAAGGAAAACAACAAGATCGATGGGCAGGATTAGATGGGGTTACCTCTGCAACTCTTCACCTAAATCTTCTCTCTCAAGCTAGCTTTCCAAGACCAAAATCCATTTTGGGTTTCAAGCTTTTACCCATCTTCTTTCTTGGGTTATTATTGCTGTTGGAGAATCCAAACTCTAATAGTGCACTTTTTGTAAATATCTAAAGCGTTCAGGTATCTCAAAACACCCTACTCCCCTTTTCATTTCGATTCAATGGTGATGAGAGCTCTGAAGAGCTTAAACTTGCCAAAGGAAATTGGGTGATCTGACCCAGATGCACATCTCTCTCTAAAAAAAATGGGACTCGGCATTTTTATGGGATATCGGGGCATCCAGGCTCTTGGCTTGCTTCTCGGTATTTAAGCTCGGACCCCAACACTTCGGCTTCTCAAACAACTCAGCTCCGCACATTATGCTTAGCCTAATTCCCCACTTACTAGTTTGCTAGCTCGGTTCCCCACTTACTCCTCAATTGTTCACGATGGTTAGCACCCCCATAACTTATGATCAGCTATGTTAGTAGCTTATTATTATATTATATTATTATTATGTTCCGGTGTATGTAAGTGTATGATTGTAATAATGTTCTCTAAATTGATTATAAATAAGAGATCGTCTACCCATTAGGGTACGACTTTCCATTATTCTTAACATGATATCAGAGTTAAGGTAAAACCCTAGCCTTTACGAAACCCTAACCCTAACCTCCATTCTCCAGCCACAACCACCAGCCACCAGTCACCAACCACGAAACCCTAACCCTAGCTTCCTTCCTCCAGCCACCAGCCACAGCCAGCCACAACCAGCCACAGCCAGCCACGCCATCCACAGTCACAGCTACAAACCCTAAACCAGTGCTGAAACCCTAAACCAGTGCCGAAACTCCAGCCACTGTACTCTCCGACTACTAAACCAAGCCACCAACCAACATCAACCACTAAACCAGGTCGACGACCACCATCAACCCCTAAAACTAGGCCGACAACCTCTAAACTAGGTCGACGACCACCATCAAACCCTAAAACCAAGCCGACGACCAACGAAACACCATTGCAGACCACTTTCACCCTTTATTGACCACTGACGACCTCTCTCCAGCACCGACGACCCTGTTTCTTCCTTCTTCTAGTGCCGGCGACTTCTGCTCTCTCTATTTTCGGCACCAACGACCACCGTTCTCCCTGTTTCAAGCACCGACGGCCTCGGTTCTCTCACTTTCCAGCGTTGATTCTCCTTGCTCAGCACCGATAGCACCTTTTGTCACTTTTTTGGTGACTTTTTCAACGACCGATGACTGTTTCGGTGACTTTTCCAGCGATCGAAAACTGTTCTGGCGACTGTTTGATTCACCGTTTGAGAGTCTTTCACCGACTGCTGGTTTGAGGGTCTAAGGGATACTGCAGTCGTTCTTATTTTATGGAGATGAGTTGATGGTGTGATTCGTGGTCCATATATGACTGATTGAAGGTGTG
>JAOTRH010000008.1:4470349-4492072 GCA_034768845.1 Heliamphora exappendiculata | reverse complement strand
GGGGGGATTTAAATTTTTGAACTATTTCTTATTTTGTACAATGGTTAAAATTAATTATATCTCATAATTCAATTATAAATAATAGAATCCAATCCCACCGTAAAACTAATACAATCCAATCCACCGTGTAACTAATATAATCTAATCCCACCATTTATCCCATCCAAGCCGAAAATGTAATGTGGCCTAAGATGCTTCAGTTGATCAGCATTTTCTTTCATTTGTAGGCGATACAATTGTTTCTACACATGCAACTTGTTTGTTAGTTTTTTTCATAAATAGGCCATCTAACTTCTTCCAGATTACCTCTACCAACTCCTCATCTGTAACTTTGTGAATGACTTCATCGGCACTGATCATGTGGCAGGCTTCACATCAAGTTTGTCCTGATCATCATCATCCGCCTGCAGTCTTTGCATCTTTGGATCGTCTTCTCGAGTAATGGCATAGAGACCCTTTGCTAGAATAGCAGATTTGTCATCTGCTAAACCACTTTATACAAGTAACAAGGATGGGTCTAATCACAAAAACAATAAAGAATACAAATCAATCACAGAACTTAAGAGAACATAACATAAGATATGCATGGTCAACATTGCGCCTACATACATAGCTGAAAGGGAGAAAAAAAATCCACTATAGGTGCTAAGGCAACATCTATATGCAACTTTACTTTTACTAGCACTCTCTCAATTGCAAAGACCCTCTCCAAAATTACAATAAATACCTCCAATTCTTTGGACAAGGCCAAGCCCTACGTGGACCCTCAAATGGGCCCAAGCATTGCATCATAGGCCTTTTACTACACGCTCCAAAAAAAGGCTCTCTATAGTAAGTAGGCCAATGCTTGTGCATTCTGGCTCAAACAGTATTCTTGTGCTTTCAGTTGTTTCAAGGCCCATAAGGAGTCCATATTCTGACACTCCAAAAGGATCTAAACTCAACCTTTTTTATTTCTATGTTCTTTTCTTTGTCTAGAGAAGGGAGCAATTTATGGAAAGAGTGAAGGCTGAAAAGAAGGCCAATGGTTAACCCATCATTACTTGCACTGAGCTGGTGAGAGTAATCTTGAAATGAAATGAGGTCTTTACTCTACATGAGTTTCAGTGTTGAATTAGCTTTTCTTGCAATGAACAACGAGTAGAAAGCATTGTCGAATTGACCTTTTATGGAGTACGTGCATATCCCATAGGGCTTCCCAAGGTTTTGTTTCTTCTAGATACTGCTCCATAACTTACTTACTAGTTTAGATCTTCTTTCAATATTTTATGGATTGGTCACATCATGTTCCAGTATTTTCTAGATGCGCTATTGCTTAACTCACTGTTTTCTGGACAGCAGCAACATTTAAGTTAACAATTCTGCGCCTTTGGATAATATATTCTTTGTTTTTATGTCTGGAGAGTCAGGATATTCTTGGTCTATTTTCTGGCTAGTATGGACATGCTCCTTGGAGAAAAAATTGGCCTTTTTATTAGGGCATGATGTTATTTGGGGTATCATGCCCAAATCAGCCTGATTTTGTTGCGTGGATCCACACAGACATTGTATAGTGTTTATATTCTTAGAAGTACCTCCCATCATGACTTGCGATCAATATTACAAGTCTAATCTGTTGTAATCCACTGATTCTGTGGGTAATGCGTAAGTTTTATTTCAGCAACCAGGTATCGGGGGTGAAGTAGTGCCGCATCAGGATAATTCATTTCTCTATACTGAACCAACAACTTGCACTGGGCTGTGGCTAGCTTTGGAAGATGCAAACATAATAAATGGCTGCCTCTGGGCTATTCCTGGATCCCAAAAAAGTAGCGCTCTTATACCTGGCCAGTGTGCATTCTTGTTACACCTAAAAAATGCTGCCAAATCACTCACGCTGTGGTTTTACTTGTCTTCTTTACAGATGGCCTGGTGAGAAGATTTATTAGGGATGAGGAGGGCGTTCATTTTGATCGGCCCTCCCCATCCTATGACCAAAGCGAGTTTGTGCCTATTGAAGTTAAAGCTGGCTCCTTGGTTGTCATTCATGGTGATCTTATTCATCAGAGGTTGGTAATCGAAAAATTTCTCTAGAACAAAGAGTTGCAGTTTCACTTCATTCCTTATTTTTCTTATCTTTTTGCTATGCCAACAGTTTTGAGAATCAGTCTTCAAAATCAAGGCATGCCTACAGCTTGCACGTGATCGACACTGTTGGTTGCAAATGGGCACCAGAAAATTGGTTAGTAGCTAGCGTTTATATACGTTTTATCTCTTTGTTGTTTACGAGTTGCTTTGCCAATTCAGCAAGTCAACGTAAACTTGCCTCCCGTGATATACAATGGGTTATTGACTTTCTGGATTTGGAGTCTATGTACTTCTTTAATAATGATGATTGAATCTTTCAAGTTTATTGACATTTCCCCTTATCTCCGGCGTCATATCTTCTTTCAGGATCAGAAGAAAAGTGGATCCCAAGCCGCTCTATGTTTCTTGATTTATATTTGGGATGGCCTGTCAAGTATTCAGTTACTTCGAAGTGCGCATCTGAACAAAATCATCAACCCACAGTTTCAAGCCTTTAGGGTATGTGTAACATATAAATTGTGCTTTCCAAGAAATAAATTGAGCATATCCTATGGCTGGTTTAACATGATAATGTTTTTTGCTTTTATCATTGTGATGTTGTTTAACATCTTCTGTTCTATTATTATATGTGGTGTACAGTTGCTGGTCCAAAATAATTAGAAAAACCTGGCCTGTAAAATTTGTCTTCCCACCTTTTGGCTTATATGGCCAGTGTTTACCCATCAGATCTACTACTCTCCAGTCCATTGGACCGGTCCAATCTGGCCTATTTTGTGTTCAAAATGGGGTTATTTTGATAATCCAAGCCATTATTTTATTTTTCCCAATTTATAGATCATTCATGAAAGAAATTAAATCGATCGGATAATGTTAAGTGCATGAACAAATCACATTTATATATTCACCGTTTATTTTTTTGACACATGATTTGTTCAGAAACTTAATGATATCTAATCAACTTGATTTTTTTGCATGAATGATCTACATGTTGGAAACAATAAAATGAATTACTCGGATTATCAAAGTTGATTCATTTTGGACCCAAAATGGCCCCGACTGGGCCGATCCAGTTCAATAATGGGCCGGAGAGAAGTTGGTTCCTTATCCATAATGCTTATCCCTACTAGATATATTTGCTATAATTAAGCATCAAGCTTGCAGAAACCTCTTCTCTTCTTCTTACTTTTTTCTTTGTTGGTTGACAAGGAATACGCCATTAAGAGAGATTGAGATTAGACTATGAATGCAGCACAACTAGTGTGTCATTTGACAGTCTTTTCATTATTTGAATACTTCGGTAAAAAGGTGGACAACTCTAGGAAAACCAAACTACATTAGAACTGACACCAGCAGCCAGCTAAAATCCGAAATTTTAAGATAATTTTTGGGATTTTTCCTGCCTCTCTCTTCTCATTTATGGTCTTGATTGGTAACTAGTTTAAAAAGTTAGTTTTTTTTTTCTTTTGGGTTGGTGGGGTTTTTTTGGGGGGAGGGGGGTGGTTACCCAAAAAACTTGTTCGGATTGAATGTAAGTTGTTTGGTAAATTAGCTTTGAAGCTAAGTTTTTTGGAGTTGATTAATTGGGTAAGAAGTTAGTTTTTTTTTGGCTTTTGTTTAGATTCAACAATAATTGCCTTGTTATATTGTTGATCATATCGATTATATATAGTTGTTATTTGTATGTAGTAAATAAATTATCAAATAAGAATATTATCATCTTTTTGAATGGAGTTGAAGTTTGAACACGGTGTCCTAGGAATTACTGGATTAAGGGAATCAACTCTGGAAGTTTGGCTTGCCGTTGTTCTTATGAACTGAACGCGTATTATAGAGAAATGAGAGGGTATGAAAGTAGATCGGATTGTTATCCTCACTCAATTCCCCTTGGGGGAAGACTGATTGCTAGTAGTAAATGTTGGTTATTAATGGAAAATCTACTTTATGGACAAAAATATGGTAGATTGATCAAGTCTATGCTACCGAGTAGATTTGTACATGAGGAGACTGCGGGTTAGACCAAATTGGACCTCCACTTGGGATGGAAATGGCTCAGTCCACATGCATCATTTGATGAAAACACTCCA
This sequence comes from Heliamphora exappendiculata, assembly GCA_034768845.1. Lineage (NCBI taxonomy): Eukaryota > Viridiplantae > Streptophyta > Magnoliopsida > Ericales > Sarraceniaceae > Heliamphora > Heliamphora exappendiculata. Next base: position 4,487,921 of record JAOTRH010000008.1, on the reverse strand, counting down.
ACCTAGTCGCCTCCTCAAAGTGGTTTGTTAACCACGCTTTCCCTCACTCAAAACAATGCTTCTCTTGCTCAAAAAGAATTAGAATGCTCTATACATATTCCTAGTGAGTTGGATGAAAGATTTAGAAATCTAGTTTAGAGGGGTTTTAGGATAGGAATAGACATGATTCATTTCAGATCCAATACAAATCGAATCTGATTTCTTTAAATTTTTTAATTTCCTATTTTCACACAAATCTTGCTCTTTTCGGGGCCTATCTAAGTGATGTGTGCAGTGTGGGCGGTATAAAGGCCTGTCAATCAGGTAAGCTTAGAGCTCCTTCATTCATATATATTCCTAAATCTGAAAGACATCATATCTATTTGGGATGAGCAGAGCCGAGTTTGATGATACAAGAAGGAGGTTCTCTAAAGGAAACAGGAAAAATTGCTCAGATACCAAGTAAGGCCTATTTGGATCGTGTTATAAATGCTTTGGGTAAATCTATTGATGGTAGAGGTAAAATTTCAACTTCTGAGTGTTGATTAGTTGAATCTCTTGCTATGGGTATTATTTCTCAACGTTCCATTTATGAGCCTCTTCAAATGGAAATTATTGTTATTGATTCAATGGTTCCTATAGGACTCGATCAACAAGAATTAATTATTGGGGATAGACAAACTGGTGAAACAACAGTAGCCATAGATATGATGTTAAAATAAAAGGAATATATTGCTTTATTAAAGCAAATATTTTAGATGTGACATAAATTAAAAATATAATTTTCATACACAGATGTGACCCCTTAATTGTAGTCATTGATCACTATAAATAGAGTCTCGTAGAGAGTAATAGTCCCATAACAATGGATCCTCACTTTGGAGAGATTTTTTGTCATCTGCCTACTGATCTCCGATGTGAAATAAAGAAAAATTATTTCCAACATTATGTGGAGGATGCCCACGAATACTTATTTTTTCGGAAGGAGGAAATCCTGTGAGAAATTGTCTCAGGTGCTGCACGTGGAATGTACACGTGGGCAATGATGTGGGATGCTTCCCGTTTTGGAGTCTTTTTCCATCGGCTGTTGGACAGAGGAGACTGTGAACGCGTGGTCTTAAAAGGGGAGTTGCCCCATAGGGTAATGGAGGACATTATCTTCACTGCTGATAATAACTCCGATGATGGAGGGTACTATTCAGACTCAGTAAAGGATTGCATGGTGGTCGTACGAGATGCTATCCGTCGAGGAGTCTTATCAGCTTATGACATTGTCATTCTTCCAGAAAAATGCATTGTGCAATTAACTACGGAGATCTTGTATGTGAATGATGTCGTAGTTGGTCCACATGGGATATTTGAGGTCCCAAAGAAGTCACCAAATGTATCAATGATTAAATAAATGCAATGAATTTTTTTTTCGTTTCATCTTAATTTATTATTTTATTTCACCGTCGCATGATAACGTTAACACCTGATTGTCTTGTGTATCCCAACCCTAATGGGTTGTTAATATATTAATTTATGCCTCGCAGAGTTTTATCCCCCAGGGGATTTAACATGGTTGATTTTTTTCCTCAATTGATATTTAATAATAAATTAAATAATAATAATAAAAAAAGTTAACATATTAATTTATGGCTCGCAGAGTTTCATCTCCCGGAAAATTTAACAGGGTTGATTCCCCCCATTGAATAGATATTTAATAATAAATTAAATAATAATAAAAAATAAAAGAAATAAAATAAAAATAATCACAAAACACGTACAATAATTATATAACTCATGTCAGAAGGGAGAAATTTTTCAACGGAGTCAAATCATAAATAGTAAAGAATTCAAACATAAGCATTTCTATACGGAAGTAGCATGTGAATGCATAGTAAATCCCAATTTTGAATTTTGAAATTCAAATCTCTCGCCCGTAGAATATATTTAGCACGGAGTAATTAAAAAATCAAAAAATGAGATGTTCAGAAATTTAACTATCAAATTTAACCACTCACATTTAACAAAGTTAATAGATGTTTTCATTAATAAATTCAAAGATTATATTGTGATCTGCCCACTTTTTGAATAGTGGTTCAAGACTAATATCGTTGTAATATGATATATCATTGTTACATAAAACAATACAAGGAATACCCCCGGGACACCTTGTTTTTTTACGATATTTTTTATTAACAATATAGTCTTTTTATGCCCTCAAGAGTTCCTTTTTACATGGCAAAAATTTAAAGGGTAAATAATTTACAACATTATATAATGCAAGTGGATTATATGTAAAAAAATCCATTGCGCTGCAGAAGTAATTATGTAGTTCTAAACCCCTTGCCTATGAAGTCTTTCCAGATTTAGATGGTCGTTCAAGGATTGAGCTTAGGGGGCGGTCCGGTTTCATCTCCGGTTCCTGAAATTGTTAATACGTTAAGATCTGCAGTTTCTAGAATTATTCTATTTTTAATATGCTCAATAGTTTCTTAGTGCATATAGTGAACGTCCTGTATGGCTTGTGAATCATTGTAGAATAAATAGAGTAAGTTTCTACTTACGCAGATGATGTTGTCAGTCTAGTCCCTTACGGACTGCGGGACATTAGTAAAAGATGTCCACTTTGGTGTCTAGACCTCCGCCGGCTCTGGCCATTGTTGACTGGCTGCGTATTTCAAGTGACGCAGTTGTGTGAACCATATAAATGGTTGTTGGGATTGCACTCTAAGTAAAAAGTCAGATTTAGAAATAGATTCAACCAAGATAGTTGTCCAGATAACATCCCTATTTTTTTGGGACTCCGTCTGGTTGCTTTGAGTACTCCATTCTCAATGAACTGTCCATCCTTTGCTATGTAGTCTGCCATGTGGGCATCAAAACATGGAACTTGTATGTCTGGATGGACAGATCTCTTCTCCAATAGTGAACGTCCTGTATGGCTTGTGATGTGTCCATCAAAACATGGACACATCACTTGTGGATCCTTGATATCGTAGTGTTGAGGAGTTGTGATGTTGAACCTCTTCTCCATTTGCAGAAGAATGTGAAGGTGAGGCTCATCGTCTTGATGGAGTTATGTAGCAACCCTTATATATGTAGTGTTGTATGGTAGGAATAGTGACCAGATGTGGTCTAGTACAAATTGTGCAATTAAATTGCATTGATGATAGGTTAGAAAGAGTAATTTTCCTTGAACTCTAAAAGAAGGGAAAAGTTTGGCCATATTTATAATAGAGGTTATCACCTAGGGGCTCAGGCTTTACTGGTAAATACTATAAGTGAGAAGAAAGAGTATAGAGAAGAGATACTTATAAAGTACCCTGGAAGGGTACAGCTGTCTTTACTGGAAAAATCTAATATAATATTATATGTTTTGCCCTCGCGGGCTGTTAGGCGCGCCACGTGTCCCACCTCTACGTGGGTGACGTCATAAAGTAGGTAGGCCGTACTATTTATAGTATCTGAATCTACTTCTGAATCTGACTTCTTACTTAGAGTGCAATCCCAACAACCATTTATATGGTTCACACAACTGCGTCACTTGGAATACGCAGCCAGTCAACAATGGCTAGAGCCGGCGGAGGTCTACACACCAAAGTGGACATCTTTTCCTAATGTCCCGCAGTCCATAAGGGACTGGACTGACAACAATATCCTCTGCGTAAGTAGAAATTTACTCTATTTATTCTTCAATGATCCACAAGCCATACAGGACGTTCACTATATGCACCAAGAAACTATTGAGTATATTAAAAATAGAATAATTTTAGAAACTGCAGATCCTGATGTATTAACAATTTCAAGAACCGGAGATGAAGCCGGACCGCCCCCTAAGCTTAATTCTTGAACGACCGTCTAAATTCGGAAAGACTTTATGGGCAAGGAGTTTAGGACTACATAATTACTTCTGTAGCGCAGTAGATTTTTCTACATATAATCCATTTGCTTTATATAATGTTGTAGATGATTTGCCCTTTAAATTTTTACCATGTGAAAAGGAACTTTTGAGGGCACAAAAAGACTATATTGTTAATGAAAAATATCGTAAAAAAACAAGGTGTCCCGGGGGTATTCCTTGTATTGTTTTATGTAACGATAATATGTCATATTACAACGATATTAGTCTTGAACTACTATTCAAAAAGTGAGCAGATCACAATGTAATCTTTGAATTTATTAATGAAAATATCTATTAACTTTGTTAAATGTGAGTGGTTAAATTTGATAGTTAAATTTATGAACATCTCATTTTTTGATTTTTTAATTACTCCGTGCTAAATGTATTCTACGGGCGGGAAATTTGAATTTCAAAATTTAAAATTTGGATTTACTATGCATTCACATGCCATTTCCGTAGAGAAATGCTTATGTTTGAATTCTTTATTATTTATGATTTGACTCCTCAGTTGAAAAAGTTTTCCCTTCTGACATGAGTTATATAATTATTGTATATGTTCTGTGATTATTTTTATTTTATTTTTTAAATTTATTATTATTTAATTTATTATTAAATATCTATTCAAGGGGGAATCAACCCTGTTAAACCCTCCGAGGGATAAACTCTGCGAGGCATAAATTTATATGTTAACTTTTCTTTTTTCTTTATTTTTTTATTTTTTAATTATTTAATTTATTATTAAATATCAATTGAGGGAAGGAATCAACCACGTTAAACCCTCCGGGGGATGAAACTCTGCGAGGCATAAATTAATATGTTAATTTTTTTTATTTTTTTAATTATTTAATTTATTATTAAATATTTATGTAGGGAGAATTAACTCTGTTAAACCCTCTGGGGGATGAAACTCTGTGAGATATAAATTAATATGTTAATTAATTTTTATTTTATTTTTTTGTTTATATTATTTAATTTATTATTAAATATCTATTTCAGGGAGATTCAACCCTGTTAAATCTTCTGGGAGATGAAACTCTGCGAGGCATAAATTAAGATGTAAATTTTTTTATTTTCAATTTCTAAACATTTAAGTTATTAAATCATTGATACATTGGGTGGCTTCTTTGGGACCTCAAATATCTCATGTGGACTAACCACGACATCATTCACGTACAAGATCTCCGTAGTTAATTGCACAATGCATTCTTCTGGGAGAATGACAATGGCATAAGCGGAGAAGACTCCTCGACGGATAGCATCTCGTACGACCACTATGCAACCCTTTACTGAGTTTGAATAGTACCCTCCATCATTGAAGTTAGTAGTGAATGCAATGTCCTCCATTACCCTATGGGGTAGCTCACTTTTAAGACCACGCGTTCACAGTCTCATCTGTCCAACAGCCGACGGAAAAAGACTCCAAGACGGGAAGCATCCCACCTCATTGCCCACGTGTACATTTCACGTGCAGCACCTGAGACAATTTCTCCCAGGATTTCTTCCTTCCGAAAAAAGAAATATTCGTGGGCATCTTCCACATAATGTTGGAAATAATTTTTCTTTATTTCACAACGGAGATTAGTAGGCAGATGACAGAAAATCTCTCTAAAGCGAGGATCCATTGTTATGGGACTACTATTCTCTACGAGACTCTATTTATAGTGATCAATGATTACTATTAAGGGGTCACATCTGTGTATAAGAATTATATTTTTAATTTATATCACATCTAAAATATTTGTTTTAATAAAGCAATATATTCCTTTTATTTTAACTGCCGAATCATTTAGTTAATAGTGAGAAATATACAATATTGGATGCCATCTACATCAAAAATACCACATGAAAAAAGAAAAGATGCTTAAATAGGAATTAATCCTCTTCGAGGAGAATAATTTCAATCTCCTCAAATTCTTTTACTATTTATGATATGAAACTTCCGTTGAAAGTTTTTTCCCTCAAAGTGGGTGATATAATTATTGTACTTCCTAGGTGAATATCTTAATTTCATTTATTTTATTTTTTGTACTTATTTAATTTATTATTTCATGTATTTATATGGCGGGATATTATATCCATGTTATCTCGGACTCAAATTTCAAATTCAAAATAAAGGTGGGAACAATATTCCCATTTTACACTGTAGTGTACTTTTTACTATTTGTTTTTAAATTTTGTCGGTGACAGCTGTCTTCCACTACATACAAGTGGGATATAATTCCAGACAACATAATCTATACCATGTACAGCCTACCTACTTTATAACGTCACCCACGTGGTGGTGGGACCCAACGCGCGCCGTTCTTTTATGCTATATTTGAAGATTAAATTAGAGTATCAAAATAAAAAGAAAAGCAAAGACAAAAGATACGTAGAAATTATTTTTAAAAACTAGTCAATGTTAATTTATTATAGAATTTTTTTTAATGTTAAATGTATATTGCTTTCAAGTTATTATATCATTATAAATAGTAAAATTAAAAATTAGTTTATACTAATTAATTAAAATATTGTGTTTGATAAATATTTATGTTATACTAAACTATGTAGTGTTGAACGATATATTTTTAAAAATCATATCTAATTTTTTATAACGATAAATTTAAAAGTATATTTGGTATTTTATTGGTACTGGTACGTACCGTACCAATAAAAAAATTGATGCACTATCTAACATGGCATTTAGAACTATGTATTAAAATTGATGGGTTAATTCATGTTAATTTTTATTTGAAATAAAATTGCACATTTAGGCAGACAAATTCTGATTTCACGGAACCCACCAAGCAAAAGATTGCCATGCCTGGGTAGCCTTCAATCTTTCTTTCTTCGATGGTGTTTGAGAATACTACTGTTAGTCGCTTATAGTAGAAGTTGTGAGTGCTTGGTAAGAATTGTAACTTGTAGTTGAAATAAAAGAAAAAGTAGTTAAAAGTTAGAGTAGAGGTTGTAGGTGTTTGAAATAGATTGCAGTTTATAACTAAAATTAGTAGCAAAAAGCTAAAAGCAGAAGTAAAAAGCTTTCCCAAACACTCTCGTCTTCTTTCCTTTTCTTCTCATGGCGATCGTTGCCAGTTTCTTGGTGGATCAATCTATAGGCGGCGTTTGATATTGCTAAAATTAGTAGATTATAGATTGTAACTTGTATTAAAAGTTGAGTGTTTGGTAAAAATTGTAATTTATAACTGAAATAAAAAAAATAGTTATAAGTTGTAAAAATTATAGGTATTTGAAAAAATTTATAGCTTATAACTAAAATTAGTAGGTTTTAGCAGAAAGCTAAAAGCTACTAGTAGTAGTTTTACCAAACACCTCTATAGTAAGCTTTTAACTCAGATTTCTATGAGTCTGCCCCTTTGTCGCTGAAGGTGGTTGCCGTAATAATATCTCGGGTTTGCAACAATAACTTGGTATATCTACTGAATAATTATTAATTAAAATGTGTTTATCCATCTCCATCAATATATATAAATTGCCAGTTCCAAACGCCTGTCCAATTTTCGTCCTTGTGGAAATCTCCATTTTGCCCTTCACCAAAGTTCAAAACGGCAATGTTTTGGGTGTCTTCTTGGGTCCCATTTTCTCTCCCTATCCTCCTCTTCGTGTTTTCTATCTTCTTCCTTCAATCCGAGACGCTGAAATCTCTCATCTTTTGGTTTGCCCTCTCTTTCCTCTTCTGCCCCAATTTGCTATGAAATCGTGTAAAATCATGAAATTATGAGTGAAGCTCACAACAATCTAAATGATGAAACAAAGAAAAAAGGCAATAGAAATAGATCTAATGAAAGTACTCCTCGAAGTTAGATCCTGAAAAATACAATGATCAGGAAAAAGAATGTTACTAAGCACTGCAAATCTTTTGTAATACGACTCACTGATAGCAGATTAAAAGGATTAGCAGGAGTGTAAAACATCAGAGAGGATAAAAGATGGAGATAAAGCAGCTACTCCATGTTCTTTCACCTCTAAGGTTTCTCCATTGGCAACAAGAACTCCATTATGTTCAGGGGTCAATTGATAAGATGAAAAAGTACCTGTGGAGTGGGTCACATGTGTAGATGCACCCGAGTCTATAACCCATGATCTGGGAGTAGCCATACATGCAGCTGGGTTACCTACAACTGTAGCTGATGGAGCGTCGGCTGTGTTCCCAATCCTCATCTGGATAAACTGGTCATATTCTTCCTGTGTCATATCTATAGTCCTCCTCTCAGAAGAAGATGATGGAGTATCATAATCTGCCACTGCATTAGCTACAGATGAAGACGAGCGCCCATGTAGCTTCCAATACGAGCTCTGTAAATGTCCTTGTTCTCCACAATAATAGCAAGACCGGGTGTCACGTCCACCTCTACCTTTGCCTTGTCCGCCATCACGGCCTCTACCTCGGCCACCATCACCACGACCCCCATCTCGACCTTTGCCTCGAAATCCTCCCTGACCTCCTCCACGAGATACACCTAGGGCTGTATGATAAGCCTGGTCAGCAACGGCAATACGAGACTCTTCACGACTAACTGCTCTGCTCATCCTCCTAAAGACCTTAGATAAGGAGGGAATATCAGACCCAGCCAAGATCTGGGAACGTGCTGAATCAAGCTGTTGGTTCACTCCAGCGAGAAAACAAACGACCAAGAACTGGATTCGCTGCTCTCTGAAAACCTCATATCGATTGGTAAATGGTACCAACCGATCATACTCATCTGCTAAAACCTTGAATTCTGTGAAATATTCGAAGAAAGGACGCTCTCCCTGCTGTGCTCTGAAGATACCCCGCATCACATCATATAGTTTGGACAAATCATTAGTCGAGGCAAATGTCTCTTCGAGTATGGTCCACATCTCACGAACAGTTGTGGCATTGGCTACCAACACCTCAACAGAAGACTCCATTGAATTCAACAATTTACTGAGTAATCGGGCATCATCACGCTCCCATCTTTTGTACTCTGCAGTTCCCGTCTCAGGAGGATCTTCGAACAAATGATCCTCCTTTTCCAGACCTTCAATTGTCAGTAATACATTTTTCTTTCATAATACATATGTTTGCGGTCCAGTCAACTTTGAATCCACTAATCGTATGGATGACGAAAATACATCCGTGATTCCTCCTTGTCTATCAGGTCTCACTGGAGAATCCTCAACGCTTGTGGAGCTTTCCTTTGACATCACAATAACTCAAATGACAAATCTCAAGAAATCACGAGGAAACAAACTAACAAGCAAAAGTACGCACCCACACCTTCAATCAGTCATAAATGGACCGCGAATCACACCGTCAACTCATCTCCATAAAATAAGAAATACTGCAGTGGCCCTTAAACCCTCAAACCAGCAGTCGGTGAAAGACCTTCAAACTGAGAAGCACACAGTTGCCGGAACAGTTACCAGTCGCTGGAAAAGTCGTCGGTCGCCAGAAAAGTCGCCGGAAAAGTCGTAGGTCGCCGAAAAAGCGACTGAAGGTGTTATAGGTACTGAGCAAGGCCAAGCGACGCTGGAAAGTGAGAAAACAGAGACCGTCGGTGCTGGAAATAGGCAAAACAGTGGTCGTCGGCGTTGGAAAGAGGGAGAAACAGGGTCGCTGGTGCTGGAGAAGGGTCGTCGGTGCTTCGTTGGTCGTCGGCACTGGTTTGGGAGGTGCGACAGTGTCTCGTTGCTTCGTTGGTCGTCGGTACTGGTTTGGGAGGTGCGACAGTGTCTCGTGGAGACAGTCGAAGGTGCGACTAGGGTTTTTGGGAGGTCGTTGGGGTTCGAACAAGGGCGAAAGTGGTCGCAGGTGGCCGTGGCTAGCGTTTCGGTGTTCGCTGAGGACAGTGGCTAGGGTTTTGGCCTGGTTCAGTTTCGTGGCTGTTGTTGGCGTGGCTGGTGACTGTTGTTGGCGTGGCTGGTGACTGTGGCGTGGCTAGTGACTGGTGGCGTGGCTGGTGGCTGGTGGTTGTGGCGTGGCTGGAAGAGGAAAGCTAGGGTTAGGGTTTCGTGGAGGTTAGGGTTTTACGGTGGCTCTGATACCATGTTAAGAATAATGGAAAGCCGTACCCTAATGGGTATGCAAGCTCTTGTTTATAATAAATTTAGAGAACACTATTACAATCATACACCTACATACGTCGAATAATAATAATATAATAGTAATATAATAATAATAAGCTACTAACATAATTTAGTTTTGGCCTGCTTCTGGCATTTTGTTTTGAGTATTATATTGTTCTCTCCTTGTCTGATGTGTGAGTCATTGTCGTCTTTAGTGGTTTTAGATTTTGAACATTTGGGTGATTGGTAGTGGCTATGTAATTCAGTTTTGGACGGTTTCTGGCATTTTGTTTTGAGTATACTTTTGTTTCCGTTCGTAATTTGTATTTTATTGTTTTACTTCTTTGGTGTGATAATCCTTACACGGAGCTGAAGTTTGGTGTTTCCTGGTTTGTCTATTGTTTTTCATATTCAGAGTTCATTGTTTACCTTTCTTTGGCGTTGTTTTCTCTAATTTAACTTGAAACTCTGTTTGCTTATGAACTTATGATTAAGTATAGAGAGAGAGAGAGAGAGAGAGAGAGAGAATTTTGTTTTGAGTATACTTTTGTTTCCGTTCGTAATTTTTGCTTTGGTTGCTAACTTAGGATTTAAAAAAATAAGAAGGGATAACTTTCTTCTCTTTGAATTCCAAATTTGTATGTTATTGTTTTACTTCTTTGGTGTGATAATCCTTCTACGGAGCTGAAGTTTGGTGTTTCCTGGTTTGTCTATTGTTTTTCATATTCAAAGTTCATTGTTTACCTTTCTTTGGCCTTGTTTTCTTTAATTTAACTTGAAACTCTGTTTGCTTATGAACTTATGATTAAGTATATATATATATATATATATATAGAGAGAGAGAGAGAGAGAGAGAGAGAGAGAGATTATTTTAATTAGAGTTTTTTAACTTTTGTTTTATTGTTTTACCTTTTTCATTTTCTAATTAGTTCATAAAGTGAAAGTTCAAAGGCTTAATTTCATTTTAGGATCATGACTAACAGTCCTAATCTAATCCATCGGATTTTGTTAGAATATGAGACAGAATAATAGAAGTGTGTAATCCCTTGTGAGGTGCACACGTTATTTTATATTAAAACTTGAGGGGTTACAATAGATACTGTGTGTATACCCATAGGATAACATAGTTAATACATAATATGTTAACACCCTTCAAGTTGGAGCATAGATATCAATCATGCTCAACTTGTTACAGATGTATTAAACGCATGACCCAGGTAAAACTTTAGTGAACAAATCAGTAAGCTGCTCACCAGATCGAACAAAACCAAAGTTGATAGTATCTTTCTTGTACTCGTGCGTGATGAAATGACAGTTAATCTCAATATGTTTTGTTCGCTCAAGAAACACTAGATTGGTAGCAATATAGACAATAGATTTATTATGACATCACAACTTGGTAGGGCCTTTAGGTAGTTCTTTTAACTCAGTGAGAATCTGTTGAACCCATATAATTTTTGATGTTGCAATGCCATGGATCTATACTCTACCTCAGCACTTGACCTTGACACCACATCTTGCTTATTGCTTTTCCACGATACTAGGTTCCCACCAACAAAAACTGAGAACCCTGATGTGGACTTCCTATCAATTAGACATCTTGCCCAGTCTGCATCCGAATAGCCTTCGATTTGAAAGTGATCCCGATCACAGAACTGTAGGCCCTTCCCAAGATTAGAATGAAGGTACCGTAGGATACGGACTACTGTATTCTAATGTGGGACTCGAGGATCTGTCATGAACTGATTCATTACACTTACTGGATACGCAATATCTGGTCTGCTCATCATGGTCAGTCACATAATTGAGTTTACCTACCATCTGATGATATCTCTCAGGATAAGGAAACACATTACCGTCCCCTGGAAAAAGCTTCACACTCGGTTCCATTGGAGACTCTACACTCTTTGCATTCAGAAGACCTGCGTCTCGCAAAATGTCCACCACATATTTTCTTTGAGAAATAAATATCCCACGCTTTCCTCTAGCCACCTCGATCCCCAGAAAGTATCGTAAGCACCCAAGATCTTTAGTTTGGAATTTCGTCTGCTGAAAGGCCTTCAGATTACTAATACCAGTTCTGTCGTCGCCAGTAATAACAATATCGTCAACATAGACAACCAGAAGAATACATTCTGAAGAGGCCTAATGTGAGAACACTGTGTGATCTTTTCTTAACTGCCGCAGTTCAAACTGTTGCACCACCAGGTTAAATCGGCCAAACCAGGCTCGGGAAGACTATTTCAAGCCATATAGAGAACGGCGGAGGCGACAAACCATATTAGACCCCCCGAGCAACGAAACCGGGAGGTTGGTCCATATAAACTTCCTCCTAAAGATCGCTATGGAGAAAAGTATTCTTGACATCCAACTGATGAAGCGGCCAGTCCCAGACTGCGGTGAGAGAAAGGAAAAGACAAATAGAAGTTATATTGGAGACCGGAGAAAAGGTCTCAAAATAGTCAACTCCATAGGTTTGGGCATACCCTTTTGCAACAAGCCGAGCCTTTAGGCGAGCCAAAGAACCATAAGAATTAAACTTAACTGTGTAGACTCACTTGCAGCCAACTGCTTTCTTCCTTGATGGAAGAGGAACAAGTTCCCAAGTGGCATTCTTATCAAGGGCATCCATTTCTGTCAATATAGTACCGCGCCAACCTGGATGGGAGAGTCTCTAAAACACTATGAGGCACATTAGTAGTATCAACAGTGGAAATAATAGCACGTAATGACCCAAACAAGCTCTTATTGGAGTCAACATAAAGCGGGTGATCCCGACAACTGCGATGGGGTCGACGAACAGCGATAGGAGGCTCACTTACCGGTAGGGTAGAAGGATCAACCAACGGGAGAACTGACCCAGCAGGAGTCGGATCAGGTAAGGGTGGTGCTGCAAGAGGTGGCATTGGGAACAGCGAAAGAGGGACAACAGGAGCTTCAGTAGTGACACGATAGACAAGAAGGTCATTAGATGGTGGGGAGTGGGGACTCACGACCTGAAGAAGAAACAAGAGGGGACGCAGAGTAGAAGGGAGTGGATTCAAGGAAGGTAACGTTCCGAGACATAACAAATCGACATTAACTCTGGACAGTAGCACCGATGCCCCTTTTGGGAGTGGAGATAACCAAGAAAAATAATTCGAAGGCATGGGCATCGAGCTTAGTCACTTGCGATTAGGTGTCACGCACAACCAAAGATTTTAAAAGGAACCAAAACCGACATTGGGGAAACACACCCCAACACATTGGAAGGCATGCGGTTAACAAGATAACATGTTATGAGAACGACCTCGGTCCAAAAATGATGTGGGACATCCATATGGAACAAAAAGCACATGCAGTCTCCAAAAAATGTTTATTCTTGTGTTTCACCACACCATTCTATTCGGGAGTATCGGGATACGACGTCTGATGAGAAATCCCATAACCCACCATAAACTCCCTTATGGCAGTAGACATATACTCCCCCTGTTGTCACTACGCAACACCCGAACACGTGCCAAATTCATTATTCACTCTCATACAAAAGGAAGTAAACACATAGAACACTTTGGACTTATACTTCATTAAATAAAGGAAAGTTGTACGGGAGTAATCATCAACAAAACTCGCATAATAACGAAATCCAAACAGAGAGGTGACCAGACTAGGCCCTCATACATCAAAATGAACCAATTGAAACGGAGCAAAAGTTCTTTTAGTGACTTGAGATGGAAAAGGCATACGCAAGTGCTTGGTAAAGCGACACGACTCACACTAAACAGAAGACAAAACTTAAACTAGGATAGAGAATTTTAAGATTCGACAAACTAGGATGCCTAAGATGACAATAGACATCAAGAGCTGAAGAAGACAAAGCAACATACGCCTGAGCAGGAACAGTATCCAGCAGGTACAACTCTCTTAAAACCCGTCCTCTATTAATAGTCCTCCTCATCGTAAGATACCGAAAAACACAATGATTAGGAAAGAATGTCACTGAACAACCCAAAGCAGTAGTAATCTAACTAATAGATAACAGATTAAATGGGTTGTAAGGGGTATGCAGAACATTATGTAAAGGAAGATCAGGATTAGGCGTCACGACACTACAACCCTCAACTGCTAAAGATGATCCATTGCAACCAAAACCCTAGCGTGGCCAGGCGTCAACTGATAATCTGAGAGAATACCTGAGGATCCAGTCATATGAGCAGAGGCTCTAGAATTAATGACCTAAGTGTGTGGAGTGGCTACGCATGCAGTAGGATTACCTGCGAAAGTCACCGCTACTAACTCAGAAGCACCCATACTATTATTGTGGGATTCGATGGCACATTCAGGGTGAGTGTTACAAGCTTCATGGAAAAGCCCCCACTGGTGGCGAATGCCACAGCTGATCACAGCCAGTAGGACTATAACCAGATGAGCCTTCAAGGGGCAACTACCTCTTCTAGACAGGTTGTTGAGATGACTGCGATTGAATATGACCTCTATCTACAAAGTCAGATTGGGCAAAGAAATCCCCCCCCCCCCCCGACTAGACCGGCCTCCACCATGACCGCAGTCTCAACCACCGCGACCACCACGAAATCCCACCATAGCAGTCTGATCAGTACTCTCTATAGAAGATATACCACGAGACTCATCCCGACGGGTCGCCCGACTCACAACGAAATGTCTAAAAAAGAGTGAATCTCTGCCCTAGCAAGAATTTGAGAGCAGGCGGAGTCAAACTCGGAGTCTAGGCTAGTCAAGAAACACACCACCAAGAGCTACTACCTCTGCTCTTGAAACTGTGACAACTGATTTGTGAACGGTAAGAGGCGATCAAACTCGTCAGCCAAAATCTTAAACTGCATAAAGTGATCCTGAAGAGGCTTCCTGGACTACTGAGACTTAAAGAAGCCTTCAATAACGTCATAAAGGCGGGAAAGATCATGCGTGAATGAATATATAGATTCTAACGAGGACCAGATCTCCCTTATAGTATTAGTATTCACTACCAAAGCCTGAACATACGGATCCATTGAATTCAGCAACTGATTGAATATCCGGTATCATCCCGGGTCCAGGTCCGGAAGGTCTCTGATGTTCGTGGTGGGGAATCATCAAACAAGTGTGAATCGAGTTCCATTCCTTGAAGAGATTTAAGGACGCTCTTCCTCCATAGGGCATAGCCATTGGCACCATCAAGGCGCTGATCAACCAACCGTGTCGATGATGAGAACTTCCGTGGTACGCTGTCGTCTAGCACTAACTTGGGATTCGCAGGTTACCGAATCCTCTGACATCCCTGTTTGCAAACAAGAGCCCAAAAACATTACGGATCACAAATCACAACCCCACGGAGGAACTCCAGAGAATCAGCAACAGATCCTCACTACATCAGCATGAAACGAACATCATTGAACCTTCTTTGGGATTGAACAGACAGCCCTAACCTTAGCCGCCAGCCTCCAGCCTCCAGCACTGAAACCCTAGCCTTAACTCCACCGTCAGCCACCACAACCCTTTTCCAGCCCCTCGCCAACCCTCGTCGTCCTTCATCACCCACTCGCCGACCACCGACAGCCCTCCAAAACCTCTCGCCGACCACTGATAGCCATCCAAAACCACTTGCTGACCACCGACAGCCACTGAAACCACTCGCCTACCACTCCTGACCCTCGCCGACCACTCGCTAGCCACCGACAGTCCCTCTCTGACCTTCGCAGACCACCCACAGTTTTTCGCCGACCATTTTTCTCTCTCTCCCTCACTGCGTCAATCTGATGTGGCTTGGAAGCTTGATTTGCCAAGTAGTTCTCGTATTCACCCTGCGTTCCATGTTTCCCTTCTCAAGAAGAAAATTGGCGATGGTTCCATAGTGCAGCAGCAACTACCGAATGTGAGCTTTCATGAAGAAAGGGTAGTTCCAGTGCCTCTGGCTACTGTTGATCGTCAGGTTCAATGGAGAAAACAAGAGGTTTTGATTCATTGGCAAGGATTATCTTCAGTAGAAGCTACATGAGAAAATTTGGATTTGATTAAAGAGCAATTTCCGCATATGATTTCCTAGTTTTTAGGAATCATGTTGCTATTGTTTCTCAAATTTGTTTCATTTTTGTTGAGCATTGTTCTCTAGGATAAATTTGTTTACATATTATGTATTAACTATGTCATCCTGTGGGTATACTCACACTATCTATTGTATTATTTCAAGTTTTAATATAAAATAACGTGTGTGCCTTACAAGGAATTACACACTTGTATTATCCTGTCTCATATTCTAATATAGTATCAGAGCCACTATGGAACCCTAGCCGCCCGTCTCCTCCACCAGTTTGACAATTGCAACGCTAGCCGTTCCCGGAATAGACGTTGTGAGAGAATGAGGGGGTCGTTCATAAACCATCACCAATGGAGTTTGGCCTATTGTTGAATGCCAACTGGTAGTATAGCACAATTCTACGCAGGTTATTAGCCATTTCACCCAATTCTTACGCTGCAAACTTGTGAAGCATCTGAGGTACATGTCGATAGTTGGATTAACCACCTTACTTTATCCATCGGTTTGGGGGTTATAGCTTGAGTTGAAGTTGAAATTGGTGTTGTTTAATTGAAATAACTTCCTCCAAAAAGCACTCGTGGAAGCTGGGTCTCTATCACACACGGTAGAGCGGGGCATCCCAGGTAATCGAAATATTTGTTCAAAGAATACTCAACAACCCTTACCGCGGAATATGGATGAGAGATAGCGATGAAGTGTGCGTACTTGAACAACCCATCTACTACTACTACACGGATAGTGGATTTACCACCAGAGAGAGGTAATCCATTAATGAAATCTAATGCAATAGCTTTCCATATGTTATTTGGTATAGAAGTGGTTGTAGTTGGCACACTGGTGCTTAATTGTTCTACCTTAAGCCTTTGGTAAGTGTCACAAAATGAACTCCTTGATCCTCTTTCTCATGCCTATATGTTATTACATACTTTATGGTGAACCCAACTTGTTTTATAGTGGCTTGTCCCTGATTCACCACTTAAACTTTTGTAGGTAGTATTTTCTATTTCATCTATTGCTGAAAATTTTCATTCAACATTGCTTCAATTGCTGAAAATTTTTCAGGTCCATCCACAAGTCCAGTTTCACTTTTCTCCCCAGCAGACGTGTTTGTGTCAACAAGTTGAGAACTTGACAGCAAATCTAGACCTCTACATCTCAAAACCTAAAGCACAAAAATAGTTGTTTAAAAATGAAAGTTCTTTGCCTACTGTTGGAAAATAGCACACTACCTCAAACTCATATACTCATATACTCATATTTTGTTTGTAATATTTTGCATGTCAATTCTGGATTTGAATTTTCTTCTTAGATAAGTGGCTTAGTAAAATTTATCAATTATTGATTAGATGTTACTGCCTGGTAAGCTTTTACTTTGTACATAAATTGCTTAGAATGTTACTTTTAGTGCTATATAAATCTCTATGAATATAAATGTATATTCAGGATTCGTGTATTAATTTATATAAGATCAGATATCTCATTGCAATCAATCCACACTGTTGACCAACATTTCTATGTTTCATTTCATAATATTAAATCTTTTTAAAAATAGAAAAAACTTAAATAATATATACATGATTTGCAAATGGGCCAAGTCATTATCGCGTGCCTGTTCACTGGTAGTTAACTAATTGGCGGATTTT
>JAOTRH010000008.1:4457715-4470249 GCA_034768845.1 Heliamphora exappendiculata | reverse complement strand
ATTTGAGACACCCTCAGTTGTCTCTGCCATATGAGCTTGAGCTTGAAAATTCTTCGGCTTCTTGCACTCTGAAGCACGATGCCCAAACTTGTCACAGTTAAAGCATTTCTCTTGGAATTTCTCTTTCTGCTTCTTGGCAATATGACCTCTTCGTCCTAGTTTGACTTTCTTGTCAAACCTTGTGTTGACATGCCTGTCATGAGCGCTCTTCTTTGCTCTCGAAGAGTTTTCAACTTCCATCATATTGGCCATGTTGGAGTTGGACTTGACACTCTTGCTCCTTGCTCGATTCTCTTCCTCAACATTGAGCTTGAATAATAGAGCCTCCAAAGTCATCTCCTTATTCTTAAACATTAGATAGCTCTTAAATTTTTTCCATGTTTTAGGAAATTTGTGGATTACTGTAGCCACTAGGAATGCTTTACTCAATAACATCCCTTCTGCTTTGATCTCATTGATTAGAATCTGAAACTCTTGGATTTGAACCGTCACAAGTTTTGAGTCATTCATCACATAATCAAGGAATCGGCCCACTATGAACTTCTTGGAACTGGCACCTTAAATTTTATACTTTCGATCTAAGGACTCCCATAATTCCTTAACAGTTTTTGACTCATTAAACACAGAGTACAACAAGTCATCTAGAGCATTCAGAATATAATTCTTGCACAAATAATCGGCATTCTTCCAATTATCAACTGCCATTAATTTCTGAGTGTCTGCATTCTCATCAGCAATTGAAGCTTTTTCAGTCAGGCATTTGGCCAGATTTAGAGTGGTGAGATAAAATACTATTTTCTGTTGCCATCTCTTAAAGTCAGCTCCTCCTCCAAACTTTCCTAGCTTGTCCACGTAAGACAACGGAACAATAGGAACACAAGGTATAGGAGCAACTTGTTTTTCAGTCGAAATATTTCCTGAAATAAGATCAATTCACATATTAGATCTTTATAATATTGACAATAAGAATAAATTAACAATCTAAACTTAATTCCCTTAAACATAGTGTATCGTGGGGCGGGGTCCTATGAGGCGCGCCCCTTGGTGGGGGTTGTAAGGGGCCGTGCCCCTTAGCGGATTCCTAGAGGCAGCGCCCCTAGGCGGGGGTCTTAGAGAAGTGCCCTCAGTGGAGACCAACCTTGCTTATAGCAAGTGCTTTCGAAGCCCAAAAGGCTGAACCATTCAACATTTCAAAGGTCAGCCGTGCACGGCTGCCTACAGTCTTAGCCAAACGAATCTCTTTTAAGCATCAAGCCACGCACGACTTACTTATGAAGAAACTGATAAATACACACAGAAAGAAAAGGGTTGACATCAACAGAAAAAGTGTCAACACAATCAGAAAAGGTGTCAGCACATACATCCAAGGTGTCGATACAAATAGAGAAATGTGTCAGCCCAACCAGCGAAGGTGTCGACACAAACAGCTTAAGTGTCGACACAAAAGAATCGAGAGATACAAACAGAGAAAGGTGTCAACCCAAATCGAGAAAGGTGTCGACACAAAAGAACCGAGAGATTCAAACAGAGAAAGATGTCGACACAAAAGAACAGAGAAAGGTGTCGACACAAAAGAACCGAGAGATTCAAATAGAGAAATGTGTTGACACAAAAGAACCGAGAGATTCAAACAGAGAAATGTGTCGACACAAATAGAGAAATGTGTTGACACAAAAGAATCTAGAAATTCAAATAGAGAAAGGTGTCGACACAAAACAAACGGGAGTTCAACTCAACACCAACAGAAGGAAAAGGGTCAACACCAATAAAAGAAGTGTCGACACAAGCAGCCAAAAGTGTCAACACAAATAAAAAGATGTCAACCCAAACAACCAGAATTCTCAAATTTTTGAACTGGCGACTGGGTGATTGCGGAAAGAAAACCACTGTGATTAGGATTATACAAAACATATTATTCAGAACAAGATATTGTTCCCTTACAGCAACGAAGATATTGAATACATAAAACCTTAGCATACTCACAGAATATGTTAAAAGTATAAACATGTATGTATGCGTTTTCTGTATGTATTTTTCAGGAAAAAAAAAAAAAGAAGATCCAAACCGAGCAAGTTTAAGAAATGAATCATTCTTAAGATTGTTAGAGAAATATAACAACACAATATATGCCCGGTGGTCCAGAAAATAAATGTTTATTAACTTTCAATGATTACAATAAAAAATAACATGAACAGAATATGCAAATCGAGTCCTGTAAACGCAGTTTCTTTAAAAATGATTCACTGCCTACCAAGGGTGTTGGAAGTTTCTCTACCGGTGTCACTCTCCCAGGATAAAACGGTTGACCCGAACGTTAGAACACCTCCAAAGATCAGCTACTCAACGTACCTTGTCTATCTTTATCTCTCTGACAACTTGCAATTGTAATTTGGTCTCTATCTCTCTCTTTCTCCACTCCTTGTATTCTAATTTTTACATTTACCTCTGTACATACCTCATATCACTGCAAAATACAATATGAGTTCTTATATAGAACTTCTCTCATGAAAGGTTACAAAATGATTGAATAGAGAAATCAATTGTTAATTGAATGGTATTGATTCTGAAATTCATTTACTAATTGAATGACCAATTGAATTGCCAATTGAATTCATAAATCAATTATAAAATAACGGCCAGAAATCAATTCTAAAAAATGGTCAATTGAATTCACTATTTTCAACAAAAATATTACTAAAATTACTGGCAGAGCTTTGCCGTAAGCCCCGTGATCTTCACTCGATTGCCTTTCTTACTGGCCTCATTATACAAATCAGTCTACCAATTGGAAAAGCTGCCAACTGATGCACTTTGTTGTGTAGGCAATCGTGAAAGAGAATAAAGCCAAATTAAGCTTGTATTGTTGTAGCGAAAAACCAAATGTTCCACTGTTTTCTCCTCATCACCACAATACGCACTTCGAATCAAACTGAATGCCCTTCTTCAATAAATTAATTAAGGTTTGTTGGCATAAGATTCTATAAGCACTTCCAGATAAAGAACTTGATTTTACCTTTGACTTGAATTTTCCATATGCACTTGAATGCCTTCTCCATAACTGTAGTATTCCTGAATTTACCAAAGCATCTCTTCTTATTTTGGCCCGTCTTCCACAATTATTCTTCCATCCACCCTTCTAATTTTTATGTAATTTTAACTATAAGTTAGACCACGCTAAATCATAACTGCCATTTGTTAGGCTATGTTTGATTTATTAAAATAACAATGGAATAGGATGATGGTTTCATTATTTCAATGTTACGTTGACCAACAAAATAATAGAATGCCAAATTCAATTATAACCATTCATCTATTTAATAGAATGGAAATTCTAATGTAGATGCCAATGAATTATCATTCTATTATTATACAGAATTATTCCATTAAACCAAACACTATCTTATCGTTCAACATGACAACATCACCACCCATTATCAATTCTATAATGTACTAAATTGTATTTGAACAACCCACTTCCTTCTCTTCATCTACTAGTTTCATTCTCATATTCCTCTCAATACCCTTCCATTTCCATCCCATCCCTCCCCTTTTCTATGCCACTCCATCTCCATCCCTCTCTTTTCCCCACAGCTACTCTATCTCCATCATTCCCTTTTGTAATGGCAATTTCATGAATTTTATTTGATGGAATTATTTAAAAATTCTGTTCACAGGTCGAATAAAACCAAAACAAGTTCTATTAAATGGAATTATACATAAAAATTCTTATTTCTAACTCATCAATTTTCTCCAATTTCAAAAAATTCAAACCTAATTAATTTATAAGTTTGTTTATTGGAAAAGAATATATGCTGGTCTTTTTTATCAAATAACATGATATGGATACTTGTCTTTCTTTTTTTTACTAAATTACAATTTGACGTGATTAAACAATAAAATGTTTTCCACTTCATTCTTCTAATAGTAATTTTTTATTTGTTATCCTAATTATCTAGTCATCATTATTTATCAGTTGTGAGGTTTTTGTAAAAAGAGCAAGGTTGCTAAATAAGTTACTTTTAACAGTCATGACATATTTTTGAGTTTATATAGTTAGGTTGTTTTCCCAAATATAAGTAAATAATTCTCGTACAAAATATTGCTCCAATCTAATCTAGGTGACGAGCAATTACAATTTGTGACACGGAATAAAATAACGAGTCTATCTTTGTTTGCCTCTTCACCATTAAGGATATAAGTTTACCAATGACCTTGTAACAGACTGACATCCTTTAACATATAGAAGGTTGAGGATTTAATTCGTAGTATGATACGAAGAGAATGAATTGAGGTTCATCAAATTAGAATTTTGTAGGACTAATGTTAATTATTGGGATTTTATCATTAATTTTCAAACACAATCGAAAGCAAATATTTACGCACAAAAATAGAAAATAATCAGCGCAAAGAACTGACGTGATTCGACACTAACCTACATCTACAAGTGAGAGGAAAAAACTCAACTATGTCAAATGTGAAAGAATGCAACAACTCTCTTCGTTCTACCACCTAACTTCTCAATTATTCTCCCAATAATCGTAGAGCTTCCATAAGTGTCCTACTTATAGGCACACAATAGAAACTCTCATCCCATAAATCCATTTAATTTTAAACCATATATAGATTGAATCTCTAGTAGGTTCATAGCCCCACCCTAACTCAATTACATATAAACCAAAAATAATAAAAATACGGGCCCCATAGAATATAAGACACTCTAGCCAGCAATCTTCACATTGCCTTAAATTCTGTAAACTGTTGAAAAAATCTATAATTTTTCATATAATATTATGCAGAATATTAATTATACAGGATCTTGAATCTAATACATCTCAAGAATAAAACTGAATATTAAGAACGTACCATTGGCGGCCATTGATAATCGACTAATCGAACAAACAAAGTCCTATACTTATAATCTTTAATTCTTGACTTACCTTCTTCGCTCTGTCTCTAATCTTTCAGAATAACTGTATACTATAATTGATGAAAAACTAATCATTATAAGAGTGATTATTCTGTCTTTTATAGAGAAGAAAAGAGGGCCCAGAAGCTAACTCTTAGAAGGATTCCTATTCATCAACGATTTCTTTCTTATCTTAAAAGAGTTCTTTCTCAAGTTAAATACTAATAGATGAACCATATCCGTGATTAGTTTATCAATAATTTATGGAATTCAAATGCAATTAAAATATGTAAAACCTTAAGGCTAATGGGCCACCAAAAAGTCCACGGGTTTACCATTATCCCACTTGGCCCATTAAGTCTATTGTGATGCAAGGTGTATTTTATTTTCTGAAATATGCATTTGATTATTTTATTTTGACTCGTTGGAATTTACACATAAAACTTTGACACGTGATCACGAATTTTTCAAAAATTAGCCAATAGATTCATACTAATAAAAAATTATAATACAGTGATTAATTTAGACCACCAATGTGAGTCATAGCGGTTATGTAGCATCTATATCATATTTCCTTCTATGTACCACAACATTGATAATCATCACTAACCCAGTTCATAATAAAAAAATACAAAAATAAGTTATATAGCCTAAAACGGCCCCTGTTATTTATCTTGTCAAGATTTTCCTGTTTATCAATCATCCAACAGAATATGTGCACACATAACTGGATACAGGAAAACGCAGACACAAACTTTTATTACTCAAAAAATATAAAGTCAAGTACAAGAAACCACCTAATAAAAATTTTAATCATGCTTATTACATATTATTCAAGAGACCCATCCTAATAACATGTTCTTTATAAATTTTGGGTGACAATCCCTTTGTCAATGGGTCTGTAATCATAAGGATGGTGCTCAAATTCTCAATTGACACTTACTGTTTATGGACTCTTTCTCTAACGACCAAGTACTTTTCCTCCATGTGTTTCGAACCATAAAAGTACTTTACATTCTTAGATAAAAACATTGCTGCGGAGTTATCACAATATATCTTCAGCGGCTTAGCAATTGGGTCGACAACACCGAGCCCAAAGATGAAATTTTGCAACCATAAAGCATGACTTGTACCCTCAAAGCATGCCACAAACTCAGCCTCCATCATGGATGAAGCAATAATGGATTGCTTCACACTCTTCCATGAGATTGCCCCACCAGCTAGTAGAAAGAAAAAAGTTGATGTAGACTTTCTACTATCGGGACAACCAGCAAAATCTGAGTCCGAGTATCCGATCACATCTAAATGATCTGATTTTCTATAAGTAAACATATAGTCATTTGTTCCTTGAATATATCTCATAACTTTCTTTACTGCCTTCCAATGCTCAATGCCAGGGTTGCTTTGGTACCGACTCGACATGTCAACTACAAAACTAATGTCTGGCCTAGTACAGGTCTGAGCGTACAGTAAGCGTCTCACTGTTGATGCATAAGGAATGTTATTCATCTGTTTCTTTTCTAAGTCATTCTTTAGATATTGACTTTCATTAAATCTATCACCCTTTACAATGGGTGCATCACTGGCTGAACAAAGCTACATATTAAATCTCTCAAAAAATCGATCAATATACCATTTCTGAGACAATCCTAGCAATCTTCGAGATTGATCCCTAAAGATCTCTATGCCAATAACATAAGTTGCCTTACCCATATCGACTATTTTAAAGTTTTTAGCGAGATAATCTTTAGTTTCATACAGTAAACTAAAATTATTACTGGCTAGCAAAATATCATCCACATAAAGAACTAAAATAATAAACTTACTCCCACTAACCTTCAGATATATACACCGATCAACAGTATTTTCTTTAAATCCAAAGAAGGTAATGGTATCATTAAACCTTAAGTACCATTGTCTACAAGCTTGTTTAAAATCATATATAGATTTTTTCAATTTGCAAGCTAAATGTTCTTTTCCTTTCTTTGCGAATCCTTCAGGTTGTTTCATATAAATTTCTTCACCCAAACTACCATTTAAAAAAGTGGTTTTCACATCCATTTGATGTAGCTCCCAGTCATAATGAGCTACAAGAGCTATGATGATTCTAAGTGAGTCTTTCTTTGACACTGGAAAGAAAGTCTCTTTGTAGTCAATGCCTTCCTTTTGAGTGAAACCTTTGGCCACTAGTTTGGTTTTAAATCGTTCGATATTACCTTTTGCGCCGCGCTTGGTCTTAAAGACCCATTTACACCCGACTTTTTTACAATTATTAGGCAATTCGACGAGATCCCAAACACCATTCTAATCCATTAATTTCAACTCTTCATTCATAGCATCGATCCATTTAACAGAATCATCACTATTCATGGCTTGTGAAAATGAAATCGAGTCTTTCTTAATCCCGATATCAAAATCAGATTCCTGTAGATACACCACATAATCATCTGAAATGGAAGGTCCTCTTTCCCTATGAGATCTTCTCAATACTGCCGATTGTGGTGGTTCTACAACATGTTCAATGACGATATCCTCATGAAGTGGTAAATCATTTCCTATATGTTGTTCAGTCTCCTCAACATGTTGAGAAATTTGAGGAGCAACAATTTCTCGATCAGAAAAGATGGTTGGGATGTCCACTCTTACTTCATCGAGATTTACCAAACTTAATTTCTCACTCCCACTAATTTCTCTATTCTCTAGGAATCTGGCATTACCGGTTTCAACTATCCTCGTATTGTGATTAGGACAATAAAATTTATACCCTTTAGACTTGTCTGGATAACTAATAAAATATCCTGTTATTGGTCTAGAGTCTAACTTTCTTTCTTATGGGTTATAGATTCTAGTCTCTGTTGGACAACCCTAAACATGTAAATGTCTCAAGCTAGGTTTTCTACCAGTCCACAACTCAAAAGGAGTAGTTGGGATAGCCTTACTAGGAACCCTATTTAAGACATACATAGCGGTTTTTAATGCTTCTCCCCACAATAAAATATGTACATTTGATGAACTCATCATATTCCCAACCATTTCCATAACTATACGATTACGTCTCTCAGCAACTCCATTCTGTTATGGCGTACCAGGTATTGTGTATTGAGCACGGATACCTCACTTTTCTAAAAATTTGGCAAATGGGTTGGAATTTTGGCTCGACTCATTATACCTACCAAAATATTTACCATCTCAATCTGACCTCACTATTTTATCTTTTCTATCTAATTATCTCTCAACCTCAGTTATGTACACCTCGAAGATGTCAACGGCTTGAGATTTTTCTTGAATTAGATACGCATACCCATAACGTGAGTAATCATCAATAAAAGTGATAAAGTATTTTTCTCCATTAAAGGAAAGAACAGAATTTTTGCAAATATCTATATGAATTATTTCAAGAAGCTCATTACTTCTTGTGGCATCTTTCTTGGAGTACTTGGTTTACTTTCCTTTTATGCAATTCACACATATCTCAAAATTAGTAAAGTCTAGGTTTTTCAAAATCTCATTCTTCACAAATCTTTCAATTCTATTTCTAGAGATATGCGCCGGTCGTTTATGCCACAAGATTGAAGATTTTTTATTAATTTTGCCACATTTTAAATCAATATTTGAATGCAGGGTTATTAAAGATTATGCAAATTCATGATTCAAGGCAATTTGATATAATCCATCATATAAATTACTAAAATTAACTTTTATTGAATTAAACATCAAATTAAGTTTTTCACAACCAAATAAAACTGAATATCCTGAACAATCTAATCTAGTTAAAGAAATCAAATTTTTAGAAATTGAAAGAATATATAAAATGTCTCTTCTAGATCCATCTGATGATCTGTCTCTAAGATTAGGCGATAGGTACCAATAACTGTCACATCGGCTTTGAGACGGTTCCCTATATAGACAAATATTTCACTTTCCTTTGACTTCTGGGTTGAAAGATATTCCTGTAAGGAATTTGTAATGTGAGTCATGGCTCCAGAGTCAATCGACCAAGTATTAGATGGTACTTCAGCAAGATTTGATTCATAACATAAAAAAGAAAGTTTATTACCTTTCTTTTCTAACTTGGTTTTACGCTTGCTGCAGTCCTTCTTCACATGTCCATTCATGCCTCAAAAATAGCACTTTACTGTGAAGTTGTTATTTTCATGAGCCTGATTGTTACCTTTTCTAGGTCCATTCCATTTCTTGGGTAGATTTCTCTTTGATTTTCTAAACTTTTCTTTTTCTGTATAGCTCATTGAGCCACAGCCAGTGCCATGTGATGTCATTCCCCTCTCAATCTTACTTCATTCTGAACACACATATTAGTCAACTCATTCAAACTCCACTTATCCTTATTAGTGTTATTGTGAATTTTGAATGGGCCAAATTATGTAGGAAGTGAGTTGAGAATAAACTGAACAAGGATTGACTCATCCACATGCATCCCTAAAGCACCAAGCTTTGCAGCTTTATCAGACATATTAAGGATGTGATCTTGAACTTCTCGATTGCCATAATATTTTATTGTTGTTAATTCAACCATTAATGTGCCTGCAAGTGACTTATCAGCATATCTAAAACGATCTTTCACAGCCTTTAAGAATTCTAATGCATTAGAAGTCTGTGGTAGAGATGTTTTGACATTATTTGCCATAGTCATCCTCATGAACATCAGACTAAACATGTTCGATAGTTCCCAGGAATTGAAATAGCATACTTGTTCTTTACTGCTGTCATCAGTGATTTCAGCAGGCTTTTCAATAAGTAATGCCATGTTAATATCCAAAACTCCCAATGTGAATCGAACATGCTCATTCCATTCTGAAAAATTTGAGCCAATAAGAACTGGAACACTGGATGCATGAGAGTGCAGCGAAATATAAACAGTCACTGAAAAAAATAGGGCAATGCTTATGTTAATGCTTTGAGTTTAAATTTGGTAATGATGAATTAGTTATATCACATCGATTCCTCATTTGGACGAAATCTAGGTATATCTATTATTCACTCATTAATTAAGTGCAAGAATATCACTTATGTAGGTCTAATTAATTTATGCAATTTATTAATTAATCATGTTACCTTTGGTTATTCAAAGTTAACTAATTAAATTACATAAAATATTTTATTCTACCCATATTAGAATTATTTAAATGTGACTCTCCTTTGGGTTAGTCCAATTCCCTTAATTATAACAGCTATTGAGAATATTATTAACTTAAATGTTACCTTTTTTAACAAACTTTTATGTAGTTCTATATTTATAAGTTTTATAAATTTATGTCACTTTGGTGGCTACTAAATTTACAATTCCCTTAAATGTAAAAACTAACTAATAATATTCTCCATTTATTTTATTTTATTTGGTTATTCTTTAATTTAATCACAATTTTATTAGAAATAAATTTACATAATTTCTATTATTCTTTTATGTGATTAAAAAAAACTTTCAATGACCATAAAAAAATAATAATACTTGCATGTATATAAACAAGTACACGTTACTATTATTTAATGCCAAATTATCAATATCACCGTAGCACAAGAATTAGGTTACTGATATATCAAAAGAAGACGTGATTTGAGATATTTCAAGTAGATCAATATTCCTTGCCGCGGCATTGAAGGATTTCTGAATCTACTCTTTTAATCTTTTTTTTAAATAAATAAATTAGCCAAAATTGCAAAGAATTATAATCGATAATTAATTTTGTAACCAAAAGCACAAAAGATATTAGATCTTTTATTCCATGTGATTAGTGATTACATATTGAAATTTACAGATGGCATGCCTCTCCCATTAATCATACTATGTATAAACTTATATGTAAAAAATGTCCTTACACATATATTACAGAGAGCAATTGAAAACTAAAAACATATAATATACCAAAATAATGATTACGGAGCAAATCAACATAGAAGTCTAAATTTTTTTTTAAAACTATTGTATACAATGGATTCTCTGTAAATATATATATATATATATATATATATGACTTTATCGACTTATAATCATAATCATGAATCATGATCACTATTGCCCTAATATGGATAAAAATTGCTATGACAGTACTTCATGAAACCCATGCTTTCACATTATGAAAAATAGAACCCTTTTCTACGATTCTATTTCTCAAGCAATACAACAGATTTTAACACATTATATCATGAAATAATTATGATTAAAATATTAGAAGGCATGTAAGCATTATATGAACATTGATGATCACAAGAACTTAAATCGTAGAAAACTGTATGTACATTATTATTTTATTTTAAGATGTATTGATTCAAAAACTCGGCTATGATACTAACTGTTGAAAAAATTTATACTTTTTCACTTAATATTATGCGAAATATTAACCACACATGATCTTAAATTTAATACATCTCAAGAATAAAACTTAATATTAAAAACGTACCATTGGCGGTTATTGATAATTGACTAATCGAACAAACAAAGTCCCTTACTTGTAATATTTAATTCTTGACTCACCTTCTTCACTCTGTCTCTAACCTTTTAGAATAACTGTATACTATGATTGAAGAAAAACTTATTATTATAAGGGATGATTATTCTATCTTTTATAGAGGAGAGAAGAGTGTTCAGAAAATAACTCTTAAAATGATTTTCTTCTTATCTTAAAATAGTTTTTTTTCAAGTTAAATACTAATAGATGAACTATATCCGTGATTGACTTATCAATAATTTGTGAAATCCAAACGCAATTAAAATACGTAAAAATATGAGGTTAATGGGTCACCAAAAAGCCTACGAGTTTAACATAAATCACCCTAAAAATAACTAGCATTGATATCAAGTCTATCGTTGATGTTGATTTGACTGTTGTTGTCAAATTGTCATACCCAAATATTATAACTCGCACCACTGCATCGAGGTGCCTACACCACTACAACTCCCTTCTTTCTTTTCTTTTTTACCTCTATTAGTTAATTCGGACCGAGTCCCATAGCCATCCCCTTTTGGGTGTATATGTTTTTGCTGATACTTAATTAATTGCATTTGTGTTTTCTATACCAAATGTTGGATTTGGTTAGATTGATTTTCTTTTAGGCTTCATAGATAACGTCGGCCTAAAAATCTTGGTTAAATAAGTGAAGTCATGATTGAGAATTGAGTATTTTTTTAAAAATAAAAAATTGAACTTCCTTACCAATTAGCTATAAAGGCTATAAAAAAAAAAGCTAAGTTGTTTAATAATTTAATATTTTATTAAAAATATAAATAGTTTGATAACTGAGATTTTTGTCCTTTTATTTTTGTATTAAAATATTATTATTATTTTTCTTTAATATATACTAAAAATAACTTATAATATGTAAGAAGACTAAGTTTTTAAAACAAGTATTTTTAATTTTCAAACAATTTAAATGAGTTAATTTATTATATATATATATTTTTGTGTAAATTATATTTGGGCCTATTTTTTGAACTTGTTTTGGGATAAGAAGTCCTATTTACTTGTTAATTATATTCTAAAAGATTTTATTTTTAAACGCTATTAATAACATAGATAATTTTACCCATATTTCATAAATATAATATGAGTAATTAAAATGAGTGATAAATACACTTTTAATGATGTGTTTAATTAGTTTTGTACTTAAAATTT
>JAOTRH010000008.1:4420990-4457615 GCA_034768845.1 Heliamphora exappendiculata | reverse complement strand
AAAAAGGAAATACAATCATATTTGTAAAATCTACTGATAAAAGTTTTTTTTTTCATATAATTTTTGTATTGTATTTTTTTGTGGCCATTTATGGGTATTAATTTCATGACCATTGAATACGTGCAAGTTATATATGCATTTTAATTACATCTAAGTATTAAGCTTAATATATAGCTGAGTAATGCATTATAATTTTAATTTTATCACATTTTCTTATTTTAGGATTGAGAAGGGGTACTCCAGCAGCTAATTTTGGATCACAAAGTTGAAAGTATCGTTTGGTGCAATTTTTTGACTTGTTTTTGCAGGTGGGTGTCCTATTTCATAGAAATAGAAATTAAAATAGTATATTTATGCTATACTGAGCAAATACTATAATATAACTGTTATTTTAATTAAAGTATGTGCTTTGTTGAAATATTATTTCAAAATGGATCAAGATGTTACAAAAGTATTTGGAAAAAATAATTTTGATGGTTTAAGGATATGCTATTGTTGTTTGGATGCTTAGGAGATTATTTAGTATTTGGATGCTTGATTGTGCATCATTTTCTTCTTACTGTACATAAGGATGGTATATAAATTGTCTATCTGAATGCACACAGATAAAGTATATAAATTGTTTGTTACTGTACACAACATGGTAGATAAATATGCGATCCTATCGTGGGGTCAGAACGGTACCGTTAACAACTCATGAATGTGAGGTTAAACAGCCCTTTGGCATAGTTGATGGATTCAGGTTTATTATTATGAAATGTGATATTTAAAAATATTATTCTATGAAGTTAAGAAAGTTACAAGTAGTGATATTTGTGAAATCACTTTTCTCTATTGTGAGATTATGCTGAAAAATTTATGTTAAATTAAAACTGTTCTTGATTCATAATTGTTTCTCAATTATTTTTTTTTATTTTTGCTTCTATGAATAGTAACACTCGCTAAATTTTTTAAGTTGCTTGATAGAGTTCTGGTTCACTACAAGATGTCCTAAATGACTATATAACCAGGAGTTGAAGGAGTTAGAGTCAACACCTTGTACATGTTTTTTTTATTTTTGTAAATCGTGTAAATATGTACATATTGCTTAGAACATATATTGACTCGTGGAGTTTCTAACTCGATAAAATAATAATTTGTTATTTTGCAATATTAATTGTGAAAACCTATTTATTTTATAATTATTTTCTTTGTGACATTCCTTAGGTTGGGGTGTTACATAATTGTACATTGAGCATGCTTATATAAGTTGTTAGGATCCTATTGACATTCGGCTCACATTTTTTGTATAACCGTTTTTCTGGTACCGATGGTGAACCATGCTATGAAAAAAATTATCATGCTTTGGTCCTTTTATTTTGGGTGTTTGTAGCTATGAATCGATGTATTTTTTGTGAATTGTATTGTGATATGTAGATTCAAGTCAGATGTTAATAGAACCACGTAATTATGCACCTTACTATGAACTTTTGAACTATGTTGAGTTGTAAGACTCTAAAGTCGTAAATATTATAGTTTTGGAAAGAATAAAAACATGTATGATCCTCGTGGAAGGTTTTTGACTATAGATTTTGGGTATGTTATGACGTTTGGAATTGATTTTAAGAGGTTTTCTTGAGCTTAATCATGGTATTTTTATCGAAATTGGTTTTGTTAAAAAAGAGGAAAGGGCATTTAGGACCAGACCGATCGATAAGTCCTTAGACCGATCGAGCGGTATTTGGGATCTCTCGATTTCTCTACTGCAGAGAGGAGATATTACGAGCAGTATAAGACCGATCGAACGATCTGTCTGCCGGAGATATTTTTTACTCCTTGTTTTGATCCTATTTTCAAATTTGTGGATCTCTTTCATGCTTAAACCACTTTTTGGGATTTTTTCTGTTTTTAAAATGATGTCCAGAGGCTCATGTTGGTTGCATTAAATTCTTATTTTGGATTTTATCTTTGATTAAAGGGAGTTTTGGTTATAAGAAATGTTGTCACTGGGTTATTTGTGGGTTTCTTCGTTATTTTAGTTTGGTGGTGTGACAAGAAAACTTGAAATTGTGATATTGCTTGCAATTGGAAAACCACTTCTTGGACCTCCATTGTTATTATTGTTCGTAACTGAAGAGGCGAGCTTGTTTTAATAAAAGAGCTAAGTGAGTCTCTATCTCCTATATTTTGCAAGGCGAAGCCTTAGTCGTTAGGAAGCTTGTTTTATGGTAACGTCTTTTCAACCGTTCATGTGGTCAAACTATTATATTTTTTGGCTACTCTCGTTGAGTTGAGCCATAAAATTATATTTTTTCTTGATCAAAATATAAAAAAATAAAAATAAATAAAAATAAGTTAATAAATCAAATTTTACGTTACGTATTTTAATTTTAGTAAACTTTTTATATCTTAATCAATATATTTTTTTTATTTTTTTTATTCTTCTCATCGAGATAATTGAAAAGGGTAAATAAAATTTAGTCAGATGATAAAAAAAATTCAAAAAAAAAAAAACAATTTTGAAATTTAACCCATACAGTGGAAAAGACAAATGATGTTAGGTGTAAATGCTATGGAGTATGAAGGATATGAATGTTAAGGAGGAACTAGCAATTTCATTGTCCTCTTAGACTATGTTTGAAGTCCTATATTAAAAGACTGGACAAGATAATTTATCCAAAATGGCTATTTATCTTATGTTTATTTACTAAAATGGTTGCTGGCCTAATTATTCGGAAAGACTCTCAATCTCATAAATTGAGAGATAACAAATTCCATAAGGGAGGAAGGATACTGCGTATGGGTATTTAATGCAAGGGGTATGGAATTAAATATGAAATGGCCTATTTATCCTCAAATATAAATTGAAATTGCAACTCCTAAATATTTTTGTCGTGTCCATCCACCATACTCGATAGCTGAGAAGATCTGGTTTCCACCGGTAGACGTCGCACGCTATCGGCAGTGCTCTTTCGACCTGAGACAACAATCAAGGCCAATATGTGTAGGGTCCTTTTAGAAAAAAATAATTAATAAATACTAAAAAGGCAAAATATGTAAAATAATCAGAAACACATAACAGAGAAAGAGATGGTTAGGTGAAGAAGAAAGCTAGCCGTAGTCGAAATATCTAGCAGTATGAATAATCTGAATCAGAGTGTGGATTGTAATGCCTTAGAAGCACAGCTATCCTCCTATTTATAACCGTCAGGAGGAGTTATTAGGATTAGAATATGACTTCTAAGAAATCTAATCAGTTCATGAAAAGTAAATTTCGGAGACCAAGAGATCTTATCCAAGTATTTATGGATTATCAGAATTAGAGTTCTACTCCAATTAGACCAGGTTAACCAAGAGCGCCCAGAGGGTACCCGACCCACTTGGGTAAGGCATCCAACCCACTCGGGTCGAGTGACTCCGGGTCACTCGAGTCACTCGAGTAGGCGGGTTCCAAGGGTATCCCATGGTGTGATAAACCATTTCCTTAACTACCAAGCCACATGTATCCCAACGCTCGTGCATGGTGGTACTACCATAGTCTCCATCTATCTCTAGGACGTTCTTTCGATTTTTAGAGAAATCTATAATCATATAGCATGTGCTATATTTTGGCTATTTAGTATGTGTTGAACCACATAGTTTGTGCTATGTCATCATAGTTAGGTAGTCAGAGCTATACTCACAATCTGTGCTGTCTTCATGGCTTGTGCCATGGCATATAATCACATAGTCAGAGCTACTCACAGTATGTGTTGTCTTCATGGTCTGTGCCATGGCCATATAGTCATGTAGTCAGAGCTACTCACAGACTGTGCTGTGCTTCATAGTCTATGTTATGGAATGTCTTCATTTGTAGTCAATGCTACGCTTCAAAGTTTGTGCTATGGAATGTCTTGTGCTTCTGTGCGATGAGTAGCAATATTAGCTGGCCAAGCTACTAGGGGTCCCAACAGCTCAGATCTCTAGTAATTCGAGTAGGTTAAGTCTGGGTCTTCTTGTAACTTGAGTAACTTGGAATTGTATGTCCGATTTACTGATGGAGTAAAATCGGCCCACTCGAACAACTCGGGTTAATCGAGTAACTCGAGTGGGCGAGGTCTTTTAGTCCTCTCAACTTGGTTTTGCTTTATTGATTAGTTTAGGTCAATAAGTCTATGACTCAAATACTTAACCCTCTTCGTTGTTCATATTCGAGTCACTAGTGGAATGAGTAACTTGTGTCATCACCCGAGTACCTAGGGTTAGAGTAGTCGACACCAATTAAGTAGAAGAATTGTACCCAAGCTATTGGAGGGGTGACTAGCTCTGGTCATGACTGACTCGAGTTGTTGAGTGAAAGTATTATACCCGAGTTACCAATGACTCGAGTTATTGAGTGAAAGTATTGTACCCGAACTACTAAAGGGCGAGTAGTTCAGGTCATGACCCGAGTATCTTGGGTCGAAGTAGTCGATACTTGTTTGAGCGATTTGGCTACTTTACTCTCTTTAAATGACAAATAAGTTTCACATGACTGGTATTCTCTCGCTCTTTCTACTGAGCACAGGGTCAAGTCACTTACTCTGAGTAACTCGTTATTGATATACTCAGATTTTGATAGCCCATTTTATTTCGGTCATCTACAGTATCCTCATTAGATCTGGTTTCTACTATCTTATTCAAATCCTCTTCGTTCTATTCAAAGTGTTTTCAATTTCTAATTTCTAATTTTCAATTTCGAATTGTGATACACAACCACGCTACAATAGAGATCAGAAATATTCTTCTTCTTATTCTCAAAGAAGGAGAAGAGATCGAGTTGAATTGCGAGTACCAAAGTAGGAGAAAGAGATACGGCTTTTGTTTTTGATCATGAGGCAAAGATTTATTAACTTCTTTTCGCGGACTCTATGAATGAAAAACAAGTAAAAAACTTCATATGCATGCATCTATGCTTGTACGAATTCGTAAGCATTCAACGGAACAATTTATTACTCTATTTGGTTAAATCTTACTTAGCGAGGTGACCAATTCTCTTTAAATTTAGAAAAAAAAACATGATAGAAAGTCAGAGACAGAGAGCCTGTGTTTATTATAGAAGCGATAGATATACTAGTCAAAGGATGCTTAAACATAGAGGCCTCAATCGCTCTCAACATCAAATGGATTTAGTGAGAGGTAGTAATGTAACATGCATTGAACAATTTTGAATAAATTGTCGTTTTATGCGTTTATGTCAAATCATCCAAATAAGTGTGGGGTTGAGGTCTTCAAATTATGTATATGTTGAGGAGAAGGTTTCCATTTTCGTCAACATTTTGGAACACTTAAAAATTCAAAACTTCAAGCACAACTACTTTAGATATGGGGAGACTATAAGTTGGCACTTCAATGATGTTTTAAGGACTATTTTGCGCCTTCATGGTGAACTACTTAGGACCTTTGATCCTATTACTGCAACATGCACCGATTTTAGGTGGAGATGCTTTCATGTAATGTCACATAGCCAACCTAATATGCCTCTTTTAATTTGTAATTGTCATCATAAGAACCGATTTATATTAACAACATTTATTGTGATTTTGGAATTATTTTGGAGCACTAGATGACACCTATATTAGAGTCCATGTTTGGGAGGTTGATAAAGCCCATTATAAGACACGAAAAGGGGGACATTGCTACTAATGTATTGGATTAATTATGCTTACTAGATATGAAATTCATTTATGTCTTGTTTGGGTGGGAAGGATCTGTAGGCAATTCTAGAGTTTTGAGAGATGCCATTATGTGACCTAATCGATTGAGGGTTCTATTTGGTAATAGACAACGTTCAATTTTATATGCATCATGTTTTATGCATGGAATCTATTTTTCCTAACATTTAGTAGTGATGCACAAGGTACTATTACCTAGTGGATGTTGGGTATAAAATTGTCAAGGATTCTTAGCCCATCTCGAGAACAACATTACCCCTTGTCATTGTGAAGAGAAGGTGGAGCTCCTATAAACCACATAGAGTACTTCAACATGAAATATGCATATGCATGTAATGTCATTGAGAGGACCTTTAAATTGTTGAAAATGATATGGGCTATTCTGAGGAGATTCATTTTGCCAAATCATAACCCAAAATCGTATTTAACTGCTTGTTACTTGTTGCATAATCTCATTAGCGGAGAAATGAGAGTAAATCCTCTTAAAGCAACCATTAACTAAGAAATAACAACTTAAGCACCAACAGAAAACGATTACATTGACCCCTTTAAAACTTCAAACAAGTAGACTCAATGGCAAAATGCAATGGTGGCTTAGACGTACGAGAAGTGGATAGCTACTAGGGGGGACAAAGGTAGAGGAATGTTTTCACTATTGTTAGATGTTTGTTGATATCGATTTTCATGTATCGTTTACCAATTTTTAGCATTGCAATAGTGCAATGAAAGTTAATTTACTGTCTTCTAAGTCCATGGGTCAACGACATTGCTTTTTGGGATTTTTTAGATTTGTTGATTTTAATGCTGAGATCTGAAATTCAAGTTTCTATCAATGTTGTCATTGGTTTTATGTTCCATTTATTCGAAAAGGCTTGGGAAGACTAATTGTGCATAGTGCAGAATTTTTACTACTTTTTTATTTTCGTGACCTACGTATATATATTTAAAAGTTAAGAATTGTTTTATTCTTTATTTTTACCATTCTCCCTTTTCTAATTGATCAACTCTTAGCTCTTTTTATTTTAAATCTAATTTCTCTCCCCCCTCTTTCTTTCATATTCAGCGTTTTTTCTTTATCAAGAAAAATTAGCAAGAGTCAAGGATGTTTTTAACCAAAAAAGAGAAAAAATTAAAAATAAAAATTTTGATCAAAAGATTATAAAATGTTATTAAAGACAAAAAATAAGAAAAATAAAACAACCCAATAAGCTAGTATCCCAAACTAGGCCTCTGCATAAATATGATTAATACTATATATTTGTTAATTTACACATATTTTTTATGCTTTTAATTTGAATTAAAATACGCTTAATAAAAATTATTAATGATATTAAAAAAAGAAAAATTTAGGATTATGTCCTCTTTTTGATAATAAAATTAGCTTTAGACATATTCAATTTTTTTTATTAGAATTAGTCCCGTCTCAATTTTAATTTTCTAAAATACCCTTTAATTATATCTTTAAAAGTTTTTTTTGACCAAATTTCTTCTTAAGAGGGAATCAAGAATTCCGCCTTATATATCTCTCCTAAAATCTTTCCAAAAATCTTTTTCCAAAGTCTCACGACATAATCACCACAATCTTAGCTCTGTTGCTACTTTTATACTCCGTCGTTGTCTTCATCCTCGACGTCGGCGTTGTCAACCATGGCATCGCTGTCATCCTCTTTTGCCATTACCGTCAGCATCCCTTACCAACTAATGCATGTATCATGTGAACTTTGTAGTGCATTTTCAATGATCTTGTATCTCATATGTAACTGATACATGTATTAGATAAGATACTTTTTGCCTAAAAACGTTTAAAAGAGAATCGTATGAAAAGTTCATGTCAACCATTGTTGCAGCCGTATAGCTTCCATAGTTGCACAACAATACTAAATGATTTTCCATTCTAGACAACCTCATAAAAGAACCTACAATAAAAAACAAATATTAGTAGGAGTTAGAGTCATACTGATATGTATAACAGATACAATTATTATTTTAAAAAATAATTGTATATTTTAACTGATACATTTATCAGTTTTAAGTGGTTCGTTAAATTTTCATTAAATGAATTGCATTTTGTAATGATAAATGTATCAGTACAAATATTTGCAGTAATATAAATACAAATTAATAAAATAATAAAATACATACCAGTGAATTCGGATGAGTCTTTTCGATCAAAACTTGAAGAAGACTTTCACTTGCGCAAAATGTCAATGAGCAAAACGGCTCATGTAATGTGAGAATCTTCATCAATGATAATTTGTCATGAATCACAAAATAAATAGAAATTTATTCAAAATCAAAAAATTGTGAATATCATTATGCAACGAAAAAAGAGAAGTTAAATCTCTATTATTACTGAATATTCAATTTTTATGAAGGGGAATTAAAACTCTTTCCACATCCGAATCAATGATATATTTCATCATATTTGGTTATGTACCTGCCAGTTAAAATGTAGGATAATTAAAATTATTTTTATTTAAATAGTGGGTAGTTATCAAGTCAATACTATTATGTAATTGTATTCGAAATCAAGAGAGATTACATGAAATATTACATCCGGTTAATAAAAGGTATTTTAAAAAAAAAAATTATTAACTTTTTAAAAAAAACTAAATCCTAAACACGAATAATGGTATGACTAAAACTCTTATAATTTTCTTAAAATGAACTAAAACTCAATTAATTTTTAAAAAATATTTAAAAACAGTGAAATTATTGAATTTTTTAAATATAATATATTATTACATTTAATAATTCTAAAAGTTATTTATTATTCAAAATCAATTTATAATTAAATTATATTTAAAATACTTTTAAACCTAAATAATTACCAGATATAAATAATTTAAATCACGCCGATGTGATCGGACTGTTGAGGAGAGAAGCCCGTCTCCATCCAAAGAGACCCAACTTCCCACGAGACACCTTCGAACCTTCGCCTCGAAAAGCGCCCCACAGACTTCACTTATCGTGGCATTCTGGTAATTCCGATCGCGAGCAGAGATCTGTTTGCGGTCAACGATTTGTACCCTATCTTCTCCACAAAGGCTCTCTTTCGCCCCCAAACTTTCTCTCTCTAGGGTAACGTCTCTCGCTTCCTTCCTTCCTTCAACTCTCATGCCATGGCAGACAAGTCCGCAACGTTCGAAGCGAACCACGTAGAAGACGATGAGGCCTCCAATGCCAACAATAGCAACAACCACGGCTGGCAAAAGGTCACGTACGCTAAGCGCCAGAGGAAGGTTCCGGCAAAGCCGTCGGATTCCGGCCTGGTTCAGGCAAACGGTTCTGCCGGTGGTGGTGCTGATAAGGTTTTCCGGTCGCTCGAGAAACATTCGGAGGAACGTCGCCAGAGGTCAGAGGCTCAGAGAGCAGCGATCGCTGCGCAATCCGAGGCTCCGGTGAGATGGAAGCCGCGATCCGACGATGAAGGTGATGATAGCGATGTTGAAGCGGCTGATGGTGTGGTTGATAACGGAGCTGACGATGAGAAGAAGGCGAAGCCGAAGAAGCTCAAGAAGCCGAAGGTCACGGTTGTGGAAGCCGCGGCGAAGATCAACGAGGCTGATCTGGCGTCTTTTCTTGTTGATGTTTCGGTGAGTTTCGTTAATGATAAGAATTTTCGAAATTGAGGTGATGGATTCATTGGATGCATATTTGACATGATCTTTTTTTTTTCCATGTTCTTGCAGGCATCATATGAATCGCAACAGGAAATACAGCTGATGCGATTTGCTGATTATTTTGGTCGCGCATTTTCAGCTGTGAGTGCGTCTCAATTTCCATGGACAAAGCTGTTCAGGGATTCAACGGTTGCGAAGATTGCTGATGTAAGTTCGCTTCTGGTTAATAATTTAATTTGTTTATTCAATTCATTGGAGATCTTAGCATATAAATTCGAACCGATCTGTATTTTGAAATTCAATGCCTGCAATGACTTAATACGCCATAGCAACCCATACCTGCCATCCTGCTATCGTTATGTTGAAATGTGGCAGACTTCTTGATGGTCTGTGAACTGTTCGGTTGCCAAAACCACTACTCCTCATTTATGCTCTAATATGGTTTTTGCAGCAAGTCTTATTATATGAATGTAGACATTTCAATGATGGTTGCAATATAATGAACATTTGGAAAGTGGACAAATTTTGAATTGTCAGTCCCCATTCTCTGTCTTTCATTTTGGCGAGGATTTGCATTTCTTTTAGTAGCTTCTCACGTATTGATGAAATTGTATCATCAGGCTTCAAGCCAAGGTAAAATTGCTTAGAAAAATTCTGAACTGTTTTTTTTTTTTGGAATAGTGCTTAGGAAGACTTTGAATTCTGAACATAGCAGTCCTATTAAAATGAAGTTGTGGTGGCATTTTCAATTTTACAGTCTGGTTCATGGATCATTATTATTATTTTTAAACAAGAAGTTACTCATGGGTTTTTTGTTTTATTTACTTTGAATTGAGGCTCTAAATTATCCATATCACTTCTTGTAGACACTCTTTGGATTGTTTTAGTTGTAAGGACTAAGGAGTTTGTCCATTGTCCATTTTCATGGATTGTTTTATTCACGTCGAATATTTTCTTTTTATGTACATTGCTTGCTTGCGTGCAGTTTCCTTTGCTTTCATTAGAGTACTGGTTGCATTTGGTATCACCAGATATTTTGAATGCATAAAAATTTCATAATTACCAATATAAACTCAACTTTTTTGCCTTTGCATGCTAAAATTTGCTGGGTAAACTCGTTATCCTGTATTACTGTTATCGAGTTCGTTGATTCGTTATCATCCAATTAGACATCACCATCATGTTATACTTATGCCTCAAATTTTTCTTGGTTAAAATTTCCTCCCTCATTCTCTCAGGGGCATGGTTGGCCTTCTTATATAAAATAAAATGTTTCTGATGTGTTTTAAAATCCCTTTTTTAGTGAATCCTTTTTGTCCACATAGCAATGTGAAGGAGTTTATGTTTCGCGTTGAGATGATTCTAGGACTCCATGTGATGTCTTTTCAATATTTTACTATCATTTGTTGGATGGATACTTGCAATCTGACAAATTGAACTCCTTCCACCCCCAACGAGACACAAACAACGCATCCATTGTAAAGAAGGAATCCATGACAGTAGACATTTAACAATCATTATAATGCATCATTTCCAATGAGCTTAGTGATTTCTCACCTCATGGGGATCACTTTTGTTTGGTGTTCTAATATGCACTTACATATGAGGAAGTGATAGATATCACAGTCACTTTTAGTAAGTATCAACTTTCAAGCTTTTCCGACTACTGCTGATATTAACTGTGAAGGAAGTTCCACTGTTGTTTTTCTGGTTGAGAATAACTTATTTCATATAGACGACATATGATTTGTTTTTTTTTTTTTTACGTTTATTGGTTTGCGTAAGGGTTCATGCAAACTTTCAATCACTTTGTTCAACTTTTTATTTTTTTACTATTTGCTAACATTAGTTGAAGCGTTATTCTGTACTTTGTTAACACTTTAAGAATATCAATTCGGAGTTATTTTTTGTTATTTTGTGTTTTCTTTTGGGCCCCCCCTCTCTTCTTCTCTTTGTTTTGTTTTGTTTTGTTTTGGAGTCCTTTTCTTATTGAGCATAATAAGTTCTCTATTCTCAACAGATCCCTGTAACCCATATTCCCGAAGGTGCGTACAAGACATCTGTTGACTGGATCAACCAACGATCCTCTGAGTCACTTCAGTCATTTGCATTATGGTCATTAGACAGCATTCTTGCCGACTTAGCAAATCAACACGCAAGTGTTAAGGGCTCCAAAAAGAGTGCGCGACCAACTTCATCAAAATCTCAGGTACCATGGTCAATATGCTGTTTCCCCACCCATTATTTATTTTGTGCTTGCCTAGCTACCATCTTTAGGTATGATGTTGTTAATTAGTGACAATGCTACGTTGGTCAAGCTGGCTATAGAATCATTGCTTGGATACCTTGAGCTTTATTTTGTTCCATTACTAATAAATGCGCAAATAAACCAAAAAAAAGTTTTGGCGCATGAAAACGTGCGATATTGGTATGTGTAAGAGCATTGGGGACATGTGAATAATTCTTTCACCATGAATTAGGCTATTAATTAGTATTGTTTTTTATCCATATAATGGGAGTAAATATTTCCACGGGGTTATTTTACTTAATTAGGAATGGTTATTGCTAAGTGTGGATTTTAACTGACATACCCCCTTCTTCTGTCTTTGGATATTGGAAATATGTAGGACCTGTGCCTCAGGCCGTTAGTGATTTATATTTTGATTTTGGAAGGAAACTTGCCTCATATTGGGCCTTGGATAGCCTTTTTTGTATATATTTTTTTCCATCTTCATTGATTTTTTTCACGTTGGCCCAAACGAGGATACTTTTTAGATTTTTCTCTTCACGAAAAATCAGAAAAGTAAAAAGAAGTTTAGATAAGACCCAAAAAACACTTTAAAAAGCCTTTGTAAGGCTTTTTTTGGTCTTTAGTGAACTTTTTCTAACTTTAGACAAAATGTCTTTACTTTTTAGATGCTTTTTTTCCGTGAACCGGAAAAAGTAAAAATCTAGACCAAAAAATTAAAGAAGTTAAGAAAAGACAAAAAAAGCCAAAGAAAAATCCAAAAAAAGGCTATCCCAAACATTCTGTGATATTGTAGTTCTGTTTGAACAACCTTTCTGTGGATGTGTTTTCAGTTTGGCTTATAGCCACATGGCATGTTTGCGCAATCATGGAATTACTTCCTTTCATTCAAATTGAGATTGACATTCTTTTGCCTGTATGTTGTAACCTGATGGACTGTGTTATTCCAGTGAAAGGGAAAAATTGCAGGGGGGAAATTGTTTCATAACATTGCCATACATGAAATATGGAAACTAATGTCAAATCCATGGAATCTTATTCTTTATGTTATTTTTGGGACAACATTGCCCTTACCCAAGCAAAAGTCACACTTCAATCTTATTCCCCCCTTCCCCCCCCCTCCTCTCCTTGACTTGTGAGTTGTGACTATTCAACTCTCCACTTCAGCATGTCTTTCCTTAGCCTTGTTATAGCCCTTCATAGTGTCACCCTAATACTCCTTATGACAACATAGGTCAAGAGAAGGGCTTTGGGATTTACTCAGGGTTAGTAGTTGGTTACAGTGAGTCTTGTTCTACTCAATGACCCTCGTGCGGTACCTCGGGGTCATGTTCCTTGGCAGATGCTTGATAAACATGCACCTTAACAAGTCTTTAAAAGAGAGAGGTTCACAAGAAGACAATCGCATCAAATGACAAGCTCTGTACGTCTCCTAGCCTAAGGTATATGACCTCCACGGCTCCACTATCTCAACAACTCAAATGTATCAACTCCAGTGCCAATTAGAGTTGTTCCACTAGTGACTTGTCAAATCCGGCAGAGGCAACCACCTAGCCCTTGACCATGTCTATTTACCACATCAAGAGCCAGCTTCCACGATTTGGCTCCTTTATGTATTGGGGCCTTCATCTCCAAGCAAGTTATCTCTATCCTCTAGCTTTGTGACCCTGATTGTCCTATCTAGATCTTTGTTACTGTTGTCCTATCTTTCTCTATTTCCTCTGTTGTATTCCTTGTTTTAGTGCTTGGGGAGCAAAACAATCATTTTCTTTTTATGTGTCCTGATTATGTCGGCCTAAGAGCTCCGAAGCTGGTTAATGATGGAATTTTGACTAATTAAAAATGCAACTTTGAATGTAAAACTCTTGAGGATTGAGGTTGCTTTTGCTTTTTGTTCACAAATATGCCGGCTATGAATACAATTTACCCCTTTCCAAAATGATGCTGAGTTCACAAACCCTTTTGGGATCAATGTCTTTTTTTTATATAAAAACTTGAAAATATTATTTAAAAATTGAAGAAGAAACATCCTTCCGCAGCAGAGGAAAAGCTTAATATGGACCTTCCTCCCGCCACACTACCTCATTGTCGACTTGGAGACCATACTTAGCCAAAGAGTGAGCACATCTATTGCCCTTCCTTCTAATATGTCTCCATTCTGAAGAAAGAAAAGAGCTCATGAAATGACTACAGATAAAAATGACAAGTCAATTGTCAGAAAAGTCTGTAGATCCTTCTACAAGAGAATTGACCACATTCTTTGAGTCGCTTTCCAAAATATTTTTTCGTAGCACAATTTTGGTAGCCAACATGTGACCTCGATGGACAACAAAAGCTTAAATAATTTTGGGCTTATGTAAAGTGGTAACTCTTTGGGATAAAGGAACAATGAGATAACCATGGGAATCTCTAATCACTATTCCAACTCCAGAAGTTTTACATTTGCTTTCGATACTACCGTTGACATTAATTTTATATATTCCATCAGGTGTGGGGAATCCATCTAACTTCATGAATAGGATGTTGTGTGGTTGTTCGAGAATTTTTGCTTGACTATATACCTCCAAAAATTCACCCGCAAGCACCACCACTCCTCTA
Organism: Heliamphora exappendiculata; assembly: GCA_034768845.1. Taxonomy (NCBI): domain Eukaryota; kingdom Viridiplantae; phylum Streptophyta; class Magnoliopsida; order Ericales; family Sarraceniaceae; genus Heliamphora; species Heliamphora exappendiculata. The sequence continues at coordinate 4,443,474 of JAOTRH010000008.1, read as the reverse complement.
GACTCTTGATTGGCCCCATTGTGAACCAGATTATTATGTGCATTCCAAACTCCCCAAGCAATAACAGCAAACAAATTACATTCATCCTTTGGCCTTAGCATAACCTCCCGAGTCCAGTCCACAAACCTGCCATATCGTCATCTCAGAATATGTCGTCCTAGGCTCCTAGCCCCATATCCCAAACCTCACAAGCCCACTGGCACCCCATGGTCCCCATCAGTACATGCTCAATTGTTTCATAGCTTTGTCACATCGCAAACACCTCGGACTGATTGAAACCTTTCTACTACACAATTTCTCTGCCGTTGGAAGGGCCTTACACAAGTTCTCCACAAGAATACTTGATTTTGGAAGGTACCTGCAAACACCAAAGATATTTCCACCAACCCGCCGAACATTGGCCAATGGAATGCCCATCACATTTTGTTTTTTGCTTCTTATCCAAAAACTCCTTTGCCACCCAATACCTGGATCTGACAGAATAAATTTCCCTCTGCCCAAATGCCATATCATCTTATCTTGCAGAAAACGAGTGCCCAAAGGAATACAAAGAATATGGTCAACATCATCCTCCAGAAAATACTGCTTCACACATGGCACATTCCAGCCTTGCCTTTCGCTAGAGATCAGGTCGGAAACACAACAATCACTTTCCAGAAGAGGCGGGGAATAAATTCTAAAGGATATAGGGCTGGGAATCCATCCATCTTCATATGATTTACTAGACGATCCATTCCCTACGCGCCATTGTAAGCCTTTCTGAAGAACGTCCCTAACTTGAATGATACTTCTCCATGCATGCGACAGGTTAGATCCAATCCCAGCCCCCAAAATATCTGTAGTTGGTAAATACTTTGCCCTGAACAACCGAGCAAAAATAGATTCTGGGAACTGAAGCAACCTCCAACTTTGTTTGGCTAGCAACGCAAGGTTGAAAGCTTAAATTTCCATTTTCCCTCCTCCTCCTCCTCCTCCTCCTCCTCCTCCTCCTCCTCCTCTAATGGTCTGAGCAGGTTCCCTTGTTATTTTTTTTTGTACTTGAAATGTTGACATGTTACAGTTGTGTTACTATACCAGGATATCTTATCTCTTTTATTTTTTTTGTGGTTAAATATTGCAGACCTTCTCTGTGCAGAAGTTTTAACATCATTCTCCACTGCTTCTATATGAAGTATTTCACTTAATTGTGGCTGATTTGCAACTCACCTCTTCTTGAACTGGCAGGTTGCCATATTTGTAGTTTTAGCTATGGTACTAAGGCGGAAGCCTGATGTTTTGATTGGTATATTGCCTACATTGAGGGAAAATTCAAAGTTTCAAGGACCAGATAAGCTTCCAGTAATTGTATGGATGGTAGCTCAGGTGAGTGGATAGTATTAAACCCATTGCAAGAGGGGCAGTGATACTGTTTGTTCCATGCCCTCCCCTCCCCCCAAAAAAAAAAGAACGAAAGAAAAGAAAAGTAGAATGCCTCTAATGCCAGTAGATAATAATGTCCATGTGTAGGCTTGTCAAGGAGATCTGACTGTAGCGTTGTACTCATGGGCACACAACCTCTTGCCTATAGTTGGTGGCAATTCGACTTGTAATCCGCAGTCCAGAGATTTGATTTTGCAGTTGGCGGAAAGGTGTGGACATTAAGTCCCCTGATGTCTTTTTTTTGCTTCCATGTCTTCTGCTAATTTATTTATTTTCTATTTTTCGGTTACAGAATTTTGTCCCGCCCAAAAGCCCGGACTGTTTTAGTAAATGGAGCTGTCAGAAAAGGGGAGCGTTTGTTGCCACCTTTGTCCTTGGACTTGCTGATGCGAGTGACGTTCCCTGCATCTTCTGCTCGGGTAAAGGTGGGTACTTCCAATTTCAGTTGTTTGACCATTTATTAGATCTTTTGAAAATAACGGTTTCTGCTCTTAAATCTGAAGATTGTTAAGTCCCCTTGCTTATCTTTCAGTCTGGTACTTTTTGCAGGCAACGGAAAGGTTTGAGGCCATGTATCCCACTCTCAAAGAGGTGGCTCTTGCTGGTTCTGCCGGAAGCAAAGCCATGAAACAAGTTGCACAGCAAATATTGACTCTTGCAGTGAGAGCAGCAGCAGAAGGTAATTTTGAAAATGAACCGATTCCCTTCTCATAACTTTTGCGCACTCTGTATGATTAGTTTTACAATTTCATTATAGAATCAAGTTTCATAGATTGAATGATTTGCAGGCAATCCTGAGCTGTCCAAGGAAGCAACAAGCATTTTTATCTGGTGTTTGACACAAAATGCTGATTGTTACAAGCAGTGGGTGAGTTTGTTAATCAATATCCCTTTGAATTGATTAAAAAAAAAATGTTTTTCATCACTTTGTCAAGGGTTTGCTATGAGATCTCTTCTTCTGTAAATTTAATGTAAACAGGACAAGATCTATATGGATAATTTGGAAGCAAGCGTTGCTATTCTGAGAAAGTTTACTGAAGAATGGAAAGAGTTATCTGCGAAGCAGTCTTCTTTTGATGCTATGAGGGAAACTCTTAAGAGTTTTAGGCTCAAGGTACTCTCTCTCTCTCTCTCTCTCTCTCTCTCTCTCTCAATGTGTCATAGACTATGAAGTACACAGTACAAGTACTCTATGGGTACGCCGATACGATGAAATTTAAAAACATGGGGTACAGTTACGCCCGTGGTACGGCGGTAAACTTATTTATTTTTTGTATTTTTTAGCATTACATTACATATATTCTAATACAAAATTATATTTAGCTTGTGAGAGAAAAAAATACATGTTAGATCATATTAGCATTGTTATCCCAAGGCTATGTCTTCGGCAATTGTTAGTTGGAACTGCAAATGGTGATACTTGTTGGGCTGAACGATAATTTCTATTGTAATCGTTTTGGTTAAAAGTTGTTTTGTGCAGTTGCAAATCCTAAGAGAAAATATCAAAAAAATGTATTTTCTTACACAAATTTAAAATTTTAACGTTTTTATTAAATGAAAGAATCTCAATCGTGGTTTTTTAGTACTAACTTTTTTTTTTATATCAAAAGAGATAACATTTTATTTACTCTAGTACTCATTTAATTTTTAAAAGTTTCATGTAAATCCCAATATATCCATTCAAGTACCTAAAACGTACCACTGCTGTACCCAAAACATACCACTGCCGTACCCATACTCGGTCAGTGTACGACACTATTCCCAGAGTACCCATGCTTCGTAAGAGTCATAAATGTATTACTTGCTACTGTGTTTAACAATCTTTCTTGCCATTGTGTGTGGCACATAATAAAAGCAGTTGCTAAGGCTTCGTTTGGTAACGTTTACGTGTGTTGTGTTTTGTTTTTGTTTTTTATTTTGTTGTAAACTATAAATAATAACATGTTTGATTAATTATTTTTGTTTTCAAAAAAATATAATTAGTTTTTAAAACTTATTAAATTATTATAAACAGAAAAAATATGTTTTCACTTGTTTTGTAAACAAATATCCATTTTATCTTTTTCTCTCTCTTACTTCTGATTATCGCTTTCGACTACCATCTTCAACCACCACTTTTGGCCACCCCCTCCGACCACTACCTTCGATTATTGCTTTCGACCACCACCTCCGATCACCACTTTTGGCTATCCCCTCCGACCACTTCCTCTGGCCACCTCCGACCAAATCTTTATTTTATACTTCTTCCTCGACCACATCCAACCACCCCTTCCAGCCACTATTTTTGACTACCACCTCCTGCCATTATATACGACCACTGCCTTCGACCACCATCGCAACCTCTTACTATCATTACTGGCTAGCACCTCCTACTACCACATTCGACCACTACATTTGTCCATAACTTTCGACCACCACTTTTTAAATATCAATGTGCCAAACATGTTTTTGTTTATTGTAAACAAAAAAATAAAAAATTGTAAGCGTTACCAAATGGGAACTTAAGTAATATAGATATGGACATGCTATACGACATGACACGACACTAATACGTCAACACATTGCTTTGCAAAAATGCAGGACATGACATGTTTAGAACATGTTGTAAGTTTATATTTTAGTTATATTTTAATAAATTTGTTACAAGTTAAATTAAATATATTAATACTTTTTTAAAGATAATAAAAAAACATATCACTATTAAAAGAAAATTTTATATATTTCATATTATGGATATTTGAAACCATGTGTTGTGTTTCGGAGAATCCAAGACATTGTAACTGTAAATAGATTCATCACACATGACGTATTTGGAGATTCAAGAAGTGTTATCGATGTATTCCGAAAGTGTCGGGGAAATGTCTCATATTATAAATTTAGTTTTTTTTTTAACTAAGACACGTTGGACGTATTCGGAAGTTGGACGTATTCAGAAGGTTCAAGAAAAGTCGCCAATGTGTTCCGGAAGTGTCGGGAAAATTATAAAGAAGTGTCAATGCTTTCAGGAGTGTTGTCCCAGTAGTGTCGATATCTGATACGAGTAGAGTATCTGACATGACACGTCTCCTGCAGAGAAGTGTCCAGAGAGGTTGAATCACCATTAATTATTGCATATAGCATCTGTTCTGAAGGGCACATCTATTCCAATCATGCGATTCTTATTTTTTATTTATTCTTTTTGTGTTCTAGAACGAGAAAGCATTGGATGGTGAAGAGGAGACTTCTCGTCAATTGCTCTTCAAGGATTCAGACAAGTACTGTAAGTTGATATTGGGAAGGTTATCTCGAGGCTATGGGTGCATGAAAAGCCTGACCTTCGCTATTATTGCATTAGCTGTTGGTGCTGCTGTCATGTCCCTAACCATGGAGTCCTGGGATTGGAACAAACTTTCTGTTTTGTTCACTCAGCAGTCCTTCCAAGTGTGAAGGATTATTAGTGAAGCATATTGGCGGCTGATGTTGCACCACAGAAATCTGCTTTTTAACAACATTCACCATAGGCGAAGTTATCAAATCCCCTCCCCCAACCCAACAATAAATTGGCAGAGAATGAGGTGCCTTTTGTATACTTTTATGAAGCCCCGGTGGGATACTGAAATTGAAAATGGTTAGTAGTCCCTACCCCCGAGAAAGGATCAATGCGGTTGCAGTCATTTAGGACTGATTTGAATTTTCTTCCTTTTTTACCCCCTTCAGGTGTAGATTTCTTTATATGTTGTTTGCTCTAGCGTTCTCCTTACCCGCGTACTGATTTTTTAGGGATGAACTCATATGTATTCTGGGATTAATGTTGTTAAATCCGTAAGGGATTTTGATGCGATGGCATATTTTCTTTTTATATTTGAGATCTGAATTTTTAATCTTATTTTTGTATTCAATTGGATAGGGCAACACAGAGGCTTGTATGCCATGATTTTGTTTATGCAAATCAACAATGCTAGTTACATGTACCAATTTTCTTTTTTCTATCTCCTTGCAACATACTGGTTTTGGTGCTCTGCACCAATGTGGAGGTACTGTGAAGTGCAGCTTAGATGGTTTGATTTTCAAATATATTTTTATAATTATATTCATTTATTATGTAGAGCTCGTTGAGTTTATTATTCATATAAAAAATAAAATTGATCTAATATTTGTAACTATCGTAATGAGTTAACATTTGTCAACTGTTTCTTCCTATAAGTATACTTACCATTTCTTTATTTATAGACAAGTGTTGTTCAATTGCATATCTACATATATCATATTAATTTTAATTTTGTTATATATGACAAACTCAATGAGTTTAACATAATGAATGCATCTGATTATAAAAATATATTCGGAAACCAAATCATTTAAGCTGCACATCACCAACCCAGTTACCGACTCACAAATAGGGTGAGTTCCACCATCAGTGCACTTTTGAAGTGTAACTAACATTTTCCTGTTGAGTTTTGTTACCTAGTGAGCAAGTGGCTCCGGAGTTAAGTGACTTCTTCATACCTGATTGGAAATCCCTTCCTTTTAGTTACTTGATTCTAGCCGTATCTGGATGGGCTTACGAATAACCTTGCAGAGATCTCTTTAGACGTGACTTTGATTGCTGAAAGAGGTCGAGCAAATTGGCAATTGTTGAAATTTCGCAATAACTGTTCTATGAGGACTCATCATAAGGTTTGCTTTTTGAACTTTGTTAGTATGGCTGTAAACAAACAAAGCGGTTCAAGCTCAATTCAAAATTGGCTCCTTAAAAGTTCATTTGAAATTGGCTCATGTTAGATTTGTTAAAACCTCGCTTCAAATCATCTTATTAATATTAAGAAGCCAATAATGCACTTTAAAACTCTTTTTTTTTTGTTTTTTTAAAGCTTAGCTTGATAAGGTTAAACCTGCACATTCAGATTGTATAGAAGTTGTTATGTCATTAGAGTTTGCTCATGATAGATTTAATGAAAGCCGCTGAGTCTTTTTTGCACACATTATGCGGTTGGTCAAAAAATATCAAATCAGTCCTTCAGTTTAGAAGCAATGAATAATTGATTTATTTAATCTACTTCTTAATCCTAATAGGTGTAACTGTTATAACTATAAAATTGTGTCATTTGAAAAGCAATCTGCAACTGTTTTGGAAGGATTTCATGAAGATATTCAATATTGAAAAGCTTTTATTGTATTTTAGATTTTAAACCAAATGGCTATTATATGAGGCTTACAGAATATTTCTCAAAAATAATTAAGATATTTTTCACTCTTCTGCAATATTCTAGAGCTATGACATAGTAGAGTCTTCTACATTCCTCCAGGACACTCAGAACCTTTTGAATTTTTTTGAACTTGTGTAGACTTTTCAAGATTTTATCATGTTTTAAAATCTTCTAGAGGGTTTTTCATTATTCTAGAATATTCAAGAAAGTTCTAGAATGCTTCAATTCGTATTCTTCTGAACTTTAATTCAACTTTTATGAAGGATTATAGAGTGTCTTTGTTGATTTTCAACAAAGTAAACCAAACCATGGCTGAATTTTAGGAGGGGTTCAAGTAATGGGCAGAAAAAAAAAAAAAAAGTGGAGGAGGAGCCACCCACCCCGGAAAGAACATGAAGACAGATACATCTCCAATAGATTTCTCCTGTACCATCTGATCCTAAGCCAGTCCATGATGATGGGCTGCAATCAAACCACCCAAAAAAAAGTCAATTCACCCAAGTTCCATTATTCAAATGATGATGAAAGCAAAAATATACGATATATATTGTGCATATATAAAAAATATATACCTGCAAAGATAAAGAAGAGGAGCCCAACGAGAAAAATGAAGATAAAGCCCCCACGTGTTTTGGTTGTCGAATTCTTACAAAATAAGCCTTCGGACAGTGATTGACGGTCGACAGGAGGCCTTACGATGCTCAAATTAGATGATACTAGAAAAAAGAAATCATGTATATCCAAGATACAATGCTTAGAAATAATAAAGGTATGCACATTGATAAGAAAAATAGGTGCTACGAATCTCCTCCAAGAGGATGAGTCCCCCCATCCCCAAAAAAGGAAGACCATTCCAAAAATTGGCGTATATAACTATTTCCAGCTTACACACGATATTCTAAGACCTCGACTAGGTACTTCAAACCGTATTTGACTAGCCACTTTAAGTCCTATCTCTTCTAGGCATCTTAAAATCCTAGCTCGATTGGGTATTCGCAGTCAAAGCCCTAACTTGGCTAAGCTCTAAAGCGATATAATTGTTTGAGTTTAGCAACATAAACTCGAGGCACATGGGGCTCATTTTCCTTGTATTTGCGGGTTTGTATTTTTTTGTCCGCACATATATATAGAGTCTAGCTTCTTTTCACTTCCTACATAATTGAAGACACCTTTATTTCTCATTTAATAGCCACTGAATGCCGTACCAAACAGTGTACCAATTTTTTCAGTAATATGATACATACCGGTACAGATGAAATACCGGGTACTATTTCAAATTTATCGCTATAAAATATAATATATATTTTTAGAAAATATTATTCAATAGTAAATAATTTAGTATAACATAATTATTTATTTAAAATAATATTTTAATTAATTAGTCTAAATTAAATTTTAATATTATTATTTATAATGAGATAGCTAATTTGAAAGTGATGAAATTTAACATGTAAACTTTTTAATAATAATTTAATATTAATTAGTCCATTTATGCTGTATTTGATGTTTGAATTGAAGTATAAAAATAAAAAACAAAAATAGAAGCAAACAAATAAGTAAAAATTATTAATTTAAAAAAAATTAATTATGTATCAATACGTATCTGTAGTACCCGATATAGGCCGATATAGACCTGTTTTGGTTGGAACAACAAGTACCGATCAATATTTTGATAGATACAGTACGATATTGATAACTATGATTAACAGTACTAAAATTAGGCTTATCTCAATAATTTGATATATTTATATTATAAAGTCTGTCGAGAATACCGTTGATTCAAAAAGTCAAAGTTAATCAAAAATTGATAACCGCATGCTCGGATCACATAATTTTTATAAAAAACATATGTAACAAATAAGCGTTTATTACTTAAATATTAATGTGATTCGATTATGAGACTATCCACTTCTATCAATTTATATTTATATATAAATGGCCTTATCAACCTACTTTATGATACGAAGCGTTTAAATTATCAAAATGAACCAAACTTATAAAAGAAATAGAGGTGTCCCAAGTTCTTTATGAATTAGGAAATTTTCACTTACCGGCACAAGAAGAAGTATATGAGGGCTGAAATGTCCAATTGAATCAATACCCAGGTGAAGTCTTCTTCATTATTGACTCCGGTGACAGCACGTGCAGGTTGCACAATCCGTTGAACTAATTTAAGGCTTCCTTCATTTAATAGAAAAGAAAAGAAAAAGAAAAAAAAACCATTTTATTTTTTTTACATGTGTTCTGTTTATGTAGAAAACTATTTGTGTCGAGAAAATAATTTTCTTTCGGGAAATATAAGAATATGTATTGCGAGCAGGTTAAAAATTGAATTTTTTATTAATTTTTTTGTAAACTAAACGAAAACTAATTTCTTTATATTTATATTTATATTTTTTTTTCTTTCACCTCACTTTTTTTGTGAATTACTTTCTCATATGATTTTTCCGACAACTAAAGAGAGAAGGAATCTCAAAGAAAAAAAAAATTGCAAAAATAACAAGAACTGTTAGAACAAAGGCCAGAGTCTCACAATGCCCAAAAGTGCTCCAACTTGGATTGCCAGACCAGATTTGAAGTAGTCGACGAGTTTCCCACTGATGGTTGTTGCTGCCTGCCATTGATTTGTACAATTGAGAATCAGCGTAATTCATGATAATTAATCTCACAGTAATATTACGTACGCAGACTTTCAATTATAGAAATTGAATCTTAGTCATGTTTGTAATAGCATCCAAAAAGCATACAAATTCCAATACAAGTGAATGATCAGATCATATTTATATTGTTTTGTGGTCGAAAGTTCGTGTTCAAACCATTTTTTATAATCTTGGGACTTTGAAGATTAAGATGTAGAAAAATTGACGAAAAACTAAGAAGTGGACTTAAAGATGTATTATCTTTGTTTGGATTGGGATTGTGGGATTGTTTTTGTTTAGAATTGATGGGGAGAGAAGGAATTCCACAGTGGGATTGGAAGAGAGATGGCAAAGCTTTGGGGATTTGAAAGCTCAATGGGCTGGCCGCTGGCTCATTTTAGAGCTCTCCATTTGGTTTCTTACCCTTTTGAGCTCGTTTAACAATTCTGACGGAATTGAATTAAATTAGTAATAAGAGAAAATTAGTAATAAAGTGAGATTAGTAGTAATGTGAAATTAATTTTTGTGTGTTTGAATTGAGTAGGATTAAATAACGAATTAGATAATAATTTACCATTGTATTAAGTTAATTTATTTTAAAATTAACTTAAATAAATTAATATGTTAAATTTTATGTTATTGTTAAATTTTATGTTATTTATTTTAATATTTTAATATTTCTTATTATTTTTAAAATTTTTTAAATTCACTCATTAATCCAATACTTCTTAATCCCACACATACTCACTCACTAATTATTCCCTATTTAACAGATTAATAATCCGGATTAGTCCGCTCGAACTATTAGTCCGAAAACTTAACAAATACAGTATTAGACTATACTCCGGACTAATAGTCCGGGCAGACTATCAGTTCGCCAAAACAAACATAGCATTTGAATTTTATTTACATGGTACGTGGTGCATGGCTTACACAAAAGATAGAGAAAGTGAGAAAATGACAAAAACGAAAGGATTGGATTGTTCACTTTGGCCACAAATACGATTCAAATTATAAAAGCATCTCTAACACGATTTTGTAAAATAGTTAGCCAAAATATAATAAAAAATGCATTCTATTTTAGCTAATCATTTTTTTAAGTATTTACTCCAACACCACTATCTATTTTAGCTATTCATTTATACTAACTTAACATATATATTTTTTAAAAATGTGTATACTTTCGTGGCAACGACGTGGTAAACATATTTTTATGGTCATATTTTTTAACGATTATATTTTATAATTGCCAAAACCCTAATTTCTATCCGAGATTGTTTTTTGTTCGGATTCGTCCAATAGGTCTGAACTGATCGAGGCAGTGACTGAGTCAAAAAGAGTTGAAGTCAAAGGTAAAGAAGCTGAATCGAAGTCTTTTTTCACCATTGTCTCAACCATTTTCAGACCCAAAGAAGATGAGGAAAAGAGAGCGAGAGAGAAAAGAAGAGAGACAGGTAGCGAGCCAGATTTTGCTAGTCATATTTGGCTAGCAAGATTATATTTTGTATAATAGCGAGGTAATTTAGAAGACCTATTAGAGTTGGAAAAATCTATTCTTACTCCGTATTTTAGTTATCAGGTGTGTTTTAGCTCCTTTGTTGATGATACTTTAAATCTCCCAATCTCTCACAATTATTTAGTGACTAAAGTGGATGACAACTTTGTGCTACTAAGTATTTTAAGAGTTACACGATTACATCAAAAACTTAGAAGTATTTTTTAAATATAAGGGTTCATATGATTGCGTGACTCACAAAAAACTTGTTACACCACCTTATCATTTCCACTAGGAGGTTGAATAATTTCTCTTGCATCTCTATTCTACCATTACATAATCACACTATTACTCTATTATGAAAATTATATGTTGATTTATTTTAATGCATTGGAAACTACTAAATTATGTTTAAAACTCAAAATATGAGAACATCGGGATACTTAACAATCTTTAATACATTAAAATAGATAAATGTATAATTTTTAAAACAGTCAATTCCTTGCCCATTTATTAAGCTTGTTAGGAAATAATTGGACTGAAGAAACAGTAATGGTACAGACACTCTCCTCATACATTCTTTCAGTCACTCCTATTATTTCAACCGTTAGATGATGAATTTGGTATAAAATACACTCATTCGAACTCATCATCTAACAGCTGAGATGATGTGAGTAGTTGAAAGAGTGTATGAGAGGAGTGCCTATAACATTACTCTTGAAGAAAATGGGCCAATGTTCAATTGGTGAGTTCATCTTGATTTTAGTTTTTATTTTTTTATTTTAATTTGAAATGTTCATTTTTGTAGAATTTAATGACTAGTAGAAAAATTAAATTGGTTAAACGTCAATACCCACGTGATTGATAGTATGTTTATGCTTATGAGAATAAATAATTCATTTATTTTAAATCTCTTATTAAATTGATTTCTAGCATAACTTACAAAATAAACAGTAATAATTATATAAGTGGAATTGGGATAGGCAAACTCTCAATTTTCATCGTAAATAAATATAAAAAAGAGTAATCCGTCAAAAGAGGTGAAAAGACCAACGGACTTTTGCTGGTAAATCTTTTGGGAAAGAAATTTAAAACAAAACAAAATTATTTCTTTATTGATAATATATAAATAAAGCAAAAGTTATGGGTCTATTTAGAATCATTTTTATGTTATTTTCAGTTTTTATGTTTATTTAAATAGAAAATAATAAAATGTTTGGAAACATTCATCATTTTCATATTCTTTTCATTCTTTTAGTGAAATCAATTCCTGAAAATTAGAAAATATCTTTTTGGGGTCTTTTGAAAATTGGATAATTTTTAGAAGTTTCTTTAAAGACAATTTTCAGAAATACTTCCCCAAATAATTTTTCTTTGTCTTTATTAAATTTCTTTTTTTACCAAACACAATTTTTTAAAAACAAATGAATTTATTTTCCATTTTCATAACTCAACTATATAAAACAGAAGAATCTATGTTCTTTCTAACCAATTTGACAACTAGTTTAAAAACTCTTTTTTTTTTTTGCATTTTTAGCCAAAAATATATTGTTTGGTAAATATTTTTTTAAAGTTAGTTATTTGAGTAAAAAGTTAATTTTTTTGCTATTTGTTCAAATTAGGCAACATTACTCTTCTATACAATTGGTATAATTATTATATAAAGTTGATTTAATATTAAATAAGTTATCAAGTAGCGATATTATTTTTTTAGAATGAATGCGAGTTTTAATAGAGTATCCTAATAACTAGTATTTTAATTTGGCCCGGTGGTCAAGACTTAGGACTTAGGGGTTGTTCCCTTTTAAGTTTCAGTTCAAAACTTCTTTGGTAATTATTTGAGATTAGTCCACAAGTGGGCAGTAGAATTGGTCTTTCAGAGATTAATCGAAGTGTGCGTAAGCTGGCCAAACACCTGAGCTATAAAAAAAAATTAATATTTTAATTAAAAATTTTAACTTTTTAATTTTTACCAAATGGGCTATGCCATTTTTTTTCCATTTTCAGCGAGAAAAATTAAAAGCCTGGGTTGCCAATTATGGTTGGACATCTGCTTTTTTATTTTCTTGTTTTTTGGGTACAATTTTTATTCTCTTTCACAAATTCATAAATTGTAATAAAGTTAGGGGAAAAAAAACCCAAAAAATGGGTGCTCTAGAAATTTCACACTTTTGGCAGAAAATAAAAAAGAAAGCAGTTTCCTAAAGAAAGTAAAGTATCAAGGATCTTGTACTCCATGATAAGATACCAAGAAGCCGCACCACCATTTGTCTCAGTACTGTGCTCTCGGAAATTACACGCATCAGGCTGGTTTCCGGAATTCTAGCGGATTCTTACCATCCAAACACTCCAGACAATTGGGATTCTTCCAAGAATCCCAAATACACACATTATCTCGTTTCTTTCCCAGGAAAATCTGACCCGCTACCTCCAAAACTTGAAAGAAAACTCAGAGATTATGATGGCCTTAACAATCCCAACTCGCTTCAAATTCAGGCCTCTCAATCCCCAGCACCAGAATTTGGACACCCAATTGGAAGTTTTCACAGTCAGAACCACAAGAAATCCTTACTTCTCAACCCCTCGTCGGAGACTCCATGCACAGTCGCGCTCTACCCGCACAGTCGTCACAAGAGTTTGCAGTGACGGTGGAGGTGCAGCCGGTGCCGCCCCACAACGGTCTGCGCCTTCTGTAAGTTCTGAACCGAACTTCAAGTCAATCTGGGTTCCAATTATTTCATTTTCCCAGTGTGTGTGTGTGTGTAGATTTGTAAATACGGCTGTCTCAATGAAATTATTGGGCACTAATTGAATGGATTTTAGTGTTCCATTATGCTTGAGGGAAAATTAGGTGGTGGTGGTGGGGGGTGGGGTTCACTTAAACCTTAAAAATTGAAGTGAATAAAGTTTGAAATTAAGGCTGTCAGTTTTTATTTTTTCGTCCTCACAAGTAGTTTTGGGAAAGACAATGGACTCATTCCGTCATTCGTCTTTCTTTCCATATTCTTTATCCAAACTTTTATTTTAAATTTTGATAAGTGAAAGAGCGGCTCGACGATTTGGGTTAACAGGATTGCCAACCTAATGAGAGGGACTCTAGAAGCCAACAATCGTCCCCTTTGGAAATTCCATTGACTATCTTCTTGATTGGAAATCTAGGTCCATTCCTTTGTCCCAAGATGATGACAGTATTCTTCTTTGTGGTGAGTGCTGGGCATGGTCTGTTAGAGGCGTATTGAAACAAACTTGGCTAAGGGGTGAGCATGAAATTCTCACTCTTTTTCTTAGTGCTAATGCTGATCCCCGTATTCATGTTTTGAATGTTTCGGGGATATGAGATGGGCTTGTGTTGCATCTCATTGTAAAATTAGCATGTGCCGAATCTATCGTGAGAATTTTCTTAAATTTGATCTTGCTAAAACTAAAGCCAATAGGGACAAAGCACTCCTTATGGAATTTTTCTTTCCCCTCTCTTCCAGGCTCAAAATATTGCGGATCGTCCTTGGTGATTGTCTTGTGCCTATTGGTAAACTCCTTGGTCTCCACACTATTAATCCAAGTTCTCATATTTATGGTCGAGGTCATAGGGGTAAACAAGTTGTTGGAGGTAGTGCTTCGGGAACTTCAGGGAATTTACCTCTAGTGAAGCCTTTAGTTAGAGAGAGAGAGAGAGATTCCCATTGCTTCTGGTGCGGGGGAGGAACTGTCACCGAAGCATGCCCCTCCTAGTTTTTCTAATTAGGGTGTCCATAAATTGCCCGATCTATTCAAACCGTCCAACCCAACCCAACCAATGACAATGGATGGTTTTGTCCATGGTTTGGGTGGGTGACAGGTTTTTTTTTTCCTCGAATGGTGGTCGGGTTACGGGTCTTGAATATAGTCACCCGTTGAACCCAATCCAACCAATAAATATTTAATTTTATAGATTTTTAGATTTATTATGAGACTAGGTTGCTTATTGTTTTGATATTTTTGTGTAAAATCTATGTAATTTAGGTGGTTTAATTGATAAATTCATGATCTTTTGAACTTTAAATTTATTATAAATAAATATTTTTAATTTAAAAAGATTATTATAATTGACTAAAAAATAGAACAAGTTCAACAAAAAAGTCCAAAATAAGCAAGTTCAAACCGCCGCACCGAACCGCACCCACCCATGAACCTATCAAATCTATGGGCCCAAAATCATCGAACCCATTGGTCGGTTGCGAGTAATAAAATTATAAACCGAATACATGTGGTTGGGTGATAGGTTAGAGCTCAATTCTACCCAACCCGATCCATGAACACCACTATTTCTGATGATATCTATTCCCAGTTTGTTGCCCTTCATGCCAAGTAGGGGCGAATTCGTGAGATTGTTGATCGGGTTTTGGCTAAGCATGTTTGTCAAGGCTCACTCTAGACTAGTATTCAATAGTCTAAATAGGAGTTTACTCAGTGTTTTGATGTGCTTGCTAATTTGAATAAACTTCATTGATTTTCTGATAGTTGTATCTATGTTACTGTCCTTATTCATACTTACTTTTCAGGTTGCATTTTGGATATTGGTTCTTTGTATTTTGTTCCTTCACTTGTCAATTCGTGCTGAGAAGGGGGAGTAATGTTAGTTGTGGTAGGTGCATGTGCTATTGTTATTGTTTCTTTATTGTGTTATTGCTATTGTTCTTTGTTAACGTTTGTTTGTGTTGCTCCTTGGTGTAGATCCTTCATGGTGTTTCTTTTAATGTATTGGTTTTTTTTTTGGGTTGGGCTTAGGATCATTTGCTTTATTAGAAGTGTTCTGTCATAGAATTGTCAAAGTGAGAGATTGTTGGGTTCTAATGTCCTCCTTATTAGGCTGGCACTCTTTGGATAACTACTATTTAAGTTGTAATTGTTATTTTGATAATTTTGCACAACCGACCTCACCTCATGAATCTCACTCATGGCCTGTTGCCTCTAGCTTCACATTAATGAAAGTGATAAAATGAGAGTTAAAAGCTTTAGTTTTTATGCTCTGGAAGTTGGTGCCCAACTGTTGCTCAAGCACTAGTCGTGACAACATAAAACTTGCAGCGGTGTATCTAAAAGTAGGGATGTAAAAAAAACTGATCTAACCGAATCAACCGCCGGAACTGGCCCATTTTGATCGGTTTTTTAGTTGTATCCAGTTCATTCGGTTTTGTATTGTTATAAAATTTGGAGTTCGGTTCGGGAATGGTTTTTTTTTTCAATATTTGATGACAAAAGGTAGAATAGTTGTTGAATTTTGCAATGGAAGGTGACTGTGGTAGGCGAATTGAAAGGTGAGATCAACCCGAATCTATTTGCCATGTAAGTGCCTAAGGTGCCCTATTATCTATTTATCTTTCTCCTTCTCTTTTATATTTTTCTATTGGACCTTTTATAAATTAAATCTTTTGTTTCAACTTTTAAGTTTCAGCTTTCTATGATTTTGAGTTAAACTTCTCAATTTAATGTTTTCTTTCTCTTCTTCCATGGAAGGTGACCTGTTGCATCTTTAAATGTTTTCCCTTTACTTTGTTTGGTTTGTGAGAAAATAAAGAAAATAGGGAGGGACAAAATGTGGAGTACAAAATGTTTACTCCACTCGACAAACTGAAAAAATTGAACCGACTGAATACATTTCTCTTTGGTACGGTTGTATAGTTTCTTCCATCGGTTTTGGTTCTTCCATAAACAAAACTTAGAGGTTCGGTTAGGTGAGAATTCTCCTCTATTTCCCGACCGAACTGTACCGATTACCTCCCTATCTAAAAGTTAATCTAGATCTAAGAATATAAAAGGTTCTTTTCTTCATGTAGGTGTGGCTTGTGGATGGTGTCCGGGATGGATCGGAATAGTGGAGTTTGGGAAGAAGGAGTGCACTATAGTGGCCTGGAATCGTCGGAGATAGAGAAAACGAGAGTTCAGAACAGATTTAGAGAGAGAGTGGCAGTGGAGAACAGTCGGAGATATGGAGATCGAAGAGGTTATGGTATGTTGAGATTATGAGATGATTCTTGGAGGGCTGGAACAGACTACGTTAAGGCGTTGTCCATGGAGTGTCAAGATTCCCAAAATTACTAAGGATGATGGGTGCCTTCTTTGTATTGATTCTGCAATAGGATCTTAGATTTCGGGGTCTGTTACATGGAGTTGTAGGTGGTTAGTATAATATATGGGTAGTCATATCATACGACTATAAGTGAAAATTGGGTAGGAATGATACGACCTCCCAAACCACCGGTTGGCTGGCTAGCAGGCATGATGCGAGCTCCCAAACTTCTGGGTGTCTTAGTTAATGCCACTCTCTCTTTATAGTTGGTTAGCTGAAGTTGCCATAGAGGCTACTACATTGACGAATCTCTTGTTTTAGCCTCCAAGCCACACGCCTCCTTAGGTCCCGAGAGCATCTAAACCACATGCCTCATTAGGTCCCGAGCGGAGGTGCTAAGTTTTGCTCCTAGCCTAGGATACTGGTGTTAGAGATAATCGGTTGCCTCGTAAGTGAAGTATGGAGCTGAGCCACGAAGGCTGTTTGCCTGGAGGCAAGCATAGAGGAGGTTGTGGTCTTGTAGATGATTGTCGACCCTGAGGTGCCATATGGCGAAGGTATAACTGGATACCCACACTTCATTTCAATTCTACTCATCGAGTCGTTCTTCCATCTAGAGGGAAAAACTTGTCTAAGCTTCATGTGGAGAGCTCGTTGCTTGTTCTTGAGGGATTATTTTCATTTCTTCATCATCCTCAAGTCCTTTGAAAGAGTTCAAAGGCAAGCTATATCTTCTTTGGTGGATTCTAGAAATGATTGAAGGTTTGTGGTTTCGAATTAGTGAGATTAAGCTCTAAGGAGATGGTGAACGTGAATTTGGTAAGACTTCTTTATGGACATGTGTTTGGATTCATGGTGGGGTTGAAAGAACTTCTTGTAACCATCGTTTGATTATATTGCTTGATTTTTGGACTAGGTCGCATGATCCTTTACCCTGTTGGGATTTTTCTATGTTATCTCTTGTGGTTGTGTAGTTGTTTATGATTACTTGAGTATACCATAGCAGCAAATCAATTCCTTAAGCAAAGGAGATTTTCATATACTACACGAAGGTTGACAGATGTTCTTCTGTTTGTATTGTACACTATTGAGATTCTCTCACTTCAATTTCAGGATATTGGGTCATTAAGAGACAGCTTATCCAGTTCTGCAGATGGTTATGTAGCCATGTTTGTTCGGATGCTTGGGTTAGACAATGATCCCCTTGACAGAGAACAGGCAGTAGTTGCGCTTTGGAAATATTCACTCGGAGGAAAGCAGTATGTTGATGCCATCATGCAGTTTCATGGCTCCATAAATCTTGCTGTAAACCTTCTACAGTCAGACTCCAGTTCTACTTGTGAAGCAGCTTCAGGTCTTTTGAGCATGATATCCACAGTTAATGCATACAGAGAGTTAGTAGCAGAAAGTGGAGCAATAGAAGCCATAACTGCCCTGCTGAGCCAATCGTCCTTGACTTCTGATGTATGCAAGAGCTGCATTATCATTGGTAATTATCTGCTCATATTCCTTGGACATAGAAAATAGAGATAAAGCTTGAATCTATCCTGCAGGTAAAGGAGCAAAGTGTATGTACATTGTGGAACTTGTCTGTCGATGAGAAACTTCGGGACCAAATTGCAAACTCTGATCTTCTGCCTTTACTGATCAAGTTATTGGAGGATGAGGACATAAGAGTGAAGGAAGCTGCCGGAGGGGTTTTGGCTAACTTGGCACTGAGCCGCTTTAATCATAAGGTCATGGTTGAAGCAGGTGTTATTCCAAAATTGGTAAGTCTAACTTTGCATCATGTGTTTGTGAGAGTAATTAACAATAAGAATTCACCCTACTAGCTGGATGGTGCATTGAATGGCATTACTTAATCCCGATTAAAAAGAATCTGGTGATCATGGCATAAGTAACGAAAAAAATGAATAAGAACTGTTGCAGTTTTTTTTTCCTTGTGTTTGTTATCGCTCTAACCTGTCACGAATGTTGGATAACTGAAACCTTGAAGCTAACCTACTAGATTATTCATAGATTAAATTCATGCTTGCAGACTCAAGATGGACGATGATCAACTTTTGCTGGTATACTCCTTGTGTCTTGAAGCCAACATGAATTGGGACATAATTTTTGTTATTGGAGTCCGGACAGTCTTCTATCTCATGTTTAGTGTGGGTTTTTTTAATCATCCATGTAAACCATTCTAAGCCCTGACATTAAAAGTTTTATTCGATACTTTTGAGGTTTCAGTTTCAACTTTCAACTAAAACTTTTGATGCCTTGTTTATTTGAGGCATCACTCTTGTTTGCTATTATTATTGCACATCAATAAAGTAAGTTATGCCTCGTCTTCTCTGCTTATCTGTCTTATCATATTTTTTGGTTTTGTGTGACAAAATATTGGTTAAACATGAATGAATTTTATAAACGGGAAGTAATGCAGTAATTTTACTTATAAACAAGTGTTCAGGTTACACATGCAGGACTGTAAGGCAAAGACCAAGAGCAGGACCTAAAAGCTGTTTTAGCAAAGTTCATGCTACCTTAGCCTGTCCTAAAGGAAAATGTTGTTCATATGTAATTTAGTAAATTGCTTGGTCATATGTAAACCTATATAACTTATTCTGGCCATATCTGAACCTCCATAGGAACTGGAGATTGCCAAGTTGGTTGCAAGGATCAAAATTTAGTTTCGGTGAATTGTTTTGGTCTGTTCAAGAATGGAAACGTTTCGAAATGTTTCAAAAACATAATGGAAATGCAGAAAAAATTGGAAACATAAGGAAACATGAATTAAATCACATTTGAGTTTCTAAGGATAGAAAATCAACAATTTAACACGTTTAAGTGCTATATATACATCTTAAAGAGTTAAATTATAAAAACAACACTAGAATTGATTATAATAGTTAATACTAAGTAAAAATAGTATCAAATGTATCATTTCTACACAAAACCATAGAGGTCTTAAAAGAAAACAAATATAAAAAAATGAAAAATTATAGTAGTAGTGGTAGAGATTTTAAGGAAACAAAAAATCTTATTGATCTTTATAAAAAGAGTATTTTTTTGGGTAATAAAGAAAAAGAATACGTAATTTAACTAATCTTGTTTTATTATTTTTTCGCTCCCTCACTTCTTCTCCTTCCTAATTCTTAGTTTCTTCAATAAGATTAAGATTTTTGTGTTGTTCTCAAATCTCTCTTTTAACCCAAAAAAAAAAAAATGCAAACAAAAACAAACATTGTTAGTTATTCCTAATAAGTGTTGAAACAACTCATTGTTTCGGTGTATTTCGGCCCGTTTCGATCCGTTTCAGTGTGTTTCGGTGGGCTTCGATGGAAACAATGGAATTTTGACATTTCACAAACGTTTTGTTTTAGTTTCTTAGGAAACAGAAATGTTTCGGCCGTTTCAATGGAAGCGAAATGAAATTTTGTTCCTTCGTTGGTTGAGGTAACTTATTAATGTTGAAATAATGACTTGATTTAGCTAATTAATTTCAGAATTTTCTATGTTCAACTAATAAATGCATGAGATATATGATGTCTTGTATGGAATAATGTCTTCCTTCTTTTATTGCCAAAAATTAAGTTGAGGCTTTAGACTGACGGAAGTTCTAATGTCAAAGATTTAAACTTTTGTTATGTGACCACGAAAACTGGTAGTATTTCTTATAAATTCAGGGTTAATAGGAAATTGAGATTGAGTAGGTGGGAACATTAGGCCTGACATTTTTTCAAGTCTCATATAAAATTAATAGATCTGCTGTACGAAATAAAAACCAGCCAATACAGATCATGAACCCAAATGTCAAAGCATCTGTATAGAATATTTGAATTCTCTTTTAGTCATTTTGTATTTCACTGAATATATTTGGTCATGATCATAAGATAGTTTTTCTTATTTTTTTATGCTTCATGTCATCTCTGCCAAATTCTCTCACGTGTCACCTATTGTTGCTGCATATTTTTCACTTTCTTCATTTTCTGGTTCTTGTCATTCTTCTTCTTTTCACCTAGCTTTCTGAAGTCCTGAATTCCGTCTTTGCACTGATGCTCAAAGTTTGAACATGATTTTGTGCCATAAACTTGGCTGTTCTAAAAACAATTCCACAAGAGTATTTTCTTCTTGAGTCTTGAATAAATATTGTAATTAGAAAATATTAACCAATTAGAATTGAGGGGCACTTAGACACTCTCTTTAAGTTCATTTTAGCCATTGCACAAGAAAGAGTGACTGCTTCTATTGCAGGTTCCGTAGCAGAAAATTTAGACCTTCTGACATGGATTTTCAACCAAAGTGGACTTTCTAGCATTATTTGAAGGATTTTGAGCAGTGCAGTTGATGGGATTGAATAGATTAATTGTGGAGGGTGATTCCTTAGTTCTTCGTGGTTTGGGAATTGGGTAGCAATGGCTAATCATGGACTTAGCCAAAGGCTTCGGATCGGATTTAAAATGGGCTCCAAGATCAGTGAATGTAGAGTGCGAATCTTGGGTGAAGAACTTTTTATTTTAGAGGGCATTGCTATTATTCATGGTGTTGCCTTCAGAGTGTTAGTAGCTTATTATTATATTATTATTATGTTTCGGTGTGCGTAGGTATATGATTGTAATAATGTTCTCTAAGTTGATTATAAATAAAAGCTTGCCTACCCATTAGGGTACAGTTTTCCATTATTTTTAACATGGTGTCGGAGCTAAGGTAAAACCCTAGCCTTTACGAAACCCTAACCCTAGCCTCCCTTCTCCAGCCACAACGACCAGTCACCAGCCACCAGCCACCAGCCACCAGCCACGAAACCCTAACCCTAGCTTCCTTCCTCCAGCCACAGCCAGCCAGCCACAACCAGCCACAGCCAGCCAGCCACAACCAGCCACGCCAGCCACAGCCACAGCCACAGCCACAAACCCTAAACCAGTGCCGAAACCCCAGCCACTGTACTCTTCGACTACTGAACCAAGTCACTGACCAACATCAACCACTAAACTAGGTCGACGACCGCCATCAACCCCTAAAACCAGGCTGACGACCTCTAAACCAGGCCGATGACCACCATCAAACCCTAAAACTAGGCCGACGATCAACGAAACACCACTGCATACCACTTTCGCCCTTCATTGACCACTGACGACCTCTCTCTAGCACCGGCGACCCTGTTTCTCCCTTCTTCTAGCGCCGACGACTTCTGCTCTCTCTATTTCCGACGCCAACGACCACTGTTCTCCCTGTTTCAAGCACCGACGGCCTCGGTTCTCTCACTTTCCAGCGTCGATTGTCATTGCTGAGCACCGATAGCACATTTTGTCGCTTTTTCGCGACCGGCGACTGTTCCGGCTACTTTTTCGGCAACGGGAAATTGTTCTAGCGACTGTTTGATTCACCGTTTGAGGGTCTTTCACCGACTACTGGTTTGAGGGTCTAAGGGCTACTGCAGCCGTTCTTATTTTATGGAGATGAGTTGATTGTGTGATTCGCGGTTCATATATGACTGATTGAAGGTGTGGGTGCGTCCTTATGATTGTTGGTTTGTTTCCTTGTGATTTCTTGAGATTTTTGCCATTTGAGTTATTGTAATGTCGAAGGACAGTTCCACAAGCGTTGATGATTCTCCAGTGAGACCTGATAGACAATGAGGAATCACGGATGTGTTTTCGTCATCCACACGATTGGTGGATTCGAAGTTGACTGGACCGCAAACATATGTATTA
>JAOTRH010000008.1:4404531-4420890 GCA_034768845.1 Heliamphora exappendiculata | reverse complement strand
GTACGAAATTCGTGTAGGTTATTGCTAATTTTGATGGCGTTTTATAATTAGGATGTGGATGTGGCGATCGTTAAAGCGACGAACCACGTTGAGTGTCCACCCAAAGAGAGACACCTCAGGAGTGAGTTTTTTATACGCAGATCCAATTTTCTCTTATGGGTTTTTTTTTGCCCCTTTCTATTTGGTGTTAATATGTGAATTTCTTGTGTATTTTGGTGATTTCTTTCAGAGATTTTGGCGGCCACATCGGCGATTCGTCCTCGAGCCGATGTTGCATACTGCATCCATGCCCTTTCGAGGCGATTAGTGAAGACCCATAATTGGACGGTATGGATTTTGGTGTTTTGGATTCACCTTTGCAACCCCCCCTTCTCAAAACAAAAAAAGGGCGTAGATTGAGTTTGGGTTTCGCTTGAATTTGATACTGCTTAATATTTTTCGAAATGAATTGTGGTTTACTTGTCACTATTTACCAGAATGTTTTTTTTCCTCTCTATTATGCTCAAAAAGGGTATATAGATCTAATCAATTGTGACTCTGTGAATGATGTAAAAATGCTTTCTTTCTAGTTTTTGTTTCCCCTTGGATTGTGTTTGCATATAAATTAGTTGGGCAAGGGATCATCTGTCCCGAAAAGTAAATGGCTCTTTGTCCCAATGCATTGAGAATTGTTGGATATGTCTCGAGATTCCATACCTCGAGATTCTCACATGATCCACCGGCCTTACAATGCATTGGTACAAAGGGACATATAATTTTCGGGACAGAAAACTCCAGGCCAATTAATTGTGAGAAATTTGTTGCATTCTCTCTTAATCAGATGTCATATGTTTTAAAGTGTGAAACTTTTACCACTGAGAATTGAACACATGATCTTTACTTTATGCCCATGTGAATGCGCTTATATTGTTAGTTATAACCTGCTAGCCCAATTTAACTTCTCCGTGTGTCTATTGCTTAGTTAATTTCTTACAAAAACTGAATCATGTTGTCATAAAACATGCCTTTTTATGTACTTGGTTGACTTCTAATACTCTTTTGACTCTATTATCAAGGGTGATATGATAATTACTTATTGCTTATTGGCCATCTCGTCATGGAATAATCTGTTGGTTTGCAAGCCTTAATTATTAATAGGTAGATAATTTTCTTCCGTTTGTTATCTTCATGAATTAATTATTAACTATATGGAGGGGAAATCAATATTTTTCTATGCATATTGCAAAGTAACTGAACTATTCATGCAGAATTAAAAATTGCATCCTTATGTGCACTGGACGATTCGGGACATTTTTTATGAGTTAGGCTTTCACTTATAGAATCCATTATTCTATTCAAAAATTCATATGTTTTCAGTATTATATTTGAAGATGGCTGGTTTGGCTTCAATATTGAGGATCTCTACCATGTAGAGATTTTTATACATCATCTGATGGCATTTGTCTTGCAAATTATGTCATATATTCATCTAAATATTTTGATAATGTTGAACGAGTGAGCAAATCTAGGCTCTTATCTTTATAGCTTTATAGCATTTATGCCTACTCTTAACTTGAAGGTATGCCCATAGTGTGAGAGGAGGGGAGCTTCTCATGCCATTTTTTTTTGTAGAAGCCACTTTCTGGCGCACTGTTCACTAGCTAATGGCTTTTTTCATTGCTGTTTTGTCTCTTTGGGATTAAGTATGTTACGCGCCAATCAACAGTTGCTGAGTAGCCAACGATGAGGCTGTACTAGTTGGAGTGTGTTTGGTGCGGAGCACCACTGTGTCCTCTGTAGTGCTTGCCGATGGAGTGCTATGTTACTGATGCACATTTGAAGTGGTTAAATTTTCTGGCCATAAAGCATTTGAAGCTCTTCCTTTGTTTCTTGGCTATAAAGGATCAACCCTAGTTATATTGATTACTTTTCATTTCTTATGCAACATGAACTTTAAGATTGTTTTAGCGGTTTCAATTGCTTCTCTCTTCCTTGTATTCATGGAACATGCATGATGATTTTAGTGAACTGGTGGGCAAGTAATTTTGAGTGGATAATTTAAAAATGGTGGGGCAAAAAATTAAATACAAAATTACATTCAAATTGATATTGTCTCCCATTTTTTTTTTTAATTTCAAGTTGATCCTCCTTGCCCATAAGAATCAAGCTTTCGGCAAGAGTACATAAACCTTTGTAGCGTTACAACAGTTAGGAAATCAAAAGCTGAACTTTATTTTTTTCATGATTTCATTTTTCCTAATTTATTGCTTAATGATTATGGTAAGTCTATTTTTTATGGTAAAATTAATACAATAGAAAGTAATTACTTTCGATAAGTAATATGAATACAATGTAATTCAAACTAAGTTGCCTATGAAATAATTCTGTCTTTCTCATGGCACAATGTTTACTGTATGTGTGTGTATAAAAGCTTCCTTATGGTTCTTTTTCTACTCGATTCCTTTTGGATGGCTGAGATGACTGTGTGTAACACTGGATGTTATATAAATATCTTTTACCTATAAAAATAAGAGGAACATATTAAGTACTAGTATTTAATGTTATTCCCATGGCACTATATTTGGAGTTTACATTCCAACAATTGGAGTCATTGGACAAATACCTGAGTAAAGTAGTTACCAGTTGCATGCTATAGTTTTAAATAAAGAAAAAGAGGCTCTTTTTGGGACCATGGGAGGGTGGTTATTTTTTTCTTTGTAGGCTGGACCAATGTTGTAATCTATACTTAATGAACAATTGAACAATACATTGAGATTTCATAAAATTGGATTAAATGACGATTGATTCTTACATCATGGCCAAAAGTCTAGCTCATTACTTGCACAAAAAAAAAATGTTTAGCTCCTAATTCTCCCATGCTTACTCAGTTTCGTATTTATAATTATTTTTCTTTTCTCATGAACAGGTGGCATTGAAGACTCTAATCGTTATCCACAGGGCATTGAGGGAGGGG
Organism: Heliamphora exappendiculata; assembly: GCA_034768845.1. Classification (NCBI taxonomy): domain Eukaryota; kingdom Viridiplantae; phylum Streptophyta; class Magnoliopsida; order Ericales; family Sarraceniaceae; genus Heliamphora; species Heliamphora exappendiculata. Next base: position 4,417,937 of record JAOTRH010000008.1, on the reverse strand, counting down.
GATCCTACTTTTAGAGAAGAGCTTTTGAATTTCCAACAAAAAGGACGCATTCTCCAATTGTCTAGTTTCAAAGATGATTCAAGTCCTATCGGTTAATTTTAAAACCTTTATTTAATTTATTTAAGCTATTAATTATTAATGGATTTTATGTTGCTGACGTATTCATTTTGTACTTTGAGAAAGAATTTTTTGTGCTTTTGAAATGTTTGGCTGGTGTTGTTAATTGTTTTTCCCTTCCCTGTAGCTTGGGATTGCTCTGCCTGGGTGCGTACATATTCACTATTCTTGGAAGAAAGACTTGAATGCTTTAGGATTCTGAAATATGATATCGAAGCTGAACGTCTCCCTAAATCTGGCCAAGGGCAGGAGAAGGTATGCACCAGATGAGTCACTATTAGTTCTACTTAGGAACATGGAGAAATTTGAGGATTGTAAAATGAAGTGTGGGGGTAAAGATAGTTAAACATTTGAATTTGGTTCTGAAGCACACTTCTTGATTCTTCTTGGATAACCATTAACTAGTTAGTGTTCAATTAGAATTGCTTAGGCTGGGTTTTTTCTTCAGAAAAAAAATGGTTCTTCGTTACCATTTCACGTCTTACTTTTCATGATTTGGAAGTTCCATTTTTATGTGCCTTAGTTTGAAAAGTCAATCATTATAATTATGACTTTCATGTATTAAAAACATTCGTTAAACTTATTTTAAAAACAATCTTGATCCACACCCACCCCAAACAAAGAATCATAAGATAAAGGATACATTTTATGTTTATCATAAGAATATTCTCCTTGAACTTCGTGCATAGTCAAAGTACAACCTATGTTACATCGACTCTTGTCAACACGACACGATTATGTCAACACGGCACACCTTTTATGTTTATCATAAGAATATTCTCCTTAAACTTCGTGCATAGTCAAACTACAACCTATGTTACATCGACTCTCTAGTTTAAGGTGTTGTACGCGTGTCAACACGGCACGATATTGTCTTGACACGAGGTCTATGTTGGACATGGCAATCACGTGATATTGTGTTTTTTTCTTTTAAAAGATGCAACTATGTAAGAAAATTCATAGCCATTAACATACTACATTATTCTTGAGACAATTTAATATGATCTGTTGCATTATCTCTTTACTTACAAAAAAATTACACATTGTTTAGAAATTATGCCAAGTATATTGTGTTTTTGAAGAACTATAGATAAGATTTTATATTTATATATAAATATATAAATATAATTATAAATATTATGCATTTGCATGTGTTGTATTCCTGTACTTTTGTACACTTTTTTGGCGCTGTCTCCCTATATTAAAATTAGAAAAATTAGTGAGTCTTATCTCTAGACACTTGTTGAGTTTAACATTTGTACCCGAATTCACGTAGCATAGACTATACTGTTGATTTCTTGATAACTTTAAACATTTTGAGTAAATGGTTTCAATTTTGGGTGTTTTATTCCATTTAGGTATATGGGGACATTTATCAATGTCAATTTATTTGTCCTATATTTCTATTATGGGAACAATGACTTTAAAGGTGAAAGCTTTTGGTGACGCATTTTACCCGTTCGTGAGAGGGTGAAGAGTTCTCAATGTAGATTTTGATAGGGTACAAATATTAAAAGATAAATATAATTAAAAAAAAATAAAAGAGTAATTTCTAAGAATTGTAGATGGAATTAGTAGACTGGAAAACATTGCTCAATCAAGAAACTCTCTCTCTATGGTAAATACATTGATAAGAAAGAAGTGTATGAAATGTAATGCATACCACAAATAGAAAGAAAAAAAAAAGAATTGATGGTCAATTGCATCTTGTAAATGAATAAATAGAAACCTGTCAAGAAAAGAAGATTTATGGGTAAAAAAAGTGGATGTGATCCGTACTCTTGATTCACAACTAGAGGCCGAGGCACCCGCTATGCGTGTGCAATTCGACGCTACAGCCTCCGTGCGCTGCTCCTCTTGCCCTCCCTTTCGCTACGACTGCTTTGTCCACCCCCTTCTCTCTCTTCGCGAAGGTACTTTCTCTCTCCCTCCCTATCTCTTTCTCTCTCTCTCTCTCTCATCACCATTCATGTTCATATCAGTAGATATTAGTGGGTAGTTACAGATAAGGGTAGCTACTTTTTGAAGTATTTTACAATTATATTCCTTAAGTTATGATTAGAGGTGACAGTTGATTTGTGAGCATTTTTAAAAATGCAAAAGATGTGGCAGGGCTTCAAATGTAACTGGCAAGTTATGAGTTCCCTTTATAATAGTAAATAGATAAATAGATGTAGAGTCTATGCTGCACAGACTCGGATACGGGTGTTGGGTATGAGTGTGTATTTAGGGACCGGACACATAAAATCTCAAAACTAACGATATACGAACTGGGCTAAAAAGTATCCAAATATTAGATATTGGTGCGTTAATATGGCTAAAAAAATGTGTCAAGTGTTAATTCACAAGGCAATATTTTAGCTTCTTTAGGTATTTATTGATTTATACATACTGATTTCTCACATTAGGTACTTGTTTCTATCTTTAATAGCTTTGTTGCACTTAATAACCATAAGTCGCAGATTTGGTTTTAGTATGTTGTCTTTATTCTTCGCTATTCTGTCATGATTGAGATGCTAGCCATGTCTGATAAAAAATAACCGCACCCAACACATATCTTGTATCCATACTCATTTAGTGTTGAGTGGGTACTCGGCCAAAAACGTAGAGTAGTGCAAAAAGCACACCTTTATCACGCCTTGAGTTCCGAGCCACTATAAGAGCCTTGCTTATTTCTTTGAGCCTCAGGTGTTCAATAACTGCCTTGGCTGGAGGAACCCTTGAGAGGTTCTTTTTCGAATTATGATGAGAAACATCTTTTTTCTAATTTATAATGAGTGCATCCTTTTGCAGCCCCCGAGTAATTGCAATCACTATGTTTATCTGTTCTTCACCCCCCCACCCAAGTTCTTTCAGATATTGCTTAATTTTTCATTGATGATGAGTTGTAATGGAATTTTTAAGTACTGGGGATGATTTTGATTCGCGGTGAGTGGGGTGTTAATCATATTGGGGGCAATTGGTTTTCATCAGTCTGGATTTCTGACCTTTTCCAATCCCCATTGTTTTGCTCGTTAGGGCTACAGCAGAACTAGGGAGCTGGACAGTGAAGAATTGTTGGAGCAGTTGCCTGCTTTGCAGCAGCTGCTATATCGTCTCATTGGATGCCGGGTATTCTTTCTGAAGCCTCAGAACTCCTTGCATATATGTTTCGAGTTTCTGAGATGTATTAAAATCTGTGAGTGACAATAGATGTTGCCCTTTTTTTTCACAGCCTGAGGGAGCAGCAGTCGGCAATTACGTAATACAGTATGCCCTGGCTCTGGTATGTGTGGTTTTTATTTTGTGCACCATACCTAACTTTAAGAGTAAATGTTACTAAAATGGTTTTGAAGATAATCTGAAGGACCGTGTAGAGTATACAAATTAAGCATTGGACTATAAAACCACACAATTTAAGTTGCCAGCCATTAATTATTGGAAAATGAATAGATTTCAAACGAGCAATAAAAGACAGAATTTGGGTCCACCTAATTGAAAACTGTGTAAAATTTGAATTGTGATTTTTGTACTTGGAGGTTGGAACCAACAGTAGTGCTTCTCTTTTAAATCTGATTAATTCACTCAAACTCAATATACAAATCTTTCTTATTACCAGCCCCATTGGTATTGGATGGCTTGCTTGAAGTTTCATAACACCCCCACCCCCCCAACCAAAATAAAAAAAAGGAAAAGAAAAAGAAAAAGAAAAAGAGAAAAACATTGGCTTGCATGTATTTGTGTGAAAATGTATGGTGGAGATTGGAGAAGAAACTGGTCTATTAAATTTGGTGCACATGCTTTCCTTGTCCTGTCTCCGTTACATCCTTTGTTGGTAGTGAAACTACTAACATCTTCCATCCCTAAGGAAAGAGAAGAAGAAGATTAAAGGCAGAGGGGGAATTGTGGGAGAGAGTGGGAGAGAGAGCTGGGCTAATTAACATGGACTTGAATCATATGATAATTATCCTTGACCTTGCCAATACATGTAAAATTTCAGGTACTCAAAGAGAGTTTTAAGATTTATTGCGCAATTAATGATGGGATCATCAATCTAGTTGACAAGGTGAATTGCCTTCATTTCCCTGAAAGATTACTTTTACACAATGGCTGTGTCACTTTTTACTTGCTCATTTTCTTTTTAAAATAATTTATTTTTCAGTTTTTTGAGATGCCTAGGCATGAAGCAATCAAAGCCCTATGTATATAAACGCGCTGGGCAGCAGGTGACTTTCCATTAAGTTCTTTAAACATATTGAATCAGCTTTGTTGACTCTAGTCTACTACTCAAATTTACTTTTCATATGTTGTTCAATTAAATTGTGATTGATCCGAACCTTAGACTTTAAAGGGGTTGTTAATCGTTTAAATTTGGGGATGTTTTTCTAAAAAGATTGGCATTTACGGCAGGCTGGGAGCCTTTCTGATTTTTACGAAGTTTGCAAAGGTCTGGAACTTGCTAGAAATTTCCAGTTTCCTGTTTTGAGAGAGGTGATGATGCTTTGACTGTAATATAATGTATAGTTGGTTATTTAGATTTTCTCAATGTTATTTTCAACTAATGCTGACTTGACATTTTGTTCATCTTTCCCAGCCTCCACAGTCCTTTCTTGCAACCATGGAAGAGTATATAAGAGAGGCCCCGCGGATGGTTTCCGCACCCAGGGATACATTGGTGAGTATGATAATTTTATTTCCTTTTTTGGCTCGAAGTATCTTCTGACTTGTACTGGACATGCATAACTATTTTAGTACCACATTGATTATTTCTTATGATTTGTATTTGTTGAACTCTATCATTGCTTGCTTTTTCAAACTCTGAGTGAGTATGTGCTATGGTCTAATATGTTGTCATTAATCAGGAATATCCAGAAAGGCTCCAATTGACATATAAACCAGAGGAAGTTTCTTCTCCTTCTGAAGAGACAAAAGTATCCATTAACGAACCTAAGCCACTGCCTCCAGATGATGTTGCTTTCTCGGATGTTGAAGTTCCTCCCCCGGCTCCTCCCCCAACCAACCTGGATACTGGAGATCTGCTGGTAAAATTCTCAAGTCTTATTGTTGTTAGTTCACTTATACTTGATACAGTTGTCATTACCGGACATGCATAACTATTTTAGTGGGGATAACAATTTGAGTTTTCGGGGAAGATCACCTTTCCAGTCTCAATGAAGCAGGTGCATCTGTTTTCTGCTTTTCATTATTGATTAACTATATTTTCTAAATTTACACGCTGGTTCCTTAAAAATGAGTTAATTCTTATGACATTTTGATTGGCAAAGCAATCTGGCAGTTAACAGTTGTGATTTATTCTTCTTTTAGGGCATCGGGATGGACCCATTCAGTGCTTCATTAAGAGAGACAAAGCTAATTTAACTTACCACCTTTTCCTTTGTCTTAGCCCTGGTAAGGAAGGGTTTCTCATAACAACTTGATGCTACTAGTTTGTGAACTTTCGTTTGTCATATTCGACAGGTCCTGTAGGGTTCTATACTAATCTTAAATTGAGTGTAATCAGCTTTCCTAATTTTCTCTTTAATTGAGTGTAATCAGCTTTCCTAAGTTTCTCTTTATTTGATGATGACTTGAGTCTAGGCAAAAGCACGGATATGGTACATGGACACAACCGGGGTATGAACACAAGATATACCAATTTTCACAATATTAGGATAGGGATACAGAAAATATTCAGAAAAATATATTATTTATATATTTTTATTTTCTATGTATGCGGAGATAGCCTACACAAACTACGAACTACGAAAAATAAAAATGAACACCAATTCAACAAACTATTACAAATTAGTTTAGAATTCAATTATGAACATGCTAATAAGTGATATACATGCAGCATTGTCCTTATCTTGTTCCATGAGGTGTCTGAGCATAGGATGTATATCTAAGCCATGTCTCTGAGGCTCCACCTCGTGGTCAGAAATATCAGACAACAAAATAATTTCTGAGAACAGTGGATTAAAGGAAAAGAAAGGAAATAAAAATATGTAAGGATTTATTTTCCGTTATCTATTTTAATTTGCAATAATGTTTGTAGAAAATTTAGTTTTGAACTTTCCTGTGATGTAAAATCCTATACATTTGACAAGAAATGATTTGAGTAAAATGTTTCTTACTGAACTTAAAGTCTCTCAATCAACATCTTCATTTAGTTCAATATCTTCCTTCTGTTTTCCCCTTGTTTCCTTTCTTATTTTTCCTAATATTCTTTTGTGATTCAATGCTTGGTTTTGCAGCCTTGCTTGTCGAAAATGGAAAATTTCTTCTTTCTGCAAAAAGGAATCGGCGAACTACTTGCACAGAGTACGTCATCTCCATGGATGCTGATAATATATCAAGATCGAGCAGCACTTACATGGGAAAACTGAGGTAAGGGTGCGACTTAACAAGTTTCACTGCCAAATCTTGGGTTGGTAAAGCCTTCATAATTTTGGTAAATCCCTTTGCTGATGACTGCTTAAGAGTTAGGAAGTTGAAAAACGGATCTTTTAGCTTCAACATATTTTGGGCAATGAAATGAGAGAACAGGCTGGAATCTTATTCCTGTCAGAAAATATTGGCACCCATTTAAAGCAATTTCAGCTATCCTAGTCTTTTTTTTTTCATCAAATTTCTTGCCTCATCCTTCTCTCCTCTTTTCTCTGAGTCCGTCCTTGAATCTATAAGTGGGGCACAGGAAGCCTCCAAGTTAAACAACTAGTCAATTTGAATTCCAAACTTGATGCGTGGTTCATCCATTTGGTGTTTTCTCATATTAATATAATTTATAGTTGATCTGCGTTTTATTGCCAACTCTCTCTTTGTAGTAACTTCATTTTATTTTAAGTGTAAATCATGTAAATCGTGGACAACGTTACAAATCACGGATTAACACAGTTGGAGAAGTTGGTCGACATGTTGCTTGGCAATATTGTGATGTATGTTGCAACTTAATTTTATTAATTCATGTATATAAACGTGTATTGTATGATTTAAAAACTTATCATGTTTTAAATGATTTTAATTAATTTCAGGTGTTAGAGAAAGATTAAGTGATGATGGGGCAAAGGAATTAGCGATGAAAAAATATTTATTTTGGATTATACTTGTTGAAACAAGAAAGATTTATTTTGAGTTATACTATTTGAAATTTAAATATTGTTTTGAAACATATTTGGTGCATTTTTAATATGTTTTAATTTGTATTTGATGAATATGTACTTTTTAAATATTTTGATATGCGATTGAACGGATATGAATATTATTATAAAGAGATAATATTTGATATATTGTTATAGATAAATAAATGAATGTTCAAATGTGAATGGATGGAAAAAATTTTATTTTTATTTTTTGCATCGAAATTGTTACTGTCGCTAAAATTAATAGTATTTGCAACAGATGTATTATGAACGCATGTTGCGTCGGTATTTAGCCGTCGCAAATGATATGAATACATTTGCGAATGCACAGGGCCGTAGCAAAAAAATTTGGAGTTTTATATTTTTTTTTGCATCGGGAGTTATACCGTCGCAAAATTTTTTTTGCGACGGCACTGCTCGGTCGCAAAAACACATTTGTAAATAGTATTTGCGTCGACCTTTGTCGTCGCTAAAAGAATACAAAGCCGTTGCAACCATTTGCGACGGCAAAAACATGATTTTAATAACTATTTGCGTCGAAAAATACCGTCGCTAAAAGAATAAAATGCCGTCGTAAATGGTTGCGACGGCTAGGTGCCGTCGCAAAAACCCTTTTGCGACCCGGACAGTTGCCTCCCCGTATTTGCCGTCGCAAATGATCTTTTGCGACGGCACAAGTATTATTTGCAACGGCAGAGAGCCAACGCAAAAAACCCATTTTCTAGTTGTATCCACACCTTCTCATTAGAAGCGTAAAAAAATATTCACAAAGCTATAGCTAGTTTCATACCCTTGAATTCCCTAACATCGAGGATTTAGGATCAAATTCATCCATTGTTCTTGGGAAGAATGAGCTTAAACTCGATCCAAATGAAAACAGAACCAAATTATCCAAGCAAAATGGCATTCCAAAAAAAGATGAACAAGAGTCTCCATGCTACTCCCTATAAAAATCTAAGTTGAGTCCTCAATATGGAATCGATTGGCCAGCTGAGATCTTGTTGGAATGCCCTTAAAAGCAAACCTACATAACACGAATTTAAGCCTCGCACGAGTTATGAGATTCCACAGCTTTTCCTAAGCTACCAAAGTAAGATTATAATTAAGGCAATGCTCGACTATGACGTTATAAGCTGATTTAGAGGAGAATAGCCCAAAGCTCTCAATAATCCAAGACCATGAATCTGGTGGAATTTTAAAAATCTCGTGCTATATCTGTCAAAAACCAAATCTAAGTTTCACGAGAAAGATTCTTGCTCAATCAACTCAATGACTTTCATAATAGGGTGGGGTCCTAGAGGGGGCAGCAGATATAAAATCAAAAATAGTTGGGATGCAAGGGTCACTCTAGTGTATCTAAGCCTCTCTTCACGCTCTTTGGTCTCAACCTGAGCCTATCTGATGTATTTTCACATTGTGTCTCACTATCTATATACCTTAGGGTTTTTAGTACTAAAATTCCCTTCAAATAGATTTTAAAAGAATTTCAATTAAAATCTAACTCAACAAATTTGATCCATCAAAATCATATTCGAATCAATCCCAACATAGAGGGGGAGCCGATATAAAATCAGAAATAGTTGGGATGCAAGGGTTAGTCCAAATATTTATAGATGAGCCATCCCCAAACAAAAAACAAACCCCTTTTTCTTAAGGGCATCCCTACAATGTAAAATATCTTTCCATGTTATAGAATTAGTCGTTTCTTTGGGCACTTCCATAAAATTATAACATTATAGTTGTTGCAGTACTTCTTTAATTCCAAACCTACTCCAGAAAAACTGAAAGTTTTATACACGTCTCTAGCTGTATTGACGTTTTTTATATTATGCAATATGTGTTTGGTTTAATTTAATTCCAAACAAACCGAACACATCCTGATTTAATTTATTACAACTCTCACCATTTTGCTCCCGGCCACCGGGAAATACAGTATGATCCTTGAAGAAAATTTAAAATTGTAATAAGATATTCTTCATGCACCCCAAAAAGGTAATTAAAATTTACGGTACATAAACTAAACAAAATCTGCTACATAAACACATCCGCGGACCGCTGTAATGAGAGAGTTGTATTTTTAAGAATATAAGCAACAATTAACCACGGACTTTCTAGCTAGCATGAAATAAAAAATCCACAAAAGATCAATCACATTATTTTATATGGGATCGATCTCAGTTCTTATGCCACTGCTCAAAATTTAAATAGTCGTCAATTATCATTAGACTAATTAATCTCAGCATCTTATTATTCTATCTAGTCATTGCAAAAGAATTAATTTGTATTGAACTTCATTAAATCACCAGGGAAAAAAGCTCAACTCAAAATGCAAATAAAATTAATTTTGACAGTCCTCGTAATTACACGCGGGACTCATTGTTATACAAGATTACCGAATTTATCAGCGGCTAGCTGGAAGTATAACACATAATTCTCGAGATAAATAAATTACTTTGGTACAATAAATTACTTGTGAAAAATTCCGTTTGTAAATTAATATGCACTAATTGATTTTATTAAATAAGCTAAATGCCACAAATAAAACTAACCAATCAATCACACAAACAGTGAAATAAAACAATTACAATTGCACACGAGACGACGATTTTTACATAAAAAATCTTAAATCGGATAAAAACCACGAAACCATTCCGGGTCTAAGAAATCAAATACTATATCAAACATTAGTTATAAAGAAATATTACAGACCAGACATTGCACCCACAACCAATGATAGTAAATCTATCGATCTTCGCCGAATCCACGTGCACAAACTTTTGTGTTTGACCGTCGCTAGAACCCACCACCAGACTTCAATGCTGATGGAATTTTCAACCAGATTTCAACACTTGAAAATCCTCTCAAGCAACTCTACGAACACGAACAGATCGTTGAAAATTTAAATCCTTAATGATTGACTTGACTGTGCGGAAGCAAAATATTCATTAAGATGTAGACTGATTTGCGACGTTTCTTGATCAACTAAGAAAGCTTCTTGGCAACTAGGGCTAAGTATTAACTTAGGAGACTTATAATAATAAGCCATAGCAGCCCTTTTATATGTAGTCCACCAAAAAACCTAGCAGGTAGTCGCAACTTAAAGTTTATTCAAGCCACAGACCGATCGATGCGTCGAAAGAACGATCGATCGGTCTTTTGTGTCTCTCGATATTTTGCTTCAGTTTCACTCATCGACAGTATAGTTGCATAACAGGTGCAGAAATGAAAACACACTATTGACTGGTCGATCGGTCTAACACCGTTTGCTTTATTTTGATATTTTTAGTTTTATTTTTTGCTCTGCTGCAAAATAACAACATGCATTTCATAGACCAAGTATCAAATATCACAGAATAAAATATAAATAATTTAAATGATAATTTGTCACAAATTTATCAAATTAAAAACAAATTAAACTAGGGTCAAAATTCCTAACAACTTGTTTGTTTTGTACAATTTATCTATCAAAAGAAAAAAGAAAAAAAGACACAAAGTCTTATTCGACCCTGGGGCTTACATGAAGATGGAAAGATGGATTTTGAGCTTTTGTGTGATCAGTCATTAGACTTTGTTTCTTACTTGCACCAAACTCTATTTTAGTGAAACTAAAAATTCTAACATGCATATATGAAAAGGAATATTGTTTTTGAGAAATTAAATGAAAACTCATTTTATTCCTGTGTTCAAAATAGTCATGACAATCCACGAATGGAATTTTAATTTATTTTTTCTTGGATAAAATTCTTGATTAATTATCCTAAAAATGAACTACTTATTCTTGATCTTCAATTCCTCAATTCAAACTTGGCTTTAAGACAAAGGTAAAAGGACATTGTATACTCCATTCTTTCCTAAATCAAGATCGATACAGCTAGCTATAAAGAAAGATGGCCGTTATTGCGCATTGCGGATATATCGGTTGTAACTACCACTATTAATAGATAATTAATTAATTAATTAATAAAAATGTCACTTAGTACTGTCCAAAGGTAAGAAAGATATATATATATATATATATATATATATTGTATGAGAAAGATCTATAAAATATTATTATCACTTATAACAACTATATGATTCGTCTCTGTGCAGGCCAACTAACCGTATAACAGATGATCAAGTTCCTAATTAATGGAGTATTTGACAGATTGTATTTAGTTAGACTTATTGATCGCGTTTATTATATAATGTTTTTTATTCTCTCCCTCTCACCTAATGTATTAAGATAGAGGCGTTTCAGTTTCATTACAACTCCCCCATATGAGTAGTCTGTGAACTGCGGCTGGGGAAGGTGACACTGCTCACCTTACTCATTACTTTAATTATACATAAACACCTCTCCTTTAATATTATAACGTATAATTCGTGTTTAAAGGTAATTTTTAATTAAATTAATTTTTTTAAATAAAAAATAAGACATTTATCCCTCCGACCATTTCCTGTTAATTATTAAAAACCAACAATTCAATTAATAAGAACTTACGTAAATTGGATTACATAATAAAGTTATGTACAGTTTTTTTTTATAATAAAACTCATCAAAACTAATTTTTTAATAAAACGTTTTATAATTATGACTCATGTTTTTGAAAAGTACTTTTAAATTAATTTCTTCTACTTAATTATTAAAGGACTCTCGTACTCTCCTGTTACCATATATAAAATGTAATTAATAAAAAAAACAAAACATTGAAATAAAAAGTAAATTAAATAAATTATTGAACACCTTAAACAATCATTATTATAATTAAAATAATTAATATTTAAGAAATTAATAAAATAAATAAAAATAAATTCTTTCATTATGTAGAGTTTTATAAATTAAATTAGAAAATACACATAACCTCTTCATAAACTAATCTATCAACTAATTATTCACAAACAAAGTAGTTTTTTTAATTAAAAAAATTAACTTAAACCCCTCACCAAAAAAAAATGAAAAATAAATTTTGAAGAGACATGACAAATCACGTGGTTCATATAACTTTACATTTTTCTATGTATAATCTAATAAATATCTATATAATTATAATATTCATACTCAAAAAAAGATAAAATCATATCCTATGTAGAATAAATTAAAAAGTTTTCATAATTTCCTCGATTAACAATTTTTTTTTATAAATAAAATAATTTTTTTTTATAAATGAAAAATGACTCAAACCAAGTTTTTATCAAAGGTAACTAAAATAATAATTTAAATTTTTAACTTTCAGATGAAAAAAATACAACAATTTTAATTTTTAGTTTTCAGGTTGGAAGAAAACTTCTTCTCTAGAAAAAATAGTAATTAGTTTTTTTTTAAAAAAAGAACTTGTTCAATAATTTTCTATCGAAAGTAACCAAAATAATATTTTTCTTCAATAAAAAAAAATTTATTTTTTAGAAAGAAAAAAATTTCCTAAAAATTCTGTTTTATTTTTTATAAAAAAAATTTCTACACTACGTAAAATAAATTAGAAATAACCATTACTTCCTCAACAGCCAATCCATCAATAAATTAAGCTTTCACAAGTTAAAAAAAAAATAGTTTCTTCTTATAAATAAAAAAATAATTCAAATCAAATATTTTCTTTTAAAAAATAACAATAATTTTCATCTTTAATTTTTGAACGGAAAAAACAACAATTTTAATTTTTAGTTTTCATATTTGAATAAAATATTTTCTCCAGAAAAAAATAGTAATTAGTTTTTTTAAAAAAAATACATTTTAAGTTGTCACATTATACAATTTTTTTTTCTATTAAAAAAGAATTAGTTTAACAATTTTCTAATTAAGGTAACCAAAATAGCATTTATCCAATAAAACAGATTCAATTTTTAGAAAGAAAAAAAAAATTCTAAAGATTTTGTTTTATTATTTTTTTTAAAAGGTTCCAAAACATTTTCATATAAAATGTAAACTAGCTATAAAGTATTTTGAAATTGTATTTTTCGTAAAGAGAGATGATATTTTTCTGAAGAGATAAAAATAAGGAGAAAGATTATATTTTTTTAATACCAACTGCATTAAATAAGAAAAAAAATAATATTTTTTAAAATAATAAATTTTATTGTTGAATATAAATTTAAATTCATCTCAACAATCAATTCAATATATATATACGCGCAGAGATAAGAACGCATTTAAAAAAACAACATCCTTATTTTATTAAATCGACACACACACCC
>JAOTRH010000008.1:4383625-4404431 GCA_034768845.1 Heliamphora exappendiculata | reverse complement strand
TTTATGATCAATTCTTTTCATTTTGCTGGTTTTGCAGGGATTATCTGTCACCACAACTGATGCATCTGCAATTGAGGAAAGCAATGCTCTGGCTTTAGCTATTGTTCCATCTGGTAGTCAAGATATACTACTACACCTATGTCTGTGGCATGTTATGTTTTGTAAGAAAAGTATTAATCTGTTGTGTTCAGGTACTGCTTCATCATTTGACTTTGGCGCTGTACAAGCAAAAGATCTGGATCCTACTGGATGGGAACTTGCCTTGGTCACCACACCTAGCAGCAACATCTCTTCTGTCAATGATCGCCAATTGGTAGGCCCTTATGTCTGCCTTTTGTTTTCCCCTAATATATTCTAGCAATGGTATGGGTAGAAACTGTAGAATATATTCTGCTTCTAGTAAGTCTAAGAGGCTGAAGTCCTAAGCATTGGTTGTTTTTTCATGGTATACTAAACACATAGCCGTGACTACTTGGACAAACATTCATAGTGGATGTCAAATACTTGGTGTGAACAAATTTAATGCTTGTCCCCCGAAAAGTAATATTTTTCATATTGGGTATAAAATATTGTTTGGGTGCTGGAGTAAGATATATTCTCTGACTTCTAAAAATAGCCAAATAGCCAACCATTTTGGGATGTTCTGAAATAGAAAGGACTAAAGGTACGGCATGGAGCGTGTAAGATTTACTCTCTCGTGCTATCTCGCGTGTTCTTGTAATTGTTGGATCTGCATCTCTGTATTGTTTCATATCATGACCTTTATCTGTCTTGTTGCTTTTGAGGTAATGATTAATGAGTTAGTTTTATGTACGCTAATAAACTTGAATTTCCACATGTGCTCACCAGTGCATGTCCAATAAAACGTGCTGGATGCATTATCTGTGCACCTCCCAAGGGCCTACAGCCAGTCCATGTATCGTAGTATGTAATAGCATGTAATAGCAGGAACCCATCTACACACACACACACACACCCACACCCACCCACACCCCATTGTATCTTTTAGTTAAATTGCCTTGTGATGCTCTAGAAGACATATGCACCTCTAGCATTACGGTTTCTTCAATTTTATCACTATTCCACATTGGAAATGTTGAGAATTCACTTTCTGATCACTGTTGAATGGCAGGCTGGTGGAATGGACTCGCTCACTCTGAACAGTTTGTACGACGATGCTGCATATAGAGCCTCTCAGCAGCCCATATATGGAACACCGGCTCCAAATCCATTTGAAGCCCCAGATCCATTTGCTTTTTCGAACCATATTGCTCCTCCCCCAGCAGTCCAAATGGCAGCAACGGCTCAGCAGCAGACCAATCCCTTCGCTCCATACCAACCTGCCTATCTGCAGCCACATCAGCAGCAACATTTGATGGGTCCACAAAATCCCTTTGGCGATACGGGGTTCGGAGCATTTCCTGTTGCCAACCCCGGTGTTCATCCGCAAACCAATAATCCATTTGGGAGCACAGGCCTTCTTTAACCATGTGTAAGGAACATCTAAATACTGCAGTATACCCAACACGGTTGGTTTTGGTGTGTTTGGAAGTGAGTAAAAGCAGCAGGTGGCTTTGTGTATTCCACTTTGTCATAGATGATTTCGGAGCTTGGATAGCGTTTTTTGTAAAAGAATAGTTCATTGGATGACGAAGTTGTAACATTTTTTTGTTAATCTGAATTATTGTTCAATATATCGTCTAAGGTCTGCTTAATCATTGATTTTCATTGTAATAAGTTCTGATTCTGATCTGTTAAAGTCTCAGTGAAAAGTCGGTTTCATGTTTACTTGAGTGGGATAAAAATTGTAGAGGTATTGTTAACTGTTGGATAAAAAGCAAAAATAATCCAGATATTGATACTAATAATCGAGTCCCGACTACCAAATTGCCACCCCCATACCTCTCCCACCAAGCTCCTTACCCAAAACCTTACCCAATTACCCTATCCCCTTACCTTAACCTCCAACTCCCCTCCTCTCTCTCTCTCATCTCTGTCGTTGAGGAGAGAGAGAACACACAAGAAGCCATTTTTGAGGGGTGAGTGGTATTTGTTTTCAAACTTTTTGTTGTTTCAAATTTCAAAAAATGAAAACAAAATTTGAAAGCGGAAAAAGAACAATTTCAAACAGGCCAAGTTTTTAAGGATGGGGGATATTTCTAGGGGTGAAGTGAAATTTTTCCTATTTCATTCTTTTGTGTGAGTTAAGGGATTTATACTGAGAAATAATTTTCACGCATAATTAGTCTAAGACTTAATTATTATATTTTATAGTGTATTTAGTTCGCCTTAATTTTTTTAACTCCTTAGATTGAAGGAATTTTTGGTGTAAAGTTTGCAATTAACATTTTCTATAAAATTAGGTCAATGTGTAAAATTAGATCAAAATATTCATACTATTCTAAATACATATCCTCATCTCCACGCCTCGTTACTCCACCTCTACCATCTCCAGCAATCACTTTTGACGACACCATTTATGGCAATTGTCGATAACCATCTTTGGCAAGGACATTCTGGCAATTCTAATGGCTTATTGACTACCAATTTCGACGACTTTTCAACAACTAACTTCAACGATCTACCTTGACTTCTGACGAACAACATTAGTAATTTTTGGCATCTATTAAACCAGAGATAATTTTAATTATTTGAATATAGAAAAAAATAAACATTTACTATTTTGTGTTGTCTTGGTGGCGAACAAGATGATGACGGTAAATATAATATGGTTTTATGAATAAAGATAAATTTTACTAATCGAATATAAGGAACAGTGAAGTTTATTTTTTGTGTGGCTAGTATTGAAGTGAAGAGAAAAATTTAGCTGTTTAAATATAACGAACAGTGAAATTTATATATTTTGTGGATAATCGAAAAAGCTATTAAAAAAGCTACTACAGGATTGTCGAAGGTCGCTAGAAATCACTGAAAAATATCACTGGATAGTCGCCAAGAAAAATAGCCAAGGGAAGTCACCAAAAATGATCGTCAGTATTGGCCGAAAAAAGTTACCGATGATCGCCGAAAAAAATCGTCGGCAGTTGTTGAAGTTGAAAGTGGTGATAAGGTGGCGAGTGGATACAAAGTAATTAAGAGAGCGTGTGAGTAATAAAGGTAATTTTATCTATAAAATTATCTAATATTAAATTAGAGGACCTTAACTTTTAAAACATTTAAAATAATACACCTAAAATTTTAAGAAAACTAAATTAACTAAATATATTGGAATTATAACTAATTATCCATAGATTTAAGGTTTTAAAAATTTTATGGGCTAAGGTCTTCTGCTTGGTAATTCTATTGGCACCAAAGAAATCTCTTCTTATGCCTACAAATTTTTTTTCTCAAATCCCATCTTGGTCAAACTTTCAAACTCTAACCCCACAGCCATAAGAGTGTTTAAGAAAGCTACTATTAATAATTTTTAATTTTTTATTACTAATTTTAGTTATAAATTATAATTTTTTTTATACACTAACAACTTTTGCTCCAATTTATAACTATTATTTTTTCTATTTCAGTTACAAGTTATAATTTTTACCAAAATACTCACAACTTTTGCTATAAATTACAATTTATAAACTACTAATTTTAACACCATTATCAGCCATCACCCGCCATCACCCGCCATCACCCCTCTGTTAGTTATAGACAACTCAAGAGGAGAGGTGAATTGGATCTTAAAAAATTAATAACAATTTTTAAAATATTTTCAAAATCTTTTAATATAGCAAACAAATATAGCAAGATAATCAAAAATTAAAACAATACAAATATTAAAGAGGTTAGAGATAGAGAGAATGAACCAGATACCAAGGATTTATAGTGGTTTGGTTTCTTCTAAGCCTACGTTTACTCCTTAAGTCTATTCTTGAAAATTTTCACTATGTAAAATACTTCACGGGCGCATTTCAAGTCTTACAATCTCAAAACTTTACTTGAGAATATCCACAAGAATATAAATATTTATGGGCACATCCAAAGGCCTTATACCAGCAACAAGATGATCCTATGAAAATAATTTTTTATTTTCTTCTAATCACTTTTGAGTTCTTTTTTGATGAGATTTACTTACTCAGTTAAAGAACAAAGGGTAACTCAACCTTGAATACAATAAATAAAGTGTTTAGGTGAGAATCACTCACTCTCTTTATAGAAATTGATTAGCAATAAATGAAGCGGTAAAGAAAGATGAGGTATAAGAGCTGGAGTTACAGTAATAAATGAAAACTTGAAGATTTTGAGTTTAAATCAAGCAATAAAACAGTGATTGTAAATCTCTAGATTAATTAAATGCTGAGGAGTAACTCCCTACATAAGCTCTTGAGTCTTCAGGACCGTTGGAGGTAGGTGAGGGCATTTAATGCCAAAAATTCAACCATTGAACTCTGCTGCAAATTTGAATTTTTGTCGCAGGTATTGGCACAAAGGCTTTTGGGTCGACACAAAATGTCTAGGGCATGGCTCATCAAGTGATTGGGTTGACTCAATTCTTCTTAGGTGTCGACATAATTTTTGCAATCTTTCTCACCAACACAACGGCGTCGACATATTTAGATATTGTATCGACTCAATGGTTCTTCAGCATCTGGGAGAGGACAATTTGTGTCAACTCAAATCTTTTTGGTGTCAACACTAAAATTCTACAAGAACCCTCAGGAGATTTGTGTCGACTCATTTGGACATTGGTGTCGACACTAAAATTTTTCAGGCAGACTCGGGATATTTGTGTCGACTCGAACTTCACTTTGTGTCAACACATCAAATTTTGCAGGTAGTCTCCGTACTTTTGTATCGACACATTTGGCATTTGTATGGACTCAAAATTTTGGATAACAAAAGTGAGAAACCACTTTTGTGTCAACACAACATCAATTTGTGTCGACTATTTTTGAGTGCAGAAAACTTCGGCTCTTTTGTGTCGACACAAAAGTTATTTGTGTCGACACTAACTTTTAATACCTGAAACATCTTCAACGGATATGTTAGGGTGTCAAACTATTTGTTCAAATGTGTTGACACACTTGATATTTTCAAGTATTCCTTATCTTAAAGTATTGACTCAATTATCAATTATGTTCAACACAAAATATCCTTAACCAAGAATACTTAAGTGTTTTAATCATTTTGAGATATGAGTCATTTTTTTGGCTAAAAATGTCAACTCATTTGTTCAATTTGTGTAAACTCTATCTTTTTAAAAATATTAAATATTATCTTTTTAAATCCATTTAATTTTAAAATAAATGAATTATCAAAATTATCAAAATTAATATAAAAAGCTTTTGGGCTAACACCCTTATTACCAGATCATCTGACCTCCCAAACTCCGTTGCCTCTCACCCACCCCTCTACGGTTGTTTACACCTCCCCTCTTCCTCCTTTTTGTGCCGCCACTGGCACTCCTCCCCTCTTCTTCATTTTTGCAATATTGCTGGTACCCTTTCTCTTCTCCCTATCCCTCGATCTCTATATCTCTTTTGCAAAGTGACTTGCGATCTTTGTCTCTCTCTCTCTTGCTCGATCTCCGTCTTTGTCTCTCTCTCTCTCTCTCCATTTGCATCTATATTGCGATCTATGTCTCTCTTTCTATTTGTCTCGTTCTTCAATCTTCAATGGCGACGACGAATTAGGTTTTAGGAGGTAGGGTGACAAGGAGGGAGGCAAGAGGTGCTTTGGCAATAGTGGCGAAGGAAGATAAGTTGGAGTGGGTGAGTAAGGGAGGGGCAACGACATCATGGGGGTTGGACGTCTGAAAGTGGAGGATGGTGGCAGCGAGGGGTGGAAGCACAGGGTGGCGACTAGTAATGTTAAAGAGTTGATTTAGATTAGGGTTTGAAGATTGATGAAGGGTAGTTTAGGAAAGTAAATACTTGGTAGGTGTATACAAATTTTTTAAAGATGTCAATAGAATCACCCTTTCTAATTTATTGTTAGGCAATTTTATGGATAAAAATGTTCTTATTAGTCACACATTTTCCTAATTACTTAGTATACCTCATCACTTCTTTCAATTCCGATTACTATCGATGGCCATTTGTCGGTGACTTTCCAGTGACTTTTCAGTGACTGATTCTGACGACTTTCGATAATCTTCGACGATCCTTTGATAAATTTTTTGCAGCACACGAAACAGACAAATTTCACTATTCGCTCCAGTAGCGTCTCATAAAATAGATAAAGTTTGAACAGTAATATTATCTATGTTCGCTCCAACATCAGCTACACAAAACAGATAAATTTTTCTATTAGATGCATTTGAATAGTAAAATTTATCTTTTTAGATAAAATCATACTACATGTATATACTGCCATCACTCAATGTGCCACCACGACCACACAAAAGAGTATAAATATTCACTTTTCATATTCAAATAGTAATAATTATCACTATCCTAAGAATCATTGAAAAGTTGATAGAAGTGGTCATTGGAGGAAGTTGTCAGAGATTTTACCCCTAGTTGAGGTGGAGGAATGGGCGTCGAGAGTAGTAGGAATATTTTAATCCCACTTTAACCAAATGAATTTTAAAAGGGCGCGTTTGATTGATTAGATTAAACATGAGAATAAATAATATATTTTATGAAATTATATTTTTCTTATTTGAATTCAATAAATGGTAGAAAAATTATATATTAATTGAATAACAAATTTCACAAAATTTGAGATATACAATATCTAAGAGAATTAGATATTAATAATTCACTCACTACTAGTATCATGAGATTACTTATTAAGTAGGATTATATATCTCATTATTATTAATCTGATTAATTAGACATGGCATAAGAGTTAACATTTATTTTGCTAAATCAAATATTATATCATGTCTTCATTATACACTTAAAGCCCCCATCTTTTTTTAGCATCAAATGTGACAAAGTATCATGAGAGCTTTAACCAATAATGTTTGTTCCTCTATATTGGGTTTTGGTTATGGTCAGATACCTAAATGTCACTTCCACGTTCTGGGAATTAGTTCAATATTTGGTATTTTTATGGTCACCACTTATGGATGGCCATGGAGGAGGAGGTTTCTAGCTTCTTGGTCATATATATATGTAGAGGATCAGGATTGGAATCTACTGGTTCCGTCCAAGCTGGCTGTGATGTCAGGGATGAGTTCCACGTATGTGTCTGCACAAGAAAGGGGTGAGACGCTAGCCGGTGGACCCTTCGACGATCGGGTCAGGCAAGGAATTTTTAGAGAGAAGGGAGAGCTTGAGAGTAAATTTCATCAGAGTCTTGGCATAGTAAAAGAGAGCCCCTACCTGAATCTTCCCATTTGGTGGCTATTTATAGGAAGAGAAGTATTTAACCCGTTTATGGAGTCCGACCCGACCCGACCCGACCTGAGCAGGTCGGATTGTACCTCTTCTCTCTGATCAATGCATAACAATTAATGCTTTGATGGTGAGTTATCAGTGCCATCATTGAATATCCCTGCAAGATATCTCTGCAATTGCCCTTTGTCATGCCAAGATGTCCATCAGCATCTAAGTCTAGTCGGGGCTAGGGTCAAGCCATTCCTAAATGGAAATTTTACCCCTGAGTTGACCTGTTTATTATTGATC
Source organism: Heliamphora exappendiculata (assembly GCA_034768845.1). Classification (NCBI taxonomy): domain Eukaryota; kingdom Viridiplantae; phylum Streptophyta; class Magnoliopsida; order Ericales; family Sarraceniaceae; genus Heliamphora; species Heliamphora exappendiculata. Next base: position 4,396,854 of record JAOTRH010000008.1, on the reverse strand, counting down.
ATCATCGTATATCACCTTTCGAATACGCGTATCAACCCGACCACTACACCTCAAGCTCGGATCCAGAGTTTGCGCAACTCGTTTATGCTCGGACATGCATGCCGAACATTTTCTTTCAAGGTTCCGAGCACTTCGTGTCCGAAGTCGGGCGTTTGAAGTTCGAGCTGAGAAACCTCTGCTCGGGTTAATGTGCCCCTAAGGTCGGTGGGTCCTCGGATACGCTATCCAAGAAGCTCAGCTCTATGCCGAGCTGGCATTAATGCCGTGGTGCGTGCCATGGTTGAGAGGCCGTTGGTGTTGTACGGTATCCTATGTGCGTCCCACGTGCTCTGATTTTCCATGTGCGCCCCACGTGGCTCTGGCTAGAATTTGATCCCCCTCAATTGCCCCAATCATCTTGCTGCTGATCGGGAACTCGAGCTGTTGGAGGATGATGTGATGTCCTTGCTCGATTTGTCGTTTCGTCTTCTGATCGGGTGTCTTGTTGAGCAAGCTTCTTTGACAAACTGCCCCTTAGCTGTCATCGCACTCCAACGGTCATATCCGCCACGCGGCGGTGCCCCATCGGTTCTGTAGCGCACTTATGGCATGCATTGAATGCGCATTAAATGTGTACGATGCCAACTGTACCTCGGGTACAAAAATGTCACAGGAATGTCGGCTGTCGTTTCAATAAATGTCAATCATTTGGATTTAATAATGGTGGACTTGCTCGGATCTTTTGGCCCAACCAAACATTTTGCTCGGGATCATTAATCTGACGACAGACTTTGCTCGGCTCCGTGTTTCGAACACTATAATTTCATGAACTCAACCGTCGCGATCTGTTCGGTCGAATCTGCTCGGGACACTCATACCGCCTATGTTAAATGCGCGCGGTGCGCGCCAGAGCACGCACCATAACTGCTGCCCTTTGGCGCTTCGTTTGAATGTTCGTGAAGCTATAAAAAGGGGGAGGATACTACTTCCTCCCCTTTTACGAACCCCACTCCCTGTTCTAAGGCGATTTTCGGCAACCATCACCCCTACAACTTCGGCGGCTGTGATCCTAGCTACTCCAGCAACTTCGAAGAACTCCAGAACCTTTCTCTTCCAAGTAAGCGTGTTATCTTTCACTTATTCATCTTCTCTTATGACAACCGTGGCCAGCGCCGCCGCTGTGGGTGTCGGGCTTACTGGCCTGCGCCCCTTAATACCCTAGTATCGTCGCCGCTGCCACCAGGGGTGGCGGTGTTGCTGGGCAAGAGCCTGTAGTTATGTATATACGCTCATATCTAAGAACTTATCTTCTTCTCTTTTTTTTAGAATGGGGCGTCTTGAAAAGTATGTTGACACGCCAGAGGCTTTGGCCGAGCTTCGCGGAGCTCGGTCTATCCTTGATGACGTCACCATACGTCAGGCCACCGGTGAGGAGACCGTGACCACTGGGGAGCCCGGGGAAGTCGTTTTTCTGCTTGTGGCTCTTATAGAGTCCAGGATGGAATTCCCTCTCCCGAGCATCCTTAGGGAAGCGCTTTCCTTCTACCGGTTATGCCCGGCATAGCTCACCTACAATTTCTTCTTGGTATTGATGGGAGTAGTGCTGTTGAATCGTTACATGGGCACCAATCTCGGTGTCCAGGAGATTCAATACTGCTACTCCATCACCGAGACAGCCAAGGGCCTAAACAAGTATTATCTGAAGGCCAAGGACAACCAGATGATCGTGTGCGAGCTCAAGAAGTCCCACAAGGGCGATCTTGAGGATTTTGTAGTGATTGGGGGAAATTTCCATCTTAGGCTTGGCCCCGTTGACCCCCTTGCACAGCTTTGTCCGACCAAGCCAAGGACCCCAGATACCGAGCTCCATTTTCATCCTTCTCGCTTATTGTGCACATTGAGTCATTGATCGGGACTGATATAATTTATTTTTCAGGAGCTTTCTGCAACACTTCAGCAGCTCGGGATAGAAAAGATCGAAGGGACGGCCGGATAAACTACGAGCATATAAGGAGGGTGCTCGGGGGAAATCACGGGCTGCGCTGCTTCTCGAGACTTTTCAATGGGGTTCCTATTCGTCCGGAGGAGCTCGCTTAGCACCTTAAACCAGCTGACGGAGCTCAACCCGAGGTGGACCCGATCAACCAGGCAACCACCTCCAGTGCGGCTAATCGTCGCAGATCTTCCACCTCCAGTTCAACAAGCCGAGTAGTCCTTGATGCGATCAAGATGTCGCAGAGGAACCTCTACAACTTGCTCAGAAATGTACCCGGTGTCACTTCCGTTGTCCATCTAGTAATCTCAGCTCCCCCCGCTCAACCTCCAGTTTCAGTCACAACAGCCCTCCCATCAGCCTTGGCCCCAACTCCTCCGGCTCCACGAACCTCCAAGAGGAGGGGCTCGACCTCTGAGGTGGCTGAACATGAGGTGAGCCGCCGAGTTGAAATCCACACTCCTCAGCCCACTCCGAGCCGAGCTAAGGATTCGGCTCCAACTGTTGAGGCGCCTCTGATCCTCTCTACGTCCTACCGAGGGAAAGCCGTCTCCACCCAAGACTCAGTGCAGGAGAGCCACTAAGTGGCCTGGGCTCTAGCCAAGAGCCTATGTCTGCAAAAAGACAAGGAGTCATACGCTGCCATCCCGTCCTCCTCACTGTTGAAGCAAGCCGCGCAACACATCATTGTGGTAAGGAACGAGCTCCTGATCAGAATCATATTCCTCGAAATCTTGCTCTTCTTTAGCTTAATCCATCTTTTACTGCTGAGCAGGGCCTCCAAATGGGGATGGAATCCGCCGCTCGGTGCGGTCAACTCGAGAAAAAGCAGAATCAAATTGATGTCGAGCTCCAGAGACTTAAGGAGGATGTCAAAATCCTATAAGCCCAAGTCAGCGAGATCCGTGCTACAAAGGCACTGGACTCGATGAAGGAGCAGGAGTCCAACCTTGCTTCCGTGCTCGGCTAGCTGGAAGAGTTCTCAAAGGCTGAGGCATTCCTCGAGCAGGAGAATGCCTAGCTGAGAGCTGCCAACGCCCGCGTGCACATAGAAAGATACGATGAGGGCTTCAACAAGGTGGGGGACATCTACGAAGCTCAGGTTATGGGCATGTAGAACCCCCTGTTCAAGATGGGGTGGGACTCTGCTCTCAACGCCGTGCTTATCAACGCCGAATTCGAGCTTCGCAGAAACGTCCAGTGGATCCAGCCGAGCATCGCATTTTCTGATGAGCTGGCCCACCTAATTGGATCAGCAATCCCCCCAGGCCCCGTGGTCGAAGCATGTCCGGTTTCAACTGTTCAGGTGGTTCCTCCTCCACCTCCAGCTCAAGAAGCCAAAATTCCTCCTCCTCCTCCAGCAGAGCAAACCGATCCTGCAGTGGAATTTGAAGAGCTGGATCCCCTGTGGCCGGCACACGGGACCTCAGTCACTAGCGCTACGGTGGACTTAACTTTTGACGAGGATGCTATTCCCGAGGAGGTTCCTGATCTGTGAGTGGAAGGACAGGCTGCCGAGGGAGAGCAGGAGGGCACTGAGCAGACTGAATAAGGTCTTTCATTTTTGTTTCACCTTTCTTTTTACGAGTCTGCTTTGCATGGCCTCAATCCTTCTGTGAGGTCGGCATGTCTTCGTTTTACTACATATTTTTACATTAATGAAAATGCAGTTTCTATTTGCTTTCTTATTTAGTTTCTATTCGCTTTGTACTGTTCTGGCACTGCACCTGCATTTGTCTTTTCTGTGATTTAAATTATGCAAGCCTTTGAAGCTCGGGACCACACTACTAGATTAGGCTGTGTAGTCTCCAATCATACTTAGCTTGCACCAAGCTGTGATGTTTAATCGCTGCACAGGTTCGCTCGAGCATTTTTAACTAATCTGGGGTATGTAGCATATAACTGAGCGGGTCTTCTTGATCAAGCAAAACCTTCCAAGTCATTCTAGGTCGGTTTGGGCCTTTCTCTACTCGTCCAACCAGGACAGCTCTAGCCGAGCTATGTGGCATATACCTGATCAAGGTACTTTCACTGGTCTATTGCATGGCCATTCGGGCTCGAATAGTATTAGCCGAGGAACGACCCCACTCATCTCTTGTGCCCATTGATGGGTCTTAATGCTTGGCCGGTCAAGGTGACTTTGTTAGCTGAGACTTTTGTTCCCTAGCCGGGTGGTGCCTAGCCGAGCTAGGATTTTCTTGCCCTGGCGTGGCTTGAGGTCACCAGGACTTTTGGTGGCCAGCCGAGCTGGGGCTTTCTTGCCCTAGCATGGCTCGAGGCCACCAGGACTTTTGGTGCTCAGCCGAGCTGGGGTTTTCTTTCCTTGGCGTGGCTCGAGGTCACCGGGAATTTTTGGTGCCCAGTCGAGCTGGGGCTTTCTTGCCCTGGCGTGGCTCGAGGCCACCGGGACTTTCGGTGCCCAGCCGAGCTGGGGTTTTCTTGCCCTGGCGTGGCTCGAGGCCACCGGAACTTTTGGTGCCCAACCGAGTTGGGGCTTTCTGCGATGTCTCTAATCATGCACAAAGTGTTGAAAAGATTCTTTTTATTCATCATCTCGAACAACTTTACAGATGACACTTTAATGATAAAACTTTTGTAAATTCTAGGTATTCCATGGCCTTGGGATTTGCTTTCCTTCAATGTCTTCGAGTCTGTATGCTCCCGCGCCAGCAACTGAGGTGACTTTGTATGGACCCTCTCAGGTTGGGCCTAGCTTGCCGTCAAGGGGGTCCTTTGTATTAAGGAGGACCTTCCTGAGGATCAGCTCTCCGACCTGGAAGCTTCTCTGGTTCACCCGCCTGTTGTAGAACTTTGCAAGTTGTTGCTGGTAGGATGCCAGCTTGACCAGAGCTAGCTCTCGCCTTTCCTCGACCAGGTCCAATTCCCGAGCAATGCTAAGATCATTATGCCCGAACTCGAAGGTTTCAGATCTGATGGTAGGCATGTCGACCTCCAAAGGGATGACTGCTTCTAACCCGTAGGCCATGGCGAATGGCGTCTCCCCTGTAGAACTTCTAGGAGTTGTTCGGTAGGCCCATAGCACGGAGGGGAGCTCGTTCGCCCACGTTCCTTTAGCTTTTTCCAGTCTTCTATTCAGCCCTGATAGAAGGATTTTGTTCGAGATCTCCGCTTGACCGTTGCTATGAGGGAACGAAGGTGTTGAGAAGCGGACTTTTATTCCCAATCCCGAGCAGAACTTTTTGAACAAGTTGCTGTCGAACTGTCTCCCATTGTCTGCAACTATGGCACGCGAAATACCAAATCTGGTGATGATATTCTTCCATAAAAACCTCTTTGCGTCCACATCTTTGATGTTGGCCATTGACTCAGCTTCCACCAATTTGGAAAAATAATCTGTAGCTATAATTAGGAACTTTCTACTACCATGCGCTTTAGGTAATGGCCCAATAATATCCAGTCCCCACTGAGCAAAAGGCCATGGGCTGGTGATCGGACTAAACTCCTCGGCTGGCTACCTGTGCAAGGGGGCAAACTTTTGACACTTTTTGCACTTCTGTGAGTAGATCTGGGCATCTTTCTGCATATACAGCCACCAATAGCCTTGGCTCATTGCCCAGTATGCCATGGGTCTCCCCCCGGTGTGACCCCCACATATCCCTTCGTGAAGTTCAAACAGAAAATCCTAGACCTTCTTCGGTGAACACATAGCAGATAAGGACCTGAGAAAGACCTCCTGTACAGTTGACCCTTGAGAGATAACAAAAAACGTGCAGACTTATGCTTGATCTTATGTGCTTCCTTCTTGTCCTATGGGAGTTGGCCACTGTTGAGGAATTTAACGATGGGATCCATCCAGCTCGGCTCCTGGTCATCTTCGATAGCGCATACTTGCCGAGCAGAAACATCTATACTCGAGCTCTCCTGCTTCTGTACTTCCACTATTCTTTTCAGCCCGAGCTCGGTTGCAGAGGTTAGGGCTGCCAGAGCATCAGCATGGGAATTCCCTTCTCGGCTGACTTGCTCGATTTGCACTTCTTTGAAACCTTTGACCAGCTCGAGAGTGATAGATAAGTAAGCAGCCAGCCTATCATCCCTCGCGTTGTACTGCCCAGTCATCTGGTTGACCACTAGTTGTGAATCACAAAAAACTTTCAACTTTGTGATGCCTAGGAGCTCGGCACTCCTAAGCCCTGCGAGTAATGCTTCATACTCGGCTTCATTATTAGAGGCTGGGAACCCCAACCTTATTGAGTGTTCTATCACTGATCCATCAGGGGAGATGACGACCACTCATGCTCCGGAGCCCTTCTGATTTGAAGCACCATAAGTGAATAGCCTCCATCCTTGCGGTATTATTAATTGGGACTTGGCATTGGATGCCCCATTTTCTTCTTCATCCTTCTTCTTTGTCCGGTCATCCATCCCCCAGCTCAGGCTCGAGTGGGGTCGAGACCGAGCTGTTCTGTGTGGCCGGCTTGGAGAATTCAACAATAAAATCTGCAAGGACTTGGCCTTTAATTGTTATTCTTGGTTAGAACTCGATATCGTACTTCTCGAGCTCTACTCCCCACTTGGCAATCCTTCCGGATAGATCAGCTCGGCGTAGCAAAGCTTTGAGCGGGTGTGCAGTTAGAACAATGATCTTGTGGGCTTGAAAGTATTGTGCCATCTTTCGAGATGCCATGACCAGGGCCAATGCTAGCTTCTCCAAGGGTAAGTATCTAGTCTCGGCATCGAGGAGGGGGTGGCTGACATAGTAGATCGGGAGCTGCTCGACAGTATTCATTCTGAGCAAGACGGCACTTGGCCGCGTGATCGGATACTGCAAGGTACATGTATAGCTCTTTCCCAAACAAGGGCTTGGAGAGGAGAGGAGCCGAGGTCAGGTACTCCTTCAAATTTTGGAGCGCCTGATCACACTCTTCCCCCCAGACAAAATTCTTACCATTTTTCAACAATTGAAAGAAATGATAGCACTTATCTGATGATCGGTTGATGAATCTATTGAGTGCTATTGCCATTCTAGTTAATCGCTGTATCTCCCGAACGGTATTTGGGGGTTGTATGTTCTGAATTGCAGATATCTGGTCGGGTTCTGCCTTGATACCTCTTCTACTGATCAGGTGCCCGAGAAACTTTCCCGATTGTACGTTAAATGCACACGTCCGTACAAGTACCACGTTGAGCACACTTAGATATTTTTATAAGTTAATCATTAGTCTAAAAAGTTAAATTTTGTTTGTTTAAATATATATAATAAAATAAAATAAAATACAAATAATAAGTCTTTTATAACTCAAAACTCGCATGATTTATTGGAATAATTTTTTTGTTGAATCGAAAAGGTAAAAAATTAACCAAAAAATTAAAAAGTCGACAAGTTGAAATAAGTTAGATCTTTTTATACTCATTTTTATTTTTAGTGATTTTTTAAGAGTTGATTGAGTTTTAGTCTCATTTTAGAAGTATGCAAGAGTTTTAGTCTCACCAATTTTTTTTATTGGGTTTAGTCCTTTTTAAAATTTTTTTGATTTTTGGGTCTAATATGCCATTTGCCAACCGGTGATATATTTTCTTTTTAAATGTGATTGTATTAGTCGAAAATTCGCCTAAAATCACGATAAAATGACAGTTTTTCTCTCTCATAGCCCTAAATAGAAAAATATGTGAGAAAGAGACAAGGGAGAATCACTTGGGATTTCATCCTCCACTGCCCCTCTTCCGTCACCCCTCCTCCACTGCCTTCTGCTCGTGCTCCTCAGCCGCCCATCATCTGCCGGCTCCTCATCCTCCGCTATCGCTCCTCCTCGTCCTCTGCGCCACCATCGACGCTTCCAGATCTGTCGGCGCTGGCTACTTCGTGCCACCAACCTTTTAGATCTGGACCACCAACTCATATCTTGTCATCCCTGTCGCTTCTTACCATCGTCGACCACCAAATCTAGATCATCGACTCTAGATCTCGCCATCGCCGTCGCTTGTTAACTCTGTCTCTCCCTCTCTATGTGATTTGTATGAGATTTGATCTACCACCATCTCTCTAACATGGAGTTTCTAGTTCACCACCGCCTCTCTTTCTCTTTCTTCTCCACCAACAACAATAATTTTTTTGATACATATTCTTCATACGATCAGTGTGCACTGATACAATTATCAGTTGTAAATTCTGTGTTGAACAATTTTGAAAGTACTTATCTATTGAACACTAATACAATTATCAGTTGCATGTTATTGCTAAATGCACACAGCTCCCCTAAATTACTAATTCATTTTATCAATTTAAAACTATGTTATAAGAAAAAATTACAACAGATATACTTAATACTAATAAATGTATCAGTGGCATATGCATAGTGAACTGTAGTTGAAATGTATCGGTGGTTTATGTTCTTTATGAAAATATTTTCACTAACTATTGATAAATGTATTAGTGGTCACATTTAGTTGTAATAAGTTGAAACATATATCAAAATTAATTATTTTATAGATTTAAAAATATATCAGATTTATGTGTATAGTGAAATAGTTTTAAAAATATATCATTTATATGTGACTGTGTATCGTTTGTATATGTTATGGCGGCGAGTGATTTCGCCCAGTAAAGGGAGAGAGAGAGAAAGAGAGAGAGAGAGAGAGAAGTTATTTGATTTAAGAGATACGTCATCTTTGAAAAGATTTCAAATTAGGAGAGATAGAGATAGAGAGACAGAGAGGTTGCTTGATTTAAGAGATTCGTCATCTTTGAAAAGATTTCAAATTAGGAGAGATAGAGATAGAAAGAGAGAGAGATGTTGCTTGATTTAAGAGATACGTCATCTTTAAAAAAACTTTAAAAAAGATTTTAAATAAATAGAGATGATATCTTTAATAGGGGTATATTAGATATAATAAAATAATTTTAAACCTGATGGGATCTAATCTATTAAAAAGAATGTTAGAACTAAATCTAGCACTACTATCAAAAAGAAGACTAAACCCAAAATTTTTTATTTTTTAATAGTTATTATTATTTTTAGTATTTTTAATTTTTTGTTTAAAAAAATTATTTTTTCTTTTTCTCTCATAGACACAAATTGAGAGAATAAAAAAATTTGACCAAGAAATAAAAAATTAAAAGAAAAAATTTATTTATGCTTAATTACATGGAAAATAAGTTTCCAAAATCGTCCAGGAATCTACTTTATTGGCTTCCAAAATCCTTCACACAAGAACTTCGAGGGAATGAAAGAAATAATGGTTGGTTGAACTCCAACGAAAAAATATTATTATGCGGCACATTGTTTTTGTTTGATATCTCAGGATGTTTGAGTCAATTTAAGCGCACTTTGACTACTTTTAGGGGAAGCAATCCCACCACCGTCTACTTATAAAAGACGCAATTAAAACTGAGGCTCTTTGCTTTGTATAGGCTTCGTATCAAAAAATTTATAACACCTAAAAAGTTTCAAATCTAAAAATCTACTCAACATTATTGACTTGTTGTAATCAATTGACGACACATTCCCACCATTTGGAAAAAGCAGAGCACTTAATCACCAACTATCAAGATATTTTTGTCAAAAAAAAAATTAAAAAAATTCGATAGACATTATATATTTATACTCGTGAATCTAATTTAGAGAAGAAATTAAATTGAGTAGAGGAACAAATGTTGGTGGTTATAACTGAGTGTAAAAGATGTGAAAAGGAAGTAAAGAGATTTGTGGGTAAGTGGTTATTTTTAAAGGTTAAGTTTGTATTGTGACAATTTTAACTCTTGCAATTATTAGTTTTTGTGAAATAAATCTCAGTAACTGTTTTAAATGTTTTAGGTTAGATTCGGAAGTGAAAAATTGGCTTGTCTCGAGTAACCAATTGTGATGTTCCTTTTTAAGAATAGTATGAATATGAATATATATAATACATGTGTTCTTATATGTCAAAAATGGACTTAATGTGTATTTTGTGTGTGTCTGCATTTTAATTATTATCGAGAATTAATTTTTACCTTCAACGTTTAAACTGTAAATTTAAAAATTTTAAATTATTTAATTTGTATTACTTTTATTTTTATTTTTTAAATAGAGGGCATTTTGTATTTTTTTTTAGTTAGTGGATTTAAATGTATAATTTTAAAGTTAAAAAGCTTAAAAATTGTTGGTGTTGTGCAGGTAGTTGTATTATATATTCTTTTTCTTTTTACTTCTCAACATTTTGGTATGGATTAAGCACGTGCTCATTTTCATAAAATGAAGAGAATTCCTCATGCCTCTTTTCATAAAATAGAGTTATTGAAATTTAGCTTGATTGAATTTATAGTAGACTTGCTCAAGACAATTATTGAAATTTAGCTTGATTGAATTTATAGTAGACTTGCTCAAGACAATTATTGAAATTTAGCTTGATTGAATTTATAGTAGACTTGCTCAAGACAATTATGAGACAATCAATTGGGACAGAGAGACACATCGTTTTTTATATTTTTTTAGTATGCTTGGATTAATTTGTGCGCACATCAATTAATTTTTAAAAGATCAATTTTACTGTTAATCAATAGAAACCCAATTAAAATCGAGATAAAATCTCATATAGATTAATTCCAAACAACTAATAATACTTAAGAAGTTTCGAATTTGACACTTGAAAAGGAACATACTCTCAAATCTCAAATCTTGATCACTAGATTAACTCATTCGAGTTGAGAGACGTGTGCTGCTTAGCGATGGCAGTTTTCATCGTCCCAGCCTTGCCTCCGCATTGTTGTCCAAGAAAGATCCAGAATAATCATAAACAAATCACAAAGAGACAAATTTTACGTCGTTCGGCAATTTGCCTACTTTTATGTGTGGCAAAATTCAATATATGAAAAAAGAATTACAAATTGCTCAATTATCATAAATTCTCATTCTCAAACAAAATTTACACAGTAATTATCTAAATATACAATCATATTTATAGGAGAGAAACAGAGACCAAATTTAATCCTACTTGTGCTAGTTGAATTCAAAACTAATCAAACTTGTACAATTTCATATTTTTTCAAACTCTTCAAGAAGTCAAATTGATATGAATAAAATTTAGAAATATAATAGACTAGAAGTTTATCCTATTCAAATAGAATTTGATTTAAAATTTTCAACAATCTCTACCTTGGCGAGAATCCATCTTTCAAACAAATCAACATACCAACGCCACCTTCAAATGCACTAAAAGTGCTCAAATTTCTGAATTGAACAAATCGGTAGATTTAACTCTACCTCCAAATGCTCTCTGTGGCACCAAATTCACTTAAGATGATCAAAACTTTAAATCCAACATATTAGTAGATTGATGCTGCCACCATATACATACTGAAACGCCAAATTGTGCTCAAAAGTACCAAATTCTAAAAATTGAACAAAATACGAACAAATGCACATATCACATCCAAACTAAATGTGAACCGAGTGGAGAGGATACTCAAATTATCAAATTTTGTTAAGTTCACTATGTATTGAAATTTGACCCAAATGACACATCTTGTCATCTAAACTGTCAGCATAACCTCCACCAACCAATGCAACTGGATAACCGACACAAAATTCATCTATTAACAAACTTTACTTGAGAACAAACTCCACATGAAAATCAAACTTCTCATGATGAACAAAATAGATTCTCTCTAAACGAACAAAACAAACTGTGTTCACTACAAAACTCTCAAATCTTTGACTTCTTCAGAAGATTTAAATAGACGATCATTCGAATATAAATTAAAAATACAAATAATAAACCCGAACCCAACAAACAAAACTCAAAGCAGATTCGACCATCAAAATCTCAAGTTCCACTACAAGCAATATTCGGTGCTTGAATAAGACAAAACCTACCGTTTTTTTTCTCTAATGAAACAAAATCAAATTTTAAAAACTGAACTAATTAAACCCGATGTCATAGTTAAATCTAGAACGACCAAAAACTATGGGAACCAATATGAACTAATCAAAATAATTGCAAAAACATATTAAGCCAGCCAAAAACAAAGGTGAACTAGTTAAAATCCAATCCAAAACCTGTTTACGTGAACCGGACGAGCTTACGCAAGGGAGGCACGGTTGGGGCACTGTTTATGCGCACGAATGGGAACCAATATGAACTAATCAAAATAATTGCAAAAACATATTGAGCCAACCAAAAACAAAGGTGAAGTAGTTAAAATCCAATCCAAAACCTGTTTACGTGAACCGGACGAGCTAACGCAAGGGAGGCGCGGTTGGGGCGCTTTTATGCGCACGAATGAGGCTACTAGTGCAAGATGATAAGGAAGACAACTGAGGGGCATGCTTGGCCTAATAAACATATCCAGAGGCTTAAGTGGAGCATGAGAGTGCATTCAAATGTACTATTTCAATTGTCTCGACCAGACGAAACTTCTAGTATATTCAAAAGTAATTTTTGATCGCTTTGAATTATGAGCATATAGCAAAAAAAATAGTTTTAACCAAAATTCTAATACCACTTACTCTGCAAGAAATGTTCAGAATAATTGTAAACAAACCACAAAGTGACAAATTTTACATGGTTCATCAATTTGTCTGCATCCACGGGTGACAAAATTCAATTTATGGAGAAGGGACTATAAATCACTCGATTATCACAAATTCTCTCTCTCAAACAAAATTTGCATACACTAATTATCTGAATATACAATCATATATATAGAAGAGAAATAGAAATCAAATCTAATCATACTTGTGGTAGTCGAGTTCAAAACTAATCAAACTTATGTAAATTCATATTCTTCAGAACTCTTCAAAAAGTCAAATTGATATGGATAAAATTTAGTAACATGATATATTAGAAGTTTATAAAAATTCAAATAGAATTTGAGCCAAAATTCTCAACACGCATGTCATGTCCGGTTTTGTATGGAATTTTTTTTGCCCCTATTAAGTAACAAATAGGGGGCGTTATTTACATTCCCACTCTGTCTTTCGCTGGCTCACTCCCGATTAGATAAATTAAATATATTTTCTATATAAATATGTATGAACTTATATTTTTAACAATATAACAGAACTAAAATACAAAAAATATTATACTTATTTTTAATTTTTTTTTTAATTTTAACCATTGATCAATATTATTATTTTAATATTTTATTATATCATTATTGTTAGTATTAAATTTTTTTAAAATAAAAAAAAAAAAATTTTCATTATGACTCTATCCCCGCTCATTTTTTAATTATTTTTCTCCGACTCAAGCATGATAGTAAATAAGATATAGAGCTCATTTCCTAATTACTTTTCTCCGACCCGAGCATGATAGTAAATAA
>JAOTRH010000008.1:4356880-4383525 GCA_034768845.1 Heliamphora exappendiculata | reverse complement strand
TCCTGTTATTTCATTCTCTGTAAATTTCAATTTATTGTAAATTGTTGAAAGTTTAATAAAGATATATTTTCTGGATCTCCGAACATGTATTTTATGTCGGCGTTGGAAATTCTCCCAACAGATTGTTATATAGGTAACTTTATTTATGAAAAATTCTTAAATAAGTAGAAAACATCCCTTAATTATAGGATTTTAAAACTATATTACCACCATTTTAGCATCTACCAGATTTTGAATTTTGTGTATAATTGATTCACGTTCATTTATGAATTCAAATTAGCATAATATCAAATTAGCGTAATCCTAACTGCCATTGCCTTCTCATTCCTTTTTCTTCTCCAAACCCTAACTGATGTCCTTAGACCACCACCACCTTCGCACCACCACCACTCCTCCTTCTCATCCTCCTTGCCGCCACCGACCTCGACCTCTTCCTCCTCGTCGATGTGCAGAGCCAAAGCAATGACAGAGAAGGCAAAATCATTCTTACCGCGGCGTCTTCATTCTCCGTCACCATCTTCATTTGTTGTCATCGTCTTCATCCTCCATCGCAGTTGTCAACCCCAACGTCGCAATTTCAAATAAAAATTTCAAATAGAAATCATTCATAGAATTAGGGCTGCCCCAAAAAATTAGTGAATATATGGAGGCCGAAGCAATTGTTTTATTGCTTTGTTTTGGGACTGGCCCTACCACTTGTGTTGATGGAACCAATTAAGGTTTGTACTCTCTCTCAAAGCTTAAAAGTGTACTAAATTCTTATATTTCTCTTATATTTTTATTAACCGACATCATTTGTGAGCGAACACAACACAACATCTATTATGATTTATGTCCCCACTAAAAATATAAAAACAAATTTAGTACTTTTATATTTTTATCCTATTATTGTATTTGTGTTCTACTTGAAATATAAAAACACCTCCATTTTCCTTTTACTTTTTGATGCCCTATAAAATTGCACTTTACTCAAGTACAGAAGTAGCAAACGAAATTGATTCTCATATTTCAACTTCATTCTCTCTCTTTCTTTGTTAGATCTTTGTTTTTGTTTTTTTTTTAATTTTTGAACTCGAAGATTAAATCCGTTGTGATCAATTATAAAAATACTTTTTAAAAATATTATAAATATCTAAATTTGAGACATTTTTGTAAAGGTATGCGTTATAAATTGTTGAGTGTTTATATTTTGTATATATTTATTCTGAAAAAAAAAATGTTATTATGCTTGATTGCGAAAAATAAGTTCCCCTTGTGCTTAGAGTTGTGGCCCACTAGTTTTAGTTAATTTCTCACCCTTTTTTAAAGCTTGAGAATCATCATCTATTTAGCCCTTCCTTTTAAGTTCCAGAACTGCCCTCAACATAGCTCCAAAATGACCAAATGAACTTGCATGCCAGCCCATTACAAAGAGTACTGCATGCTCATTCCTTAGTTTACTTTTCGAAAGTTAGGAAAATAAGAACTTTGCATTATTAATTTACTAATTAATTTAGTGAGAGACGGTGCAAAGAAGTATTGTTTCCCCCTGTTTGGTTACTAAGAAAAACAAATTGGCAGAGAAAATACGAAGAAAAGTAACGGAAACTATAAAAATTTGTTGACACCAACTCGTTGGACACCAACTCGTGAATTTGTTGAATTTTTTATTTATATAAAAATTAATATTTATTTGATATTTGTAGATTTGGATTAAAAAATATTTATTTATTTATTTATTCTCAAAATTATATTTATTATTTATTTATTTGTAGATAAATATGATTTAATTATACAACTATTGATATCCAACTAATATGTCACCCCCTCAAACTTTTAATTCAAATCTATACATTCTAAATGTTAAACCTTTAAAAAGAATGGTAAGGTCTTTCCTATTTTTCGGATAATCTAACAATTTTAATCATTTATAAAAAAAATATGTAATAAACACAATCATAGTGTATAAATAACAAAATCACAACCTCTAGTTTCAAACCAACCCACATAATTTTTAAAATAAAATATTCAAATACTTTAATCTAAACTACCGCTACGAAACAATAAAAATAAATAAACTTATAGTTTATGCCCAAAAAAATTAAACAAAAGTCAACAAAACACTAATGTGACTATATTGTTAATATTTAAATAATTCTCAACAGAATTCAAGTAGTTCTCAACAGAAACTTCGAAAGTACAACTACTCATTAGGTACAGCAGAACTTGGAATGTCTAAACACATGAACAAACCAAATAGATCAGAGTTTATCAATAACCAGCAAATGTAAATATGAAAGAAGGTAGATATAATAAATGCCAACTAAAACAAAATAAAAGTATGTAAAATCACGTTGCAAAATCACATTGCAAAGGATTTATAAGTATTTTTTAAGAGATCAATCTAAACAATTTATTTTACACTGTGGGCCCCACAACAACAATTGGTGTAAATCCACAACACTTGTGATTCTCTGGTGATTCATGTAGTAAAAACGTTCTATTTTTAAAAAAAATTTTTTAAAAGGAGTTATTTAGTGATAGAAATATATTTTATACCGCATAAAGTACCGTATACTCATAAATAATATGTGCACCACACAACTCTTGGTGTGAACGCATTACACTTGCAAATGTACAGTGATTGATGCAGTAAGGATGCATCTGTCTCTTTATTTTTTTCAAAGGATTAATTTAGCTACAGAAATACAATTTACAATGCATGAACCACTGTATACTGATAAATCCAGTGTTGGTGGTGAGCCCACTATACTTGTAAATGTATAGAGATTCATGGGAAAAATATGTATTATTTCTATATTTTTTTAAGAAATTAATTTAGCTACAATTACAAGAATGCATTTTATATTGTGGGAACCATCGCACACTCACAAAAAGTGATAGGTTTCGTACCAACGATTTGTGTCAATCCACTGTATTTATAAGTATAATATGTTTCACACTAAGTAAAAATACAATTTTTTAATCTTTTCAAAAGAATTAATCCAGCTAACAATACTTTTTAAATAATATGGAGCCAAAATGGAATGATTTCTGTTTGTACCGTTTGAAACACCCACACCATCTTGCATTTGAATGAGCTATACAGTATCTCAATTGGTTCCAGTGCATTCCTTTCACTTAACCCTGTTTGGGTTAAATTGCAAAAATTTTACTTATTTTTATTTTTTCTATTTTTTTTAATTTTTTACTAAAATTTATTACTTTTCCAAATTGCATTGATAAGATGAACCGAAAAAGTAAAAAACTTTTATGAAAAGATAAATAAAAAAAGTTCACTAATGACGAATTTTGTTTATTTTTTGTCTTTTCAGAATTTTTATATATTTTCATCATAATTTTTATTTTTTTGGCTTAGTCGAAAAGTTTAATAATTTAATTAAGCGATATTTTTTTTTACTAAAAATAAACAAATAAGTAACTATCCTAAATGGGTGTGTGTTTTTTCTTTTTCCATAGTTTTTTCTCCCCTAATTAATCACAATGGTCTGCTCAAACATAAGTGTTGGCATCTCAAACCTACTTGGGATTAATTAAACTTGAATAAAATAAAATTTATTTAATTAATCTCTATTCTGATTCTGAACAGCGAAGCCTATTTTATTCTACAGAATACAAAATGGGCAACAAAACCAATTATGTGAGTCACTTTCAAAATAAATTTAAGACCATTTTTAAAACTGTGTGCAATTTGTTTATATATAGTAGCAATGATATGTAATTAGAATTTTATAACCCCACAAATAATTAAGAGCTAAAAATAATAATAATTTAATAAATGTGATTACTCTGAATACATCATTTTTTTTATGAATTAATTGATATGATAATTCCTAAGATCAAAAAATTGAGAGATTTTATTTGAGTATTAAGAGATTCCAAATCCAAAGACATTCTCAGAAAAATTATGTATATGATGTACTCCATTAATTATAAGATTAATTTCACAAACCTATCAGATAAAATAAAAAAAAATCATAAATCTATTATTCATAGTTTGGTATTGAATGATTTTATGCGTACAGATGAATGAATGACCGATTAAATACATGCAAGAGTCTAAAATAAAAATTTTGAGTAGTCAGAGTTTTTTACTTTTGTCTCTTGTATGTGTTAGTCGGTCATTAACCATCAACGTAATTAATATTTTTTTTTGGTATTTTAAATTTCTTTTTTGGAGTTCATGTTTAAGTGGATCTTAAATTTTTTTTTGGGAAGAAAGAAGCCTCTAAGCTTAGAGTGAAAGAAAAAAAACTTAAAAATAGTCAAACTTTTGTTATAAAGAAAAAAGTCAATGATGAGATGTGTAAGCTTTTTTAATTTTTTTAAATAAAAAAAAATTATAATTTATAAAAAAAAGTAATAGTAAAAAGCTTTGTCAAATGCTCCAATAAACTTTACATATTTTTAAATGCATTAATTATGTGAAAGGTAAATAGTCATACAATTGAATGAGGTAGCTGTTAGGATATTTTAGATGTTCTTTAAAGTCTTGAATAATGGATAAGCAATAGGATAATTATTAAGTCATTTGAAAAATAATAATTTAATAAGTTTAGTATGAAAAAATAAATGTGAAATGGCATAAATAGAATCTTTTTAAAATAAAAATAAGTAATAACTAAAAATATATTTTTTAATCATTTTTTGTTGTAAAAATTAAAAAAATCTCGTTTAAGTATTTGAAACTACTGTCTTTAATTTCGGTGTGTGTAAATTAGTTTTTTTAATTAGCGAGGAAGGTGATAGAAAATAATCAAAATAGGAAAACAATTCAATAAGAAAAGAAAGATTGAAAAAAGAAAAAGAAATAAAGAAGTTTCCTTTTAAAGCATTATAAACCAAGTGATTTTCATTAATTTTTAAAACGTTAGTTAAATGCAATAGTCAAAGTTATTTAATAAATTATTTATTAAATTTGAGAAATTAGAACAATTAGAATGGATTTTTGGAGCTTTTAGAGTTACTTTCACACAAAAAAATAATAATTTTTGTATAATATATAAATAGACAGACAAATTATGGGGAAAATATTATTGGTTAGGATGGTTATTTTTTATTGACAAGAATTTTCATTTTAATTTTTTATTGACATTTTGTAGTGGCAATAATCAAGGATTTTGTATTTTAAAAAGAAGTTTTAGATGTATTAATAAATAGTCATTTTAGAAATTACTTTTTTAATTAAAAAATTTTAAAAATTAGAATTTAGATTTTAGAGTTCTTAAATGGCTGGAGACAATATATATATATATATATATATATATATATATATATATATATATATAAAGAGAGATTGATTTGATTGATTGGACAAACTCTAAATTTTAAAAAGAACTGATCTATTAATTCAATATTTACCTTAAATTGTGGTATTTCGCGTGCTATGCTCTCGTTTAACCATTTAATTTTAAGTTAAATTTTTTATTTAAATTTATTTTAAATTCAAAAAATTAAAAATTTGTTTAGAAAAAAATGAAATAATTTTAAGCCAAATATTTAAAGTAATTTTAAACTAAAAAACAAAATTTCTACTTATAATTGTTATAATTTTTAAAATTTTATTTTTAAATAATTATATATTCAATATGGATCTTATTTGATAAATTTTAAATATTAAATTTTAAAAATATTTTTTATAAAAATAAAAATGTATAATAAAAATTATAATATTTTTAAAAATATAAAATCAATTATGTAAAAATCAAAATGGCTAAAAGTTTTTGGATTAAAAAACAAAATTTTTTAAAATTTAGAACTTTAGACAAAGACAAAATTGACTTTACACCGGCTTAAAACTAATTCCCAAACGAGACTATGTTGTGTTTTTCTCCTTATATTTCTTATCCTACTCTAAATTAAATATTTTTTTGATATAAAATAAAAAGAGAAATTTGAGAACTAGTCATTTTTTTAGATCTCATAGGAGTTTTAATTCTATTAGAGTTTATTTTAGTAATTTTAGTCACATTATAAATTATGATAATTTTTTATGACTAATTTACCCATATTTAAGATGTTTTACTTTTATTTTTATCACATTTGCTGAATTTATAATTATGAAATATAAGACTCTTGCACGTAAACTTTGAATTTTGAAGTTGCCTAATATGAGAACTTTATCCTTATAGTGGTTATTGATTGATATGAAACTCCACAAATCAAATTTTTTCTTATTATCACATTCGCTAAATTTACAATTATGGAAGACAAAACTCCTGCATAGAAACTTTAAATTTTAAACTTACCTAATATGATAACTTTTTTCTTTTATAGTGGTTAATAATTTGTATAAAATCTCACAAATTAAGGTGAAAAACCAGCAAATTCAAAATGGAAGACCAACATGAAACCCTAACAACACCAACTCTATCTCTCGCACTGTCACCTTTAGCCGTCGTCGTTATCCATTCTCCTCCTCCATCCAACCACCGACCACTTCTTTTCCTTCGACATCCTCCGCCATCGTCACTCCTCTGCCAATAACCGCACAAATACAAACACCACTCCATTGTCCTATGTCGCCACCACCAACTCTAGTTCTCGCCATTCCGTCATTCTCCATTGCTGCCACCAACTCAAGATGTCGCAGTCGTCGCTCCTTCGCTCCTTCGCCGCTGCTCCTCTCTCCAAATCTAGATTCTTCTGTCCTCATCGCTCCTTCTTTTTTTAGATTTGGTTTTGTTCACCACTGTAGCTTCTTCCTCTAAATCTTGACTGCTCCATTACTGACGTCACAATTATTGTGAGAAATTTATCACTTTAATTAATAAATTTATCACTCTCCCATCACGACGTCTCCATTGTCGTAAGAAATTTATTACTTTAATTTAACTGAGAAATTTATTAATTTAAAATTTTCAACAAAATTCTTCCAAATTTTTTTTTCAATTTAATGGAATTAGAATTTTTTTTCCAAAACATTGAATTGATAAATTTATCAGTTTAATAAAATGAAAAATTTCTCCAAACTTTTAAACATATAAATTTAACAGTTTAATGAAATAAGTAGATTAGTGATAGAAATCGATGCCGAAAAAAGTAGAAAAAATCGTCGAAGAAGGAGGCCGGCGTCGGCATTAGAGAAGAAAGAGTCGGCGTTGATAACGGCAATAACAATGACGGAAGGTGAAGCCGACAACGGAGTTAGGGTGGGTGGTTACAGTCTGAGATGTTTTGAGAGATTTTGAGCTAGATTTTTTGGGTGGGATTTTTATTCCTATTTAGGAAGGAATTTGGTCAATGAAATTTTTTGAATATTTAAATAAAGAGTATTTTCGATAAATATTAAGGTTACTGAACTAAATTTATTAGAAAAATTTAAACATGACTAATATCAAAATATCAACTAATAATATGACCTATACCAAAATTTCTCTAAAAAAAATACTATACTAATAATTTAATGTATAATACTCCAGGTACTATTAATCTAGGCCTTATTTATTTTAAGAGATTAAGGGGAGATTGGACTAATAGATAAGGTTGGTTCACTAAATTTTTTTGACCCCTCACGTTTGTATTGCTCAACTTTGACTAATAGATCGAATGAGGGATTGTCAATCCTATATTCGTGGTATTAATAATATCAGGTCCTCTTATTATTATTATTACTATATTCTAAATTATCTTTCCTTTTTATCTAACGGTCTAAAATAATTTTATAATTCTTATCTCATTTTTTATCTCAATCTATCTAAACATGATCTAAATTTCTGACTGTATACAGAATTTCATCAATAATTTAGAATCTCCAGTATTACTAATCATTTTTATCGTATCTAATTAAGGGTCGTTAACGGGTCGGGCTGGGTCGGGCCCGACCACAAAAATGGTGCCAAGACCCGCCCACGGGCTATACCTAGCGGGCCATTTTTTGTGACGGGTCGAACTTGAACTTAAATAGTTAAGCTCGGCCCCTACCTGATGAGCTTAGCCAAATTGGGCTAGTAGGAGGGCTAGTGAATTGGATAGTGAGCTCAGAAAATTAAATACTATTTTTTTTTCTTTTTTGCAATAAATTTAACTTTTAACTTTTTGACTTTACGGGCTATTCAAGATTTAAACAATTTATTTATTAGTCAAATAATTTTATTAATTATATAAAATTTAAAAGAAACGTTAAAAAATTATATCAATATAGAATATGTACATGTTAACTAGATTAACACCTACATATCTATTAAATTTAAATTTCATAACAGTACAAGTCCATTTGGGTAATGGACTATCGATATCAATAACAGTACTAACAATACCCATAAAAGTGCTAACAATATAATATAATAGGAGGAAGATTACTATTTCAGATATTAGAATAAGGAAATTACCACTACATCCAAAGTCCCAGGTCCATCATCTGGGTAATTTGCCTTCAAAGGCATGATGTCAGACCACTGAATTTCTATCTTATTCTTAAGACCACCGTCAAGGACTTCCCAAACAAGTTTATGCTTTGCAAAGCTTCGCAACTAAGTCCCCTTCATATCTTGATTTGTACTGAAATTAATTAGAATAGCCTTCAAAATCAAGTTGTCAACCGAAGTTGAAAAGCTGTATTGGTCAAAAGCAAGTGCAACCCTACCTGTCAGGCCCCAATCCTCAACAATGAGGCTGGAAAGTTTGAAGCCTTGTGCTTATCAGAAGTACCAGAAGCAGCGGTAGCCTTATATCCGGTAGCTATCGGGCGGGCCAAATTTTTATTTTTATTTTTAGGCCTTGCCCAAATATTATTGGGGTGGGTTTTGTCCGTTCAAGTATAGGATTTGAGCCAGATTTTAACCCAAAAAGTTGAGTGACTTTGGACCAAGTAACAAGCTAACGGGTAAAATAACAACACTTAGAGTCTGATTGATAATTAGCTTAAAAGCTAATTTTTTTAGCTTTTTTGTTTTTTTGCTGTTTTAGCCAAAAAAATTAAATTAAGTTCAAAATAGATTATTTGGTAACTTAGTTTTTAAGCTAATTTTTTTAAAGTTAGTTATTTAAATAAAAAGCTATTTTTTTTTATTTTTTTTATTTAAAATAGACAATTTTACTCATTTATATATTTAATATTAATAATTATATATAGTTGACAGTGATAGTAAATAAGTTATGAATAAAATGTATTATTGTATTTTAAAAATGGTAGAAGTTTAAATAGAATATTTTAAAAATTTATGTTTTAATTTGACATTTTAATTTTTTAACTTTTTTACTAAATGAATAATCTTATATTTTTAACGTTTTTAACCAAATAACTAAAAAAAATTAAGCACCTACCTTTAATCTTACTCAAAATAACAGTTTTAAAAATACTAATTACTATGTAAAATGGATAATTACACTGACTTTATCTGATATTTAAGCTTATTACATGGATCTCTCATGTGGTCTCTGAAAGTACACTAACTTCTCATGAGATTTAATTTTTAACATCAATTGCACCCAACCGTTATATTTTTGAATAAATTTTTATAATTCAATTCGTTTATTACGTAGAACTCGTCGAGTTTGTTTAGTACTTAAAAATTTAAATTCATCCGATATCTGTAGTTAAGTGATTGAATAAAATCTCATAATAAATAAATAAATAACAATTATTCAATCACTTAGTTACAGATATCGGATGAATCTAAATTTTCACGTACTAAACAAACTCGACGAGTTCTACGTAATGAACGGATTAGATTATAAAAATTTGTTCAAATAACAATTTAGTGCAATTGAGTACAATTAATATTAAAAATTAAATTTAAAAAAAATTAATATAATTTTAGAGATTTCAGTAACAGAGGTACATATAATAAATTTAAATTTCAAAAAAAAAAATTAAGTATAATTATCCTTTTATAAAATAGTATTTTAAACCAGAACGTATTGGCATCTCAAACTAAGAAGAATGAGATTGATTTGACATTTGTCTTTTCGAATTGTCTGTAAATTTGAGTGGATATATGTGTTAGAAATCAGTATTTTTATTTGACAGTTTAGTTTTTTAATTTTTAAAATTTTTAACTTTTTCTTGTCTAAGCTTTTTGCCTTGCAGGAAAAACTGAGTAAATAAATATTATTTTTAATATAAATTAAAATAATTAAATCAAAATAAATATTAAAAATAAATAAAAATTAAAAAAACTAAAAAACTAAAAAAATTAAATGACCAAATTAAGTCTTTTAACTTTTAAAATTTTAAATAAAAAAATAAAATTTAACTTAAAATTAATTACTAAACAAAACCTAAATCATGAAGATAAAAATTATCTATACATTTTCATTAGCCAGAGAATAATGACAGACACGAATGATGACGTCCAACACCTAGCATTCTTAATGGACCCCAACACCTTACTTTGGCTGTGATCCCACCAACTCATTTTATGCTTTAGTGGGCCCATCATTTCATTAAAACAAAAGTTGTTGCCTGCAAGAAAGAAAGAAAAAAAAAAGTGTTTGGATCCAAAGTTAACTCTATCACCTATTGAGATTTTAAATTTCAATGGCAATTGTTTTGATCCCAAATACATTCTCCTTTGGAAAGAAAATTTGGTAAAAAATAAGTAAATCAATTCAATTGCGAATAATCTATTTTATGCTGCATAAATTGTTGTATATTTATAAATATAATGGGTCCTACACTATTTGTTATGGACCACTCTACTCATAAAAATGCAATAACTTATATAAGGCAAATTATTGGTGTTTTTAAAGTATTATATAAACGATAATTTATGATATTTTTAACAAATAAATAATCGCAATTTACGCAATGTGAATCACTTTTTACTTCTTAACCACCTAACAAAAATAAATACATTGGTCCTATCGTAAAATTTGTCGTCACTATATTGAATAGAAACACTATATAAACTTATTACATAATACTCTAAGAACACTAAATAATTCCTTCTGAAATAAGAATCATGCTAATTAAAGCTCGCTAGGCAATATTTAATAATCTAATAAAAATAATTTTTTTAATATCAACATATTTTTATTAGAAGTATCAATAGATTGGACCAAACGACTCAAATAGCCTAACTTAATTCGACCAGCATCATAATAAATGAGTTTGCCTATAATATAGTCGGGTGATAGATTTCTTAAAAAAAATTTAAGTGACAATCGAGTTACGAATCTTGAGTGTAGTCACCTACAAACCCAACCACCCGATTAATAAATATTAAATTTTATAAATTTTTATATTTATTATAAGATTAAGTTGTTTATTATTTTAATATTTTGTGTAAAAAAATAATATAATTTGGTCTATGTGTGATTTAATTAATAGATTAATAATTTTTTAAACTTTAAATTTAGTAAATATAATTTTTTAATTAAAAAAGACTATTATAATTGGCTAACAAATAGAACGAGTTTAATAAAAAAAATTTAAAATATGCAAGTTCAAACTACGAAACCAAATTGCACTCACTTATGAAACTGTCGAATTCATGGGTCAAACCCGTCGAACCATTGATCGATTGTTAGTGACAAAATTAAAAATCAAATATATATAATCGAGTAATAAGTTAAAGGTCAACTCAATCTCACCAGGCCCAAGCCCATAAACACTCTTAATTTTTAGGTAGCACTGTTCACTTTTACAAATATTAATATATTTTAGACATATATTTATACATTATATATTTATTATTTATCTCAATGAAAATGGGGTTAGTATTTTTTTTCATATAATAATATAAAATGCATTGTTTTCAAGATTTTTATAAATAAACAAAAAGAAGTTAATTTCCAACAGGAACCATCTGGTAATCTATTACCTGTTGAATGTGAAAATTGGTTACTTAAAGCTTTGTCAAAACTCAGAAGATTGAAATCAAATACTTATGCAAAAAGAAAAAAAATAGTTGCATTTTCATCAAAACAATTCTTTTTCTAGAGTTCCAAGTCTTCTTTGGCTTCCTCACCTTTCAGACCGCCATTTCTGATTCTAATTAAAACCCACTTCCCTAATTTATTCTCTGTTTAATCGCTTCCTATCACCATCTTCTTCCGATTTCGAACTAAACACAGATTCTCTCTCTCTCTCTCTCTCTCTCTCTCTCTCTCTCTCTCTCTCTCCTGTACATACCAAGAAACAGAGCATCAACAATGGCTGCCAACAAATTTGCGACCATGTTGTTCAGAAACACCAACAAATTGACTTTAATTCTCATCTACGCAGTCCTCGAATGGAACCTAATAATTCTGCTCCTCCTCAACTCTCTGTTTTCTTATCTCATCATCAAGTTCGCGGATTACTTCGGCCTCAAAACCCCCTGCCTCTGGTGCTCTTGCGTGGATCACATCTTTGATTCCCTAAAAACCAAGAACTCGCACAGAGATCTTCTCTGCGAAGACCACGCCAAAGAGATTTCCAGACTGGGTTACTGCTGCAATCATCAGAAGTTGGCCGAGTCGCAATCCATGTGCGAGGATTGCTCATCCTCGCAACCCGATTATCAGAGAATATCGAACAATTTAGCTTTGTTTCCACAGGTGAAAGAGATTGGGAGTATTCAAAGTGAAGGAGAGAAGGAGATTGAGAATCGCGAGACGGGATTGAACTGTTCTTGTTGTGGTGTGAAGTTGGTCAGTAAAATCTACTCTCCTTGTCTCGAGATCGAGCCTTCTTTGGGTGTTTTGGACTCTACGCAGAATTTGATTTCAGAGGTTGGGGATGATGATCAGATTGAAGAACTCAAAAATTCTGATAGAATCAGATCAGATTTTCCCGTTTCTGTATCTAACTCTGAACTGAGGAATTTGGAAGGCGATGAAGATGAAAAGGAAGGTGATGAAGATGGCAAGGAAGGTCTGGTTTTGGAGGCTGAGCAAGTAGTATCAAGTAAGGAGGATAAAACGAATTTGATCATGGAAGATCCATCTTCTGGTGAGGCAATCGTGAGTCAAGTTAGTGCCAAACAAGATGAATCGATTGAAATCCTTCCTCAGCATCTGGAGTTCTTTGTTGGCGATGGTGGGTATCGGTTGATCCCGGTTGAATTGATCGATTCAATGACCGAAGAGAATCGGAGTAAGTACAGGGTTGAGGGAGATGATGAAGGTTGTGACTATCATGGAGCCGATTTGGCTTCTGAGTCACGCGGTGAGGCACGGGTTGAGCTCGTGCCTCACCGTGCCAAAGAATGTGATTTAGTGTGGGAGGTGTGTGAAGATGTTGAGCCCCAAACCAACTTTATAGATGTTTTTGATGGTGAAGAAACATTGGCAGCAGAAGAAGCCGGAGAAAGGGATTCAGATGTTCCTGCAGGAGCAGGTACTTAAAGACTCCTCAAGATTTTCTCTTCTTTCTTTTTATGCTTTTAAAAAGTTGAATTTAGATTAAGAAAACTTGAGCAATTGGCCAATATTTGCAGTCGCAGAAGAAGCATTGCAAATGCCAATCAATGATGCTGAAGCTGAAGCTGAGGTATCAATAGGAACTGAGATTCCTGATTTAGAACCAACTGATGAGTTTCAAGATCAAGAACTTCTTTCTCCATGTCTATGCATAAATGAAGATCCTTCCACCAGTTCTCCAAACTTCACCGCTGAAGATGATCACAGTAAGCTCCTCCGTATCCTTATATTACATCATTTTAGAAGATCCCAGGATAAAACAAAGAATGCTAAGACCACTAGTTATTTCTTTATATGTCAAGACTAATTCTTCCTTTTCCTACTGAAATGGGATGGGATATCATAACTTTAGGTTCTAAACAAGCTGAGGAAGATGCTCAGGAAGAGTCAGTGGAGTTGAAAACCATTTTAGTTGAGGTGAGAGAGAATGTGATAAACAATCAAACTTCATTAGGCTCAGAGCTTAATGAGACTGAGGAAGAGAGGGTTCCGGATACGCCCACTTCTATGGAAAGTCTCCATCACTTGCACAAGAAATTGCTATTGTTTGAGAAAAAAGAATCGGGAACTGAAGAGTCTTTGGATGGAAGTGTCATAAGTGAGTTTGAAGGTGCAGAGGGAGTCACGAGCATTGAACACTTGAAATTGGCATTAAGAGCCGAGCGAAAGGCTTTACACGCTCTATATGGCGAACTAGAAGAAGAGAGAAGTGCTTCTGCAGTAGCTGCCAACCAGACTATGGCAATGATAAATAGGCTTCAGGAAGAGAAGGCGGCAATGCAGATGGAAGCTCTGCAGTACCAGAGAATGATGGAAGAGCAATCCGAGTACGATCAAGAAGCTTTGCAGCTTTTGAATGAGCTCATGGTAAAGAGGGAGAAGGAAAAGGAAGAGCTGGAGCGAGAGGTGGAAGTGTATCGAAAGAAGATATTGGAATACGAGGCCAAAGAAAAGGCGAGGATAGTGAGAAGAAGTAAGGATGGAAGCGCCAGAAGCGAAAGTTCCTTAGCTGCTTCTAGCAATGCTGGGGATACTGATGGACTATCTATTGATTTGAATCAAGAGGCAAGGGAAGAAGACGGGTTTGATCAAGAAAATGGCAACCACGAGACCCCTGTCGATGCAGTTTTGAACTTGCAAGAATCGTTGGCTAACTTTGAGGAAGAGAGGTTGTCGATCCTAGATCAGCTCAAGGTTTTGGAAGAGAAGCTTTTTACATTGGATGATGGTTCTGAAGAGGAACAACATTTCGAGGACATAAAGCCTATCGAACATTTCTACTCAGAGAATGGCAAACATGTGGATGACAATTCTGATTTTGATTGGCAAGAACAAGAAGTAAATGGGGTTGGAAATGGTTGTCCCAAGCAAATGAATGGGAAACACGATCAAGAGAGAAAAATTATAGGTGCAAAGGGGAAGAGACTCCTTCCACTTTTCGAATCAATTGATGCAGAAAATGAAGTTTCAGTAGAGAATGGACATGAAAATGGTTTTGATTCTGATTTCTTGGAAACTTCTGCTGTCAAAAGAATTGAGTTGGAAAACAAGAACCTTGCCATTGAAGAAGAGGTGTACCATCTCTATGAGAGGCTACAAGCTCTCGAGGCAGACAGAGAGTTCCTAAAGCATTGCATAATCTCCTTGAAGAAAGGAGAGAAAGGGATGCACCTTCTCCAAGAGATTTTGCAGCATCTTCGGGATTTGAGAAACGTGGAGCTTCGCGTGAGGAATTTGAGTGACGTCGGTGCTCTAGAATGACACTGTGCTTAACCATCATCCCCAACAAGACAATTGGTAATTTTGTGTACCCTTTAATTTGTTAGTAATGTTTTACCCATTATAGCTCTGTATGTGTTAAATTGTAATTTCATTTCTTGATTTTGTTTCTGTTTATGATATGTAAATGCAGATTGTGTCATTGGAGTTCATTGACAAGCTTGGGAAGTGATGAGACAGGAAGAGAGTACCAGCCAGAGCACCGGCAAGACGATGATCAAATGCATATACTCATCGAACTCTTGAGTCTTCAAGACAGGAAGTGTCCCTTTGATGGAGAGGGAAGCTCCTGATGTGTCTGTTTTAGTCATCTTGGTGGACTACAAACTAGAAGTCTGCCTTCCTTTTTTCTCTTCATTTTTTTTTTGTTTTTTTTTTGTCCATGTAGTCCCAATTTTTTTATGGGTAAGTTCTCATCTCCAGCTTTTGAGAGAGAAAGGAGGATGATGAGCAGGGTTCTAAATCACGGCATCGTAATACGTATCTGTATCGGTCGATATCGAATAGTATCGGTTGATACGCTGATAAATATCGATATTAGAGACTCAAAATCTCGTTAAAACTCTGAATTGGTATGTGTATGTGTGTTAGGTTAGTGAGAGGAAGCCACCCTGTCATATGTACTTTGTGAGTAAAAAAGGCCTGGCTTGCAAAGCTGGACAGATCCAACAAAGATTCCAGTGCCAGGAACATAGCAGTAGTTTATGATATACACATTTAGGAGTAGGAAAATCTCCACTTTTCTTTTCTTTTCTTTTCTTTTCTTCTCTTTTTTGTTTTTTGGAGAGAGAAAGGAGGGGCAAGTAACTCCTCTTTTCCATATCACCTATGCATCATTTCATCACACATGAGGTTTGTTTATTACATGGAGGACCAAAGTTGTTTTAGCTGTACACTGTATGTATTTTGGAAGTATATAAAATGAGTGCTTGTTTATGCTGGTTTTGAAGGCATCCTCAATTATTTTCTTTGTTTGTAAGTTAAATGAAAGAAATGGGTACATACATAAAATCATATAGAATATAAAGTAAAATAACTAGCAGAATAAGCATAGATTGCTTATGATGATGGATTATGCTTTAAGCAATAAACAAACTCCTGGTAGGTGTAGAGTCAGACCAATGATAATCAGTTATCAGTAAAATGCTCAATTAAGATAAATTGGCGATTATGTTGGTTGTAAGATCACAGATCAGGACGATGGAATTGGACAGCGTAG
This sequence comes from Heliamphora exappendiculata, assembly GCA_034768845.1. Lineage (NCBI taxonomy): Eukaryota > Viridiplantae > Streptophyta > Magnoliopsida > Ericales > Sarraceniaceae > Heliamphora > Heliamphora exappendiculata. The sequence continues at coordinate 4,367,180 of JAOTRH010000008.1, read as the reverse complement.
AAAGTGAGCTTTATTGAATGAAAAAATTGCCTAAAAAGAGAAAAAAATCATTAGTGCTGCCCGATCAAGTGGCCAAAAAGTAACATTCTAATGGTAAAATCAAGTACCACTGTTAGATGAGAACTAAGTATTTAGGTGAGACAGAGTTTGGGTAAACTATGATAGCATATCTCTCTCCAAAATGGCTTGTTCTATTTATAGTCATTTATATATTGCTACACTCAACCTTGAGGTGTTGAGGTCTGACTTCATCTCCTATGCCTCCCAAATTCTAGAATGTTTAATGTTCACACCATCATGTTGCATGAGCTAAGAATAGAATTTGTTAACTTTAATTAGCACATCTAATAAAGTTAAAGTCACTCTTAATCGACATCTTTTTAAAAAATCCCACTCCTGTGTCGTACGACTCGACTAGTCACTCGACAGTCCAACTGGTGGATTTATTTATCCTGTCCAATTCCATCTGAGCCCAATTTTGTCTAAATTTTTGTGGAAACTCAATCCCCACTACTGTTTCATTGGATATCTTACAATTAGAATGTCTCTTCTTTTTTTTTTTGATTCACTTTATCCACCACTACAACCCCAATTAGATTCAAGCATCTTACGTTTTTTAGTTATTAGGAGAACTCAAATACTCTTTTTTGAATTAAAAAAAAAAAAAAAACAACTCTAAGAAATCTTTTTTTTTCTTTCGAACTAACACGCTATTAAGCTCGTTAAGTTTTCAAGCCAAACTTGACCTACGCAACTGCTTGACTTGACTTGGCTTGGCTTGGCTTCTTACAGTTGAAAACCAAATTAAGATCATTAATTGGAGTAGCTCACCACCTGCAATCATGGCCTCTAAATTTCTTAAATTCTAAAACCAGATCTGTAGAGCAGTTCTGAAACATTTTGCTTCGGAGGTGTTTGGTTGAGCTTAACTTTTTGCTCTGAACTCCGAGCAAAGTGAAAAATTAGGAATACCTAAACAAAAATGTGTTTATAATTTTTTTACTTATAGTTTCCGATTTAAATTATTGACACAAATTTTACTATTTAAAATTGTAAATTTATAATTTTAACAAATATTTATAACTTTTGTTTAAAATCATAATTATTAATTATACCTTTTCAGTTATAACTATAAGTTAATAAGTTTAACTATACCAAGCATCCTTAAATGTATCATCCCAAAATCCACAAGACCTTTTTTTTTTTTTTTTGGAAAATTTGGTATTAGGTCTTATTTTAAGTTTCTTCTTATTATTAAATCCTAAAATTAGAACACATTTCTTATAGGTCCCATTTTGAAATTATATCTCAAAAATACCCTTACTACCTTTTTTATCTTTGCACTTCTCAGATAAATTTTTTGAACGGTTCTAAAAAATTAGCTTCCACTATCAATTCGAAAACATTCATTTTCAATATAGAGGCTTCGAATGGATATCAAACACGATTGTGCAAATTTTAAAAATGATACGAAAACAATATCAAAAAATGATACACTATTTGAAACAAAAATAATATTACAAAATGATACGCTATTTGGTTAAACTATTGTAAATGATACAGTATTTATTAGACATGAAATTATTGTATCTTTTTCTGTTACTTTAACAAATAGTATATCATTTCTTATGTATTTAAAATGATACGCTATTTGGTTAAACAACAAAAAATGATGTATTTAGTATATCATTTTCTGCAATAGGAGTACGTAATATATTTAGTATATTATTTTTTGCAATAGAAGTACGCAATATATTTAGTGTAACATTTTCTGCAACAGTATTACGAAAAATATTGTATCATTTTATGTGGTTTTAGCAAATAGTGTATTATTTTCTGTGTGTTTAAATCGATACGCTATTTGATTAAACCATAAAAAATGATACACTAATGATACATTTAGTGTATCATTTTCTGCAACAGGAGTACAGACAATATTTCTTCATGTATCATTTTCTGTAACTCATAATTTAAAAGGAATTACGTACCAAAATTTGTAAAATCAAAAATTGTATATAAAAAATCGCAATACAACCAGCGCATCTCAACGAAAAATAAAGAACCAATTTTAGCGTGCAAAAATTATTAGAAATGACTTCAACACCGTCCTATTTCCTATGTCGATCTTTTTAATACGATTGTGTGCATATTCAAGTCATATTTTGAGGCTTTAAATAGCTCAAGATAACGTTATTATGAAATAAAAGATATTTAAAAATAACAAAATATAAATTTTAAAATAAAAAAATATGATAACAATCATTTCATATATATCGAGTTGCCATTACTAACAATTAAGAATATATATGTCTTAAATTTTTAAAAAAAATTAAAACAAGATCTAGTAGAATATGAAACTTTTGAAAAAGACTTATCTATAAATAATATTTCAAACTATGACTTATCTATAATTTATGCTTTTTTAAAATCTTTTTTTATTGTCTAATTTTAATACAATATGCCAGCGCAAAACTTCATTTGGGTGGGCAAAGGGCCAGTTGACCCCATAGAAGCTGTGTCTATTTATATGAAGAAGAAATCATGCAACGAAGAAAATTATTATTTGTACAAATGTACTTCGAACTTAGAATAAGCACGAAAAAAATTAATGAAACCTTTTTATTTTTTAAATTGTTCTATTGAATCGGCCGCATAAGATCTTTGGTTTTTACTCAGATCCCGCTCCCGCTCCCCGCACCAAATCTTTTTTTTAAAAACTTGCGTAATTAACTTTTTAAAATAGATTGGGAAACTATTACATTAATTTTTATTATTTTTATTTATAATAATACTATATTGATTAAATTTGGGTATCATATGTGATCTTGTATGCATAAATCACGTATTATGTGAGATTTATTAAATATTGTAATTAGTATCATGTATAGTGTCACATCTTAATATCTTATACTTAAAAAGTATCACATTAAATTATATTTAAATTTGATCATTTTAACATACCAAATTTAATCAACCACCGTATCTACGAAATTCTAACAAAATGAAAAATATTTTCTCTCTCAACAAACCATCCAAGTAATTTTACTTTTTTAGCAGTCAATACACGTCTTCAATGCTAGTTCTCTTGTATCTAATTTAATAATGGCATTAACACCACATTTGGAGTTTTTGGCTTTTTTCCTCACTAGTTTTTTGAGCTTACCCTTTCAATTTCTAAAAGTCGTTTTATTAAAAAAAAAATTAATTTAATTTTTGAAATTATCTAATCTTTTGTTTCTCTACCCTTTTAAAACAAATTCTTGTTCTGCCCCTCCTAACATGGCATCATGGGATTAAGGCCATGTTTGATTACTGCTATGTCCCTCTTTATTTTACATTAAATTAATAAATTAATGATGAAATTATTTTTTTCAAGTCACATATTTGTCTTCAAAACAAAAGTAGTTTATATATGTGAAAGGGTATAAAAGTAATTTAAACCCTAATCCCATAGTACCAAAGTTTAATTCTATTCATTTGGGGTATCAATAATCTCATTGGTACTAATAATTTTAATCCCAATGTTGGACTCACGTAATTATCAGTTTCATCTCATCCTCTATTCCACTAATCAAACAAGGCCAAAGTGTTAATGGAGAGGAATCCCATATATAAGTGGTGTTGAGTATTGCTGAAATTAGTAGCCTATAAATTATGAGTATTTTGATAAAGATTATTGTTTTAGTTGAATTAGAAAAAAAAATTATTATAAATTTTAGCAAAATTTGTAAGTATTTAAAAAAAATTATAACTTATAATTAAAATTAATAATAAAAATTTAATATTAATAAGAGTAGTTTTGCTCAAAACCCCTGTAGAAAGGAATCTAAACATTATATACATTGCTATTGCAAGACAGTAAGGACCAAAGGCCAGCCTGTGCCGACTCCATAATCCCTTATGCCTAATGATTAAGGAATTTTCACTTTAATGTTTTTCTAATTTTCACACGCTGTGGTTAAAAAATAAAATAAAATAAAGGATTAGAACAGTTTCATATACATGTAAATTAGATATTCTCAAAATATAAAAAGTCGTACACAGTGTAAGGCCCTGTTTGGGCTATCTAAACAGCTGGCTGTTTTAGAAAAAAACTTCAACTTTTAAATTATACTGTTTGATTTCTCTAAAATATCAACTAGCTTTTTTTCATTTAAAAAAAAAACCTGTATGCATCCCAAACACACTCATTTTTTTAAAAATAAAATAAAATAACTATAATATCCTTAATTAAAAGAGTCAAGTCTACTCTCAACAATAAAAAAAACCGAATCAATATTTTAAACATTACAATTTAAAGGTAAAAAAAAATAGCATATTAAACATTTTAACAAAAAGCAAGAAAGAAAAGAGATGCCCTAAAAAAAATATTCCAAACACTTAGAACTTTTTTTTTCCTTTTTAAAAAAAAAAAATAAATATCTAAAATAATTAACTTTTTAAACATCTGAAACAGGATCTAGAACGCTCTCGCTGCCATCCTCAAAATAAGTTTTCAAATTACTGATTAACTTATTTGAATGAATAAGCTTACTAATACGTTTATTAGAACTCTACTAAAAAATACCGTGCGCTGCATTTTTATACATTATCTAGTACAATTTTAAAAATTATTTATGTGTTTGTCCTAGGTTTTTTTATAGGTTTTTTTTTACTTTTGGACCTTTTACAAAAAAAAATAAATGTGAAAAGATGTGAAAAAAAAGCTAATTGATTATAATAAGAGGCAAAACAAGTAAGTTTTTTAATAGGCTTTTAAGCTAAAAACCTTTTAAAAAAAAACTAATCCAAACATAAGATCTTTTCTGGCAATGAACAGTATTTTTAAAACAATTTTAGTAATTTTTTTAATATTAGTATACTTAATCTATTTTAATAATACACGTGCATAAACCGCCAACACCAGAATTGTTTAGGGTACAAAGGACATAACTTTCTTAATTAATCATCTATCAATTTTTTTTTAAATAACTTGTTTAGTGGTGGTTTAGCCTACTTTCGGCGGTATTTGAAAATGTTATACTCCTGATTAGTGGTTGGCAGCTTCTAGAAAATAAATACCAGAGTCATAGAAGGAGCTAGTGGATTTGTGTTAGGTTTTTAAAGTCACCATGGTTTGTTAGTTATTTGGTTGGCTCATAGAAGCTTAGTTATGTCCTAACAAAATTAATATTTATCGTTTTATGTGGCAGTGGTATCAAATGAGGTAACGAAAATGACAACAAATAGAGTATAGGTTTATGAACGAAAACGATTAGTGAAATTTATCTATTTTCTAGGTCATTGGAGGCTCGTAAGAAAAGTCGTTAGAAGATGTCGGAGAGCGATTGGGAAAAAGTAGTCGGTGGTTGCTGGTTGGCGACTGGAAATAAAAGTTGTGATGATCAGCGAATAGGAAAGTTTTTATCTATATTATGTGTGATTGACACCGAAGCGAATAGTGAAACTTATTTATTTTCTAGGTCATTGGAGGCTTGTCAAGAAAGTTGCTAAAATATGTTGGAGGGCGATTGGAAAAAGGTCATTGATGGTTGCCAGTTGGCGACTGAAAATAGAAGTTGTGATGAGAAAGTTGTGATGAGATGGCGAAGAATATATAATAAACAATTAGAAGAGTGTATGAGTGATAGGAACAATTCTATTCATAAAATTACTTAAACACTAAATTAGGGAATTTCATCTCATTAAGTGTCTAAAACCATGGAGTAAAAAAAGACTCAAATCCAATTCATGTACCTCTACTAGTTGTCCCAATTTTGAATGGTATAGGACATGTCTAAAGAAAATTCTGTAATGTTCATTATTTTTTGTTATCTTAATTTTGATTTTGGTAACACAAATTTTAGATTTTGGTTATGTAATTTTATGTCACTATTGTGTATTTCCATAACTAACCATGTTGTGCACTCAAATAATTATTTTCATTTTAACATTTTAGTTATTTTAATTTTGATTTTAGTTATGCAATTTTACGCTTTGTATTTAATTATGTCAATTTTGGTATTTTTGACAATACAAATGATAACTTTTAATCATAAAAATTTGCAAACCGTTTGGTGCTTACGAAAGAGAGGGTGGAGGAGCAAGTAGTAACTTGCTCATTACATATGATAATCCAACGATGGACAAAGGTGGGTAAAACGATGGACAATGGTGGGCAAACTTTGTGTTCTAGGGAAACTTCTAAAGGAAGAACCCTTTTAACGCTAAAGCCCTTAGGTTGGGGTCACAATGAGTTTTGTGTAGAAGCCTACCAAGGGGATGAAATTTAAAGTGCTCGGTGAAAATCTATTTCTGACCATCTTCAATCAGAGTTTGGATAACCGAAGGATTCAACATAAGGGACTTTGGAGTTTTGACAAACATTTATTACTTCTCATGGATTTTGATGGTTGTCAGCAACCTTCGGAGGCAAGTTTAAGATATGAGAAGAGAAATGGGTTTGTTTGATGGTAAATCTTATTGGGGTATGTGAGGAAGTGGATGTCAAGATTCATTTCTTTCCTTTGATTGCTGGTTATACTCCTTTTATCATATTCCTTTGTTTTTGCAGTTCAGTCCTCAACTAATTGAATGAAGACATGGGGTCTCTTTAAATCCCATTAATTAAATTTTATTAAGAGGGGCCGCCTTATAAAGATTATATTGTTTCTTATCAAAGAAAGACCGATTTGTTAGGAGAGAGATTTGTGAATTATTTAAAGTACGTGTGGATATGAATAAACCTCTAAGGAGGGGGATGGAGGGGAGAACTTAATTTGAGTGAGTTTTACATATGAAAGATTACCTAAGTTTTGTTACTCATGTGAGAGAATGAAGCATAACGAGAATGGCTGCAATTTACAAGTGATGAATGAAGGGGCAAAACAACAAAGTAATAATCAGTATGGACCATGGTTGAAGTTAAGGAGTTGCGATTGCATGGCAAGGGCAAAGATCGCAGAGAAGAGAGTGGTATGGGGAGTGAACGTGTTTGATTAAACATGATGAAATGGCAGAGGCTGTGTCTCAACCTCATCGAGAGCCATAAGTATTATGGGTTGGAACTGCTGTGGGATTAGAAACTCATGTGCAGCTTGTCTCTCTCTGTCTAAGATGAGAGTTTGGTCTTGTTGCTGATACAAGTTTGGTCTCTTCTGCGTACAGGACCTGTTCGAAGTAAGAGTAGTGGGAATCAGTCTAGATTATATCGAAATCACGCATCTATGGCTAACAAAGTGACTGAAATGTATAAAAATCTGAGGCTTAAAGAGGAAGAACGTGGCCTTGTTAAGGTTTTGAACGTGGATATGGAGGCGACGGATACCTTAAAGACCTATGCATTCTAGGTACAATGCTCACAGAAAGATCATACAACAAAGAGGCTTTCAAGACTACCATGAAATCTTTATGGCGACCGCCTAAGGGTCTCTTGATCAAGGAGGCGAGTGAAAATCTTTTTGTGTTTCAATTCTACCACCGTGTGGATAGGAGCAGGGCAATTAACCAAAGTTCATGGTGGTTTGATAAATCATCGGTGGTTTTAGAAGAGTTCGATGAACTATCAAGACCATCTAATATTCAATTCACTAAGGCATCCTTCTAGGTACAAATGAATGAGATGCCCCTCTTGGACATGACCAAAGAGGCTGCAAAGCTGATTGGGGATTTTGAAGATGTTAATGTGGGTAACAAAGGAATGTGCTGTGGCAAGCTCCTACAAGTAAGCGTTAGACTGAACATAAAACAACCTCTCTGTAGAGGGATGATGATATGTATATCAGATGATAGACCGATATGGATACACTTCAAGTATGAAAGACTGCCAGACTTTTGTTATTGGTCTGGATGCCTCGGACATGAAAACAAAGATTACGCCGAATGGATTGAAAAGGGTCAACCAACGGATACATCATGCTTTTAATATGGTTCTTGGTTACGAGCAGATGCCCAGTATGGGGGTAAAAGTTTGAAAGGTAAGGAGGGAAAGGAACATGGCTACCATGCCAAGGAAAGTAGGGGAAGCTACAACTTTGCAGAATAGGGAACGAAAACGTCTCCAACTCTAGACAATCCTCTGAACCCAAAAGAAATGGTAGAGAGAATGAAGAGATAGTAGGTGCAAACCAATCATCGACGACAAAAGAGCATCGGCAGTGAGAAGGTTGGCTAGATTGTAACAAAAAAATGAATATGGAAACAATGGAGGTGTTGGGAGGAATTGTTAACCCTAAGGAGAGATTCGTGGAGAATAATGTAGGGATCAATAAGGCAATTCCAATCAATTGGGCAGAATTGGACAACTCAATAAAGGGTTACACAGTTGATGATAATGGCAATGACAATCCCACCTTCCTTACAGAGAATATTACAACAATGCTAAATGGCAAGAATATTTTGTATCCAAAGGATGTTCCAAACTCCAAAGGAGTCATTGTTAAAGGTTTAATTGGGTCAAGTAAGAGAAATTGGACTAACATCAATGTGCGTTTGGGGACCAACGTAATGGCTTCTCCAGACCGGGCGGTGGAAATACCTGTGGCATACTCGAAGAGTCCAATGAATATAGGTAAGAAAAAATGAACTAGGAAGAAGGCATCCAAAAAAAGGCATAAAGATAAGTCAGAGGAAGGCAAAAGAAGGAAGATGAGCAGCACAGAAAGGGCAGTAAACTCCTGCATCTTCGATTTGGAGTCGATACCAAACAAAAAGCTTGAGGGGGAATTTTTGTCTTCAAACAACGCAACTGGGGAATATGGTGCTTCGATCACAACGGAAGAGGCTGACGGACAGTCCTGCCGAGAGCCATGAAAATCTTAAGTTAGAACATTCAGGGGCTTGGAAACCACGGAACTATTCGACCTCTTCACGAGTTAGTGAAGTGGAAAGATCCCAAAGTAGTGTTCCTTATGGAGACAAAGATTAAGGTTCAGTTATTGATTGCATGTTGAAAGAGTGGGTCTGTCAGGTTGTCTATCAATTTTGTGGTCAGACTCGGTGCATCTAGAAATTGTTTCCTACTCATGCCATCATATAGATATGGTTATTGTGGATGCATTGGAGGACAAGCAATGGAGACTCACAAGATTTTACGACGAGCCAAACATAAGAGAATGGCATTACTCTTTGACACTCTTGAGGAGATATATTTTGTAATGAATCTCCCTTGGATGGTTAATGGGGACTTTAATGAGTTGTTCTTCACGCATGATAGGGCAGAGAGAGTGCTAAGAAGTGAAAAACAAATGAAAGAGTATAGAGAGGTCGCTGAGGACTGCAAGCTGATGGATGTTGACTTTATAGATTTACAGCATACATGAGATAACAAAAGGGCAAATGAAATCAAGGAAAGGTTAAACCGAGCATTGTGCACGGAGGAGTGGAAGATGTTATATGAAAATATGATCTTACAACATTTGGACACCATAGTTTCGGATCATTGACCTATTCTTTTGGCTAACACACAGAAGGAAAGAAGTACCAGTTGAATAGGTAAAAGGTTCTACTTTGAAGCTGTGGTTAAAAGAACCATACTGCAAAGAAATGATAGAAGAGGCATGGAATGGAGTAGAAGGGGAAGAGGCAATGGAAAGGCTATGCTCTAAGGTAGAGAGAACCACAGCTGATCTTAAATGGTGGAACAAAACCAAGGTGGGGAATGTTCAGAAAATCCTTGCAGCAAAAAGGGAACAATTAAGAATACTGAGCAATGAGTATCCTAATGCCCAAATATGTACCAAGTAGAGGGTGTTAGAGAAAGAGATAAATGGATTGCTGAAGGAGGAGGAAATATTATGGAAACAAAGATCAAGGGCTAATTGGCTCAAGGAGGGGGACAAGAACACAAAATTTTTCTACCGCACATCATCTCAGTGTAGAAAGCACAATGAAATCAAAGGGATTGAAGAGACTAATGGAACTTGGTTGACAACAAAAAGGGATTTGCAGAGGATCATTGTTAACTACTTTAAAGGCGTATAATCATCCAAGAAACCATTTGAAATATAGAATGGGAGAGTAATTAATGCAGTGGAATGTAGAGTAACAGTAGATAGTTTAATTTCATTTAACGTTCTGCCATCTCTCAGTCATTTCTAGTATACTCTGTTTAGTTGAATTTCTTTTAATTTCAGCATGATTAGTGATTAAGATTGTAGGTACCCAGACCCACTTCAATTATTTTAATTAAATAATGGTGTGATTATAAATACGTGTCAAATATGTATATATCGTGTGCATTTTATTTCAGATAAATGGCTTTTGGGCCCGGTACTTTTTTATCAAATTTTATTATTGGGACCCAAAAAATTAATTGTGATTA
>JAOTRH010000008.1:4331908-4356780 GCA_034768845.1 Heliamphora exappendiculata | reverse complement strand
AATTTGGCAAAAGTACAAATATCAATTGATATTTAAGAATTGGTCATATCTAACTTTTTTTAATAAAATTAGTCCCACAATATTAATACTTACCAAAAATATCCTTAAACTATATATTCAGAAGACTACATTGACAAATCCCTTTCTAAACAAGAATCAAAAATCTCGTCTAAAAAATCTCTTTTAAAATATGGTACCGTAATCATCACAACCCTAGCCCCGTCCTCGTCTTCATCCTCCTCTGCTACCATTGTCGTCGCCAATCAGGGCATCACCGCCATCACCGTGAGGACGTCGTCGTTATCGCCATGAGGGCGTCGCCATCATCACTGCGTTGCAAATACAATTGATAGATTGATCAGTTAATAATTTGTTTTGTATCTTTTATTGATCTTGCATCACAAACGCAGCTAATAAATGTATCAGTTGATAATCTATTTTATATTTTTCTGATTATTACAGCACAAATACAACTTCTAAATGTATTAATTGGCAATTTGCCTTATATGTTTTTCTGATTATGCATCACAAACACAACTGATATATGTATAAGTTGGAAGTCTGTGATGGAGGACGACGAGGAGAAAGGACGATGCTTTGCTCTCTCCATAAATTATTCTCACGCGAAAGAGACGGGGATGAAAATGGCAGATGTTTGGTTATGATGGATGGGAAGAATGGACATGAAAGCGGCAAAGGTTTAGGTAAAAGCGGTGACGAGATTTGGCCATGACGGAGATATGAAATGAGGAATATAGAGGCAACAGCTAGAGTTTAAATTTTTTAAATTCAAATTTTAAATATGATACAAAAAAAATTTAAATCTTTTAAATTGGAGTAAATCAATTATAAAATCTTATCATGATTTATAATGAACTAAAACTAGTAAAATAAATATAATATGATTAAAACTCTTACTATACTTAAAAAAAACTAATTTTTAAATTTTATTATTATTTATTAGGTATACAAATAAAGTAGACTATGTCTCACGTCTATAGACAAAGTAGGCTAGGCCTGATTTTGTTTTTTTTAAAAAAAAAAATTATATATTAGAATATTTAAAATAAAATAATAATAAAAAAACAAACTCTTGATGAGCGTAGAGGAGAGTAAATGATGAAGTCAGCGGTAGAGAAGCCGTCCTTGTGACTTGCTTTCTTTTCTGTCGCTTTTGTGATCACTGGTCAATGAAAACCATAGATCCTTAGTCGATCCTTCCAAACGGATTCCATTCAGCCCTGGAGTCGAAATTCATTGCATGGGTGGTTGCTGGCGAAGAAGAGTAAATACAATTTGGAATTTAGAGAAAAAAATATAAAAGATATATCAAAATTCTTTTAGAATTAATTTATTTTTATATAATAAATCATGCTATTACTTTAATTGAAAAGAGGTTCGAATAACTTCAAATGTATAAAGATAATCTTATTTTTTATTTAATCTTAAAAAGTCAAAAGTACCCAATGATGTTAGTTTGAACTCTGTAATTTTGATAATTTTTAAAAACACAGCACCTTTAGTGATATTAATTCTTTAGAGTTATTTTCAAAATTAAAGTTTTAAAAGAAGTTGTACCAATAGAAGGAAAAAAAAAACTCTAATTGACGTATTAAATTATATAAAAGACTAAATTCTTTTTAAAATTGATACTTTAATTATAAAATATAATCTAATCAACAATTTCAGTAATAGTAACTTCTACATACAGAGATTTTCTAAATTAAAATTAATAAGATTTTATTTTAGATTGACTATATCACAAGAAAAAGTAAGTAGAATAGCAATATCACCAATTCAAAAAATATGTTAAAAAAATTTTGGTTAGGAAAATATAATCAATAATCTTGCATCATAAAAAAATTAAAAATATAAAATATAAAAAGTCTCCATTTAATATATCGCTTAAGACCATCGAAATTATCAAATCCGGGCGCTCCTGGATTTTCATAAGTCAATAAGTTTGGTAAATTAGGTAACAACATTACGTGTATTATAAATATTAATTATTAACGAAATTTACGTCCGATATAAGAATTGATAATATCCTCCTGGGAATGTTTATAAATTTTGATTTTCATGTAGTTGCGGTATGCGTGTATAGCGAAGGAAGACCATAAGAGCAAAAATGTCTTAAAAATGACAAAATACTTCACACAACAAAAGAAAAATATTGAGAGATTTAAGCCATTAGAAATTTTTAGCTAAGATATAATGAAGGACGACATCTTTATACGGGGTGACTTCGGGAACGAAGGCAAGATTTTAATTTAGAAACGGCGAATTATTTTTATAAGTTCTTAGAATAGTATATATTAAGTTTTTAAAAAAAAAACTTAGAAATGTGAACTTATATATTCTTGAAATATTTTGAACTAATACTATTGTGTGGGGATGAATTTACAGGGTGTGGCACTAGGATTTAGGAGTTTGGTTCAAAACTAAAATAGGAAATTTAAGAGTTAACTTAAAAATTTTAGCATCTTGAAAACCAAAAAGTGTTAAAAACTACTTTTATTGAAAAATAGAGTCGTCACTTGGTTTTTGAAAAAAATTAAGAAAAACAAAAATAGGCCACTAATTTTTGAAAACATTAATCAGAGAAAATAAGGGTTCGATGGTTAAGGTATGAATCGAAGAATGTGTTAGGTATCTCGTTTGTCCAACTGTAAAGTTGGCATCTACTAATAATCGTTGGTTCTTTAATTTTATTTCTCAAATGCATGCAAATACTGAAAATAGGGGCAAAGAAAGATCAACTGAAATCAAATAATGAAAATACACAGTATAGGTATCTAGAAAGCCAAAAAAAGAATAAAAGAAAATTCTAAATCTTAGAGCATGCAAATTCTAGTTAGAGGATACATATAGCAAACCGCATGTGGTATACAAAGCATTAAATTATTTTAGTGAAACTAACAAATTCTAATCATGTCAAAGTTAAACTAAGCATAACATAGATTCAAACAAAGGAGAAATAACCATAAGGAATTCTAAACCTGAAACATGCTAATCTATACCATAAATTGCATACTAAACACTTCAATCATAACAAGACAGAATACTGTAAAAACACAATTAAGCTACTAGAGCATTATTAATCTACTGAAATGAAACCGAGGTGGCGACCTTAACATACAAATGTTACGGTCGCAAAAACCTAAGGCTAGAAGGTTGCGGTCATAAAGATCAGAATAACACCTGCAAGCATGTCAGTGCATATTTGTCTCGACCGCAACAAATGGGTATTGTGCCCGCAAGAAATTTGAGCATTTTTTACTGAACAGTGTACTGGGGTGCTGATGTACAGTATAGCCAAAGCATAATTAAGACTATTTTAATTAAACTACCGTAAAAGTTAACTAAATTATCAGAAGTTAAACATACTCTTAATTCAATAACTCAAAATTAATAATCAAAGCAATTAAACCTAGTTATATCAAAATTAAAGAACAATCATGCTTGTGGTCCTAGTAATCAAAACTATCAATCAAGCATGTGAATATTAAACCCAACAATGGCAGCATTAGTGAAATAGCATGCAATTCACGAATTAATATTCAAAATTTTAACCCGACTAATTCACTAGAATAAAGAATGTGAAGAGAGGTGTCGGGGATTCAACAAAATAACTAGGATGCAACAATCCAGATGAGTTCGCGAGCCGTAGAGTGTGGTGATTAGCTCTCTGGTCTCCGAGCAACAATTCGATTCCGGTATCAAAGTCAAGCGAGAGTGTGGATCGAAATATTAGTTGAGATTGCAGTACTTTTAGTATAGTACTTGAAAGCGGCAATATATCGAGGTCGGAAAAAAGGTTCTTTGAAATCGTACCAAAGGTACGTTTATATAGAGTTTGTCAGCCAATGTGGTGCTGCCACGTTCAATACTCAGACTGGGCTCACAAAGCTTGCGGTCGTCACCTTCAAATGTTGCAACAGTGAGGATAAAAGTTGCGACTGTGATAAATGTTAGGGTTTCTAAGAGATTCATATGACAGTCTCAACATTCAAGCAAACGGTCACGAGGTTCAAAAAGTTGTAGTTGAATTACTTTGGCCAATGAATAACCAGGTCATAAGGTTCACAAGGTTGCAGTCTCAAAATTCAAAAGATGTGATCTTGTGGTTTGGTTTCACGGAATACTTGACTTGGATTGCTTCCCAACGATCATGCGGAGTCATCATTCCCACTTAGTTTTCATTATCGGGCTCAACTGGATAAGTCTAAGATTTGGCATGGTCAAATTGGGGTGCCTAAACATGGGTGAGAGAGAACAAAAATAACTAGGCCCATTTCGTCGGACTCATAGGCTTCGTCGCTCATGCACAAGAAAACATAGGTGAGACTAGCCAGCGAGCTTAGCCAAAAAATCCCTCCAATGCTTCAGTAAGTAGTGTTGTATGTTTACCTCATCGTCGAGTTCGATATTTATAGGTAGAGTTTGGCAAAAAAGGGGGGATCCCATAGGCTCGGTCCTGGCGGGGATTGCTTCTTTCCCCTTTTAGAATTTGCCTGAGGTCCCTTCCTATGAAGCCGGTAGTCTGCTTAATCATTTTAGGTCATATCAATTGTCATTTACTATAGAGTCATACGGACGCGTCATTGAGTCGTACGGACGCATCATTGCCATTAATGCTCTAAGCTCAGCCATCTCATCACATTAAATGCGTTCTAACTTTGGTTATGGCTCCATTCATTATGTTTAACCAAGACCCAAAGCTCGGTCTAACCAAGCATTTTTTCTTCGTAGCGAGCCTTTATATAATGAGTTTTTTTTCAAAATTTAGAGAAAACGACAG
Source organism: Heliamphora exappendiculata (assembly GCA_034768845.1). NCBI lineage: Eukaryota > Viridiplantae > Streptophyta > Magnoliopsida > Ericales > Sarraceniaceae > Heliamphora > Heliamphora exappendiculata. The sequence goes on along the minus strand of JAOTRH010000008.1, from coordinate 4,351,979 downwards.
CCCACATCTATCCCTTAGGTCCGTCTACAGTAGACTCTACATCTGACCCGTCCACTTCTTATTAGAGGAGTTACTAAATTAACACTTTCTATGAAGTGCAGCCACCAAATGCTTTTAATGCTTGTACATGATTAGTGGAGTAATTGCCAATTTTTCTAGTAGTGGAGCCAATTTTTCTTCAAGTGACCTCTTCAATGTGTCGCTTTCTTCAACTGCCAATATTTTTCTCAATTAATTGCTACATTGTTGATTTTAGTTTATTTTATTTGTGATACCCGGTCAATAAATAATTAATTATTAATTAGTACTTAAGTTATTATTATATGAAATATATAAACAAAATTTAAATTTATGAATGATTTCATACATATATAAGAACTTCTAGAGTTTTGCCATGAATTTATAGCAAATTGACCCAAAAATGAACTAGTATTCGGTAATTTTGACCATAAAACAACTTCAAGTAGAATAAAGTCATATTAAGGTGGTTTTGGTATTACTAAAATTAGTAGCTTATAAATTGTAGTTTATAACTGAAATTGTGAGTATTTGGTAAAACTTGTAGTTTATAACTGAAATAGAAAGAAAAATAGTTATAAATTGTAATAGAAGTTGTGAGTGCTAGGGGTGCACACGGGCTGGATTGGACCGATTTTTCAGAAAAGCAAGAACTGAACCGTTCATAATGATTCTAGATTTTTTGGAACTGTGTCCGAACTGTTCAAGTAACAAAATCGGACTGGAACTGATCCGTGACAACGAATCGGACACGGTTCGGTTAACGGTTCCAACCAAATACATTTTCAACCAAAATAAATACATTTTGATGATCTAAACCGTTTATTTTATTATTCTTAATTTATATATAATTACTATAAAAAATTAAATTAATTGGATAGCCTTAACTACCAAAACAAATCACATTTGTGATAATAAAATAAATAATAAAATAGACATCACATTTTATTTTTATTAACACAAATGTGATTTGTTAAGGTAGTTAACGATATTCGACCAATTTGATTTTTTTGACAATAATAATATATAAACTTATAACAATAAAATAAACGACTCAGATCATCAATATATATATATATATATATATTAAAAAAATTTACCATTAAGCATGACCGGTCCAGTTCGGTTTGGAACCGTGAAATTAAACCAGATCCGAGAACCGGACCGTTCGGAACGGTTTTTAGAAATTTAAATCCGGAACTGAACCGTGACAAATAAAAATCGGACCGAACCGTACGGATCGGACCGGACCGGACCGGATTATCGATTTTTTTAATTTTTTGTGTAGTCCTAGTGAATGCTTGGTTAAACTTGTAATTCATAGTTAAAATTAGTAGCTAAAAATTACTAGTAATAATTTTGTTAAACATCCCCTAAAATACCTAGCGACACATTTAAAATATTTTCTTTCACGTGAAGAACCTATACTACTTTAATCTAATCTTCACTATACTACTTTAATCTAAGGAAAAGGAAATAATGATTACCCTAACTGTCCATCATGAGACTTAAACACGCAACATTTTACAATGGAAAGTTGAGGTAATGTCATTAAGTTACAAATGCTTGAGAACACATTTAAAAGATTTGATCTTTGGTTTTTTCACCTCGCTTAATTTGGAAATGCAAAACTTATACCATGGGATCAAAATCTTTTTTAATGACAATATATCATGTTATATTTAGCTATTATCTTACATTTCTTTTGATATTAAAAGATATAAGTAAATTTTTTGCATAATTATTGCATAAGTATATTTACATTAAATAATATATATAATCTTACCGTTTCATATTTATTTCAAATAGACTATTCTCAAGTAAAATGTATAGTTTTTAGAGAAATTTAAGAATTAGTCATTTTTTAGACCTCACAAGAATTTTATTCTTACCAGAGTTTTTTTTACTAATTCTAGTTCCATCATAAATTAAGATAATTTTTTTTGATTAATTTACCTCTATTTATGAGATTTTACTTTCTCTTTTATCACGTTTGATGAATTTATAATTATAAAAGATAACGCTCTGGCATATGAACTTTGAATTTGCTCAATATAAAAATTTTATCTTTATAGTGGTTAATGATTAACATAAAACCCACAAATTAAGGTGGAAGACTAGAAAATTCAAAGTGAACAACCAACATGAAACTCTAACAGCACCAACTCTCTCTCTCTCGCGCGCGCGTGCGGGGCATTTAGCCGTCACCATCACCCCTTCTCCTTCTTCATCCGACCACCAACCGCATCTTTTCCGCCATTGTCCTCCGTCGCCGCCCCCACTCCTTCGTCAAAACAAACATCGCACAAATATGAATGCGAATACGAACACCACTCTGTCGTCCTCTGTTGCCGCCACTAACTCAAGATCTCACCACCGCTGCTCCTCCTCCCTCCCGATCTTGACTCTCCCATCACCGGGGTCGCGATTACTATGAGAAATTTATCACTTTAATTGATAAATTTAGCACTCCTTCATCACTGGCATCTCCATTGTTGTGATAAGTTTATCACTTTAATTAATAAATTTATCACTTTAATTTAACTGATAGATTTAACACTTTAATTTTCTCGAGAAAATTCTTTCAAAAAAATATCTCAGTTTAATGGAATGAGACATTTTTTCAGAATTTTGAACTGATACATTTATCAATTGAATGGAATGAGAAATTTCTCCATAACTTTAAATTGATTAATTTATTAGTTTAATAGAATAAGGAGATCGGCGCTGAAAAAAGTAAAGAAAATCGCCGGTGAAGGAGGTCAACGTTGGCACCAGAGAAAATATAGTTAGCGGCGACAATGGTGACGGAGGATGAAGCTTCCGACAGAGCTAGGGTTGTGGTGGTTGCGGTGCGAATTTTTTGGGAGATTTTGTGAGAGATTTTTGGGGCCTGATTTTTTATTCCCATTTAGGAAAAGATTTGGTCAATGAAATCTTCTAAAGATTTAATTTAAAGGTATTTTTAATAAATATTAATGTTGTGGGACTAAGTTTATTTTTAAAAAATTGGACATGACTAATCCTAAAATATCAGCTGATAATAAGATCTATTCCTAAATTTTTCTATTTTTTATTGTTTATTTTTGTAAAAACAAATTAAACAAAAAACTAAAACCCTATTTGGTAACGTTTACATTTATGACTTTTTGTTTTTATTTTTAAAAGAATTATAAACTGTAAACAAAAACATATTTGATAAAATTATCTTTTTTTAAAAAAAGAACATAAATAATTTTCAAAAATTGTTAAATTCTTAAAAAAAAGGTATATGCTTTCACTTATTTTGTAAATATTTTCTAATTCTATTTTTTCTCCTTCATCATCTTCGGCTATTGATATATCTTGCTATCGTCACCAACCACTACGTTCAGCCACCACTTCTACCATAATCTCATACTACCACTTCTATCCATAACCTCTTCCAGCCGATTGTCACTTCCACGTCTATCTATCACCTCTAACCACCAATTGTTGCCTTAACCATTACCTCATATTGCCAGCCACCATCATCACCGACCATTGTCAATTATTATCATTACTATCACATTCAACCACTATTTTTACTTATCAATCACTACATCCACTTACCACCTATACCTATAAGCAACACCTTCGGCCACCATCAATGCCACTAGTTTCGATTATTATTTTTGACAATTTCTGCCATCATTGTTATTGAACTATATTGTTACGGATTTGGGTCTCGGTCTAATTCGTTTTTAGTTTAACAAATCTGTGATAAATATTTTTTTATATTATTTATTTTATTCGTTGATATTTTAATATTTTTTCTTTTGAAGTTATGGTTTGATATTACAGTGCAGCAGATAAGAAGCAGAAAAAGGCAAAAAGCTGCACGTAATGTTAGACCGCTCGATAGACCGATCAATCGGTTCATCGAGTGGCCTCCAACAACTCTCGATTTCCAGCCTCTACAACAAAGAACTGTAAGTGTGAAAAAACCAATCGATTGGTCAAAAGACTAATCGATCGGTACTGTGCGCGTGGCCTAGTTTTTAAATGCTGCTGTTAGGGTTTTAGCTGTTGTTTATAAATAGGCTATTAGTTTTTTTTTTGTTTAGCATTCTATTATTTTATGAAGACCTATTCGCCATAGAGAGTCTATGAGATTGCTCATTATTCTCGTAAGCTAGTCTACATATGCGCAAGCTAGTCTATAACTTGATGATTAATTAACTTTTGCATATTCAAGCCAATCATCAAATCAATCAAAGCCTCAACAATCAATTTGGATTCGTGGAGTCACTTGAGAGGATTCTCAAGTGTTGAAGTTTGGTGGAGGAGTTCATCAGCATTGAAATCCAGTGGTGGGTTCCAGCGGTAGTCAAGCACAGGAGTTGGTGTACGTGGATTCGACAGGAGTAGGCTTTCAAACATTTGGTTGTTGGTGCAACGTCGGTTTGTAAGATTATCTTCTAACTAACAATTTTATAGTGTCCTAGATTCGGTGTGATCTCGTGATTTTTACCAGATTTAGGGTTTTTCACGTAAAAATCGATGTCTCTTATGTGTATGTGGTTGTTTTATTTTCTACTTATGGGATTAATTAATTTAAGCTTATTTACATCATTCATGTTATTTAACAAAATCAATTATTAAAAATCAGTCAACAAATAAAAATTTTCAATTAGAATCAAAGCTAGTCACAAAAAAAATTTTGTGTAAAATTTTTTTTGTCTGACCCATAGACTGATTTGCTATAAATGAATTTTCTTAGAGAATGGGTTTCAATCGGTAGATCACCCTTTTTTGACGGCCATAATTACCCTTTTTGAAAAGTTAGGATGTGAGTTTTTTTAAAATCTATTGACGAAAAAGTTTGACTTTTCGTTGTTGAGGGTTATAAGCCTCACCAGTATTGATGGAGAAATCATTCTTAAGCCCATGGCTAAATGGGACAGTTAATTTTGAGGATGTAGGCTGGAATAGCAAAACTATAAATGCTATCTTCAGTGGAGTCACCCAAGATGAGTTTCGTAGAATTAGTACGTGTGAATTGGCAAAAGAAACATGAAATATTCTTCAAATCACTCACGAATGGACTGATACCGTTAAAATCTCAAAACTTCAACGTCTTACAACAAATTTTGAAACTCTGCGTATAAAAGACGATGAAAATTTTGATGATTTCTATGCTAAATGAAGTGATATTATGAATGCCTCATTTAATCTTGGTAAAAAAATTTTGACTTCTAAAATCGCTCGAGAAATTCTTAGATCTTTATCCGAACGTTTCCAACCAAAAGTTACAGCAATAGAAGAAAGTAAAGATATCGATTCTATTTCTGTTGAAGATTTAATTGGAAACCTGCAAACCTATGAGCTAAAATTTTAAAATAAAAAGGTTTCAAAAAAATTTAGCTTTCTCTTCAGCTCAAGATTCTGCAAGCGACTAGGATGATGATTTAGACCTTGAGATGATTGCTATTTTGTGAAAAAATTTGAAAAGTTCTTAAAAACTAAAAAGCCTAATCAGGAAGAAAGATCACAAAAGAAGCACGGTAAAGATAAAGCCAAAAATATGTCCAATTTTATTAAAAAATGATCGAAATGCTAAATTTGTAAGATCCAATGCTATGAATGCAAATGATATGAACATATGGCTAAAGAATGCCCGAACCTTCTTAGAAAGAAGCAAAAAGATTTTACAGTCACATGGAATGACGAGAGTAAACCTGACACGAGTGATGAGAATGAGCCTGATTATGATGATGACAATTTACTGCTTTCATTGCTTCTGTTCATGAGGAATCTGTTGATTTTGAAAATAAAAAGTCTGAGAATTTTGAAAATGAGGAGATTAATAATGTTGATGAAAGTGAAGATAATGAAACTCTTCAACAAGCTTATGATAAACTTTATAGAGAGTGTTTCAAGTTGACCAAACAAAATGCAAAATTAGTTAAAAAAATATAAACTGTGTGAAAAAAAGAGAGATGGTGTCAAACAAGAGCTAACTGAAGCTCAAGACCTGTTGTGAAATTAAAATCAAGCAGGGAGATTTTGTATGAAAAATTTGCAAAATGTAAAAAAAAAATGACTTGTCTGAATTGTGTCAAACTAAACAAAGTAGGATTAAATTTCTTGAAAAAGAGTTGCATGCTTGTGTTGAGTTAAAAACTGATCTTGAATTAAAATTGATTAAATTTGAAAAAAATCTGTTAAATACTCAATCTACTTTCAAGAAATTGAATGCAGGCACTATGGCTTTGGATTGCTTGGGTCACAAAAGGCGGTGACTGACAGGTATGGACTTGGATTTACTGGTGCTTCGTCGAGCAAACAGTTTAAAGAAAAAGAAAATTGGTCAACCAATTCTACTTGAGTCTGCAGTAAAGTTTGTAAAAGCATAAAGTGGCATAAGCTCAAAAAGATTTTCTGCAAGTTTTTAGACAAAACAATAGAAAAGTGAAAGAATCAAACAGGTAGAACCACCATTTTACATGATGAGGTAAGAAAGGCTAAATTTATTTATACGTGTCATCGTTGTGGTAATATTGGTTATACTCGTCCAAATTGCATGAATTTGAATAGAAATACAATTTTTGTGCCTATTTGTCATCACTATAATATAAAAAGACACATCAGACCTCACTACACTAGGTTGATTGACCAATATAGATTCAGATTTGATATGCCACAATAACCTAGAAAGAGTTGAACTTCCACCCCAGACCATGTACCTTTGAAACTCAAGAAAGTTTGGATTAGAAATAATGATCTTGACAGTTTTTTTGCTAGTCGTAGTCCCTAGTCTGTTTTGGGTCTTGTTATTTTTGTTTTGTGTGTATAAGTTTTTTTTAGTTTTTTTTTGTTATTATTAAAAAAATATCGGGGACTTTATTAGGGTTGAGTACTTTTTCTATGCATTATTTCATTTGGCTAAAATCTCATAATTTAGGTTTTGAGATTAACTACCACATTTTTTTTGTAATCTAGTTCATGGTGAAAGTACAATTTCAGATATGAGTCTATTATGTACACCTCTTGATCGTTAATAGATGCATGGATCTTCCGTACTTGGGATTATATTTTTTTTGGGTCTCTTTTATCATTCAGTTGTCTAAAGATTTCACAAAATAACCACATAGTAACGACCCACTTGATCTTAATGTTTACACTCCCTTCTTCTTTTAGTTCTGTATGTTTGTTTTGAGGAAATAGCTACCTATGCGGAACTCATCTTTTCGTACGTATTAGTGTGCAACCACCTTGAAATTTGTACCAGCATTTGCTTAGGAAATAGCTACCTATGCAAATATTGCTTTTTCGTTCATACTAGTATGAAAGCCGCCTTAAAAGCATATATCAAATAAGAAATAGAAAGAAAATGTTTGCAGTCTCTGGTTGATGGGGAGTTCGCCTAAAGTGATTTGGGTCAAAACTGGTTTGACTTTGTGACATTCTTGATTTCTGATAAATAAATGTGACTCAGTCATATAGATCTCATGCAAGATTTAATCTTAAAATCTTAAAATATTTTAAGTCACACACACACTTATTCATATAAAATCTACTCTGATTGTGTTCGTTTATATATGAATATAGGGTATGCTGGAATTTGTGTGTATTTTAATCTCTTTGACTAGATTTTGTGATTTTAAGTGAATGCAAATATGCGTGGAACTTGAACTTGTTTCCTACTCAAAAAGATTTTTTTTTTGTGTTTGTTTATTAATTCGTGACAAAATGAGGAGATAATATCGTAGTATTTTATTAGCGTATTTAATTGGATTCGTTGTCTTATTGGATTTTGTCACAGAATTGTCAAATGGAGAGATTATTACGAATTTTGGCCTTGGTCTAATTAGTTTTTAGTTTAGCAAATCTATGACAAATGTTTTTTCATATATTTATTTTATTCGTTGATATTTTAACACTTATTTTTTTAGAGTTATGGTTTGATATTGCAGCGCAGCGGATAAGGAGCAAAAAAATACAAAAAGCTACACGCAGTGTCAGACCGATCGATCGGTCAAAAGATCGATCGATTGTTCCTAGGTGCATGGCCCAGTTTTTAAATGTTGCTATTAGGGTTTTAGCTGTTGTTTATAAATAGGCTACTAGGTTTTTTTTTTGGGTGAGCCTCCTATTATTTTATAAAGACCTAACCACTATAAAGAGCCTATGACATTGTTCATTATTCTCGCAAGTTAGTCTACATACGCGCAAGCTAGTCTATAACTTAATGATTCATTAACTTTCGCTTATTCAAGCCAATCAAAACTTCAACAATCAGTTTAGATTCGTGTAGTCGCATGAGAGGATTCTCAAGTGTTGAAGTCTGGTGGAGGAGTACGTTAGCATTGAAGTCTGGTGGTGGGTTCCAGCGGCAGTCAAGCACAGGAGTTGGTGTAAGTAGATTCAGCAGGAGTAGGCTTTCAAACATTTGGTTGTGGGTGCAACGTCGGTTTGTAAGATTATCTTGTAACTAACGATTTTATAGTGTTTGATTTCCTAGACCTGATGTGGTCTCGTGGTTTTTATTCGATTTGGGAGTTTCTACGTAAAAATCGCTGTCTCTTATGTGTATATAGTTATTTTGTTTTCTGCTTGCGGAATTGATTGATTTAAACTTTTTTGCATCATTCAGCTTATTTAAGAAAGTCAGTTATTAAAAATCAGTACATAAACGGGATTTTTCATATATCATGATGTCGTCGACTACCACCACTTTCGGCTACCATGCGCCTTTTTATTTCTAACAATTCTCTTACACAATTTCTCCTGGTGGCCCCTTTGAGCATTAATCACTTGTTTTAAAATAAAATTGTATGAAAATATCTATGTGCTAAATATATTTTTATTTATGTTTTTATATAAAAATAAATAAAAGTTTTTTTGGTTTATTGTAATTAAAAAATAAAAACTCTAAACATTATCATACAAAGTTTAAAAGTTAATTTTAAATCACGATTTATTACAAATAAAATGAGTACAAAATACAATTGAACACGGTAAATTTTTATATTATTTATTTTTTATATTCGGTGGTGTATAGTGCTAGTTATCTCTAAGACCCTGGGCTAAATTTTGTAATTTTTATTTATTTTTAATTTTAATTTTTTTTATTTTTAAACTAAAATTATTTATTTTTTCAGTTCATTTTATGAAGGCGATTTTAAAAAGTAAAATATTTTAATTTAAAAATTAAAAAAAATTCATAAACAATATAAATTTGATTTATTAGCTTACTTTAGTTTATTTTTAATTTTTCAAAAAATGAGAAAAAAATATAATAATTTAATTAAATAATTAAAAAATTATTTAAAATAAATAAATAAATAATTATTCCAAACGAGGCTTAAGTCTCAATTTGCTGAACGGTGGAGTTGGCGCAGGCGGCGCCTTGGCTCCGGCATTCATGTAAGGTTCGATCCCTTCATGTGAGGTTGGATCCCCAAAGGTGGGGTTTAGCTATAGGAACAAAAATGAATAATTATTTGTAAGTTTTGAAGTACACATTGCTTATTTTGTATTTTTACATAATTATATAATAAAAAATATTTTACATAAAATAATATAAATCTATTTTTATTAGATAAATAAAAAATAAAAGAAATTAAAAGCTCGCATAGTTTGCACGTATTTTTATTTATCAAAATTTAGAAATACCACGTAAACAAGTTTAGCAAGAGAAAAAAATGAATAATTATTTTGTAGTTTTAAATTATTATTTGACATTATTTATGTTATATTTTTATTTTATTATATAACAAAAATACTCTGTATAAAATAATATAAACCTATTTTTATTAAGTAGATAGAAAGATAAAAAGAAATGAAACTCACTTAACATGCATCACGTATTTTTATTTATTAAAATTTAAAAATATTACATAAATAATATCATAAAATATTTCAAAAGTAATTATAATTTTTCAAAAAAAGCCCACAATTCGCTAATACAAACTTTCGTTTTGAAGAATTAAATAAAACACACACAAAAAAAAAAGTCTACGTATGCTTTATTTTATATTTTATATTATATTTTATAAAGAGTTATAATAAATTCCACTCTAACTCGTTAAAGAATTAGGTAAAAGCACACAGATTGATAAGAAGAGAACTTCGTTTGATAAGAAATAAACTTTATGAAGTGGAAAAAAATAAAAATGAAGAAGTACTTGGCATTTGACAATGAAGACAGACGACACTGAGGAGAAGACCAAAACCAAATTCCCAATGGAGAGGTAAGACCTCGAGAGTCAAAGCCCAACTAAATTTCCCAGAAGCAACTCATCTTCTTCATGGTTCAGACGCAAGATAAATTATGAAAGCTAAATAGGACCTTGTTTCTTTTTGTTTAAAGTAGTTTTGAGTCAGAAAGGAAAAAGTTCGGATTCACCGAACCGAAGCATAGTCTATACGAGCCTCGTATCGTATAAACCCACTTCCAATTCCGCTAACATTTTCATGGGTTTCCGTAACAAACCATGACCAAACCAGGCGACTTCGTTCTAAACCTTCTCAGACGTTTCAGATCCAGGACAGGTGTGTGCTTCTGTATCCAATTCTCTCGCATGAGTTTGTTTGTTTGTTTGTTTTTTTTTTTTGCTGTATTTTGATTGTCTTCTTGTTTATCACCTTCACCTCTGTTTTTGGTGGCTCTGTAATTGACGTACCAGAAGGAAACAACGAAGAAGAGTTGGAGAACATCGCTGCAAAAGAGCATAAGCAATTCCCTTTCGAAACCCTAGTTTCCGCTACCAAAGATTTCCACCCCGATCTCAAGCTCGGCGAAGGCGGCTTTGGTCCTGTGTTCAAGGTAATCGCACTATTTCCTCTCGTCGCGTTGCTCAAATTCTTTCCTTAGTTGACATCGGAAATAACAACTCATTAGCAAAAGACAGAGCAAAACAGTCCATTAACGCGCAAAGAATATGCAAACTCGAGACTTCTACTCTTCTATTCACACGACTGTGGACCGCGGGTTATTCATCCGACGTACTATTTGTAACGATCTAATCTAAGTGGAATATTAGCTCAATAACTTAAATAAATATCCGAACAACGCTTTCAAACAACTTAATCTCAATTTATTAATAGTAATTCAATTATTTCCATACATATCATGCTAAATTTCTACCGGGTATCACATATATATATATATATATATTGGATATGTAGGGGAAGTTGGATGATGGAAGACAAATTGCGGTGAAGAGGCTTGCGCTGTACTCAAACCAGGGTAAGAAAGAATTCACGAACGAGGCGAAGCTGCTGTCGCGTGTGCAGCACCGCAATGTAGTAAATTTGCTGGGTTATTGTGCACATGGTGCGGAGATGCTGCTTGTATATGAATATGTCGCTAATGAGAGTCTGGACAAGCATCTCTTCAGTAAGTCCTATTCTGCCTTTGATCTCTTTTTTTAACGGAAACATTCAATTGTTTACCTCAGTGGAGCTGAAATTTAGGGACCAGTTGTTGAATTTGAAGTTGTTAAACGGCCAATTAGTGACTGCCCAATTGGTTTTTATGGTGATGATTAGTTGCCAAGTTTCAATTAATGTTCTTGCTTGTTGATTTTGAGTTAACAGATAGATGTGTTGAGATTTAAGATAATCCAACTTGGGTTCATTTCAAAAGCTTGGACATTTTCGATATCAGTAATACTGCATGCATAAAGACAACCAATAGCAGATCATAGAAAATGAATCCCAACCATTCATTGCATGTGAAACCTGTAATATTTTGTGGGTTTCACATGTAATGAATGGCTGAGATGCATTTTCTGTGCAGTTTGTAATTGTTATCCTGTGTACAAAGTGTTTTGCTTCCGATATTGAAGATGATAGCTGGTGAAGCATGTTGGTTGCATTATCATTTTGGATCTTGATACTTACAACTCCATTGCTGCCCGACTATTTCCCCTAGAAATAAGAAATTGAATAAAAGGTGGTCACTCTGACAATAACTAAGCAGTCGTCCATTATAAAAATAATAAATCCTTGAGTTTTTTCCGGTCACAATGCAATGCCATGAATGAAACTTTCCAATATAAAGTTAAATTTGAGGAATCTAAAGCTGTTTCTTTCTCTCTCTTTTTTTTTTGATACCCTTTTATATCATCCTATCAGCAAGATTTTAAGCATTTCAACTTCTTCTATAAACCTAGCCAACTTTCAAACAATGAAATCTAATAGAGAAAAGAATTGTTCAAAACATGTGGTCTAATTTTTTTATTAAACAATAAAATAAAATAAAAATAGGAACATATCCGATACATAATAACGAGTTGTTGAAATATAAAATACTATTAAAAGAACTGAAAATCTGGTCCTTTGAGATTGTGAGCCTCATAATCCTTGTCCTAAAGTTGTCGAGCCTCTCCACGTTAAGGTTCTAACCAACTGCAATGACTGCAAGGCTCAACCCAATGCTCACAGCTACTCTCCTTGGGAGTCATGTCTGCCAACATAAATATGAAGTATCCCAGCCAAGATTGCCTGTAAATATGGAATGGGAAAATAGCATTGTAATTTAGGAGAGAATGTGTATAACTTTGTATATTTCTCTATCTTGAGAAAGGCCTACTGGATCCTTTATATAGAGCTTAACAAGACATGAAACGCAAATATTGGTCTAATTGAGAATTGTATTAACTACGTAAGGGTCCTAACATGATGGATGTAAATAGTCCAAATATAATGACCAATAAAATACAGGAAGTCAGGAACAACCTAATAATACCCTTATCAAATGGGCCATAAAACTATTGTGACTGAAAAATTAAATTAAATAATGAAAATTCTCGAAGTTTTGAAAGTTCTAAAAACATTATTCCAACAGAAGATTCAAACATTTTGTGTGTAAACTAGCAAACAAAAAGTCACAGGAAAACATCCTAGGTGACTGTGGCTATGATTTGTTCACCTAACCACCCGTTATAAGAAATCCTACTTGACATATGCCTTTTGAGAAGTGCATAACCTTGAAGCAGAAACCATTTTTGAACTAATAAAACGAAGGAAGTAAGCTCTTTCGAAGAGAGGAATGCAGCTGAGATTGAAAGTTACTCTCCAATAGGCTTATATGTATTCTTTTCATCTTTTAATGTGGATGTGTTTTACTGAATTGTTATGGGGACATAATATAACTCATTCTTAAACCTTTCTTCATTTTTTTTTGGTGGGGTGGGTGTTGTGTTCTTCTTTGAAAAGATTCAACTTTGTCTGCTTATAATGAAAATAGAAACATTAGCTTCAGCTCTATAGTTGCGATGTCAATTGTGGACAGAGGCGAAGCACAATGTTGCAAACTTTCAATGTGCTTGAGAAAGGTAAGGTAGCATCTTTACATCAAATACAGTTGTGGAACGGTGTCTAATTTCCATTCATCGGGATAAATCAAAAACTAATTCCCAATTCCCTTCGAAAATGTTGTAATGCAAATGGGAGAAAAATGCTATTCGATTTTCAGATTGAAAAACTATTCAATGTTGAGTGGGCATTAATCTTTTGAAGAATCCTTTTGGAGAAGGATTTGGAGTTGTTTGTTTAAAGTTGTCTTCATAGAAACCAAGGAATCAGGAAATTCGTATTGTTATGGAAGATTGGTCAAAATTGGGAGGGAAAACACTAAGTTGCCATTTCTACTGAAGAATCTGGGCATGCATAAAATCCTCTTGGCATCATACAGGATGGCAAGCCATGTTTTAGTAAAAGTGTTTTCCCCTTCTTTTAAATTATTAATGAGCATCTGACCTTGTTGCAATTTGTCAAATTCTGGAAGGTATTTTTCCAAGTTTTCTTTTAGGCAGTCAAATATATTTTCATGTCTTCAAATGGTGTACATTTTACATTTTTATTTATGGTAATCTTATTAATAGATTTTTCTTTTATGCAAAAGCTATTTATTTGTGATTATCTGAAAACCAAGAATCATGTTCGTTGCATAAATCTTTTACATTGATAGTGATGAATAAATATTGAAATCGGTGCAAGACGAAGTCTCCATGTACCAGGCCATACTTGCCTAGTGGTTTCCCTTGACTTTTTCTTTGGTTGAAATCTTCAATCGATTGGGAAGATTATTTGCATTGTGCTGCTCTTTTTTGTTTTTGTTTTTTTATTTATGTTTTTATTTTCAAGCGATACTCATATATTCTTTTGTGTCCTCTATTAAAGTGAGAGAAGTAATAATTTTTGTTTCTTTCAGCCAGTGTTGTCTCCTCACTGTTCTGTAGTGGCACCGTGCCCCTCTATAAACTTGGAATTTCTGAGATCTTATTGAATCTAAATCAAGTGGCCCTAAATGTTATTCTTAGTAACTGAGGGCCAGACAAAAAGCACTACCAATTGGGTTTGGCTAGTTATATGTTCTTTTTTCATTTTTGTTTGTTTTTTGATAAGTCTGTTACCTATTGTGTTTGTAGACTTTGTTTCGTGATGATCATAGAGTCATACTTGGACTTTCGAGTCTCAATCATATAATTGCTTAAATCGGGTGCATAAAATCAGGGTGTTAGTTTCAGTTATATATATACATAGGGTTTGGGAATGATACCCCTCAGCTTCGGCTTAGATTGGTACCTATGTTTTTCAATTCCTTCCTCTCTCATCTGAGAATTGCTTTGTCAAATTGCAAAAGACATGGTGGGAAAAACAGCTCATGCGATAGACATTTACATAATAGCAACCTAATGTGCTGAACTTTAAGTATTTTGACCAATTCCAATTTCCAGCTATTATCATGGTGGCAAGTCCCACCATTTTCATCTTGGTAACTAACCCAACCATTTTCAACTCATCATTTTCAAGCTTGGCAACATTATATTGGACATGGATAATATTCTTATTAGCATGGTATTCAAACATATACCATGTTTGAATACAATGGACAGAGGATCAATTGTGATAGTGATGCTATTTGTGATGGCCTTGATTCAGAGTTTGGAAGACAAGGTGTGCTTGATTGGAAGCAGAGGCATGGCATAATCATGGGCATTGCTCGGGGCTTGCTTTACCTTCATGAAGGCTCGCACTGTGTAATCACCCACCGTGACATCAAATCCAGCAATATCCTTCTAGATGATAAATGGGTTGCAAAAATTGCTGATTTTGGCATGGCCCGCCTCTTCCCTGAAGATCAAACACATGTGAATACCCGTATAGCTGGTACCAAGTATGTTGTCAAGCATCTAATTTTCTTTCTTAGTTTTTTGGAAATCAACCATTGGATTGGGATATTTGTCACTGAATTCACTTCCTCGGAACTTCACTGGTATGGTTATTAATAGATGCTTGTACTTGGAAACAGTGGGTATATGGCTCCTGAGTATGTCATGCATGGATGGCTTTCTCCAAAGGCAGATGTATACAGCTTTGGGGTTGTGGTTTTGGAGCTGATAAGTGGTCAGAAAAACTCAACGTTCAATCTAAATTTAGATTTTCAAAATCTACTGGAATGGGTAAGCACTTGATCCATCTTCTTGAGCAGAATTTTCCTATCATCTTATTTGAATTTTTCTGTACTACTAAATGGAAGCTGAATCCGCGTCAATTGATGGTATAACAGTGATTGGATAGCTGCAAAACTCCAATTGAAGTTTTAACTTGTATTTGACGTTATTCTTAGTAGTGGTGGCGTATAGTAGCAACTAATAGTCAACTAATAGCACCTTGACCAATTACCAAGGTGTTGTAAATTTGTAATTAGAAAATGGTAGGGACAGCAGGGTCAACATCATTTCAATCTGGCTTTTCCCTGTAATTGGACAGCTTTCATAAGGATTGAAGTTCTTGGTGGTATCGTCATGAGCCAATTTTCCAAGAGATCAAATGGTGAGAATGAGATATAACAACTCTGAATTGACAGCCCTCCTATCCTTGTCTTTCATGAAAAAGGTGTCATAAAAAGGGGTGGGGGCAGTAAAATAATTATTCCTCAATTGCATGTCGTCAATTTAATGTAATTAATTATAATGAAAAATATAGTTTGACTTTTAGATTGGTAACCTAATTGGTAGGAGTTTTAAGAGTTTGGCGCAATGTTTTAACATTAATAAAATCCGGAAAATTGAAGTCAAAAAGTTGTTTGTGCGAGGGAGAGCACATAAAGATTTCAATAAAAAACTTTGAGGGTGCTTGAGAATGTTAGTAACTTATAGATTATAGCTTGTAGCAGAAGTTGTGAGTATTTGATAAAAATTGTAGCTTGTACCCAAAATAGAAAAAAAAATAGTTAAAAATTGTAGCAAAAATTGTGAGTGTTCAAAAAAGATTGTAGCCTATAGTTAAAATCAGTAGCAGAAAACTAAAAGCTAGTATCAGAAGCAATGCCAAACACCCCATTTGTTTGTTTGAGAAAAATATTGTATATATTTGTATAATTGGTCCACCAAGTTCTCAGTGGCCCCTTGATCTTTTTATTTTATTTTTTGGTTGACGGAGGAATCCTTCAAAACAGTGCCCTGGGATCCACCTCTGATTGGTAAATTTCTGGATATATGCAATTATCCACAAACTACATGTATCGGTTAAGTCGGAGAGTTTTCAGCGGGGGTCGAGTTGAGCATTGGACTTGGGATTTTCCAATTGATTTAAGTGACGACCTTAAGCTAGGCTACCCCCACGAGTTGTGGCCGTAGATCTCATCTGTATTGTATATATGTCAATATCCAAATCCTAGTTGTTTATATTTCAACTACAGAATATTGAACCTTGATGATAGTTACTCACACAAGACAATCTGAACTGTGTGCTACTCACATTTAAGTATTTATCATATGGAGGAGTGGGGAGTCCCTAAACTCATTGCTAAGCTTCGACACATTTAAGTATTTATCATATGGAGGAGTCACTAAACTCATTGCTAAGCTTCAACATATTTCATTATTAATGCCAGGCATATGATCTGCACAAGAAAGGTAATTGCTTGGGGGTTATGGACCCAGCATTGGCATCATCTGCCGTCCCCGACCAGGTAGCAATGTGTGTACAGATCGCATTGCTGTGCACCCAAGCCGATCCAAAACATCGACCCACCATGGATCGGGTGGTAATTATGCTGTCAAAGAAGCCCGGCACCCTAGAAGAACCGAGGAGACCTGGATGGCCCGGTTCCAGGTATAGAAGATCCCGGAGGCCCTCTGAATCGTTATTCACTGCAGCAACTAATTTTGGGGAAACCAATTCCAAAAGTTTTGGTTCCACCATCAATACCGACAGCCACAGCGCCACGGCAACTTCAAGAAGGTCATATCTTCCGAGCCCGGTGGATCCTCATGGAAAACGTCCCATGCAAGGTTAGGCTCACATTCGGAGGAGATTTCTCTTATTCTTTGTGTAAAATAGTTTTTTTTTTTTTTATTGCTGTGTAAATTTTTATGTAGTGTGATCGACGAACGCCGAGGTGTGGTTAGGATGTTACGGAAGTTATATACATCACAATTAGTAAGAAAGTATCTCATCCACCCTGTCAATCCCTTAGTTACCAAATCATTGAATCTAGATGAATCCACCATATCAGCTTTATAGTTGATCCCAGTAACGAATCGTAAGAGTGTATCTCGACAGCCTGATGTTGAGGGGTTCTTTAATTCCTTAGAAAGAAAAAAAAACACATTTCTCACTTTGGGGTGGTAAATATATATATTTATTGATTTTCGAAGAATGAGGAACAAGTAAATTGATCGAGAAAAGATTTGTTCTTCTCTGTTTGGGATAATTGCTTATTCGCTTATTTGATATTGTATATTTTTGTCTTTTGTAAATTTTTTTATTATTTTAGTCAAATTATTATATTTTTGGACTTCTCTACACGAGTTGAAAAGGTAAAAAATCAAAATATAAAACGAAGTTTAGAAAAGACAAAAATAAATTAAAATAAGTTAATAAGTTAAATTTTATGTTATTTATTATCGTTTTTAGTGAATTTTTTTAATTTTTTAATTAAATTTTTTTATTTTGAGTTCATCTCATTGAGATGATTCGAAAAAGTATAAAAAAAATTAATTAAAAGATGAAAAAAAAATTCAAAAACATAAAAATAAATAAAGTTCGTGATATTTAGTTCAAACTGAACTAGGATCATGATTAGATCCACATTTGTTTGGTAAAGACTAAAGAGAATAATAGTCTCTTTTAAGGGTATGATTCACATTTAGTTTAAAAGGTTTTTTACAGAAATATTTTTAGTTAAAAAGTTAAGTTTAGTTTAAAATAAATTATTTAATAAATTAGTTTTTAAATTAGCTTTCTAAAATTAATTGATTGAATAAATTTTTTTTTTTTGTTTTTGTTCAAAATGGACAGTATATGCACTTTTATATATATAGTTATAACAATTATATATAATTGACATTGATAGTAAATAAGTTATCAAGTATGAGTATTATTGTTTTTTAAAATGAAGTAAGACTTTGAGTAAAGTATTTTCAGAATTAGCGGTTTGATTTAATTTTTTTGATTTTTTAATTTTTTTAATTTTTTTATTTTTTATTAAACAACTTATGTTATCCGTTTTAACTTTTTCAGCAAAAAAATAAAATCATGTTTTACTCAATCATGACCTAAGAATAATTTTTCGCACTACCATTACAAACCTAGTCGATTGGGTAGGGTTGCACATCGATTCTTTATTTTATTTTCTTTTAAACGGGGGTTGATCAATCAGAAAACTTGAAAGTTGAAACCTTGATTTTAACAGCCAAGAACGTAAATTAGTCTCATTGGACTCTATACAATTTGGGTTTTTAGATAAATAATACGTTATTTAATTTAATATTATTTTAATAAAATTAATTTTTTTATATATAAAAGTACTTAGAACAATTTCGGAATTAACCAATTCACCTCCCCTATAAGATTAGAATAGTTTCACCAATAAAAAAATTGATACACGATTCAGTACAATATTTAAAACTATAGTTATTATATATCGTTTTAATTGCAAAATTAGTATATTAATTATCTAAATTCCTATTGTTCAAAATAGAGTTTCCCACCAGTCTATACTAGTCATGCGTGACAATATTGGCCTGTAACTGGCCATGTAAATTAAGAAAGAGTTTTAAAACTTGTTAATATTAATTTACTATAAAAAAATAGGCATTAAATGAAGCAACACAAATGTAAAAGGGGTATTTTCCAAGGCAATTATAACCAAATCCACAATTTGGTAGCAAATTATTAAATACTTTTAAAGTATCAAGTAGATGATGATAAGTGGTACTTTTAACAATTAAAAATAAATAATGTATATTAAGTGGGTTATTCTTGTCTCATATCTACCTAATAATATTATTCCACTCAGAGTGATTTTTGTTATGTCATTAACTAGGAGCATCATATATATAAATAATATTATATAATACTCTAAAATTATTAAAAAATTACTCTGATCGAAGCATCTTTCCATCTTGCGAACTCTCATCAAACCCTAAATTCCTCCATAGAGCTGGGCACTTTGATGGAGTATTTGAAAATGCTACTGTTACTAATTTTTTAACTTCTTAATACTAATTTTAGCTATATGTTTTTAAATTTTTTTAAATATTAATAACTTTTATTACAACTTATAATTATTTTTTCTACTATTTCAGTTACAAATTATAATTTTTATTAAATACTCACGAATTCTACTACAAGTTATAATATATAAGTTACTAACAATCTAAAATTAAATTTAGCCTACAAACCGAATCATTCCTAATTGTTTCCCAATCCACAAGAGAGTGGAAACTATCAAAATAATGAAACGTAACAAAACAAGCTGAGGTAAGCATGAAAACCACTAAGGAATATCAAATTTGATGTGAACACAGGAGGAAGTCAAATGTAGCTAGTCAGCCCCAGAGTCGAATTCGGGATCAAAGAAAACCTAGGCTAGCAAATGAACCAAAAAAATTAAATATATTAAAATTTTAAATATTTAATATAAAGAATATTAAATATTAAATTTATATAGTTTTTAAATTAACTATCTCATTCTAAATAATAAATTTAAAAATTAATTTTTGACTAATTAATTAAAAATGTTATGTTAGATAAGTATTTATGTTATTTTAAATTATTTATATTAATT
>JAOTRH010000008.1:4305322-4331808 GCA_034768845.1 Heliamphora exappendiculata | reverse complement strand
TAATAGAGGGCATGGTTCCCACTCCTTGAACTACTAGGATTACTGTCCAAGGAGG
Organism: Heliamphora exappendiculata; assembly: GCA_034768845.1. Lineage (NCBI taxonomy): Eukaryota > Viridiplantae > Streptophyta > Magnoliopsida > Ericales > Sarraceniaceae > Heliamphora > Heliamphora exappendiculata. Next base: position 4,331,753 of record JAOTRH010000008.1, on the reverse strand, counting down.
GGACGATGATGTCCCCACCCCAGAGTGTAACTGTAGTTCCATCCATGATGTTGACTTAAAGTTCTAGCATAATAAAAACCATTTCTTTCCAGCTATAACATTTTTTAACAGTGTGTCATGATCTATCTGCACTTGTTTTTTTCAGATTTGTAATGCATTGATCTTTCTTACTAGTTAGTGTTGGCATTGTGGTAGAGAGTTAGTCAACTGAACTACGTTCTTTTCCTGATATATTTGGAGTAGTTTTAGAAATTGTTGTATTAAAAGAATTTTACTTGGTGGTGGTACCATATCAGCTAGGATTACTGCCCAAGGAGGGGACGCCATGGTCCCCACCCCACAGTGTAACTGTAGTTCCATCCATGATGTTGACTTCAGATCTAGCATGATAAAAACCATTTCTTTCCTGCTATAACATTTTTTAACAGTGTGTCATGATCTATACGCACTTGTTTTTTTCAGATTTGTAATGTATTGATCTTTCTTACTAGTTAGTGTTGGCATTGTGGTAGAGAGAGTTAGTCCACTGAACTCTATGTTCTTTTCCTGATATATTTGGAGTAGTTTTAGAAATTGTTCCTCTTCTAGTGAAGAAGCAGTTTTTTATTTTTTAAAATAACATTATTTTTCTAATACTTTCTCTTTTCTTACGGAAACAACCTCTCTTCATGAGTGGGTAAGGCTATGTTTATTTTGCTCTTCTCAGATCCCGCCGTGTGGGAGCCTTGTGCACTAGGTTACCCACTACCCTTTTACTGTGTCTTTTTTTCTCATCATATGTCTCAAATGGCTTTTAGAGTGCTTCTCACGTGATGTTGTTTAGTGCTTATTTGCACTGTTTGTAACTGCATTTTCATCCACACAGGAGCTACACTTGTTGTTTCTGGTGATGGCCGCTATTTTTCAAAAGAAGCCATTCAGGTAAATCTTGTATCATTTTGTTTCCAAGGAGATTTAGGTGCAGATTTGCTGTTTCATGGTTTGGGATTGTCAAATGTTTTCTGAATTATCAATTTTATATATGATTCTTTTGTATTTTTATGGGTAGGGAGTGTTAGATATTATTTAATTCCATCATTCTGTGACATAGTATTGCACTATTAGCTCTATTTGATGAAATCTTGGTTGCTACTGATTGAGAATGCCGTTTCTTTAGTTAGAACAGTGTTACATGTCACTTTTACGGACTTGCATTCACATTGATAAGATAAATATCTGTGTGCATATAGTTCATCTTTTAATATGTAGTTGATGTTTTAAGTTGTAGGTTCACTCTGAATTCTTGGATTTTGGATTCACTGAATATCTTTCTATTTTCTTTGCTTAGGCTCCAAGAATGGCAGAAATGTAAAAAGATAGTGAACTGTTAAAAAATTAAAGAAGTTCTATTTCTTTCAATATTTCAGTAATGCTTTGTTTCGATTTCCTAGGAAAGAAAACGTTTAGGCTGTTTCGATGAAAGCGGAGTGAAGCGTGTTCTTTGCTTTGACCACCCCCACCTTTGGCCCCCATCACCGGCCATTAACTTTGGCTGCCGTTATCGATCAGTTTCCACCACCAGCCATCATCTTTGGCGACTCCTACCCCCGCCACCAGTTGCAGTTGTTGGTGATCATATTCGGCAACTCCTCCCTCTAACCTCCCTCACCTTTGGTCGCCGTCACCAATTACCACCTTTGGCCACCATAGACCTCCATTTCTAGCCACCCTCTCGTGAGACTCTCCTCCTACCAGGTGTGGTGGTAGAGGTAAACTGTAAATATAGATAGAAAACTGTAGTGTATATGTTACCAAGCATGGCTAATAATCATACAGACATACAGCTAAGTCTCCTTAGTTGGCTGACTTGTTTCACAAGTCAGCAACATGAGGATCTTTTTACCCTCCTCTCCATATCTATAAATTAAAGTATCGTTTTTTTGGTCTATTGGGGTTGAACTCTACTGCCTATCAAAAAAGAAAAATTCATGTTTGATTCTTTTACTTTGTACTATGTGCCAAATCGTTCCACTTAGATGTTCAACATGGGGTATATGCCCGGCTTCATTTGCATAGGTTGGCATTTATGGCGGGTTGCATGGCTATTTCCAACTTAGTGAGAGCCTGGCCTCTTGTTGAGAGTTTTACTGAGCATCAGAGAACCTGATGAACTCCATTCTGATGCTGCTGCATATTTAATGTGCATTTCAGTTATATTGTGTAGTCATTAAACTCAGAACTCCAGGCCTAATGGTCTAGGTTCGTGATGACCTAAAAACTTCAGGTGTAGCAAGCTTAGTGTTTGCATTATTCCTGAGATTGGTGGAGTGTCTGAGTCCTCAGTTTGGGCTTACCGGCCCCCCCAGCCCCGGTCCATCGTAGGTAACAGACCTTAGTTGCCCTAACATACTGGTGATTTCTTCTTGGTATTCATTTTGTGTGCTTACACCCTTTTTTTGTGATGCTTAATGTTACGTAGTATGTACTGAATCTGTTTTATCAAAACTTGCAGATTATAATTAAGATGTCAGCTGCAAATGGAGTAAGGCGTGTTTGGGTTGGTCAAAATGGTTTGCTGTCTACGCCTGCTGTATCAGCTGTTATACGTGAAAGAGTTGGGTCTGATGTAAGTTAATCTGGCTCAAAAATGGTTACTTCTACCTGTCTTTTGTGTTTTACTCTCATTGTGCTTTTATTAAAACCAGTTCAATGTAACATTAACTTATATTCCTAATTTCCAACATAGGGATCTAGGGCATCAGGATCATTTATATTGACAGCGAGTCACAATCCAGGTGGTCCCCACGAGGTATGTTCCAGGTTTTTTTCTTTCCTTGCTTAATCCATAATTTTACATGGAAATTTTTTAGGGTGATGATCCACTATCTTTTTATGTTTATGCTGTGATGAATTAAGTGGGTGGCATTATTCCATCTCTAAATCTTTCTTTTATTTTCCGTGAAAATACACGCAGCACCAGTTTTTTATCCACCTTTCTTTTTGGATTCTGGATTTGGCATCTAAAGTTGTCTGTTTGAAGGTTTATAGGCCCTATTGACTAGCTTTTAGCACAAGATTCATTTAGAATTTGTTTTTATGTTGTTTCTATTTGTAAATCACTTGTGTTGTTAGAAGTGATTATAGCATGTTTGTAGAAAGAAAAAAAATCATATCGTATCCTTAAAGCAATCAGTTTTTTATTTCCTGCATGATCCTTGGCTGACTCACTCCATTCTACTATGGACTGAAAATATATGTTCCTAGTACTTGATTCATTGCCTTAGTAATGATTATTCTGATTTGTACCAGTTTGCATGAAAGACTTTTTATGCTGCATTTTCTACTGATATAGAACATGGAGGGGTGAGAATGATGGATAAGTAGTGCACAAGGGTTGAAACCCTAATACAAGGTCACAGGCTAAAAACTCAACTTTTTATTAATTCAACTTTACGCAATATATCATTTGAGCCTCTTATTTATTGCCTTAAAATCCTATTTCTAAAAAAGAAATTAAAACCCTAGACAATTAAAATAAAATTTCAATAATATAATCTAGAATCCTAACGAAAAGGAAATAAAGTAAAACCTTATTTAAAAGTTAATTAGACTATTAAATTAAGGAAATAAAAATAAAATCCTTTCTAATAAAATATTAAATAATTAAAATAAAATTGCAAATGGTCATTCGTTTTCGGCATCATTATCCTTCATTGAAAAAAAGAATTCGACCTCGAGTTCGCCTTGAAATACCTAACGCTTTTATGCCAAATAATCAAATATTTTGAATAAATGAACGGCCAAAGTTTCATCTCGTTCCATCTATGCTTGACCTTGAGACGGTTGACAAGGTCCACAAAACTTGATTTGATAACCTAATCAAATGCTTCAACACCAATAAGATTAATTCGTTATGCATTAATGAAGTCTCCATTTGTCGACAATCAACTGGGTGGTATAAGTGGAGTGCATCTTTATGTTCAAATGAATATTCATTCGATGAATCCTTGTTCAGCATAGAAGTTGCTAACTCTTCAATGGCTGGTGGAGGAATAGATGCATCAGACTTGTTTGGAATAGAATCAAACTTGTTTTGGTTCAAAATGGACAAGGTTGCTGAGTAGGCAATGAAGTAGGAAATTGTTGAGTTGACACCCCATCTTTTGGAATTGCAAGCTTCAACAAAATAATTTTGTTATTAAATATGAAGCTAAATGTGTGATCTTTCCTATTATAAGTGGCACCAACCAAAGTCAGCCATTTATGAAAAACCAAGTAACATGTGTAATAGTAATGGGAAGTACGTCGCAACAAATCTCATTAAAATAGTTACACATCTAAATAGGAACCAAAACCTTTGGGAGATTGATTTTTGTCGTACCTCATAAAAAATAAATATTTATATATTAAATTTAACTACTACTCGGTAGAATAGTAGTTAAGTCCAGGTGTCATTCCAACATGGATTATTAGGCTGAATCACAATTTTTTATAATTAAAAATCTATTCGGTTTTTTAATCAAAAGTTGTTTATTTTTTTATTAAACTAAAGATGAAAAATAAATAAAACTGAAATTATAAAATTTGATTAGATGAGAAAAGAGGATCCTAGGGTTTTGAATCCACCCTAGCCAAGTATTTTATATTCGTCAAGATTCAGTTATTTTCTCACAACTCAACTTAATCCCGTCTCGGCTACAAGCTTTACTTGGATAATCAAGTAAGAATATGTTTATCCTAACATGGCATAATCTATTTGGATTGACACTAGTCGTCCGTATAAAACCTGACACGATTCGTCCTATCACAGGATAACTTATCTCATATTTAGATTGAAACACGATACTAAAACAGTTGCATGATCTTGTAATCACAATCATAGAAAGCAAAATCGAAAACTTGAATAAAAACAATAAAACTCGTTGATAAAAACTCAACGTCTAAAAGTCATACAACGAAGTTGAAACTGTTTTCGAAAGAAACTAAAAATTCCAACTAAAATCTAAAATACCGAACTAGGGTTTCATCTAACCCTAGGACGAGGAGCTTAGCCGTTCATGCTGCGGCTACAATCCATGAAATGTTTGAAGAAGATTGGATTCCCGTTCTTTGTTCTCGCCTTCTCGTCACTTCCCGAACTTTACCCGTTGCCTTCTATGCCTTCTTTAGTTCAAAGTATGAATGCCTTGATTTTTAACCCGTGGCTGCCCTTTTATAATGAGAGCTGTGTCCTAGGGTTTTAAAATTTGCATAGCTGAATTCTTGTGCCCCGTCCAGACTCTCGTTCGGACAAAAAGTTACTGGCTTCATACGCCTGGACGGAATTGTCCAGAATCCCCCTTTTGCTATTTTTCTTTTCACTTTTTGACCCATTTTAGCTTGATTCTCCATATTTTTGCCTCTTCTAATGCTAACACTGAAAACATAAAAGTCCAGGGTTTGCTAATGTAATTTGCAAGATTTGAATGGCGCTTTTAAGCACCGATCAGAGACTAAAAGATGAGTGTTATCATCCAATGAGTGTTGTTATCCCAAAATAATAGATAGGATTGCGGGCGTGGTTCAAACAATAGTTTCATCTTTAGAACGCCTGATGCAGTTACGGCATTCATTGCATATCTTCTATTAATAACAATTTTATAAACTCTATCGGCACATCTAAGAAGGTATAAAAACTATTTGTGCGTGGCCACTCCATCAAGAATATGCACAAGAAAAAAGGCCAAAATATGTATGAAAAGGCTTTTTCTTTTTTCGTTTTATGGGTTGAACTTTTTTGTTTTTATATATTTTTATAATAAATTGGGCAGCTGGTTTTTTCTTTTTTTACAAAGAAAGAGTAATGGGCTTGTTCAGTCATTTGGGCTTGGGGTGTAGCAATGGAAAGGGCGGGTTGGATTGGATCGGATCGAATCGGGTACGACCGGACTGGGTCGGGTTTGTTAGATGTGGCTTTCTTCTTCCTCACTTGTGATTTGTGAGCAAGGCACCTACGGTTTTGATGGCTTGTGGCGGCGCACAGGAATGTCGATGGGGGAGGGAGAGGTCGACGGGGAGGTGGAGAGAAAACCGACGAGGAAGGTGAGGGCACGAAGCGTCTGCGGCAGAGGTGACAACGACTGGTGGTGGTGGTGTTGGCGACTCCAGAGGACTAGTGGTGCCGATGGTGATGTTGTAGATTGTCGGCGCTGATGATGGTGATGGTGAAGGTCATCAGAGTAGGTGCCTAGGGTTTTTGAGGGTTTAAGAGGATGGAGGAGAGGCAGCGGCTAGATTTTTAAGGTAGAGGCGGCGGCTAAGTTTTCGGCAAGTGAGGTTTAGGGTTTCGGCAAGAAAGAAGGAGAGATGTGGCGGCTAGGGTTTGGCGATGGAAAGGGAAAGGTCGACGAGTAGTGGCGACCTTGAAGGTTGTCGGCAACGGTGGTGGCAACGACGCTATGATTACAGAGGGGTGGACACGAGATTGCGGTAAGAACTTCTTTGGCAATAGAAAGTAGGGGTGTACATGGATCGGATTAGTCTGGTTCTAAAGAAAACCACAAACCGAACCGTTGGTACCGGTTCCATAAAATTGAGAGCCAATTCGGACCGGTTGATGCATTGTAACCAAACCTTAACCGATCCGTTTTAACGATCGGTTACGGTTCAGTTACGGTTTTTATCCGAACTATTTAGAATTTAAAAACCACTGAAATGAAGTCCTGAAATGAAGTCCTTGAAACCACATGCTTCCACTAAATGATGCAAATTACTGAGCCTTCCACCTCATTTAGCTGGAGGACTCATAACTCAGAAATCAAACACACAGAAAACTAACAAAGATAAGGCAAGGAAAAGTACCTGAAAAAGTGTTATAGCCTGCTTGTGAAACGCATTTTCAAGGGAAAAGTTTGGAGCATGCAATGTGGAAAGTGGTGAGGCGCAACGGCGATCAGCGAGCAGCATAGTGGTGAGCGGCGGGCGGTGCAGTAGCAATTGGCGAGCGACAGAGTGATGCGGCAGCATAGTGGCGAGCGGGGGATGGCGGACAGTGGTCTGGTACTGTGGTGTGGTGTGGTGTGGTGCGGCGCTAAACTAGGGTTGACAGAGAAGGGAGAAGCTGAGAAGTGAGAAGTAAATTAGGGATCTAGGGTTTCACTTTTTGCTCACTTGAATTTGTGTGGCAGATTTATTTTTAATTTTAATATTTTAGTTTTTTTATTTTATTCTACTGGTTCAGTCCAGTTAAAACAATTTTTTTTAGAAAGCTGGGAACTGAACTGTTAACGGTTATTGATTAAGCGGACCGAACCGCTAGAAAATATAATTGGACCGAACCGTCCTTTCCAAATTACCAGTTCACCTATTCTTTGGAACACCCCTAACAAAAAGGAGTCAAAGAAGGAGGAGATGTGGAATCCTGAGTATAAGCTATGATACCAATTGATGCAGAACGTGGAAGAGTGAGAATAGTAGATAGATAGCGCACAAGGATCAAAACCCTAATATAAGGCCACATCCTAAAAACTCAACTCAACTCATTATTAATTCAATTCTGCCTAATACATCATTTGAGCCTTTTATTTATAGGCTTAAAATCCTAATTCTAAAAAGTAAATTAAAATCCTAGATAATTAAATAAACTCTCAATAATATAATCTATGATCCTAACGATAAATAAATAAAAATAAAACCTTATTTAAAAGTTAACTAGAATCTTAAACTAAGGAAATAAAAATAAAATCCTAAGTACATATGGTCCTTCGTAGTCTTCATCATGTGCTTTCTATTATCTAATATGATATATAATGGGAGATCACCAATGCTTCAAGTGAAGTTTTGTCATTTCTTTGATTCCAAAAAAGAATAGTTTGCATACGTTCTTTTTATCTTAACTGTTAGGACAGATATGTAAATTGATTTGTTCTGATAACTTTTAAATATTTGGAAATTGTTTCATAATTAACCACTTGTTTATTATGAAATTTGAAAACTACTTATTACTTATTATGATTTTTAAAACTAGCCATTCTACCTTCAAATTATTGCTTGTTTTTTCCACTTATTTATTTCCTCTCAACAGAACTTGCACGTGCACTCACACAAGTGAGAGGCATCCCTATTGAGATATAATATAAAGGCAATACACAATTTCCTGAAACCTTATTTTTCTAAGCCACATTACTCTTGTTATTTACAAAAAAAGGCCTAAAAATATCATAGAGTTCCGCTCCCTTTGGCCACACATACACACAAACAAACAAAGAGAAAACTATAGACGAGTAATTAAATTTGCCAAAGAGAAATTACTGCACAATGATGATTAATTTACTCTTGGATATCTGCTTGTAGATTTACATGTGACAATGTGTTGCATGTGTTAATACTCTCATACATAAAAAATAACTGGACGAGAAGAAGTTCCAAAAGCTAGCTAGTCACTGGGATGAGAAATGATAATTATTGATCTGCTATTTGAATGGTTTGAATAGTAAAATTCAGGCGCGTTATTTCCATTTAGATTTTTCAGAAAGCCAACTGCAAAGCTGCTTTTTTCTTTCACAGGATTTTGGAATAAAATACAACATGGAGAATGGCGGACCTGCTCCTGAAGGGATTACTGACCAGATCTTTGAGAACACGAAAACAATAAAGGAGTACTTAAATGCAGAAGACTTGCCAGATGTATGGTAGTTTCCAAAACAATATATTGTAGTTTTACATTGCATCACCTGGATTGATTGTATCCTCATCTCAAAATGCTTGAAATATATTCCAGGTGGATATCTCTGCAATAGGCATAACAAGCTTTTCCGGACCTGAGGGGCAGTTCGATGTTGATGTTTTTGATTCAGCCAGTGATTATGTGAAATTGATGAAGTATGCTATCTTCAATGGCTCAGTTTGAACTGCTCTCTCTCTCTCTCTCTCTCTCTCTCTCTCTTTTTGGGTCCCATTGGACCAAGAATCAACGACAGCTGTACGAAATTTGCGTGATTCTTTGTATTTTTATTTTTCTTGAACTACCGGATAATGCTTACTATGCTTACTGTACTATATTCTTTTTATGATCTTAGTGTTACGTTCCTTTAACAACTTGCTGTTGATTTTGCAGGTCAATTTTTGATTTTGAGTCTATCCAAAAGTTGATCTCATCTCCTAACTTTACATTCTGGTATGTAGTTATCATCTCATTTCTAATCTATAATACTCTTGTAATATAGTTTTTTCAGTATGTATTTATTGCTTAATTTCTGTTATCATTTTCAAGTTATGATGCACTTCATGGAGTTGCTGGAGCATATGCTAAGCGCATATTTGTGGAGGAACTTGGCGCACAGGAAACCTCATTACTGAACTGCATGCCCAAAGTATTTATGCTTATGGATAACTTGTTTGTTATAAATTGTCATACTGATTTCTGTCTCAATTATTGATGTTTCTCCATGTTCTTTTGTGGGTATTACTTTGTGTGAGCAGGAGGATTTTGGAGGAGGGCACCCAGATCCCAATCTGACCTATGCAAAGGAGTTAGTTGCACGTATGGGGTTGGGTAAGTCTAGCCCCCAACATGAACCACCAGAATTTGGAGCTGCTGCTGATGGTGATGCTGATCGGAACATGATCCTTGGTAAAAGGTAGCATCAAATTTCTACTTTGGTTGGGAACAAGAGTTCTTGCCAGAACCTAGTATTTCAAACTTTGCTTGTGATTACAGGTTTTTTGTTACTCCATCGGATTCAGTTGCTATTATTGCTGCAAATGCTGTTGAAGCCATACCTTACTTTTCTGGTGGTCTAAAGGGAGTTGCCAGGTTCTACCACCTCTTGCCTAGTTTCTTTTCTGTGCGTGGTTGTATAATAGCAAGTGCATTTGCACACATTTGGAGGCATGATTATTTGTATTGCATGTTTACATTCTTTTATTAGTCCCAATAACCTATATCTAATTTTCGCACATGCGACGGGGCATGCTTATTTGTGCCTGCATGTTAATAACTGTTTTTTCTACTTACCTAACTCCTGTAAAGGCACTAGTGTACTTCTTCCAAGGCCATCCTTCTGCAGTTTGTCCATCTTATTGTGAAATCACTCACTGCACTCTTAAATTTTAAATCTCATGTTTGAGTTTTCTTCTTGTAGGAGCATGCCTACATCTGCTGCTCTAGATGTTGTTGCTAAGCATTTAAATTTGAAATTTTTTGAGGTACCTGCTGCACAAATTGCTTAATGTCTTTGGGTCCCTTTATCACTGGTAGGATGGGTGTAATTTTGTGTTTCATCCAACATGCCAGGTGCCTACTGGCTGGAAATTCTTTGGTAACTTAATGGATGCTGGGTTGTGTTCAGTTTGTGGTGAAGAAAGTTTTGGAACTGGTAGGCTTTTGTCCTAATTCTTCTCTATTTACTTAATATGTAGAGTTATTTTAATGTTATAGGTGGAATATTGGAAATATATAATGCAACATATCTTAATATGTGTGTTTTTTTTTTTAAAATCTTAACAGGCTCGGATCATATTCGTGAGAAAGACGGAATCTGGGCTGTATTGGCTTGGCTGTCAATTCTTGCTTATAGAAACAAGGATAACCTCGGTGGGGGAAAGTTGGAGAGTGTTGAAGACATTGTCCGTCAGCATTGGTCTACCTATGGTCGCCACTATTATACTCGATATGATTACGAGGTATGAATGATTTATGATGCTTGTTACTTTTGTCATTCTTTTGTGACACTGACTGTTAAAAACATTTTGTATGAATTTCTTTCTTTAAAGAGTGTTGATGCAGGTGCAGCAAATGACCTGATGGCATATTTGGTCAACCTACAATCTGATCTTATTGAAGTCAACAGGTATGCGTCTCATGCTACTTTCAAGTCTGTTAAACTTTCCTTTGTGTTTGAACTCTTTGGGTGGAAATTGTAAACAGATTGCAATGTGGTCTGATAAGGTAGGTCTAGGGGTAGGCATCCGGGATGGACCGGAGTAGTAGAGTCTGGGAATGGAGTGTACCACAGTGGCCCGGGACTGCCAGAAGTGGAAGTGAGAGCTGAGGGCAATCTTAGAGAGAGAGAGAGAGAGAGAGAGAGAGAGAGAGAGAGAGAGAGAGGGTGATTGTGGAGAGCAAGGCACAGGTATGGAGAAAGGAAAGCTTGTGTGTATTGAGATGACCAGTTGTGTCTTGAAAGAGCTTAAAGCCAGCTCTTTATAGGACATAGAGGAGGTTGGGTCACCTTAAGATAGGTGGCCTCCGCTCCTTGGCTCGACAAATATAATGCCTCAGTTCTTTCAGACTTTAGGGTCTGTATAATGGGAATGCAAGTAATATGTATGGTACATGGGGAGGCATATCATATGCAGACGTCAGGGGTATGATATGAGTTCCCAGATGTTAGGATATAATCCAACATCTTAATGTGTAAGTTATAAAATTAAGATATAATCATGCATAATTTGTTTTTTATTTGGTGATTAGAGAATACAATAAGAATAAGACAGATTCGATTTATGTGAAAAATGTCAATATATTTTTTTAAGAAGTAAAAAAATGACTAACACTTAATAATTTTTTATTGTTATTTTGGTAAGCAATCATAATCTAATATGATATATTATTTTTATCAATTAGACTCAACAATTATACAATATCTTTTGATTCACGATTTCATTCACGATTTGACAACTATGCTCCCAGCCTAGGATATTGGGGTCTGGGTTGATGTTGGAGGCATAGGATAGAGCTAAGGTAGTAAGATGGAGTTGGCTTGCTAGTGTCCAAGCGTGGAGGCGGTGGTTTGCTCTTCATAGGCAAAGTAGTGGATCCTCCATGTGGTGGAAAGATATTTAGATACCCACAGTAGGGTTGCATAGATTACGCACTATTAGAATTTAAAGTGATTATACTTTGTAGAATAGTTTTCTTTTGGCAATTAGATATTTACAAAATATAGATTTAATAATGTGAAAACACATTTTAGGAGCATTATGACTTTAGTTCATTATATTTGTTTTCCCCATCCTAAGGAAATCTTTAATGAAATAATAAGGAAAAAGTTTTCGGATTGCTTGGATTGCAAAATTCACTATTTGTGAATGGAATCATACTATGTTTCAGAACGTGCTTTCTTAACCTAAATCTTTCATGTATGAGCACGTTATGTTAACATTGGCCATAATGACATCTTTAGATTATATATTTATATGATTTCTTGGAACAGGATGATATTATGCTTGAAATGAAATTAAACAACGAAAAAGAAAAATATCTTGAAACTTTTTGGGTTTTGGACATTATGATCTAACCTGTCTTCATGTTAGATTGTCCATAGGATTGGAGAGAGGATTGTAGTAAAACAATTTTGAAATGGTGCTTTGGAGTTGATGATGCAGTTTTTTATTTATTATTTATTTATTTAGAGAGAGAGAGAGAGAGAGAGAGGGACTTCGTATGAGCCATTTTCTGGTGAATTTGTCAGTCAAATGATTATATGTACACATTTGTATAAATATATATATTTTCACGGTAAGAGTTACACTTTATATTTCTAGGTGCCACATCTAGTAGGCAAAACACTTGTATTGATGCTGTCAAATCCTATCATTGTATGCTGGAGATGACTGACCTGACCCAGGCCCATGCAACACTGCCCCTGTATGACATGAGGAAACTCTAATTTTGTAATTAAAGGAAATTCCATCTCTCTCTCTCTCTCTCCTCTTCTCGTCCAATCCTTTAGGTTGCCGATAACTTGTTTGGTATTGGCTCACTTGCTTGCCTGCAAAACTGGAATCTCTCGTAATTGGTCATGGGTGTGGTTACCTGTTTTTGGGCTTTGTAAGCACCACTAATTAAACAATAAGGATGCGTTTGGTTTAATGGAACGAAGTTTAGAATGGAATAGTCATTCCATTGGAATACTCATTCCGCCCTTTGGTTTAACAAGAAATGGTGGAATGTTCATTCTTAAAGGAATTGTTATTCACCATTTTATGAGAATAGTCATTTCATTAGAAGGGGCAATGAATAACCATTCTATTCCTTTTTTTTTTTTTTGTAGAGTCTAAAATATCCTCATACCTTTTCAATTATTTTACGAAAAAATTACATTTCATAAACCACCACCGCCTCACTACCACCCCCACCACCATCCCTGGACCTCATTATCATTTCCTTACAGAGAGGAGAGGAAAACGTAGGGGAAAAACAAAGAGTATGTGCATCACTGAATAAAGCCAAAAATGGTTCTTTTGCCAACTTAGCAAAAAGTTCGAGGACATTGCAAATGATAGTTGAACCCTTCATATAATGTATATAATTTTCAGTTGTGGTTTTTTATGTTGCCATTTGAAAAAAAAAAATTGGTTTGTTCCCAAGCTTATGCTTTATGGGGAATTGAAATTCATGGCTCCACTGACTGTAAGGTTTGTACACGAGGATGAACTGCGTGGTGGGAGAATGCTCAAGTCTTTATTCTTTGGCCGATTAACAAAGGATTTATTATTTTCAAGTTAAAATGAGATATAACACATATATGTGCTTATATATATGTATATATATACACATGACACTAGTGAAAATATTTTTGGGTTCTTTAAGTAGTTGCAATGCTAGTAGTTCAAAGCAAAAACCAAGTGGATGTGATTTGTTTCACATACGTCATTTATTAATGCTAACAAAGGCATATGTGAAAAGGTGTCTATCTTTTTGTAATATGGCAGTCATTCTAAATGGTAAGACATGAAGACCTTTTAAGGCCTGTAGGGCCTAAGGCAAGGTGACCCTTTATCACCGTTTTTTTTTTACCTTGATATTAGATGGTTTGGGAAGGATGATTGAGAGAGCTAAGCGGAAGGGTTTGGTGGACGGTTTAGTTATAGGTAGGAATAACATTTGTCAGTCTCGTTTATAGTTCGCGGCTAGTACCATTTTCTTCTCTTCTGGAGAAGAATCGAAGGTAGTTAACTTGCTTTTGCTTTTGAGAATTTTTGAGATTGTGTTAGGTATTAAGATTAATTTGGATAAGAGTCATATCATGGGCAATAATGGGGGTGGCATAGATTAGAGAGGCTCGCGGGAATTCTTGCATGTCACATTTATTGGTTTCCTTTTAGGTATCTTATCTTCTTTTGGGAGACAACCTGAGAAAGGAGTCCTTTCGGGCTCTAGTTTTAGAGAAAATTGGTAAGAGGTTGGAGGGGTGGAAGAGAGCTTTATTTTCCAAAGGGGTAGGCACACTTTAGTACAATCTATTTTAATAACATTCCTATTTATTATTTATCCTTATTCAAAATTCACTTGGAATTGCAAATAGAATTGAAAAAATGAGGGATTTTTTTTTGGGAAGGTAGGGTGGGAGGAATGGAACACAGATCATTTGGTAAATTGAGACTTGAGAGTTGGTATCTAGACCAAAAGAAAAAGGAGGCCTTGTGATAGGAAATGTTGTGGCTAGGAATACTATTCTCCTTCGAAAATGGTTTTGGAGATTTCCCATTGACCAAAATTTACTATGGCATTCCATCATAAAGAGCTAGTATGGAATTCAAGCCAATGGATGGGAGTCTTGTGTGGTAAATAGGGTTGAGTTTCGCTCTCCTTGAAAAGCTATTTCCAACACATTGCTCCTCTTTTCATGAGGTTTGTATCCTTGAAGGTGGGTCATGTGAGAAGGTTTGCTTTTGGGAAGATGGGGAGTAATGCTTCTCTTCCTGTTTTGTTTCCTCATCTATATAGTTGGTCTGTTCCCGTCACACATCTATTGCTTCTATGACATTCTCTCATGTGGCTCTAATCTCATGGAACTTCAATCTCTGTAGAAATCTCAACGATAGGGAATCTCTTGAAATGGCGCATCTGTTGGCAAGAATGAGTTTTTCTTGAAAGTTCAAGAATTGACATAGTGTTTGGCTGCGTCATTCTTCTGGGTCTTTTTCTTGCAAATCTTTCCTTAATAAACTAATTGATGATCCAATATCCCTATTTTTTCCTGTCATAAGAAATTTTGGAAAGCGGTTGGGCATCTTAAAATTAAAAATTTGACGTGGTCTTTGACTCAAAAGTTTTATGACTAATGACATTCTTCAAAGTAGGAGGCCAAATAGCTATCTTTGCCCTCAATAGTGCATTATGTGTGGAAGGGGTGGAGAATCTTTGTACTATTTATTTTTGCGTTGATCATTGGCTCTACCTTTCTGTCATAAGGTTATTTGGATTGGTAGATATTAATTGGGTTACTTTGAAATCATGCTTGCAATTGATTGAGATTGATTTCAGGGTTTAGGGTCCAAGAAGAAAAGGAATGTTTTGTAGAATTGCATAATTTTTCACAATGTTTTGGGCCATTTGGTTGGAATGAATCGCAATGAATTTTTAGGATAAGTTTGAGAAAGTTAATTACTCGTGGGATATAGTATGTTATGTGTGTTACTTTTGGGTTTCAACTTTTCATTTCAAAGGAATTCTGTTGTTTTTGATATATAGAGATTGGAGGGCGGTACATGATTTACAGTGATTGTATTATGTGGCCCTCATTGTGTTTCTTCCCTTTTTCTATTGGGGGACATCTTGTCCCCACACCTATTGTAATCTTAATTTTTTATCATTAATGTAGTTCTTTGTTGATGATAAAAAAATAATAATAATAAATGTACCTAGGAATTGTCTGTTGTCCTGCCAACACCATTGACAAGCGGCTCTGTATAGTTGTCTTTTGTTTTTGTTCTTGCTTTCTCCTCTGGAAATCACCCTGCCTGCTGGAAGATTGTTAATTTGGTAATGGTGTATGAATATAATCTTTATAATTGCCGCGTCTAATGTTTGTCGATTATAAAGGCTATGGCCCTGGAAAACTCATTTTGAAGTTCCTCAAATATTTTTTGAAGCCATGCTTATGATTTGACATTTTGCAATGTGTTTTGTTTCCCCGTTATTCAATATGAATAATTGAGGTTGAACTGCTAATTTTCTGTGAATGGTGTTTCCAAAAATATCTTTATTTAAGGTTAATGCTCCCCAATTGACAATGAATATTGAAGAGGTGTCATTTTTATTTACAAGGGCCAATTCTCCTATGGTGGAAGGATTTTATTGTTATTCTTGTTATTATTTTATTTTGAAGAGTTTACGCAGTCTATTTGTGCAGTATTGTAAAGGGAATACGTTCAGATGTCTCAAACGTTGGCCATGCTGATGAGTTCGAATACAAAGATCCGGTTGACAGTTCCATCTCAAAGCATCAGGGTATTCGATATCTGTTTGAAGATGGATCACGATTGGTAAGTGGGCTCCCTTTCACAGCTCACTGTTCAAAATTCCGTTCAGGAACGGTTTATCATTGCAATTATAACACGATGTTTTGCGTCCATTCGCAGCCAACTTTCTCAAACATCGAGAAAGCAGAAAATTGCAAGAATGTATTATCCGTGAAAAGTTATCCTCTTAGAAAATGTTCCCATGTTAGTTATATCCTGGTTGTTCCGAAACATTTAGTAGGATTATAGCAAACCCCAAGTAGAGAAACGAGTGCAAAAAACAAATGCAAAAAAATAAAGAACGAATCAAGAATAAACACACACGAAATACAAGATTTATGTAAGTCACCCGACTAGGACTACGTCCACGGTTACTACAGTTCGCACTATAATGAAGAACAATAATGAGAGTTGCATTGAAATTGCCCATATAGATGGCGTTACAAGTCGGTGTACAGTACTTATCGAACTCCATACTACTTAACAACATTCTTGACACTGCATTCTAGGTTTTCCGCCTCTCTGGAACTGGCTCAGAAGGTGCAACCATTCGTCTTTACATCGAACAATACGAGAAGGATCCATCAAAAACTGGGAGAGATTCTCAAGAAGCACTTGCTCCTCTGGTGAGATATTTCTCTAACATCATCATCCCGACAATTTCTCAGTGCTCCTATCTACTTTCGTGCTAACCGATGGGGCGATATGTTCACAGGTGGAGGTTGCTCTCAAGCTGTCTAAGTTGGAGGAATTCACCGGCAGATCTGCCCCTACAGTTGTTACATAGATCCACACTGCTACACAGCACCATGACTGCTATATTAATAGCAGTCATCAACTGCTATATTAAAGTTGTCACTACATGTGTTTGCCTTTACATCAAGCTCTGTGAGAATAGTGTGGACTTAAAATGATGGTTGGTAAGCAGTTTTTGTTCAGAATAATGTGAATGTGGGATCAAGCTTTTGATTTACACGGTTAACCTTTTTAATCAAATACAAATATTCAGTTTGAATATGTTCCCCCCAAGTTATTTACTTATTCCGATCAGAACGAATAAGTTAAAGATTAAAAGTCCTTTTTACCCCCAGTGGTTTGGCTTTGGAGCATTTCATCTCTGCAACTTTTGAAAAAGTATACAATTCAGTAATTCACCCCGGTTACAAGGCCTGTTCCAAATTCTGCCCAAATTGTTACAATGGTAAAGAGGGTGTTTGTTTGAGGTTTTTTTTTTTTTAAGCTTTTAGCTTATAACTTAGTAAAAATATAATGAGATTCAAATGAGTGTGTTTATAGCTTTTGGTTTGTAATTGTTGGTCTTAAACAAAATTTTATTACTTAAAAGTCATATAAGGTTATAACTTTAACAAATATTTGTAATTTTTGCTTAAAGTTATAATCACATATTCAGTTGTAATTTTAGCTACACTAAACACCCATATTAAACATGCTCTAATTTAAGAGGGTGAGCATGTAAAAAAAGAAAAAAGAAAAAAGAAAAAAGAAAAAAGAAAAGCTTTTTTTTTTTATGCAAAAGGAAAATACACTCTCCGGCCACCCACCGCTGCTACCCACGTCCCCTCTTCCTCCCCCACCACTGTGCAAACCCCTGTACACCTTCCTCCACTGCACAGCCCGTTCCCCCTCCCCTGCAACTCAATCAATTTCAAATTACCACACAAATGAGAAAACAATGAACTTGTTCATCAATTAGTGAACTTAATCTTGAACTTGTTATATATATATATATATTTCAACAACCCAACCCCATTTTGTACGGCATGGAGCTGGTTCTTGAGCTTCAAAAAAAGCTTTGGCGGATTGCTTTGGTGGAGATGTGCTGCATATACTTTCGGGTCGGCACATGTGATGCGCAGTGTAAATTGAGAATTTAAAAACTAAAAGAATAAGTTAGCTATTGGAATGGTGCAGTTTTAAAATTGTGAGCGACTATAGTTTTTAAGTTGTAAATAATTACCAAAATAAGATAATAGAGCGAAATTTTAATGGATATTTTGAAAAAAAAAACAAAAGGCACACACAACTTTAGATTTGGGGTAATACCAAGTAGGGGTGTTCTTTTTATATGTTAGTATAAATAAGTGATCTTCATGTATATATAAATAAATATTTATAAATTATTTTTTCCTTGTTCTTGATATGCTTTTTTCTTTTTTATTTTTAATTTTATTTATTACTATTTTTTATTGCTCTTGTTTATCAATGCTGATGGAAGATGTGGTAGGAGCCAGGGGGGATGGGATGGGAACATTGATAGCATCGATAGAAGAGAATTCTGTAAGTTCCATTGTAAAGAGAGGGTAGTTAAAGAAAATGGAGTCAAAGTATATTTTGTCCTTTTACATTTAAGCTGGACAGAGTTATATGGAGCCTTCTAAATACATTTCTCTCCACACCCACTTTAAATTTTTTTGAAAGTACAAAGTATATAATGCATATGATGGATGCAAAAGATAAATTTGCATATGATGGATGCAAAAGATAAATTTAGAGTCTGACTGTGTTTTTTGATATTTTTCAATTAAAAAGTTAATTTTTTTTTCAAGACAAAAGTTAAAATTCCAAGTATCGTTTTGAATTTATTGTTATAAAATATGACATATGTTCTGTTTTATAGTATTATTCAATAATAAATAATTTTATACAATCTAAACACTTATTTAACATAATATTCTTATTAATAAGTCTAAATTAATTTTTAAATTTTATTATTTATAATGAGATAGCTAACTTAATAACTATGTAAATTTAATAGTTAATATTTTTTTTAATAATAAATTAATATTAACAAGTTTTAGAACTTTCTTTTTATATTATATTTTCATGTTGAGTTAGAGTATAAAATAAGAAACAAAGGAAAAAATAAAAATAATTTTTAAAAAACTTGTTAGGCCCGATATTTTGAATGGTACGAAATTAAATAATTAACGTATCAAGACGTAAGGTACAATATTCATAATTATGATTCAAACTCTTATCTCATTTAAAAAGACAATAATACCCTCACTTGACTTAATCATTTTTAATATTATGTATAATCATTATAAATAACTACAACGGTACTATTATTTAATTTGACCAAATAGGAAAATTTTTTTTACTAATTAATTAATTTTTTTAAAAAATTAACTTAAAAATTAATTTATCAAATAATTTATTTTTAATTTAAGAAAGTTTTTTTAAGCTAAAAACTAAATAAAAAAATAAAAAATAACTTTTAATTATAGTTATCAATTAGGGCCTTAGAGTGCATTTAAAAGCTCTTAAATCAAAACTGCACGGAGTGATTCCATTATATTCAATGGTCATCTTTAGTTGAAAAACTAAGTTTATGAAATTAATAGTATATTTGAATTGTTAATATGGTGAGACTAATAGTTTAGTTTGTTATATATTAAATTTTATTTAATTAAAAATAAAATAATTTATAAATAAATAATTTATTGTTTAATTTAACATTATAAATAAAAAAAATGTCTTCAATTTCTGGATTAATAAACGCACACTTTAGGTGTGAAGTTGTTGAAGGAAGGGCAAGTGTATACTTTCAATCATTATCTCCCCCGTTAATTATGGGGAATAATAAACCTATATCCTAGGTGGGATTACTCTAGTACCATATTAAAAAGACTAAAATTAGTTATTAATAATTAGTTATCAATTTATTAATTTTTCATCAATTTAACTAATTAAGCATGTGTTTGGCTTGACTTTTAAGTCAAATTTTTTGATTTTTTCTACTAAAAAAATTACTTCGTTTGGTTTTTTTTTTCACTTCGTTTTTAGTAATTTTTTTTCACTTTTTCTCTCACAAAAAACCATAATTTAACACAAAAAAATCATGATTTGACACCAAAAAATCAAAAAATCTAAAACTTACTAAAACAAAAAACTAATCTAAACACAGGCTAAATACCTAACTATACAAGACTATTCTTATATTATGGTGGTGCTTGGTAATGTTGAAATTAATAATTTATAGATTATGATTTGTAACCGAAATTATGAATATTTGATAAAAATTATAAATATTTTATAACTTATAACTAAAATAAATTTAAAAAATTAAAAACAACCCAACAGCCTGTATAATTCAACCACTGCAATACCCCTAACAATTAGAACTGATACAAGGCTTTATAGATAAAATATCTAGCTCAAGATAACAACTCAACTGACTTACAGACTAACTAGTAACTAACCAATAGTACTTGTACAACTTTTCAAGTGGTACAAACCACCTTTACAAGCTGCAGGTCATGCTATTGGGGTTAAGCTCCCCTCTAATTTTTTTTTTCTTCTATATTTTTGTTTATTTTGAAAGAATGAGATCTATCTCTATTGCATTTTAATGATTAAAATTATTTATTTTTATAGCCCTTAATGTGTTGATTACCCATGTAAAAAAATTAACTTAATCGAATATCATCAAAGTGAATAAAGAAGAGAAAAATAAAAAGAAACTTAATCCATACTATTGTGTGGTGGATTGGTGGGGGGGAGTGGTGGCATGGTGGTGGTGGAGGAAAGGTAACAACATGTGGGTGGTGTCATAGGGTGGGGTAGGTTGGGGATGGTGGTAATGATGAAGTTATAATAGTATAATGATGAAGTTTAATTTTGTAGTGTTTTTAATATTGAAATGAACTATAGAAGAAAAAGGCTATTCAACCAATGAATTGGATTGAACCATATTCTTTCTCAAAAATCATGCTTTCGGGAGAAACTAGTGATGATTTTAATGGGTTCTCTTCTATTTTTTATTTTTTTATTTTATTTCTCTATAGCCTCTAACTAATACAAGGTAAAACTACGTATTGTAGATTCATCATCATTCGTCGCTTTTCGAGAATTTCGTGCACCGAACTACCTTTTTATTCTTTCGCTGGGTTATCGTTCATTTTCTCTATATATATTCCTACTTCTTCTATTTATTGTTCTTTTTTCAAACTCTAACTCCTTTAGGGGAGGGGTCGGTGGGTTGTTTGATAGGCAAGGTACCAGCTTTCTTGTATTTGTTATTAGTTGTACCCTACGCCTCATTAAACAAATTAAAAAGCAAAGACCAAAACACTAAAAATAAAAAAATTTAAAAAGCAAAGAAGAAAAAAAATCAAACCAAAACATATTCCAGATCGTTGCATTCAAATTTTTACCGAAAATCCATACAATAATACTTATATTTGATAACTTATTTAATTATTTTTATTGCTAACTATATAATAATTATAATCAACTATATAAGAGCAATATTACTTAATATGAGCTAAAAAGTTTTTTTTTAAAAAAAACTCTTACTCAATCAATTAACTGAAAAAATGTTATTTTAAAAACTAATTTAACAAATAGACTACTTTCAAATTTTTAGTTAAACAAATTTTAAAAATAAAAAACTAACTTTTAAACTAATTACTAATCATCTCCTTGAGCACGAATTACTTTGCCCAAAGTAATTATTTGGGATGCGATATGATCGCATCCTATATACAGGTTGAGAAATAAGAAATTAGTTTAATATATATATATAAATAAATGGAATAATTCTAAAAATTTAGGAATAAAATTTTGAGCCATGTAATTATTTATTCAAGATATTGGATTAGAGTAATTTGCTTTGGTCAGTTCAAATCGTATCAAACTTGAATGATTTAGAAAATGACGCATATTTTTATCTAGGTGGAAGTTGGAACTTGAATAAAAGTGATAATTAAAGAGATAAATAAATAAAAAATCAGATGAGATGGGAGCCACGGAAAGAAGATAGGAAAATAAATAAAAGAAAAGAGAGAGCCCGAAAGCCGAAAGCGAATACTTGACTGGATGGCACCCTTGCCTAGACATCAGATTAAGATTTTCAAGACATCTCATACCACAATTCGTGAGTATAATTTTTTTTTAAACCTCAAAAAACAGTTCAAAGCAACAGATTATGTTGGCATGCACACACAACTTGAGCAAATTCGGTACAATAATATGATTTGATAAACGATTCCGTAATTAGAATATTGTTTAACCAAAACGGAAAGGCTATTCACCACGAAAGAAACGACCGAAAAAAATGACTGAAATTTATCACGTTAGCTTTTAAAATAGAAAAAAGAAGAATCGAATGAAGCCGCGCCGTAGAAGGCGCAGTTGAGACGGCCAGTCTTTCCATTGCCGGCTAAACCGCTCGATTTCGTCAAGTTCGACAACAATGCATCTCTCTCTATCTCTCTCTCTCTTCAAATCTTCTCTTGCTCTCTCTGTTACTTTATTTTTCAATTTCAAAACACTAAGAATATTCTCAGTGTTAACAATGCCTCTCTCTCTCTCTCCTCAAATCTTTTCTTACTCTCTCTGTTACTTCAAACTACTTGCTCTGGATGCTGGAGAATGATGGCTCAAATGCGATTTCTACAGTGTTGAAATTTTTTTTCTCAATTTCAAAATACTGAGAATATTCTCAGTGTTAACAAATTATGAGAACATTCTCACCGGTATGTGTGTGTGTGAGAATGTTCTCACAGTTTGTTTGCAAGACAATTGTAGCATTTGAGGAACAACGGGGCTAGGGGAGGAAGAAGAGAAAGGGAAGGCGGTGAAGGAAGCGGCGAAGAAAGGGAAGTTTCATAGGCATTTGGTGTTGTTGTTGAAGATGTTGGTCGGGAAAGGGAAGTTGGGAATGGGGCGCAAGGACTTGGGCGAGTTTCAGGAGATTTACGACGAGTTGTGAGGGACTTGATTGAGGGTGGTTCTGGTTTCGTTTGAGGCAGAGATGGAGGAAGTTCAGCTGTTTGAATTTGCTAGGGATGTGCAAAAGGTTATTAGTGAGACCATGACTGTGAAGTGTGAAGGTGAGGCAAAAGAGAGTGACGGGAGAGGGAGAGAGAGACAAGTAGAGAGTTGCGTGAGCTGAACACGTGTTTTAAGTAATTTCGATTAATATTTTTTGTAGAAATTTTTGGTAAGACTAGCAGTACTCTAACAAAAATGCTATATGCACAGATTTTGTGCCAAAAAACTGAGATTTTTTACGTGAATGATCTTGAAGAATTTTGAATTATTAGCCATTAGAAAACAAATACATAGCTGAATCAACTGAGCTATCCTCGACGGTTAATTACTATAACATTAGCAATGTATACCAAGTTACAAGCATTAAATTTCTTCAAATCAAATCACTTTCCTGTCTCAAATAACAACGTCCAACCTATTTAGGTTTTGAACATCTTTTGTTAAGTATTCTATTAGTTGATACATATCAAAATTTTTGGTATTTAATGTTGATATTTATTCATGTATTAGTTGATATTAATGTTTTTTGATACCCCCATTTATAACCGTAATCCCGCTTCTATTCACCACCGTCACAGTCCAGATGTGAAGGGCACTCCGGTGGCCGGAATCCATGAATCTCCGGCCAAAAAGCTCCCCACGGAGAATTGCCGAGCTTCCATTGCGCTTGTGATGACCCGGTACCCCGGCCAATTTACCCTACCGCCGGTCCTCGCACCGGATCCGGTGTTCATGTACTCACCATAATACAGCGTGCTCAAAGCGAAGCTTCCACTCCACGGAAGCCAACCGGCCGGGTCAATTAGACTGTCCAGCGAACACTTCATGAATACCGTCCTCGAGTACTTCTTCCATGGCCGGCCAAGATAAGTCCTGAACGAACCCTGAACCGGTTTCAGGCCCGGCGCGGCGGCGACGAGCGAATTGTGGATCACGATCCCGGTGTTTTGGTTTAGATCGGTTCTTCCCTGCGCCGTGACGGTGTTCCCCTGGTTTCTCAAGGGTTTTCTGACGTATATATTGCAGTTCTGGAGAACGGCGGCGGCGTCGCCGAAGATGAAGTCCACGGTTCCATAGACGTCGCAGTCTCGGAAGAATTGGCGCTGAGAGAAGACGTATAGGGTGTCTTGGTAGGCTTTGAAGCTGCAGCGGTAGAAGACGGAAAGGTCTGAGCCGGACCGGAGCGCAACCGCCTGGTATTTCTGAGGTCCGGCCGTGTTTTGGAAGGTCATGTCCCGAGCAATGAAGCCGTCGCCGGAAATAGCTGAGAGAAAGTAAAAAATCTATGTTTAATTTTAGTCGAAATATTACGCTTTTCGACTACGGTTATTGGGAGGAACTGAAAATTACTTTTTTATTAAATTATAAAAAAATTCAAAAAAATAAAAACAAATCAAATTTTAAATTATTTACTTTTGTCAGTATCAAACTTTTTTTTTATTTTTCAATCAAAAATTTTTACTTTTGACTATTCAAAAAAATAAATTTTTTTATCAAAAAACTTAAAAAATAAATTAACAAAAAATAAACAAAATTACAAATTTAGCCCCATTGTTTATAAGCAGTGATGTGTTCTTAGAAACTCAATGGGTAGTTGAGTTGATAAAAGTACTACACCTTAATTTTTTTAACCTTTTAAAACCAAATGTACATAAATTTTTTTTATAATTTGTATGGTCTTAGTTTTGCCCGGTGTATGTGTGTAGTAAAGTACATATCGCCAAAGTTTTCTATAAAGAGTTCCGAAATATTGTATGTTATTACTTACATTATAATGATAATTTTTCCCAATATTGTAATAAAAAAAATACATTGTGAGTGAAATAGAATTAATTTACAAATGTTGGTCAGATGATCATATTTAATGTGTATATTAAACTCTTTTATTTGTTGAAAATACATGTACACGATATTTGGAAAATACTTTATAAATTTATAATTTTAGATTCTTGGTGGGTTGGCTTATTAATTAAGGCCAGTATAACAAATATAAATATCGGAAAATACTATTTGACAAGAAATTTATTTTATTTTAAAATTTTCTATTGGTGACCATTGGACAAGTAAAGATTGCATGTGTACAACATAAAATTTCGAAATATTTTCAAGCATGATATACGTACATGCATATTTATCAGTTCCTTGGTCTAAAAGTTTGTGGGGTATATAAATAATGGGATTCTCATTCTCTCCATTACGCAAATGTAATGGAGATTTTTATTATATTAAAACTATATATATTGTTTAGCATTTTAAATTCTTCAATTTCACAGGATTCAAAATACTAAATAATAAAGCGACTCATCTTGTTAACAATTTAATTTTCTACATAAATATACAACAATTTTTTATGATAAATAATAGATGTTATCCCAAACACCCTACTTTTTTTTTTACTTCCTCTTTTATCTAAAAAACTAAATATTTTAAAAGTTAAACTTTTTAAACATCTCAAACAGTGCCTTAGATCATCAATTTTTATTCTACTTTTATATATATATATATATGTGTGTGTGTGTGTGTGTGTGTGTGTGTGTGTGTGTGTGTGTGCACTCCCAAAAAGGGATATACATAATAGCTGAACCCTTACTTGATGGCTAACAATTTAACAAAGTTTGAAGTGGCAAAGCTTTCAAAAGTGAATGTTATAACTCTTGAAAGCTATTAGACCAAATGTTTTATGTGATTGCAACAAGATATCTGTCATGAAATCAAAGTAAAATGGAATGATCCAAAAAATAGCACATGCCAATTTGCAGCCCTAATTTTTTTGTATCGAGATTTATACGTAATGGAGAATTTTGAACCTCTAGTATTGATATTTACTAATTTAATACTGTTTAATATCAATTAATACATAGTTGTATGTTTAATATAAATTTAGATCCTCTCTATTTTCGATTTATAATTATATTACGGTGGCTTCATGATGCCAATAATTTACATAATAAAATATACTTAAAAATTATTCATATAAAACATTAATACGGTGGAATCAATTACTACAGGATTGAAACACATTACTTTTAAAAATTATTTACGGTTTATTAACAAAATCATACTTTTCATTAATTTTTGGATAAATTACACTACATCTCCTCCGATTTCTAATAAAAATAAAAATTTCTCATGTGGTTTTTAAAATATCACTAATCACCCTACACGTTTAATTTTTGCATCAAATTAGTCAAACCGTTAAATTTTCGTTCTGTTGCGTCTTATTTGACGCTTTTTTCGAACAAATTTTTATGATCCAATTCGTTCGTTAGGTAGAACTTGTCGAGTTTGATTAAAATATAAAATTTCAGATTCATATAATACCTGTAATTAAGTGATCGAATAACATTTATTTAATAATATTTTTTCAAAATTATAATTTTTATTTATTTATTTATAAAACAATATTAGAATATCTTATTCAATCACT
>JAOTRH010000008.1:4269994-4305222 GCA_034768845.1 Heliamphora exappendiculata | reverse complement strand
GGGTCTCATGGCAAAGGGTACTCAATCATACACTTAACAAATTTTAAGGCCAAAAGTCAAGTATTAAATTAAAAGGGCCGACAAGGTTTTGGGGTATCTAAACTTGGAATCAAGTTATGATTTTTATACACCATTTAGATAAAAATATTTTCTACAACTCTTACGCTTAACACCAAGGCCAAATTCTAAGGCAAATGGGTGAACAATTCATATTAAGCAAAAATGGTTCAGCACTTTGCTCAAGATTTTACCAATATTATGCTTCTGTTGGTCTTGGTTTTGGGGTATCATTTAAAGTCCAAATGTTCCCATTTTTTAGTATGTTCTAGTGTAACATGTCCCCTACAAGTTTCATGTTTAGATCTAAGGATAGTTGTTTGAAACAGTTTAGACTTTTTGGCCATTTAAAAAAGTAGGTTCTGCCAGCCGCTAAAACTCAGCAGAGCCGGTTTTGGAAAGAGAGTTTGAAACCGTTTTGGGATATCATCCCAAGGATTTAAGGTCTGATTTTTGGGCATAAAGTACTTAAATATGTTATCTACAATGTTTATGTATACCACTTTTGGATTAGGTCACTCAAAATTGGGGTTTTGAGTTATATAAAAATATGTAACAGAATGTTCCTTGGGGGTTGAAACTCAATAGAGACTTTCAAAGGGATTTTGACCTCTCACAACTCAATATATTGTTCTAATTTTTGGTGGATATATAGATATACACGTTATCTATAACTTTCATGTTTTGACCAAAGTTCGGATCTCATTTTAAAATAGGGTTTCCAAGTCGGTAGTATTGACTGGTCGAAAAATGACACACTTTGGTAAAATTGCAATATCTTGAGTTCTAATTATGCAAATGAGTTGAACCCAATTTGGGTGAAAGATAACACAAACATCTAAATCTGAACAGAAAGAACATTCTTAGATCAATTTTATACATTGAGTTATGGCATTTCATATCTCATGACAGAAACATCAAAGTTCTCAAAAATTAAGCCTCTTAGGGTTCAAGTCTTCTACTTATGCCATGCCAAGTTTTTGTTTCATTTCTTTGCATGCCTGGGTTTTAGACTTTAATATCAAGGCTCCAGAACTCTTAGAGGTCATCAAACTCAAATATAACATCACACAACAACATCTCATATCAATCATAAAGAAAACAGCCCCTAGTTTGTTACTACGACGCATTTTTGGTTTGATTTCAGTTCTTGATTTTTAGAGTGTTTAAAGGGATATGTTGGGGGATATTTTGAGCGATCTTAGATACAAGATTTAGAGATTTTAGTTACTTTTTTTGAGAGATCAAAGAAGGGTAGAAGATTGATATGGACTTAGCTTTTGAAAGCCTCCTCGGTTTCTTCCTTTTTCTTCATTTTTTCTTCCTCAAACTCACTTTAACTCTCAAGATCAAGTGTATCTGGTTCCTCCCCCTCTCTTGGCCGAAAATTACATATGGAGAAGAGGGTGTTTGGCTCTCTTTATATATGCAAGACAAGGGGACATGTGGGAGACAAAAAAGTACAAAAAAGTCATTTTTCTTCATTTTAATAAAAGAGACTTGAGTTTGATTTGATGTAAGTTTTTGTGGAAAAAATTTAGATATGGGGAAGCTAAATGTAGCTAGGGGGCTGTTTGGGGATAAAAATCTAATCCCCCATCAATCAAGGGGTTTGTCTCAGTTTTCGTGCCGCTATTGTGCAAGAAAATGCATTAAAAGTTAATTTAATATATTTTTTGGTGTCTTTTTCTACTGAGACTTATTATTTTAATATTTTTATGAGAAATATAGTATTTTCATGTATTATCACAAATTTTATAGCAATTGATTAAATAGATGTAATTTTTTAAGTTAAATTAAGCTATTTTGACAATATATGACTTTTTAACTTATTTTGTTGTGTATGAACTTCAATAATTATTTTTTTACTTTTTTGACCTATAACACTATATTATTATGTATATTACTTGTTCAAAAAGTATTGGATCACCATAATTCTTAATTTAATATCTTTCTCATCATTTAAAGCTAAAAAGAAAGTAAAAAGTCACTTTTTAGCACACTTCCCAGGGTGGTCGGCCACTAAGGGGTATTTTTAGTATTTTTGATGTTATTTTCTCCTTTACTACTTAATTGTACTTAAATTCTTGATTTATGGTATCCATGTGTCAAAATTTAATTTTTTAAGCATTTTTACCGTATTAGGGGAAAAACTGTCATTTTACCCTATTTATGAGGAGTTTCGATTTTTAATTTATTATTTCATGATATTTACTTCATTTAGAATATTAGGAGATTCTTCAGGTGCTAGGGTTTTTGGTTTGAGTTAGGGTTCTGAACCTCTTTCGTATTCTATGGCCTCGTGGACTATTCGTCACTAATACTAGGGTCCGAGCAGGGTTGTTTCACGAAGTGCTAGATCTAACTTTAAGTGTCGATACACCCTTAGAATATCACACGCAAGTAGACTTTGTTTGTAGAACGTGCATGTTGAGAGTATCAACACCCTTATGCCATGCCACATGCGAGTCAAGGATTTTAACGAATTCGATGTGATTCTTGAAATGGACTTGCTCTCTAAACATCACGTTATCATCGATTGCCGACAGAAGAAGATATGGGCACAAGTAGATAACACTATCATACGATTTCAAGGAAAATGACATAAAACCCTGACACCGAGTAACACAAAGGTGTGTAGATCAGGTAACTTCAACGTAAGATTCGCTTACATGCTTGCCAATACAAATGGCATGTAAGCCATCGAGTTATGACGAGTTGTATGTGAGTACAAGGATGTAATTTCAAGGATAGATCAGTAGAAATCTAAAGCAAGGTGCTCTATAAGAAAAGAAATTTGGTTAATAGAAGCTCTAGGGCAGCACCACATAAGTGAAAAAGCCAACTTGAAGACAAGAAGGCACAATGGTAGTAAATTATCCCTAACCTTTCACACGATGAAATACAAGACGAAATTTTGGGGATGAGATTTGTTTAAGTTGGTAGTTTGTAATGACCCGATTTTGACCCTAATTGTAACAACTCGATTGGTAATGACCCATATAAAGACCCAGCCCAAATCATAGTATTAGCGACGGTTAGGCAACGAGATCTTAAGTTGCTATAAAGATGAAAACCTTAACTCAACCCGAAACCCTAATTCGATACGAAAATTCTAAAAAGATCTTATTCTCAAGAGGCAAAATCCTAATACTCAGAGAAGACTCACAACATCCTAAATTAAGTAAATAACATGAAATATTAGATTAAAAATCAAAATTTCTCATAATTAGGGTAAAATGACTATTTTACCCCTAATACAGCCAAAAATTTTAAAATTTTAAAATTTGACACATGGAACCCTAAATAAGATATTTAAATACAATTAAGTAAGAAAAAACAAAATAACATCAAAAAATGATAAAAATACCCCTAGTGGCTGGCCATATTGGGATATGTGCCTAAAAAGTTACTTTTTATAATTTTTAAGCTCAAAAATGAGAAAAAAATTATACAAATCAAGTATTATTATGACCCAAGACTTCTTAAACAAGCAATATACATAATAATGTGATATTATAGGCTAACAAAAGTAAATATATCATTATTGAAATTCTTACACACTTAAATAAGTCAAAAAAGTCCCATTTAGTTAAAATAGCTTAAAGTAGCTTAATTGTCTACATTTAAACAATTGATTGTTGTCAACATTTTTATAAACTATGATAATAATGATAATAATACTAAAATAATTCATTTTAGTAAGTTAGAAGATCAAAAAGATACATCAAATTAATTTTAAAAACTCTTTTTTGGATAATGTAGTGCCAAATTACCACCAAATAAGCACTTAAAGCAAAATTTAAGCACAAAAACCAACCAAACAGCCCCTTGGATGAATTCCCATCTGATATTTCTGAAAACTCAGATTTTAGATCTTTTAGAAAATGTCTCTACCTCTCATGCAACCAATCCAAAATAAGAAAATTCAAAAATTATTTTACAAATGCATAATTAAACCCACTACTTCAAATGGCTATAAAAACAAGCCTTGACCACCACTCCACCACCCCATTCTTCGGTATATAAGAGAGAGAGAGACTAGATTCTTGTGAGCTCTAAGTGTTCTCTAATGTTTGAGAGAAAAAGGAAGGAACAAGAACAGAAAAAAAGAGAAGCCGCTAAGGAGAAGCAAGGAAAAACCTTTAAAGCCAAGTCCTAGCCTATCTTTCACCATTATCTAATCTTTTCAAGGTAATTAAAACCTCTAAACCCTCTGTTCATATTCCCTCAAAATCTCCCTCAACTCATCTCTTAAAATACAAACAAGAACAAGAATCAAAATATCGAATAAAAAGGTGTTGTGATGAAAGAATCTGGACTGTTTATATTTTATATGACATTAAGTGTGGTTGCATGTAGCTATTTTTGGATTTGACAACTTATATGAGTTCTGAAACTTTTATGTTTATTTATAAACCGCATGCATGCAAAGAAATGAAGCAAAATCTTGATACACCAAGTGCTAGGACACCAAAACCCTAAAAAGCCTAATTTTTTTGGTTATTTTGGCTTTTTGCCCTGAAATTTGACTTTTCATAACTAATTGTAAAAATATGATCTAAGTGTGATTTTTATGTTCGAACCTAGGTTTTGAAGTTATCTTTCATACAAAATTAGTTTGGAGAGATTTCTTTGGCTAGAACTCGCGATATACCAGTTTTACTAAAGAGATTTCTTTGGACAGGCCTAAAAACTTTAGGTTAGAATGAGAACCGAGTTTAGGTCAAAACATGAAAGTTGTAGAAAACACGTATATCGTGCTGACCACCAAAATTGAGCTTAACATATAGAGATTTGATAGGTCAAAACACATCTCAAAATCACTATTGTAAATCTATGACTGATAGAGCTCTCTGTCACGTGTTTTTGCATGACCCGAAATCCATGGTTTTAGTGACCAAATCCAAAAGTGAATTTCGTAAAAAGTGTAGATAATATATTGAACTATGTACTGACCAAAAACCAGATCTAGATACCCTCGGATGGTCCCCCGAAGTGTTTGTACATTCTCTATTGTAACCAGGTTCCGCTGAACCATTTATAGCTGACTAAACCCATTTTATAAAATGGACAAAATCTCTAACTTGTTCCAAATAACAACCCTACGCACTAAATATGAAACTTGTACGGGACACAGTAAAATAAGACATCCAAAATAAAGATCCATAGCCCTTGATTTGATGCCCCAAAACTGAGACCAACTGAGGCTCAAAATTTGTACCTTTCTCTGTATAGTGCTGAATTATTTTTTCTTAAATGAAACATATGACCCATTTACCTTAAGATCTTACCTTAGTGTTAAACATAAAAGTTGTTATTAGTTATAGGCAACCCAAGTGGGGGGTGAATTGGGTCTTAAACAATTAATAACAATTGTTAAAAAAAATTTGAAAACCTTTTAATATAGCAAACAAATATAACAAAATAAATAAAGATTAAAGCAATACAAATATTAAAAAAGTTAGGAATAGAGAGAATGGACCAAACACCGAGAATTTATAGTGGTTCGACTTCTTCTAAGCTTACAGCCACTTCTCAAGTTTTTTCTTGAGAATTTTCACTATATAGAATGCTTCACGAGTGCATTCCAAGCCTTTACAATTTCAAGACTTCGCTTGAGCTATCAAATGTTTATGGGCGCATTCAAAAGCATATAATAGCTTCAAGAAGATCCTATGAAAACAATCTTCTATTTTTCTCTAAGCACTTTTGAATTCTTCTTTGATGAGATTTACTCACTCACTCAAAATATAAAGGGTGGCTCACCCTTGAATAGAATAAACAAAATAATTAAATGAGAAACACTGACTTTCTTTATAGAAATTGATTTACAATAAATGAATAGGTAAAGGGAGATAAGGAACAAGAACTGGAGTTCAACAATAAATGAGAGCTTGAGGATTTTGAGATTGAATCAAACAATATAACAGTGATTGTAAGTCTCCAGGTTGAGTATGTTAGGGTTGGTATACTGAAAATTCTATTTTTAGTATTTAATTTTATTTTAATAAATTTAATTTTCTATTTTATGAGAATTTTTATGAGCAATATATGTGTATCATTTCTTTGTTATGTATAGATGTCTAATATTCTATATAGTATTTGATCTGGTGTGTAGAGTACGGCTTACACACAGAAGATTAGATTTTAGGTTCTTACAGAATATAAGTTTTATGTTCATAGTTTAGATGAAAAATGGACATACCATAAGATCGATATATCATAATTTGTCTTTCAAGACTAAATATATATGAGTTCTGCCAGTACGAGTTTTCAATAGTCCGTAGCCCACACTACGTTCGAGGATCGTGTGAGAGAATACAGTAGAAGATCGGATTGGAGTTTCAACTCGGAATTAAATCGTAATTGAAGAATTGATCGAAAAAAGGTATTCTTCTAAATTAACTTTGGTTGCACAGGTCTTATTTTGATCGTTCGTCGTCAAAAGTTTTATTTGGAGCCCGTTTTGGCGTTTGCCAGTCTAATTAATTTTTTTACCAAAAATCATTTACAAAAATAGTGATCTTGGCAGTTTTGCCTCCAACAATTAGTATTAGAGCCATTTTATTTTTTGTTTATGGTTATCGGGGTCGGGTAGTTTTAGAACTGCTGCTAACTTTGTTTTGTAGGCGTTCTAATCCCGATTTTATGATCATCATTTATTTTCATGTTTGATTGAATGCGTAGATTATGATTAATTATTTTTTTTCACAGGAGTTGACTGTGATAGATTAATATTTTTTAGATTGAATATGAGCCTACGGGACATAGGTTTCGATGTAAAAATTTTATGTTTTCTTTAATTGTTTTCTAGTTTATTAGAAAAAAAAAGAACATGCATGGAAGAACGAAGGCGGTGGCAGCTGGTGTTTTTTTTTGCTTTGCAATTTTTTTTTCAATTTTTTTCAGATGAAAAAAAGGGTGCAAAATAGCCGCTGCAGCAGCCAAATAGAAAGTTTTAGCTACCCAAACAACAGCTGTTTCAGCGACGCAAACAGCAACGTAAACAACAGAAAGTTTCAGCGGCAGAAACAACAGCAGTTTGGTTGGATGCAGTTTGGTTGGCAGTGTTTCCTTTTAAGAAATACTCTGAAGAGGTTTTCCATTCAAATACAAGCAGTGTTTATCCAAACAAGGAAGCTGATTCAGAAAAGGATTTTGAAGCTTATCCTTTTAAATAAATGATTGAAACTTTTTAAAGTTTCGATTCGATCATAAAATCGGAATATATTTATCTTGCATTTAATTTTATTATATTAAATGCGTGGGTAGTAAATATTTGTTTTATTTTGCTAATTTAATTAATTTGAATATTCGGTTTTAATGAAAATATTTTGTAATGAAAAATAAATTTAAGTTTTTTTTAATTGATTAATTTTAATTAAATGAAAAAAATTTAGAAATTTTGTTTTTTTGTTTTTACAAAATATCATGTTTAAAGATGATTTTTTCTTAAATCGGATATCTTGAAGAAACGTAAGAATTAATTCTGAATTTTGAATTAATTAAATAGAAAAATATTTAATCAAAATAAATTATTATTTTTTGAAACATGTGGGACGATAAATAAAATAAATAAATATCTTTAATCACTACCTTAGCTGAAAAATTAAAAGAAAAATAGTACATTTATTAAATTTTATTTGTTACACATTTAAACACGAAAAGATGGTTTGATAAATCAGAATATTTGAAATCGTGTACACGGAAAGATGTTTGATTCTTTCTGATCGTGTAACTTTCGAAATTAATAAATTTATTTTAATTAAACGAACTTTTATAATCCTAAAAAATATTTTCAAAATTTAAGTGGGAGAGAAAATTTATTCACAAATAAATTCTGAGGTCTCCATCACCAGTTTGTGGGCGATGCAATTAAACCCTGCATGTTGGCAGTAAGGCCTTCCTCCCTATCGTATAGATTAATTGTGATATCGTAGTAGACACTCCAATTTGACTCCGCCTAATCTTAGGCGAATTCGATGATGAAAACAAGTGGAATGATGCCTCAGTACGATTCTCGGGAAGTGATCCAAGCCCGGTATTTGAACTCAGAACCTTCAAACCAATAAAATTTTGTCGAGCCATCGAAACTTGCTGCCCAAGTAAGGCGACCGCCATGTTCATTGTGGCGACCGCCAATAGAACCTCTTGGAAACCATAGCCAAAAGTGGCGACCGCCACCTCCAACCCGGCGACCGCCAACTTGTATTGTGGCAACCGTCATAGAACTTTGTGGAACTCTTAAAAAACATGACGACTGCCAACTTATATTATGGCGACCACAAACTGAAATTGGCCTGACATGCCCTAAAACGTGGCAATATCTCATTGTTTGAAGAACTCTATAAATACCGTATCTGTGGTACGTTTTCATGGACAAAAGAAAAAAGGGTGAGAGGTTTTGAGAGAGAAGTTTTGCCGAGTCGCTGAGCAATTTTGAGCCCCGACGCCGAAGCCCTGCCGAAATACCGAGATCCTAACCTACCAACACCTACATTGAAGCCTTGTTTCGATTACCGCCCGAGGATTAGACCACCGAGGCACATTCCCTGACTTGAGGATTTCTCGGCAATTTAGGTATCTCGTTTAGATCTCCGATCCTTCTAACTCTATTTTCTCTCTTTTGGAGTGGTCGGGTTAAATTCAATTTCAATTCTCGCATTTCCTTCATTTATGTTGTTAAACATGTTTATTGATCACATTGCCTCATTTAACTTAGTCGCTTTAATTAATTTTTTAGTTTACACATTCACTCTAATCATATTGTCTTTTTTTTTAAATTTACTTATCAAATTAATGCTAACATAACGTGACGATACGATTAAACAATGTCGATATCGTGTAATATAAGCACTTACATAAAAATGGTTGCAATTGTTAATATTGTACCCATTTAATGCTAATCCTCCATTTAATGTTAATTTAATATTTCTTTTGCTAATGTCTTTTTTTTTTTCTTTTAATATTAGTTAACCTTTAACCTAATGCTAATATTCCTTTTTTTTTCTATTTTCTTGTAATATAGCTTCATTTCTCTTTTAATATCTCATTTCTTTTTCTTTTCTTTAATACTAATGTCCCATTTTACTTTCTTTTCTTTTATTCTAATATTAGTTTAAGGCTCCCACAATATCATTAATATAATGCTCTTCTCCTACTGTTCATTTTTTTTTCTTTTAGTTAGTCTAACTTTCTTTTAATAACATTCTATTTTCTTTTTTTGTAATTTTGATTTAATGCTCTTTTTCTTTTATTAGCATTAATTTAATATTTCTTTTTTAGCTTTCATCTTCAAATTTTATTTTATTTTCTTTTAACATTAGTGTAATTGTCTTTCCTAGCATTTTACTCTCTTTTCTTTTCTTTTTTTTTATTATTAACTTTATCTTTCCTTTATTTTGTTCTTTTCTTTTCCTTTTTAATGTTGATATTATTTTTCTTCATTTTGTTAAACCTAAAAATCATAAAAAGTCTTTTAAACTAGTTTTTCACCTTTTAGTATAATGTTCTTCTCTTTTGTTTTTGTTTTCTTTTAAAAATGTCAAAAGTTAGAATCTTTTTTCTTAGTATAACGTTTTCTAAAACTCTTTTAATAAGTTTCTTTTATAAACCTTCTTTTAGGATCCTTTTTATGCATCTTTTAATTTGTATTTCTCATTTCTCTTACCAATTCAGTATGATAATGTTAGTGCATGTTTTAGTTTCTTTATTTGAAAGTATGTTTAGAATAGTTTAATTTATCTTTTGTAGAAAATCCATGTTTAGGTAATTTTAACAGCTTCCATAATGCTTTACTCTTTTATTCAAGTTTTAATAGTTTAGTTAATTTTGATGAAATTATATGCAGGTGTATTCCATGTATCTTTTAGTTAGAAATTGCATGTCGTAGGACTTAGATTTTTTTCTTCAACACTTGTTTTAGTTGGCATTCTATATACATATGTTATGTATTTTTCATATTTGATTTTGGATGTTTTCTCTTTGCCTCTATTTTTTTTATTTGCATGCATTTGAGAAATCATATTAAAGAACCAATGATGATTAGTAGAAGCTAACCTTAAAGTTGGGCGAACGAGGTGTCTAACACCTTTTCCGATTTGTACCTTAGCCCCCAAATCCTTTTTCTCTGGTTAAACGTTTTCAAAATCAGTAGCCATTTTTGTTTTTCTTAGTTTTTCTCAAAAATTAAGTGGCGACTTTATTTTCAATAAAAAGGAATTTTTAAAATTTGATTTTCAATGTGTTAAAAATATTTTTCAAACATGTTTGAATTTCCTTATTTTTGAAATATTTTCTAAAACAACCTCCAAAAGCCCAATGCCACAGTATTTTCTGGCGACTCTACTGGGGACTGGTTTATAAAATCAAATAAGAGGGCTAGACTTGAAAATATCATTGGTTCTTAATAAGAATTTCTCATTTGCCTTTTCACATGCATGCGCATGTTCTTCAAACCTCCCTGCTTGGTTGACCTGATGCCCTGAACGTTAATCTGTTTCGGAGATTGTTGGGAAGACAAGCAACCCTTACTGACTTACGCTCTCATAAGTGCAGTAAAAGAGTTCGAGTGTACTGTTTGACCATGTCCTGTACCACTCTAGGCATGGGAGATATATACCCGACTCTATTCAGAAGGTGCCCTGTTCGATTGACCAAAATTGGCCTTTTACATGTAGTGAAGTTAGAACCCCCCACTAGGTGCTTCTAGCCCTAGTAGGATTACGTGTTTTCTTCATTGTATGTTTTGTTTGCGTACTGTTAGGATTGTTTTGTTCGGGTTAAAGCTAGTTTTTCTTCTGGATTCAACCCGGGTTTTCCGTTATCCCTTGATAAGATTAGTTTTTCACCTTCGGGTTCTTACCCAGGCTTTGTTCCTCACCATGTTTGATTTTCACATCATAGTTTTTCTTCTCGGGGGTCATGCCCCTATTTCATTTTAAAGCCTCTAGGATAATTTCTCTCTCCTCCTGGTTCTTCCCGGGTTGTTGGTTCCCTCTGCCTTTGTTTAGGCTCGTTTTCTTTAGATCCTTGTTATACCCACGTGAGTTAGTCTCTTACCATTACGCTGCCCATTTTTTCTTAGAATTCTAAGTCAAACCTGTCCTCTCAGCCTAATTCTATTTTCTTGCCGGAGTACTGCCCATTTCTTCACCCGAGTTTAGTCAAGCTTGCTCAGTTGTTATGCTGCCAATATGAGCTCGACAAGGGTATTGTTTCAGTCTCCGTGTTTATCTACTCATGATTTGCTATTTTGAGAATCTAGAAAGTGTCTAATACTGGTTATTCTGCTAATCCAGCAATTTAGGTTTCTCTGTGGGTTTACCATTGGGCCAAGAAGAGTACAGTCGATACACGTCTGGGTGAGATCAGTGACAGGTAGACTCTATAGGGTACCTGAACAGACAGCTGAAATAGCAAAAAATGAGGTGAATCTGGCAGCCCTAATGAGGGCGATCACTGATATGTAGAGAGCCGTAGAGCAACAGACCCGGGCTCAAGTGCAATGTCAGGCGCAGATCTGGGCAATTCAGGCCCATATGCCTATTGTGAATGGACAATTGGAGGACACAAATGGGAATGCCGAGGACTTTTGGGATGATAATCAGGTCCCTAATGGACCACAAGATGTTCTGCCACCACCACGGGTCCCTCGTCAGGTGATAATTGAGGAAGAAAATACTGCTCAGACCATAGAATCTGCATTGGTTGAAAAGATTAACCGGATGGAGATGGTCCTTAGAAAGGCCAAAGGAATCGAAGAGCACATGCTAGATGTGGGAGGACTATGTTTGTTCCCAAACGCTAAGCTACCAAAAAAGTTTAAAATGCTGGATATGGAGAAGTTTGACAGAATCGGAGATCTCTAAATTTATCTCCGAATGTATGTTGGTACCATGTCGCTAATGGGAATTGATAACCAGTTGAAGGCCCAGCTCTTTCACCGATCTCTTTCTGGGGCAGCCCAGAAATGGTATCTCTCCCTCGATGTAGCAAATACCAAAACTTGGGATGACATAGCTACGGCATTTGTCAGTCAGTACAGCTATAATGTCTAGCTAGATGTCACCACCAAAGAGCTCGAAACAACTCGACAGAAGAGCCGGGAGTCTTTTGTTGATTTCCTGACCTGATGGAGGGGTAAAGCTGCTAAAATGACGAACCGACCCTTTGAGAAAGAGCAAGTGAGGATAGTAGTGAAGAACCTACAGTCCCCGTTGAAGCGTTATTTGATCACGCAGCCACTCTCCACATTTGAGCAGTTGTTTGATGCTAGAGTTCAGATAGAATATGCAATCCAGTCTGGGGATATTGAAAAAGTCGAGCCTAACTAGAAACCCAGGAGGACCTTCCCCACAAATAACCAAAATTAGTCTGCTGCCACTAACCTCGTGTCTCGTTCAAACGAGGTGAACTTGCTGAACCCATCTTCTTCCGGCCAACCATCCAACAATACCCATTAGTTAGACAACGGTCAACAGCAACAGAGGCCAAATAGGGTGTTCACTCCCCTCAACATTTTATTGTCCACTGCCTTGAGTCGACTCATCGAGAAAGGGCTTATCAAGCTATTGGACCCCATGCTTGTACCCGATCCCCTACCGCCAAGATTTAATGCTTCTCAATACTTTGCATTCCACCAAGGTCACGGACATCTAACTGATAGATGTATGAGGCTGCGTAGTGAGATCCGAAATCTCATTGACAACAAGTTAATCCCACCACCATCTGCCACCCCAAAATTGAATGTCACGATTAACCCACTGCCAAATCATGCCAGGCAGGCCGGGGTAAATTACATGTCTCTAGGGGAATCAGAGGACCCGAGTCAGCACATCTGTTCAGCATACCTACCACACCCTCATGTTTCAGTAACTGAAGATCAAATAACATGTTCATTTATCGTGGTGAGAGGCAGTCGAGACGGGATGGAGGAATGGAATGATGGTGCTTAGGAGTGGTATCAAATAGCATTCCCAGCTATCCAACTGGAAGGAGAGCGCAACAAAGAAGATGATTGACCTTTGGATTACCCAACCCGACCATATGGGTTTGGACATGCTCGATGGCATTACCCTTCCTTATCTTTTTGAGGAAGAGGTATATGTGGATGAAATGCAATCCTATTGGTTAGTAAGAGTTGTGCTGAATTCTGACGGAGCAGAGTGGACCAAAAAAATGAGATTTTTGGTTACTCTTCTTTGTTTGATTTATTTCATATGCTTTTCGACAATTTTGAATTCGACAGGGATATCCCCGAAGAAATAAAACTTCTATTAAAAAGAGAAGAAAAAATGAGTGCCCAACCAATAATTGAAGAAATTTTGTCAATAAATCTATTAAGTGCCTGGACAAATGGGTCCCTGTGACTCTTATCGAAAACGGGTCTGCATTAAATGTATGTCTTCTCAGAACAGTACTCTGTTTAAAACTCAAGACAAAGCATTTCATACCGAGCAATCAAGGAGTCTGGGCTTATGATAACATAAGGAGGGATGTACTAGGACTTGTATCATTTGCAATATCAGTAGGGGCCTTGGAAACATCAGCCAAATTTCAAATACTAGATGTACAGGCGTCTTTCAACTTGCTATTGGGTAGACCTTGGTTGCATGACCCAAGTGTCTAGGCTGTACCATTGACCCTCCATCAGAAACTAAAACTGATAAGAAATGGGACAATTTTAACTATTCACGGAGAGGACAACATTCATCCCCCAAGAGGAGAAGAAGGCACAACTCTGTTGGAAGTTCAGCATGGTGAAGATGATGTATTACTCAGTGGTTTTTGATTTGATGAAGCACAGGTTGTTCAGATGTTGATGAATGAGGAGGAAATGTACAGCAACCCGCGGGCTATAACAATGATGAGAAAAATATAATTCTTCCCTGGTATGGGATTAACGCGTAAGCAGCAGGGAATCCCAGAACCCATTCAGGCATTGACGACTTCACACCATTTTTATCTTGGATATGAGCCAATGGAAGAAGATTTTGAAGGGCCTAAGAAAGGATGAAAGGCTAATTATTCTGGGACGCTCAATGGGCACTTCGTCAAGGAAGGGGAGGATTTCTCGTATTGTGGCTTTCCAGAACCATGGATTGGAAAAGAAACCAATCAAAAGCTGCCAGGGTTGGAGATCTTTTTCGGCCATCAGTTGTCTGATTCAGAAGAGGAAAAGACAGTGAAAGGGGAAGAGAAAGATGAGAAGTTTCGAGAGGAAGATTGGGCCGACAAGCTCGATGGTACTGACATGAGGATGCTATTTAATGAGAAGATGGCTAATCTGCATGTAACTGACCCAAACTGCTTAATGATGGGCTTCAACACACTAGCCTACTGCACCAAGCTCATCGTCGATGCAGCTGCAAAGGAAGTGAAGAATTGGACCATCGAGTCTTGTAATATGCAGGTCATCTGTCCTGAGTCCGAGTTTGAGTCAGAGTCTGTAGTCGAGGGCACATCTATTGGTGCTCCTCTTCCTGCTTTTATTGTCGAGTTTGTAATTCCCTATGCTTTTAATGAAATAAACGAGATTTTTGGTTACTCTTCTTTGTTTGATTTATTTCATATGCTTTCTGACAATTTTGAATTCGACAGGGATATCCCCGAAGAAATAAAACTTCTAATAAAAAGAGAAGAAGAAATGAGTGCCCAACTAATAATTGAAGAAATTTTGTCAATAAATCTAGGTAATGGAACTAACCCGCAAAATGTTCAAATTGGTTTCTTTTTTATCCTTAGTTGAACAAAAATAATTAATAACTTTATTAAAAGAATTCAAAGATGTATTTATGTGGTCTTACGAAGATATTCCTAGAATTGATCCTGATATTGTCCAACACCATATCCCTCTTTACCCTGATGCTAAATCGGTCAAACAAAAATTAAGATGGATCCAGCCAGAATGGGCTCTGAAAATCAAAGAAGAAGTTGCCAAACAGGTTAATGCAGGATTCCTCATGGTAATTGAGTATCTGAAATGGGTAGCCAACATCATGTCGGTTTTAAAGAAGGACAGACGTATCCGAGTCTGCGTGGATTTTTGAGAACTCAATAAAGCTAACCCGAAAGATGATTTTCTAGTACCACACATCGACGTCTTAGTAGACAGCACAGCAGGGCACGCATTGCTGTTATTCATGGATGGTTTCTCCAGGTACAACCAGATTTTGATGGATCCAGAAGATAGAGAAAAGACGACATTCACGACACCCTAGGACACCTATTGGTACCGTGTGATGTCGTTTAGTTTGAAGAATGCAGGGGCAACCTATCAGAAAGATGCCACTACTTTACTGCATGACATGATACATAAGGAGGTCGAGGTGTACGTGAACGATATGATAGTCAAGTCAAAGGATCGGGATGGTCATATTGTAGCACTGCAAAAGTTCTTCGAAAGGATTCAAAAATACAAGATGCGACTCAACCCACAGAAATGTGCCTTTGAGGTCACCGCCGAAAAGATGCTTGGATTTATGATCACCCAATGAGGCATTGAAGTTGATCCTTCAAAGATCATGGCAATCTTGGAAATTCCTCCTCTGAGGATTGAGCGAGAAGTCAGGGGTTTTTTTGGATAAAATACAGTTTATCAGCCGATTCATCGCCAAACTGACAACTACCTATGAGCCGGCCTTCCGTCTACTAAAGAAATGAGTCGAGTTCAAATGGGATCAGAAATGCCATGATACCTTTGATGCCGTACGATAATATCTGTAAAATCCACCTGTTCTAGCTCCTCCCGAACCTAATAGGCCACTGATTCTCTATCTGTCAGTGACTGACTCGGCTATGAGATGTATGCTTGCACAAGAAAGAGAAGTAGGAATGAAAAAGGCTGTCTATTACTTAAGCAAGAAGATGACAGGATCAGAAATACGGTATAAACCATTGGAAAAGACATGTTGGGCCTTGGTTTGGGCTTCCTAAAAACTAAGACATTATATGCTGTCTTTCACAGTGAACATCATCTCTCAGATGGACCCGTTGAAGTACTTACTTGAAAAGCCGGCACTGACAGAAAGGCTGGCCCGATGGTTGCTATTGTTATCTGAGTTTGATCTTTAATATGTCACCCGGAAGTCAGTCAAGGGCAGAGAAGTGGCAGAATTCCTAGCCGACCAACCAGTTGAGGGAGGTGAAGACACAGAGTTCCAGTTTCCTGACAAACAACTGATGAAAGTTGGGAATGACAAGTGGACTCTATATTTTGATGACGCATCCAATCAGTATGGTTATGGAATAGGAATCCTTCTTGTCACTCCTAATGAATCACACGTTCCGTTATCTTTGAAGCTAAAATTTGAAGTTACCAACAATCAGGCTGAGTATGAAGCATGTTTAACTGGATTGGAGGCAGCCTTGGAATTAGGGGCAAGGAAGTTGGAAGTCATCGGAGATTCAGCACTGATGGTTTCACAAGCGAGAGGAGAATGGAAGGTCAGGGACTTAACCTTGATTCTCTATTATCAAGAGCTAGAGAAACTGATACCGTGTTTCGAGTCTGTGATCTTTACCCATGTGCCAAGACTTCAAAACAAATTTACCGCCGCACTGGCCACCCTAGCATCCATGATTGACATACCACCCGGGGTTCGAATGAGGCCTTTGATAATTGAACAAAAAAGAAAATCGGCATACGAGACGATGGCCGCAATCGAGGAAAGCACTGACGACCTTCCATGGTACTTTGACATTCAGAACTTTGTGGAGAAAGAAGAATACCCCAAGTTTGCTAGCAAAAAGGACAAAAGGGCAATACGACGATTATCCGCGCAGCTTGTCATTTGCGGTGGTAGACTATACAAACGAGGGCATTCTGGGGTCAATAAGTTGTGCGGAAACAATGAAAAAGGTTAAGAATTGATGAAAGAAATCCACGTCGGAGTTTGTGGGCCACACATGAGTGGGAATATGTTAGCCAAGAAAATCCTACGACAAGGATACTTTTGGATGACGATGGAGACAGACTGCATACAATTCATGCGGAGGGGCCACAAATGTCAGATTCACGTAAATCTCATGCACGTTCCCCCATCTCAGTTGTATAACCTGACGTCTCCATGGCCTTTCTCAGTATAGGGCATTGATGTGATCGGCAAGGTAGCACCGAAGGCGTCAAATGGGCACGAGTTTATCCTAGTGGCCATTGACTACTTTACCAAGTGGGTGGAAGCAGCCTCCAACACAGTATTGAAAGCCTCTCATGTTGCTAAGTTCATCAAGAAAACATCATTTGCAGGTACGGGGTTCCCCATGAGGTCATCTCAGATAATGGCTCGCATTTTTAAGGAGAGCTCTTGGATCTTTTTGAAGAATATAGGATAGTGGCCCACAAGTCCTCACCATTTCGGCCGCAAACCGATGGAGCAACTGAGGCAGCAAATAAGAACATCAAGAAAATTCTACAAAAGACGATCAACTCACATAAGGATTGGCCAGAGCATCTACCATTTGCACTTTGGGGATACCGAACGTCGATCAGAACTTCAACTGGAACCACACCATACTCTTTAGTGTACGGGATGGAAGTCGTGCTTCCTATCGAAGTGGAAATCCCTTCACTAAGAGTAGTAGCCGAGGCCAGTATTTCAGAAGCAGAATGACAAAGGAACCAGATGGAAGAATTGCTCTTGTTTGACGAAAAAAGACTCCAGACCCTATTTCATTTACAAGGATATCAGAGGAGGATAGCTCGAGCGTTCAATAAAAAGGTCAAGACCCGGGATCTCAAAGAAAGAGATTTGGTTCTTAAGAAAATCAGAGGTCCCATCTTCGACCCGAGAGGCAAGTTCAAGCCGAACTAGTCCGGACCGTTTCTCATTAAAACCATCATGACCGGTGGTGCAGTTATTATTATGGTTTTGGATCGCAATGTATTCTCCACTCCAGTTAACCTCGATCAGCACAAAAAGTATTATCCTTGAGGTAAAAATAAAAATAAAACAAAAGCTCGCTGAGTTGAAAATCGAAAAGGTAACTCGGGCAAAAGTTAGAGCAGCCCGCAAGGCTGAAAACCCAAAAAGGCGACTTTGGCAAAAGTAAGGGCATCACAAAAGGAGAGTGCTAATACCCGA
This sequence comes from Heliamphora exappendiculata, assembly GCA_034768845.1. Classification (NCBI taxonomy): domain Eukaryota; kingdom Viridiplantae; phylum Streptophyta; class Magnoliopsida; order Ericales; family Sarraceniaceae; genus Heliamphora; species Heliamphora exappendiculata. The sequence continues at coordinate 4,287,079 of JAOTRH010000008.1, read as the reverse complement.
GAGTAAAAACCGAGCCTGAACTACGTTATGGCCTGATTCTATCTTTTTGGGATACGTAGGCAGCTTCTTTTAAGAAGTCCGGCCTCATTCTTCATTTTTAACCATCTTTGAATCTAAGCAAGTTCAATGCAAATTAATTCTTGAATTTTGATAATAAAGTCATTTAATTAAAAAATTTTGGATAAATTTGAACCATCTTGAACATAAAGTGGGAGTTTTCATTACTTCGATTCAGAATTACAAAGTTTTGGAAAGGAAGGGCACGTAAGTCCCAAACTCTACAAATAAAAAGAAAGCTGTGAAATTTTCAAAACAAAGTAGAAATCCTCAAGTCCTCCTCCTCTTTACCACCTGTTTCCCCTCTTCCATGTCCTTCTTCTCCCTATCCTGCAGCAGCCACGTCTTGTACTCAGCAGAAAGCTCAGGACATTGCAACTCCTGCATTTTCATAGTTGAACGAGAAGGCCAGGCATCCTGATACAATGTTAAAAATGGAGCCCACAGCGCAGATGAGAACAGATGACCTCAGATACTTGGAAAGATGATCAGACTGCAACCGAATTGCCGTATAATTCGATGGGGCTAATACAAAATAGTCTGACGCAGACCGACTAGAAGAACACCCGAATGATCCATAGTAGTCAGAGTCATGGTAGGAATCCGCCACCAGGGGCACTACCAGGTAATATCTGGGCCAGTCAGAGAAGAAAGATATTGCCGCCAGGCTGCCTCGGTATCACGTATCGGATAATGGGGGCAGTAAAGGAAAGTTACAGCACTGTGCCTGTCAATAGGTGATTTCTGTACAAGATTCACCTTCTCCATCAGCCAGATCTACAGCAAAAGTTAAAATAGTAAGAGAAAAGCTTTGCACTGTGATGGAAAATTTGGTGATTGAGCTTACTTGAAGAAGTAAATGGCTACCAGCAATGGTGGTGATCTCACCACGATGAACAGCATCTAAACCCAGTAGTGTCTCGACTAAAATAAGTGGTACGAAGTCCCTCCCCATCCACATCTGACCAGTAATATCAACCAGGACACAGCTAACTCGCCCATCAAAAGGGACAAGAAGGTACTGAGCAAGGAGATAGAAGCAAAGAGCATAACGTCGCCGCAGCTGAAAGTCGAGGTCACTAAGGTCATCGGTAGGACGAAATCTTTCAATGATCCGAGGTATGTCAAGCTAGTCATCCTGTGTCAGAAGAGAGGCCTCAATCCTATATAGACCACAAAGCTGTATCGCCTGCTGACGGGTTGAAAGAAATAAAGTGGGAACCACGACAGAGCTTCGAGGGGCCAAATCCAAAATGGCAGCAAATTCCTCCACAGTGGGGCATAGCTCTTCAAGACCAAATCGAAAGACGTGAGACTGTGGATCCCACAGTTGTGCTGCAGCTAACAGTAAAAGTCTGTTAATATTCACGGTCCTCAGTGAGAAAAAGGCATTGATGCCAAATGGGGCGAAATTTAAACGTTCAATATGGGAGAATGCATCAATCCATAAAGAAAGAGGAGAAGCCATCTGAGTTAGAACAACAGAAAATGGGGCCTCCAAGGCTGTATTTATAAGGCAAGAAAGGGCAAAAAATCAAAATTTTGACAAAAGGTACATTCAAGATGGCGACTGCCACCTTAGAGTATGTGACCGCCAACTCCAAAAAGCATAGTACAGTGACATCAACCTTTTGACTAAGCGACCGCCATGTAAGCATTTATGGAAAATGGCGACCACCATGTTGATTATGGCGACCGCCATGTTTAAAAGTGGCAAGCATGTATCAGTTTGAGATTTCTGCATTTTGTGTAAGTCTTGACATTTGTATTGAACATCCAAAATAGTTTGAACAGCAAAAGATGAATGTGTGAAGTAATAAATGGCACAAAGGCCCAAAATACATCAGAATGTATCAAAATGTAACTGGGGCACCCAGGCCCAATAAGTAGTAAACTGGGGCACACAGGTCCATGGAGCAGGTAAATATATGAAAACGTGTCACACTAGGGCACGTAGGCCCATCAAAATAAATGTAGCAGAAAATAAATAAAACTAGGGAAGGGGGGAAGCTCTCTCTCTCAAGTGTGCCTCGAGCGGACTCGACGGGAAGGATCGGCCTCCTCCTAGATGTCATCCTCGAAGAATCTGTTAAAGTCATCGCCATCATCACTGCCAGAGGAAGAGACAACTCTGGACCGACTCTGAGCAGATGAAACTGATCCTCTGGAACGAGCCCAAGAAGATATCCAGGAACCACGACCTCGAACCGGGGTTAGGGCTGGGGCTGGGGCTGGGGCTGGAATAGGAGGCCTAACCAGAGCCTGTGGTAGCACTATACCGGTGGCTGGAATTGGAAGCTTTCAAGAGAAAAGTAAGACTCAGAACATAATAAAGACAAAAAATGCAGAAAAATCGAAAAGAGCACGTAAGTTATTCACAATGGCTACTGGCATGAAAGCAATGCCGGCTGCTCGCATCGAGGCATCCATTTGCTGGACCAGTACCCTCAAGCCGGTGACCATCAGCATAGTATGGTCTAACCAAGCCTGGTCGACCTGCAAGAGGGAACAGTTCAGGAAAACTAGACAGATAAAAAAAAAGAACAAGTGACTAAAGGAAAGGTAGAAGACTAACCTGGCCGATGTCAGCCCTAAACTCCGGTGTTGGCGGAACAAGGAATGGTAGAGAAAAAGGGAAGCCATACGCTACGGTCTGGACATCCCACGGAATCTCTGGGCTCCGCATCCCACCAGCAGCATCACCGGAAGCAGCAGTAGCTCCCACTCCAGCATCAGCAGCTGCACCAACACCAGCTCCCTCATCCTTTGGCATCCATCTCCTCCTGCCAGCACGGGCAGCCGGGCCAGGACCAAGTGGTCCCAATAAATGGGCCTGAGCCCAGGCAGTGTAATCTCCCTCTACCACCAGCAGCTCAGTAGCAGGGGTCCCTACCAACTCGAGGAGAAGATCGACCTAGCCCAGATGATCATGGTAGCGCATACAGGCCGGAGGAACCACCAGGATTCAGAAGTGATCCAAGCCGAGCGACTGGCGAACCACTCGCTCTCCTAGATAGTACTCCCGTCCAAATGGACCCTCAAGCAGGATCTGCCTAGAAGTGATATCTCGGCTACGCATCAGGTCTGCGCCAGCCCGATCCTCTACTCCTTGCCAGACGTCCCAGTGAACCTGTAAAGTACAATGAACAGTATAATATACAGTAATCGATAAATGCAGTGTAGTATCAGTGAACAAAATATAGTGATCAGTGTGGTATGGTGCAGTAAATGGTACAGTGCAGAGAGTAATGAATAGTAAGTAGGGATACCTGGTCAGGGGTTAGCTGGTTTAAGAACACCCAAAAGCGGTCTATGTCCTTCCCTCCAGTCTTCTTCCCCTTTAGGCCTCGGGACCACCGGGCTTCTCAGAGAATGACTGAAGGGTCTGCAAAAGAGTTTGCCGGGACGTGAAGCCCGAGGAACTCATAAGTCCACAACTGCAAAGAAGAAGATCTCGGCAAGTAGGTAATGATAGTTAACATAAATGAATGGAGAACTGCATAAACTAAAACATACCTCCCAAACCTTCCAATATGCCCCAATGCTGAGCTCCTGGGGGGATCGAGTAAGTGTCCTCATGAAGTCGTAGAGGGTGGCGAGGGCAGCTCCTCCCTAGTCGAATGTAGCAACATGATCGAGGCGAGCGAGGGCACCCAAGTAGTGCAAATGTACAGTATTCTCCCTATTCGAAAATAAGGAAGTACCGAACATATACATGAGAAACCCCTGGGCAACCCACTCATAGTGGCGAGGCTCGGCGCACAGGAAATGTCTGAATCTCTCGAAGAACCAGGTGTATCGGACCCGGTCTCTGTCCATCTGGGTTGGAACAGCTCGAAGAAAATATGTCAGCGCATCAGGGGAACTAGCGATGGATGGATCAAACGGGATGGGAGCCCCTCCAACCCGAATGTCGGTGATAAGGGCGAAGTCCAGAGGTGTCAAAGTAGCCTCAAAAGCGGTAAAATGAAAGGTGTTGATGGTATCCCACCACCGCTCAGCCATTGCAGTCAACCATACCCGGTCGTTGCTCGTTCTACCCAACAAGGGTACGAAGCGAGCAAAGCCAGAGGCATCAATATAAGCCCGACTGGGAGCAGGGAGGGCATCATACTACTCCAACACCTCTCTAGATGCAAAACCACCGAAGCCACGACATAGTGACCAACCTGAAAGAAGAGGACAAGAAGAAAACATATAAAAGCAGATCAAGTGAGTGAAATGCAGAAAAACATTTGAAAGCAATAAAAACCCTAAGTTCGTATGTAAGTGACGACCATTCGGTTCTTTCAAGCTCTGATAAATCAGGCAAACCATCTTACCATAGGTTCATGTGTAAGTGACGACCTTTCGGTTCTTTCAAAACCCTAGAAAAACTAAGGTTCGTGTGTGAGTGGCAACCCTTCGATTCTTTCAAAGCCCAAGAAAGCTAAACACCCGAACCCTAGGTTCGTGTGTAAGTGGCGACCCTTCGTTTCTTTCAAAGCCCTAGCAAACTAGGCACCCTAACCCTAGGTTCGTGAGTAAGTGATGACCCTTCAGTTCTTTTAAGCCCTAAAAGACTAGGAATCCTAAGCCCTAGCGCGCCAGGAAAATCTATCTTTTTGTGATTATCATTCTTCCAAAAAAAAATCAAAAACAATTTTAAAAAATCAAAAAAAAAAAATAAAATAAAATAATCTCTTCCTTTCGATATTTATGTTTTGCCCCTTTTGCCATAACCTTTTAAGATTAATTTTCTAGGAATTTTTAAAAATTTTCCTCTATCTTCTTAAAATCTTCCTAAAATTTGTAGAATTTTCTAAAAAGTTTTGACATTTTCTTAAAATTTTTCCTAAAATTTTTAGAATTTTCTAAAAAGTTCTGACATTTTCTAAAAAAATCTCCATGATTTTCTTAGAATGTTTTACATTTTCTTAAACAAATTTCTAGAATTTTCTAAAAATTCCTAGGATTTTCTAAAAATCTTCTCTTAATTTCTAATGTTTTTTTTTTGAAAAAAAATGCCCCTTTAAATTTTAGAGTTTATGAAGAATTTATCCCAAATTTTAAGATTTTTGACAAAACGACCTATAAACGTTTTAAGATTTTTCAAAATCACCCCTTTAGTTTTTCATACCCCAAAAACAAAAATAAAATTTCCCCCCTTATTTTTTTTTACAAAAATAAAACAATTCAAGTCTTTTATTTTGTACCTTAATTACCCATTTCATTGTTTGTTTAAATCCTAGTGTCCCTACTATTTTAGTCTCCATCGCATAGGTACCTAAGCTAAGTTCAAATCCCAAACATCACACATCAGTCATCATCCATATTAAAATAAATCATCATCATTCATCATCATCATCATATGGGAGGATCCTAGGCATGCGTCTACGTTTGATATATCATAAAAACATGCTTTGGTATTAAAACGGTAAGGACAAGATACATACCGAAGGTCGCTGGCTAGAAATGTGGTGTTCAGGCTCCCGCAGAAGAACATCAAAAGCAACGGCATCGGTTGGAGGCTCGTAACGTCTCATCCCGCGTCGAACCACGCGATAGGGTGCTGGAGCGTAAGTATGATGATCAAAAAGAGCTGGGTGGCCCTCTTCAGCATCAAGGTCTAAGAAATCAGCCATCGCAACATCAGCAGCAGCCTGTGCCTCGTCAGCTAACCGTGCCTCCTCAGCAGCTTGGTGGGAGGCACCCTCGGCCTTGAGAACAAGGGCATCCATCACGGCAGTGGGCTGCGCATAAGTAACCCTGCCAACAGGAAGGCTAGAGGTTGTGCCTCTGAGAGTCCCCGTGGAAGAACTCCCGGCAGCAGAGGGACCCTATCGAGCCCCTAAGTCGTTGTCTCCCTAGCCATGACCCGCCATGAACAAGAACGGAATCACAAACAAAAGTGAAAACATCGCGTGAAGGAGAAAATAGCACGAAAGCTAAGAAGCTAAGGGAAGGTTAGGAGAGTTTAAGAGAGAGACGAGAGAGAGAAAGGGCTAGAAAGAGAGTGAGAATGAGAGAATGAACAAAATTCGCGCGCCTGAGGAGCTGTATACGTTCTCAGAGTTGGCGGTCGCCATCTCATGAGTGAGCGACTGCCATGTTTCCCAAACGTCACATGGCAACCGCCATGTTGGAGGAGTTTTTATCTGGCGACTGCCATGTCAGAAGGATTCTGTCTAGGCGGCCGCCAACATGTCAACAGTCACGTCATTCCCATCATGGCGACCGCCAACTCCAAAGTTGGTGGCCATATATTCGTTTGTTATAATGATGTTTTAGGATTTAAGGGGTTGTTTGGCTCTTTCAATGTATGTTTTGTTTTTTTTATTTTTTAGGTTACTTTCTCTTTGTTTTTTTAGCTAAAATAATTTTAAGAAAACATAGAATTTTTTATTTTGTGTGGAAAACTTAGGTGTTTTCCAAAAGAATTTTATGTGGTTTTGCTTTCGATAAATTTAAGCCATAACTTGGCTTTTAATTATTTCTATCCCACGTTTCGATCTTTCTGATCTTAACTCGACCTATTAAATCATGGTATCCATTTTCGATAAGAATAACTTTAAGCCATAGATCTCGTTTCTGATAAATCTAATTTTAAGTTATAACTTTATCCCGCATCTCGTCCCGAATTTTTTAGGTCTTAACTTGACCAATTAGTTTGATGATTTTCTCGTCGGTCCTCCTCATGACCCTAAACTAACTCGTCGGTCCTTCTCATGACCTTAAACTGACTCGTCGGTCCTTCTCATGACCCTAAACTGACTCGTCAGTCCCTCTCACTCGTCGGCCCTTCACATGACCCTAAACTGACTCGTCGATCCTTCTCATGACCTTAAACTGACTCGTCGGTCCTTCACATGACCTTAAACTGACTAGTCGGTCCTTCTCATGACCCTAAACTGACTCGTCGGTCCTTTTTATGACCTTAGACTGACTCGTCGGTCCTTCTCATGACTCTAAACTGGCTCTTCAGTCCTTCTCATGACCTTAAACTGACTCGTCGGTTCTCCTCATGACTCTAAACTGACTCGTTGATCCTTCTCGTGACCTTAAACTGACTCGTTGGTCCTTCTCATGACCCTAAACTGACTTGTCGGTCCTTCTCACTCGTCGGTCCTTCTCATGATCTTAAACTGACTCGTCGGTCCTTCTCATGACCCTAAACTGACTTGTCAGTCGTTCTCATAACCTTAGACTGACTCGTCAGTCCTTCTCATGACCCTAAACTGACTCGTCGGTCTTTCTTATGACCTTAAACTAACTCGTCGGTCCTTATCATGACCCTAAACTGACTTGTCGGTCCTCCTCATGACCCTAAACTGACTCGTCGATCCTTCTCATGACCTTAAACTAACTCGTCGGTCCTTCTCATGACCCTAAACTGCCTCGTCGGTCCTTCTCTTAACCTTAAACTGACTCGTCGGTCCTTCTCATAACTCTAAACTGACTCGCCGGTCCTCCTCATGACCCTAAACTGGCTCGTTGGTCCCCCTCATGACCCTAAACTGACTCGTCGGTCCTTCTCATAACCTTAAACTGACTCGCATGGAAATTACACTATACTTGTCATGCATCATATTTCTTATCATTGCATCCCTGCATTTTTCCCCATGAACTACATTCTGGTCTGATCCCTAGTAAAAGGGGTACGTAGGTAGCTCGATGAAAATTCGAGTATGACCAACATCATATGCATGCTTGTACGTTTGTGGCCTAAGATTGACGACTCAGTCAAATGGTTGTTGTCTCTGGGTCTTTGATATAACTTGCTTCACGCGTTGCTATGCTAGTTATATCAAATAGGGGCAACTATAAATACCCCAATTTGACTCTGCCTAATCTTAGGATAATCTGATGATGAAAACAGGTGGAATGATGCCTCAGTATGATCCTTAGGAAGTGATCCAAGCCCGGTATTTGAACCCGAAACCTTCAAACCAATAAAATTTTGTCAAACCATCGAAACTTACTGCCCAAGTAAGGCGACCTCCATGTTCATTGTGGCGACCGCCAATAGAACCTCTTGGAAACCCTAGCCAAAAGTGGCGACCGCCACCTCTAACCCAGCGATCGCCAACTTGTATTGTGGCGACCGCCATAGAACTTTGTGGAACCCTTCAAAAACATGGAGGGCGCAAACTTACATTATGGCGACCGCCAACTCGAATTGGCCTGACATGCCCTAAAACGTGGCAATATCTCATTAGTTGATGAACTCTATAACTACCGTACCTCTGGTACGTTTTTCAAGATATAAGAAAAAATGGTGAGAGGTTTTGAGAGAGAAGTTCTACCGAGTTGTCGAGCAATTTCGAGCTCCGACGCCGAAGCCCTACCAAAATACCGAGATCCTAACCCACCAGCAGCTACATTGAAGTCTTGTTTGGATCACCGCCCGAGGATTAGACCACCGAGGCAAATTTTTTGACTTAAGGATTCTTCGGCAATCTAGGTACCTCGTTTGGATCCCCGATCCTTCTAATTCCATTTTCTCTCTTTTAGAGTAATCGGGTTAAATTCAATTTCAATTCACGCATTTCCTTCATTTATGTAGTTAAACTTGTTTATTGATCACATTGTCTCATTTAAATTAGTTGCTTTAATTAATTTCTTAGTTTACACATTCACACTACTCCATTGTCTTTTTCTTTAATTTACTTATCAAATTAGTGCTAACATAACGTGACGATACATCTAAACAATATCGATATCGTTGTAATACAAGTACTTATATAAAAATGATTGCAATTGTTAATATTGTACCCATTTAATGCTAATCCTCCCTTTAATGTTAATTTAATATTTCTTTTGCTAATGTCTTATTCCTTTTTTTCTTTTAATATTAGTTAACTTTTAATCTAATGCTAATATTCCTTTTCTTTTCTATTTTCTTGTAATATAACTTCATTTCTCTTTTAATATTTTTTTTTCTTTTCTTTAATGCTAATGTCCCAGTTTACTTTTTTTTTTTTTTTCTTTTAATATTAGTTTAAGGTTTCTTCAATATCATTATTATAATGCTCTTATTCTATTGTTCATCTTCTTTTCTTTTAGTTAGTCTAACTTTCTTTTAATAACATTCTATTTTCTTTTCTTGTAATTTTAATTTAATGTTCTTTTTCCTTTATTAGCATTAATTTAATATTTCTTTTCTAGCTTTAATCTTTAAATTTTCTTTTCTTTTCTTTTAACATTAGTGTAATTGTCTTTCCTAGCATTTTACTCTCTTTTTTTTTATTAGCTTTATCTTTCCTTTCTTGTTCTTTTCTTTTTCTTTTTAATGTTAGTATTATTTTTCTTAGTTTTGTTAAACTCAAAAATCATAAAAAGTCTTTTAAACTACTTTTTCACCTTTTAGTATAATGTTCTTCTCTTTTCTTTTTGTTTTCTTTTAAAAATGTAAAAAATTAGAATATCTTTTCTTAGTATAACGTTTTCTAAAACTCTTTTCATAAGTTTCTTTTATAAACCTTCTTTTAGGATTCTTTTCATGCATCTTTTATTTTGTATTTTTTATTTCTCTTACCAATTCACCGTGATAATGTTAGTGTATGTTTAGGATAGTTTAATTTATATTTTGTAGCAAATTTATTTTTAGGGAATTTTAACAGCTTTCATCATGTTTTACGCTTTTATTCAAGTTTTAATAGTTTAGTTCATTTTGATGAAATTATATGCGGGTGTGTTCCATGTATCTTTTAGTTAGAAATTATATGCCGTAGGATTTAAGATTTTTCCTTCAACAGTTGTTTTATTTGGCATTCTATATACGTATATTATGTATTTTTTATATTTAATTTTGGATGTTCTCTCTTTGCCTTCATTTTTTTATATGCATGCATTTGAAAAATCATATTAAATAACCAATGATGATTATTAGGGGCCAACCTTACGGTTGGACGAACAGGGTTCCGAATACCTTTTCCGATTCGTACTTTAATCTCCGAACCCTTTTTCTTTGGTTAAACGTTTTCAAGATCAGTAACTATTTTTGGTTTTTTTAGTTTTTCTCAAAAAGTAATTGGCGACTCTATTTTCAATAAAAAGAAATTTTTTAAATTTGATTTTCAAGGTGTTAAAAATATTTTTCAAACATCTTTGAATTTCTTTATTTTTGAAACGGTTTCTAAAACAACCCCAAAAATCCCAACGCCACAATCGCCAGTACAAACTTCCTTTGGGGATAATTCTGGATAATTGTTAGTGTGATCACTTCTCCATCTGAAGGGTTTATTGCGAAGCGATTGATTTGAGATTAGGTGACAGTTAACACTTAGCTGTATATAATAGTATTCTCTCCATCTGAGTTACTGCTATTACATACTGGACCGAAGTTATGTTAGTTATTTAATTTTACTTGGCATGGTCAGTTGCCTAGATAGTAAAATTAAAAAAATTTGGCCTGTCTGGCCTTATAATGGATAGTAGACATCCACCAATCATGGCATACTATTCTCAGGTTATCAGGCTGCTTGCGAATTTATTTTAAAATGGTAGAGAGAACCAAATTAAAATGAATTCAAAGTTTTGCTAATCATAATTAACGGTATTTTGATTATGTAATTCTCAGGATTAAAATAGATTTCAACCAATTTTCTTCAATACTCAAAGAAAACAAACTAATGGAATTGAATTTTGTTGACTGAAAATGTAAATTGGATATAGTTTTAACTACAAATGGTATTCCTTCAATACCAGAAAATGTGTTTATTTCTTAAAAAGGTTCTTCTCTTGGCGGAAAGGCATGAAGAAGAAAAAAGTTCAGAAACAAGGAGACACAGTTTTCAGGAGAGTTAGTGCGCTACGGACTGATGTGAAAAAGTCAAAAAGTAGATGTTTTCACTACAACCAGACACGGCACTGAAAAAAGCTATGTCCAGTATTTTTCAGAAGGTAGAACAAATAGGGTAATTTCTGCTCACTGGTTGTGAAAATATATTTAGCGGTGTTATCTACCCGTACCTGGTGTGTAGATACGGGAGCCACTAATCTTGTCTGTAATTTATTACAGGGGTTACAGGAAATCCGACAACTTAGTGATGGAGAGATTTACCTGCATATGAGCAATAATATAAAAGTAACACTAGTTGCAGTAAGAGATGTCACTCTCAATTTTAGTAGAGATCGGGTTTTAATATTGAGAGATTGTCTTTATATACCTACCATTAGAATGAACTTAGTTTTCATTTCTAGATTGGCTAAAGACGGATATTTGGTTTATTTTAATAACTCTGTGGTTATTAAGGATAATAAACGAGTTATCTGTTCTGATACATTGGTGAATGATCTTTATATTATTACTCTAATCTCTACTACACTGCAACTAACTGAAACGAATAATATATCTATATTGCCATATAAGAGAAAGTTTTCTTCTTTAATGAACCAAACGTTTCTTTGGCACTTACGCTTAGATCATATTAATCTAAAAAGGATAAATAGATTAGTAGCAGATGGACCTTTAAGTTCATTGGAAATGGAGGCACTTCCAGTCTGTTAATCTTACTTAGAGGGTAAGATGACTAAGAGGCCCTTTTCAGCCAAAGACTATAAAGCTAAAGAACTGTTAGAGATGATTCATTATGATGTGTGTGGTCCTATGAAAATTTGGGCTAGAGGTGGCTTTGAGTACTTTGTCAGTTTCATTCATGACTACTCAATGTATGAATACATTTACCTGATGCACCGTAAGTCTGAAAGCTTTGAAAAATTTAAAGAATTCAAGGCAGAGGCGGAGAAGCGTTTGGGTAAAGGTATCAAATCACTACGATCCGATCGTGGTGGAGAATACCTCTTTGGAGAGTTTAAGGACTACTTGTCATCAGAGGGGATTACATCTCAGTTGACTGCACCTGGCACTCCACAGCAGAATAGTGTAGCAGAAAGAAAGATCAGGACTCTTATGGAGATGATAAGGTTAATGATGAGTTATTCAGGTTTACCAGATTCATTTTGGGGACTCGCTTTAGAGACATCGGCTTACATTCTGAATTTAGCATCTTCTAAGTCAGTACCTTCTACTCCCATAAAATTGTGGATCGAACATAAGCCTAGTTTGAAACACATTCGTATTTTGGGCTGTCTAGCGCATGTGCTGAAAGGAAATGCGGGTAAGTTGAAATCGAGGACAGAAGTCTGTTTCTTTTTAGGGTATCCCAAAGGAACGAAGGATGGTCTATTTTATAATCCTAAGGATCAAAAGGTCATTGTTAGCACCAATGCCTGATTCTTGGAAGATGATTATATTATGAATCACAAGCCCAATAGCAAAATTATTCTGGATGAACTTAGAGAATATACTAATAGAACGGAAGAGGAACCACAAGTCCCTGATATTTCATTACCTCATCGTAGTGGGAGGATTACCGAGATATGTGCAAATCAAGAATAGGGTGCCAATGCACAGGGTTTAAATTTTGTACAGCCTGTTACTACTAGTACACTGACACAGATAGTGCCTCGTCATAGTGGAAGGGTTGTTCATCAACTTGATCAATAATGTTCTTGGGAGAGTCATTTGATAAGATCCCGGCAGAACTAGATACCGAGCTTTGTAACTACAATGAAGCACTAAAATACAAATATGCAGATCTTTGGCAAAGGGCTATGAATTCAGAGATAGAATCTATGTATTCCAATCAGGTTTGGGAACTTGTAGAACCACCCAAAGGGATAAAACCCATTGGATGCAAGTGGATCTACAAGAAAAAAAGAGGAACAGACGGGAAGGTTGAAACCTTCAAAGCTAAGCTTATTGCTAAAGGGTTCACTCAAAAAGAAGGGACCGATTATGAGGAAACCTTTTCGCTGGTAGCTATGCTTAAGTCTATCCGAATTCTCTTATCCATTGCCGCTCATTTTGATTATAAATTTTGACAAATGGATGTCAAGACAACTTTTCTTAATAGAAGTCTTGACGAGTGTATCTATATGATACAACTAGACGGATTCATTACAAAAGACAGGAGCACATGTTATGCAAGCTTAAAAGATCTATTTATGGACTTAAGCAAGCATTGAGGTCTTAGAACACTCGGTTTGATCAAGCTATAAAGTCCTATAATTTTGATCAAAGTTCGGATGAGTCCTGTGTGTACAAGATGCGTAACGGAAGCGTGGTGATCTTTCTTGTACTTTATGTGGATGATATCTTACTCATCGGAAACGATGTGGGGACATTATCTATGGTTAAAGTGTGGTTATCTAGGCAGTTTGATATGAAGGACTTAGGAGAAGCCAGTCACATCCTTGGGATCAAGCTTATGCGAGATTGAAAATAAAGGATGTTGGGCTTATCACAAGCAAAGTGTATCAATGATATCCTTGCTCATTTTAGGTATGGAATCGCTCTATCCAAGAATCAGTGTCCTAAGACACCAGATGAGATAAAGAAGATGAATGCTGTTCCATATGCTTCGGTAGTAGGAAGCCTCATGTATGCTATGCTTTGCACTAAACCCGACATCTGCTTTGCTGTTGGCATGGTTAGTAGATATCAGTCTAACCCAGGGCAGAAGCATTGAACTGCGGTAAAGAATATAATCAAGTACCTAAACAGGACTAAGGATTATATGCTGGTTTACTAGGCAGAGAGTCTTGTACCATTAGGGTACACAGACTCAGATTTTCAGTCACACAGGGATTCCTGTAAATCTACCTCAGGATATGTGTTTACCTTATGAGGTGGAGCTATAAGTTGGAGGAGTATCAAATAGTCCTACATTGCTGATTCCACCATAGAGGCCGAGTATATAGCAGCTTCTGAAGCATCCAAGGAGGCCGTTTGGCTCAGGAACTTTCTAATGGATCTAGAGATGGTACCTTCAGTTCAGTCGGCTATTACACCTTACTGTGACAATAGCAGAGCGGTTGCAAACTTGAAGGAGCCAAGGATCCATAAGAAAGGCAAGCACATTAAGCGTAAGTATCACTTGATACGAGAAATTATACAGAGAGGTGATGTTGCTGTGACCAAGATTGCATTAGGAGACAATCTTGCAGATCCTTTTATAAAGAGTTTACCGGCTAAGACTTTTGATAGTCATGTAGAGGGCATGGGATTCAGATGTATGGAAACATGATTTTGAGTATAAGTGAGAGATTATTAGGGTTGGTATACTGAAAAATCATGTTTTTAGTATTTAATTTTATTTTAATAAAATTAATTTTTTATTTTATGAGAATCTTTATAGGCAATGTATATGTATCATTTCGTTGTTATGTATGGATGTCCAATATTCTTTATAGTATTTAATCTTGTGTGTAGAGTACGGCATACACACAGAAAATTAGATTTTAAGTTCTTGCAAAATATAAGTTTTATGTTCACAGTTTAGATGGAAAAGGATATACCATCGGTACGATTGTGGCACAGAGTTTTAGTAAGCCTGTCTTGGTTACGAAAAACTGATAATAGCGTCGTCTATTATTTTTTACTCTCTGTACTAGTACACTTTGTATGTATTGAATGGGACATTTGGAGTAATTAATTTTATACTGACTATATAAATTAATTCATACCACATAGTTATTATGAATAGTGCTTATCCTCTTAATCTTGAAATAATTATTAATTTGCATATATCTAATATTCGCTGTTTTGATTCATTAGAGGGTGCGATCTTATATGGGTATATATTTTTGGTGAGTTAGATAGCAGTATTATTTATATAGAAAATATTAATTATTGACGGAATCCACGTCCCGAATGATCGTGATTGACGATACCCCCTTAAGAAAGCTTATAAGTTTTGATCAGGCCAAACTCTGTAGGTGGATTTGATTATTCGGCTGTCAAATAAGTTAAGCAGTAGGGCTTAAGGAATATCAAGATGCCGATTAAATTAAATCGTCACTAATTAAATTTAATTGGTGAGTATCGAAAATCTTAACGTGTGGAGAAATTGTAAACATTTAATAACAAGAGCTCAATGCAAGAAGGTCTTGAGATTATAGGTCAGAGTGCAGTTATAGTTCTTTAGTGGTGTGAACTGTAATTCAGTGTTTTATAGAAATTGCAAAAACCATTGCATCTTTCCATAATTGCAGAAACCGTTGGTAGGTGTTTGTGTTCCGCTGGAAGTCTTACTCATAATTACTCCCCAGGTCCCTGCTATAACCTTATATATATGCAGGTAGGCTGAACCAGTTTAAGATTGATATATCATAAATTGTCTTTCAAGACTAAATATATCTTGGTTCTGCCGGTATGAGTTCTCGATAGTCTGTAATCCACACTACGTTCGAAGATCGCGTAAGAAAATATAGTAGAAGATCTGATAGAAGCATCAACTCGAAATTATATCGTAGTTGAAGAATCGATCGACAAAATGTATTCTTCTAAATTAACTTTGGTTGCACGGGTTTTATTTTGATCGTTCGTCGTCAAAAATTTTATCTGGAGCCCGTTTCGATGTTTGCCCGTCTAGTTAATTTTTTACCGAAAATCGTTTACAAAAACAATGATCTTTGCAGTTTTTCCTCCAACAGAGTTAATGCTGAGAAGTAACCCATTATATAAGCTCTTGAGCATTCATGATCGTTGGAGGTAGGTGAAGGCATTAAATGCTAAAAATCCAACCGTTGAAGTCTGTCGCGAATTTGAATCTACGTCGCAGGTGTCGACACAAAGGCCTTTGGTGTCGACAAAAAATGTCTAGAGCAAGGATCTTCAAGTGATTGGGTC
The DNA here is from genome assembly GCA_034768845.1 of Heliamphora exappendiculata. Classification (NCBI taxonomy): domain Eukaryota; kingdom Viridiplantae; phylum Streptophyta; class Magnoliopsida; order Ericales; family Sarraceniaceae; genus Heliamphora; species Heliamphora exappendiculata. The sequence goes on along the minus strand of JAOTRH010000008.1, from coordinate 4,271,346 downwards.
AACACAAATCTTCTGAGATGTCGACACAAATTCTGCAATCTTCCTCACCAACACAACGGTGTCAACACAAATGGATATTGTGTCGACTCATTTGAACTTCAACATCTGAGGCAGGACTATTTGTGTCGACTCAAATCTTCTTGGGGTCGACACTAAAATTCTGTAGGAACCCTCGGTATATTTGTGTCGAATCCTTTGGTCAGTTGTGTCGACACCAAATTTCTTCAGGCGGACTTGGGACTTTCGTGTCGACTCATCTTCAATTTTGTGTCGACACCCAAAATCTGTAGGTGACCTCAGTTCTTTTATGTCGACTCATTTGGCATTTGTGTCGACTCAAAGTTTCAAATACCAAGAGCGTGAAATCACTTTTGTGTCGATACAAATTCAATTTTTGTTGACTCATTTTGAGTCTAGAGAGCTTCAACTCCTTTTTGTTGACACAATTTATTTGTGTCAACACAAACTTTTTTATACCTGAAAGCATCTTTATTAAAATTTTGTGTCGATACAAACGTTTTTATACCTGAAAGCATCTTTATCAAACAGTTAGGGTGTCAAACTATTTGTTCAAAGATGTTAACACGCTTGATAGCTTCAAGTAATCTTTGCCTTAAAATTTTGACTCAATTATCAATTGAGTTCAACACAAAGTATTCTCAAGAATACTTAAGTGTTTTAATCCTTTTGAGAGATAAGTCATTTCTTTTGGTTAAGAGTGTCAACTCATTTGTTCAATATGTGTCAACACTTTTTTTTAAAAAAAATAAAAATTATCCTTTTTAAATCCATTTATTCTTAGAAAATAAATTTATGAAAATTATCAAAATCAACATAAAAAGCCCTTGGGCTAATAATCTCCTATTTTTTTATGATTACAACCATTCAACATTTTTTAGAAAATATTTAAAAAGATTTTTCAACAAGGGTTCTCCCTTTATCAATATGCCTTAAACAAGATATGCATTCATAATGGCTAGGCATATATTCAATCAGAGTAATATCCACTTTGAAGATGATTTGCAATATAAACTTAGAGAGATTTATGCGACACAACAATTACATGCAAAGTGATTTTTCAAAATCGAAACACATATATAAATATGAACAGGATTTGCTTTACACAAATACATATATAAGCATTCATCCATAAGCACAAGAAAGTTTAAATCATAGGCATAGAGAATAAGTTCAAACCATTCAACCATTCAGACCAATCATTCAAACAAGCCATTCAAACATAAAAAAAATGTATGTTAAAGATTACATCTTCTCCTTCCATAAAAACAAACTGAATGTTTGTACTTCTTCTTCTTCTCTTCTTCTCCCCTTCACTTCTTCTCCCCTTCACT
>JAOTRH010000008.1:4240244-4269894 GCA_034768845.1 Heliamphora exappendiculata | reverse complement strand
CTTCCATAAAAACAAACTGAATGTTTGTACTTCTTCTTCTTCTCTTCTTCTCCCCTTCACTTCTTCTCCCCTTCACTCACCTTACTTTCTCCCTTTTAGTAATTGTCAAAAAAAATTGGATCATTGGTCGTCCATGAATCTTTTGAATTCCTTCTTTGCTTCAGCCTTTTCTTTGCTCATAGAGGATCACTCCTTGGATGATCAAGCTCTTCCATCTTTGGATTTAGCGACGGCCATGGCTTCAAATTGGGCAGCCAAAGCAAGATCAGCTTCTCGCTTTAAATGGGCAGCTTTTTCTTCTTTCATCTTTTTTTTCGTGAATTGCTTACTTCAAGCTTCACAAAGCCATTGAAGGTGTTCCTCAACTTTCTGAGAGTTGGCATGCACAACAGTAACAATGCCCTGATCATATTCCTTCATGACTTGGTGCAGGATTGCCTTGTTGAAATTTACTATGGAGACAATATTGTCATCCATGCTTTTTCAAAGGGCTCTCCTGGCATCCGTTGCATTTTCAACGTCATGCCGAAGGCTGCGGTTAGTTTTGTCCTGGTGCTTGACATTTTCAGATAGGAAGGAAATAATTTTTTTGAGATCACAAAAGTCTTGATCGACCTTATTTTGGAACGAAGACAAGGAGAAGGATAAATCTTGAATCAAGGAAACGACCTCAGACAGATCAACAATAATCGGAGAAGATGGAACAGAGGGAGTAGGAACATATGTTGAAGAATGAGGAGCATAAGAAGGACCATGAGGGTTTGGTCTAAAAGATGGTGCAGTAAGAGAGTCAAGATCAATGCGAATAGGAGAAAATCACAAGGTGTGGATTAAGTGCGCGAGACAGATGGCGTACCACGCTTAGTGGTCCAAACTCCATCAACAAGAGAGATTTGGAGAATAGCACCATCTTCTCAGTAAATAAGTCTATGCCAAAATGGAAAAAGACTCGGCTCAAGTACATAGCATGTGGAAGGGAGGAATTGGACTTACTACGTGATTGCAACATGTCAGAGATAAACAAGAAGCCTAAATCTAAGTTCTTTTGTTCAAGTATGCACCACATAATGAAAATGTACATATATGCAACATCACCGAATTTGCCTAGTTGGGGAAGAAAGATGTGGTTCGCCATATGATGCAAGATACGCATCTCTAGCTTAAGGGAGTAGGCCTCTAAAGGCTTAGTGGGGTTAATATCGTCATTCTTAAAGACGTTTTTGACAGCATCAGAAAAAGAGAAGCCATCAAGGTATGTGGGTTGCTTATTGCAAGATACACAAAGTTCACCCTCTAGAACACAAAGGATTTCATTTAAGATGGAGAGGGTTAAATGAATTTTAACACTATTTACCCATGTGGTTATGGTGGTAGACAAAATTAGGGAATTTTGAAATTGAGTATAGAAAGATTTAACAAGCGTGGGATAGTGAGGTTCGCGAAGTTGTAAGAGTCTCTCCCATCCGAGACAAGAGAAGAGATCCTTAAATCTCATTTCAATAGAATCAAAAAAGGTGAAATCTACACTACGGCCGGGGATGACTTTTTGATTTACAAAAGAAGCAAAATAGAGTTGTTGAAATTTGGGGGATTTAAACCTTACCGCTTCGGTCATTGCAATTGCTGCCGTCATCGTCGCCGTAGCTGTCGTCGTCTTCTTCTTCTTGGATGCCCTAAGGTTTGAAGAACCAGCTTTGGCAGATCGTTTTTCCCCCCTTTTCCCATAGTTTTTGGTGGCATTATGAGAGATTTGGGTTAGATTCAAAGAGAGAAGGAGGGAGGAGACAAAGAGTCGGCACATTTTTCAAATGAGAGAAAAACGGCGAGAAATGAACAATTTTAGAGAGAGAGAGGAAAACGATGCGACGTGTTGCGGACCGACGCCTCTATATATAGGCATAAAGATTTGTGTTAACACATATGTCATTTGTGTCGACACTTTTCTTCCCGAGTGTGGGTATTTGAAATAGGAAATTGTGTCGACACTTTTTCAGAAGGTGTCGACACTTTCTGTCGTTTGGGTGGACACAATTAAGTTTTGTGTCGATACAAATTTATCGAGAGTCAGGAAATGAATATGAGTCGACACTATATAGAAAGGGTCAACACTTTTTCTTGCAGTGCCACTTCTATACAGTTTTGGATCAACTCAACACACAAATGTGTCGACACTTTTTCAAGTGGTGTCGACACTTTCCACACATTAATAAAGAATATCAAATGCATTGAAATGCATTACAAAGACATAGTTAGTATGGCATTTTAATCATGAATTAGGAGCACATAACACACTAAGTTCTCTTCTAATATAGAAGATTCTTTATTTATTTAAGGGTTTTGAGAAAATGTCAGCTAATTGGTAATCTGTGCTTATGAATTCGAGTTCGATATTACCTTTTTGCACATGTTCTCGTATAAAATGATGTCTAATCTCAATATGCTTGGTTATTAAGTGTTGTATTGGGTTCTTGGATATATTAATTGCACTTGTGTTGTCACATTTTATAGGGATATGATCTAAACAAAAGCAATAGTCCTCTAATTGTTGTTTCATCCAAGAAACTTGTGTACAACATCTTTCAGTTGCAATGTACTCAACCTCGGCTGTAGACAAGGCTACTGAGTTCTTTTCTTGCTAAACTAAGATATTAGTGAGTGTCCTAAGAATTGACAAGTTCCACTTATACTTTTCTTATCTACTTTACATCCGACAAAATCATCATCTGAATAGCTAAATAACTCAAAGGCTATTCCTCTAAGATAGAATAATCTTAAATTTTGTGTACCTAAGAGGTATCTAAAGATGCGCTTAACAGCGGTCACATGTGATTATTTAGGATTTGATTGAAATCTAGCACACATACAAACACTAAACATGATATCCAGTCTACTAGTAGTAAGGTAAAGTAGAGATCTGATTATACCTCTTTAACACTTTTCATCTACTGCTGTACCATCTTCTTCTTTGTCAAGCTTTCTTGTAGGACACATCGGAGTTCCCATAAATTTTGATTTCAGCATGTCAAACTTCTTCACTATGTCCCGTGTGTACTTAGCTTGATTGATGTAGATTCACTCTTGAGTTTGTTTGATTTGGAGTCCAAAACAATAGTTGAGCTCACCCATCATGCTCATTTCGAATCCTCCTTGCATACACTTAGCAAATTCGTTACAAAAATATTCATTAATTGAACCAAAACTAATGTCATTTACATAAATTTGGACAACTAGAATATCATTTTCTTAAGATTTGATGAAAAGAGTGGTATCAACTTTTTTCTCTTGAAAACTCATTTTCAATCAAGAATTTGCTTAGCCTTTCATACCATGCTCTAGGTGCTTACTTTAATCCATAAAGAGCCTTGGTAAGTTTGTAAACATGATTTGGAAAATTTAGATTTATAAAATCAGGAGGTCGTTTTAAAAAAACTTCCTCTGAGATAAAACCATTTAAAAAGGCACTTTTGACATCTATTTGATAGAATTTGAAGTTTTTAAAGAATGCAAAAACAAGCAACATCTAATGGCTTTAAGCCTAGCCACAGGAATAATAATCTCATCAGCATCGATGCCTTCTTCTTGACTGTAACCTTAGGCTACCAATCGAGCTTTGTTCCTATAAACTACTCCACTCTCATTCATTTTATTTCTAAAAACCTATTTTGTTCCAATGATAGAGTGTTCCTTAGGTTTTGTGACTAAAGTTCAAACCTTATTTCTTTCAAATTGATTAAGCTCTTCTTGCATAGCTAAGGTCCAAAACTCATCATTTTCGGCTTCCTCAAAATATTTTGGTTTAGTCTGAAAAACAAATACTAGATTACCACAAATATTATCTAGAGAGGATCGAGTTTTGATACCTTGAGATGAATCACCAATGATAAGATCTTTTGGGTGACCATGAACACACCTCTACTCCTTAGGCAAATATGAGTTTTCTAGATTTGAAGATCTAGCCGCCTGTTAAACTTTAAATTGTTAAGGATTTGAAGCTTCTTGTTGATTTGACTCTTCCTTTTCTTTGATGAAGATATCTTCACCACCTTTTTCTATGCCAAGTAAGTTATCTTCACAAAGATCGTTTGAAGAACCAATGTTAGTTTCATCAAAAACATGTATAAATTCTTCAACAACTAGGGTCCTTTTTTAAAACATTCTATACGCTTCGCTACATATAGAATATTCTAGAAAAATACCATAATCAGATTGGGTGTCGAACTTGCCCAAAAGTTTTTTATTATTATTTAAAACAAAACATTTGCACCCAAAAGCGTAAAAATAACTAATGTTAGGTTTTCTTCCATTGCATAGCTCATATGGAGTTTTCTTGAGGGAAGCTCGTATCATAGCTCAGTTTATGATAAAACAAACGGTATTTACAGCCTCGGCCCAAAAGTATCGTAGTAGGTTGTTTTCACAGAGCATTGTTTTAGCCATTTCTTCTAAAGTTCTATTCTTTCTTTCAACAACTCCATTTTGTTAAGGGGTTCTAGAAGTAGAGAAGTTATAATTAATTCCATTTTCATCACAAAACTTTTCAAAATATTTGTTTTTAAATTCTCAACCATGATCACTTTGGATATTTGTGATTTGAAAACTTTTTTTATTTTGAACTTTCCATGACAGTTTTGCAAAAGAGATAAAGACTTCATTCTTATGAGTTAGGAAAAGCACGCAAGTGTGTCTAAAAAAATCGTCAATAATAACAAAGGCATATCTCTTGCCTCCAAGGCTTAAAGTTTTTGTTGAACCAAATAAGTTCATGTGCAATAGTTGTAATGGTCTAGAAGCTGAAATCTCATTTTTGGAATGAAAAGTACTTCTAATTTGTTTGTCTTGTTGACATGCATCACACACTTTATCTTTTTCAAATTTGATTTGGGGTAACCCAATCACCAATTCGTTTTTTAAAAGTTTAGAAATTAAGTTCATGTGTATATGTCTAAGCCTTCTATGCCACAACTAACAATTATCACTCAAGGCGGCTAAGCACTTGGTGTCATTTTTTGAAAGATCATTTATAGTAAATGTGTAAATATTTCCATGTCTATGACCTTCAAAAATAACTTCGTTATTAGTTGAATCTTCAATAACACACTTAACATGATCAAAGACAACCATGTGGCATTTGTCACAAAGTTATCTTATGCTAAGAAGGTTATGTTTCAAACTATTAACAAGCAAAATATTTTCAATAGAAGGGAAAGAAATTTTACCGATACATTCAATTCCTATGATTTTTTCTTTACTATTGTCTCTAAACGTCACAAATCCATCATCTTTTGGTTTGAGAGTTGCAAACATCGATTGGTTGCATGTCATGTGTCTTGAACACGCGTTATCGAGATACCGCATCCCCTCTTTAAATGAGGATTTGAGACACACCTGCAAGGAGAATCAAGTTTTAATTTTTGGTATCAAAATTTTCTTGGGTCCTTTGGTGTTAGTTCCTTTAGGAATCCAAACCTTTTTGACAGAAATGTTTGAAAGTTTTCAATGTGGATAATGTGTAACAGTGTGTTATTGTTCATAGCAATGAAAACAAGTAGCATTTTTGTGATTTGAAGATGCTTTGACAAAAATGTTGCTTAAGAACTTTTGTTTCTTCTTTGGTTTATATCCCCAATCCCGGTTTTGTCGAAAACACATTTTTGCATACCGAGAAATTTGTCTAAGTTATTCTTTCCTTGAGTGAACTTATAAACAATTTTGGTAAGGTCCTTAACCTTTTCAATCAAAACCTTATTTTCATCTTTCAAAACAGAAACTTATTTTGATAAAACAAGTTTTTCACTTTTCAAAATTTCAATTTCACTTGAGGAAAGAACCAACTTCTTTAAAATAGAGTTCTTAGCACCTATTTTTCACAATTATCATGCAATTCTTCAAATCCATTTTATAGCTCATCTAAAAAGAAAGAGTCGGGGGTTACCACATCTTCTTCTCTAGTCATGAGGCATAGATTTTCAACCTCGTTCTCTTTCTTTTCATCTTCGGAGCTGTTGTCATCACTTTCACCCTATGCGGCTATTATAGCCTTCTTGAAGCCCTTCTTGAATTGCTTCTTGAGCAAAGGACATTCAGCTTTGATATGTCTAGACTTCTTGCACTCGTAGCAAATGATTTCTTCTTTCTTGAAGTCATTTTTGAATTTACTAGAGTCGCCTTTGAATTTGGTAGGCTCACCTCTGTGTCCTTCCTTCTTGAAGAACTTTTTTCCTCCTAGTTTCTTATTTCTAAGAAACTGTTTGAACTTCTTTGTGATGAGGGCCATGTCTTCATTCTCATCACTTGAGAAATCTTTATTGGATTCTTCGTCATGAGTTGAGGACTTGAAGGCAATGCTTTTCTTCTTTTTGTTGTCATCCTCGTCATTCATCTTGATATTCATCTTATGGGTTATGAGAGATCCAAGAAGTTTTTCCAAACTAAGAGTATTGAGGTCTTTAGCTTCTTAAATAACTATGACCTTAGCTTCCCAACTTTTAGGCATGCACCTAAGAATTTTTCTCACCATTTCTGCATTTGTATAAATCTTGCCAAGAGATTTTAATCCATTAATAATGTCAATAAAGCGAGTAAACATATTAGATATGGTTTTATCATGCTTCATTTTAAATAACTCATAGTTATACACAAGCAGGCTTATTTTGGATTCCTTCACTTAGTTAGTACCGTCATGGATAATTTCAAGTCTATTTCATATTTCTTTTGCAGTATCACATGTTGAGATCTTATAGAATTCATTTGGGTTAAGTGAGCAATATACGAGATTCATAGCCTTAGCATTTTTTTAAATTTCTCTACTGTCATTTTTAGTCCATTCAGCTTTTGATTTAGGGAAGAATCCCCTTTAATGATTTTGGTGGGTCTTTTGGGTCCATTAATAATAAGCCTTCAAATGTCGTAGTCTACGGCTTGAATGTAGATTCTCATGCTAGTGGTTGCCATATAAACTCTTAGACGATTAAGTCAAATAATAAGAGCCCAAGCTTTGATACCAATTGTTAGTTCTAAGTAACCCAAGAGGGGGGTGAATTAGGTTTTAAAAAATTAATAACAATTTTTAAAACCTTTTTGAAAACTTTCTAATATAATAAACAAATATAGCAAAATAAATAAAGATTAAAGTAATGCAAATATTAAATATGTAACGACCCGGTACATACCCTAGTTGTAACGACCCGGTACATACCCTAGTTGTAACAATCCAGTTGATAATGGCCCATGTAAATACCCATCCCAAACACTAAGTGTTAGTGACGGATAATCCACGAAACCATAGAACACAGATGAGGTTCAAAACTCTAACTTGAACCGAAAACCCTAAGTTCGGCTTAGAAATCCTAAAAAGGTCCAAAACACAGGCAACAAAATCATACCACCCGAAGAGTCTCCTAACATTCTAAATAAAGTAAATATTATGAAATAATGAATTAAAAAATAAAAATTCTCATAAATAAGATAAAATGACCATTTTGCCCATAATATAACAAAAAGTCTTAAAAATCTAAATTTTGATACATAAATACCCTAAATCAATTATTTAAGTACAATTAAGTAGTAAAAGACAAAATAACATCAAAAATATCAAAAATACCCTTTAGTGGCCGACCACCTTGGGAGGTGTGCTAAAAAGTGACTTTTTACTTTCTTTTTGCATAAAATAATGAGAAAGCTATTAATTTAAGCATTATGGTGATCCAATAGTTGTTGAAGAAGTAATACACATAATAATATAGTGTTATAGGTTAACAAAAGCAAATAAATCATTATTGAAGTTCAGACGTAACAAAATAAGTCAAAAAGTAATATATTGTCAAAATAGCTTAATTTGATTTTAAAAACTACATCTATTTAATCAATTTCTATGAAAACTATAATAATACATAAAAATATTATATTTATCATAAAAATATTAAAATAATAAGTCTCAGTAGAAAAAGATAACAAAAAGATACATTAAATTAACTTTTAATGTATTTTCTTGCACAATAGGAGCACGAAAATCGAGAAAAGCCCCTTGATTGATGGGGGATCAGATTTTTGTCCACCAAATTGAACCCTAGCTACATTTAGCTTCCCCATATCTGAATTTATCCCACAAAAAATTAAATCAACTCAAATCAAATTCAAGTCACATTTATGAAAATTAAGAAAAATGACTATTTTTGGTACTTTTTGTCTCGCACATGTCCACTAGCCTTGCCTATATAAAGAAACCCAAACACCCTATTCTCCATATGTTATTTTTGGCCAAGAGAGGGGGAGGAATGAGAAACACTTTGATCTTGAGAGTTAAGGTGAGTTTGAGGAAGAAAAAGGAAGAAAAAGGAAGAAACCGAGAAGATTTTCGAAAACTAAGTCCAAATCAACCCTCCACCCTTCTTTGATCTCTCAAAACAAGTAAGTAAAAACTCTAAATGTTGTATCTTATATCCCTAAAAATATCTCCCAACACATACCTTTAAACACTAAAAATTGAGAACCGAAATCAAATCGAAAAGGCGTCGTAGTTGGAAATTTAGGACTGTTATATTTATGAATGATATGAGATGTTGTTATGTATTGTTATCTTTGAATTTGATGACCTCTAAGTGTGCTGGAGTCTTGATATTAAAGTCTAAAACACAATCATGCACAGAAATGGAACAAAAACTTGACATGACATAAGTAGGAGAGTTGAACCCTAAGAGGCTTAATTTTTGAGAACTTTGATGTTTCTGTCCTGAGATTTGAAATGCCATAACTCAATGTAAAAAATTGATCTAAGAATTTTATTTATGTTCAGATTTATATTGTTGTGTTATCTTTTATCCAAAGTTGGTTTCAACTCATTTGCATAACTAAAACTCAAGATATTGCAATTTTACCAAAGTATGTCATTTTTCGACCAGTGAACACTACCAACTTGGAAATTCTATTTTAAAATGTGATCCAAACTTTAGTCAAAACATAAATGTTGTAGATAACATATATATCTATCTACCCACATAATATAAGAACAAAATATTGAGTCTTGATAGGTCAAAACCCCTTTGAAAATCTCTGTTGAGTTTCAGCCCCCAAGGAACATTCTGTTACATATTATTATATAGCTCAAAACTCCTATTTTTTGTGGCCTATTCCATAAGTAGTCTACATAAATATTATAGCTAACATATTGAAGTACTTTTTTCTCCAAAATTATACCTTAAATCCTTGGGATGATACCCCAAAACCATTTCAAAACCTTTGTTCAAAACCGGCTCTGCTGAGTTTTGGCTTATGACAGAACCTATTTTCTAAAAATGAAAAAAAGTCTAACTTGTTCCAAACAACTACCATTAGCTATAAACATGAAACTTGTAGGGTACTTGTTGAACTAGAACATACAAAAAAATGGGCACATTTTAACTTGATATGATACCCCAAAACTGAGACCAACAGAAGCATGTTTTTGGTAAAATCTTTAGAAAAATGTTGAACCGTTTTTGCTTAGGATGTTTTGTTCAGCCTTTGCCTTAGGTTTTGGCATTGGTGTTAAACATGAGCATTGTAGGAAATATTTTTATCTAAATGGTGTACAAAATCATAACTTGATTCCATGTCTAGATACCCTAAAACTTTGTCGACCCTTTTAATTTAATACTTAATTTTTGGTCTTAAAATTTGTTAAGAGTATGTTCGAGTACCCTTCCCTATGAGACCCGAGTTTTTGTACCATGAAATTTTCTATGGTAGTTGATGCCATGCTATAAACTGTTGCACTTGAGATCGATGGTACACATTATGAAAATTGTCACTTGCATCTTGGCATATTGGAGTCCATCTGTGCACATTGTTGTTGGGATGGACGGTATTGAATTGTTCTTCTTGGTTCTAATTCTAAGGTGTCCCAGGTTGCCATTTTTGTTAATATTTTGAGATATATTCCCCTTGTACACCCTGGCTACGTTCCCGGTGTTACAAATTTGGTTGCTATTTGAAATGGTTTATCATGAATATTATTGGGCACCATGGGTTCGTCGCTAGCATTCTGGTTTTGATGATTTATACTTTGGGTTGACGCCAAACGAGCATTCTGGTTCTTAAGGTGGGATTGTTACTTTGATTATTTTGGGTGGCCCAGATAAGGATGGATGATTATTTTGGTTGGCCCGAATAAGGACGGGTGACTGGTTGGCCTGCCCCCATGCCGTTGCCATTAAGTAAAACAGTTGTGGCATAAAGCCCAGCGAAGTATTTACTATTCGCAACAAGGTGAGAATAGGTTTGGTGATCAAGTCCCATCAAGTCTACTCTAGTGATTCTCAGCGTGGAATTCCTATTATAATCTAGGTGCATGTTGGGTTGGGCATCTACATTTCATGCACGCCATCTCATGTGCATATGTTTATTTACTTGTCTGTTATCCTATCATAAATTTTTCTGTCTCCTTGACTTTAAACTGGATTGGGTATTATATGGTATGTGTTGCGGTGAATTTTTTACGGTGAAATTAGTTAGAAGGTTAGAGTGTTTTGCTTCTGGGTCTTGGCTCATGGCATTCATGCCACAGGTAAGGAAGAGTTCTTGGATGAAGTCATCCCAGATAGAGAAGAAGAGTTTGAAGAACAAGGTGAGTTTCAAGAGCACGTGGATCCCGCTGATGCATTCTGAGGAGTCGAGACCTCTGCTTTTGTTCTTATATTCAGTTTTTTCTGTGCTTAGTAAAATTTTGAAAATTCTTGGTAAAACTGTAGTAGTTATGTACTTTTGAATGGTACAGAACTCATTTATGATGTAATAACTAACGTATGTAAATATGAATGAATGGCTAGAATATCCCTTTATTTATATTTATATTTGTCCCGACGTGTCTAGAGGACGAGGCATCACAGTTGGTATCAGAACTTAGGTTTAGTGAACCTTCAGGCCTTGGGTTATGGGAAACCGTGCATTCTATCACGTTAGAGCTCTATAGGATGCGTTGTATTAATAATAATTATCATCTATACACTATAAGAACTAAAATCTTCTACGCCTGAGTATTATAGCGAGTCGTGTTAGGACGTTCCCGGGATTATAAGCAGCAAGAAATCTACATACAAAAGATGAGTAAAGGCATCGAGATCGAAGAATTGGAGATTCATGTAATGAGTTATCCTATTTTAAGGGGGGTAGATAAGAGTGCGCACTAGGAGAAGTTTTACATATCACATCGAGACACACCGTTAGAACCTCGCGACTTCATCCTTATAAGTCCTTTTCTCGTTTACCCTAAGCTCCGGTGTCAACTTTTTTTGAAGTTCTTTTGTATGTCCTTCCTTCTTATATCATCAGTCCTCAATGGTTTCGTCAACTGTCGTTCGTCGGTAACTCTCATGCACCCAAGTCTTGTTGATAACCCTATTAGAAATTCAATCCTAGAAGATATCCTTGTCCTCAAATTTTCATGCCTCAATAATGACCGGTATTTGCATTTGATTCTCCTCTGATTCAAGTCATCATCCTTAAACTAACTCTTCTCTTGTTGAACTCGATATTAAATCTTTGTTGAGTACCCGTTCCAAACATTCGACATTGATAAAAAAAATTTACCATTGTTCATTTCTCTCGATTCTAAAGCAGATTTTGTGAAATTCTTCATACACTCTTGAAATCTTTACCATGGAAGTAGACTAGGATGCTTGAATTGAAGTACGTTAGGCCGACGTAACTTCAGGGCAAATATCTAATTTAGTTGCCCTTTTTGCTTAAACATCTCTTCCATCATAATCTAATTGTACTAGATTAGTTCTGGAGACACTTGTTTAAAGCATTGTTCATTTACCTCCTCTTGTTCTCCTACATTTGACCCTCAAATGACCACTCAATTTGTGCTAATGGAAATTGCCTTAACCATGACCATTTAACCTCATCCAACCTATCTTTGAACCACCTGGGTTCCACCCTAAGATGTTCTAACCCCGTGCATGTTTTTGATTGTCGACCTTCAAAATCTTACCTCATAGATCTATGAGTAATAACGATTGTCAGGATATTATGCCATTAGGCCTTAGCGCTTTCATAGGAAATTGAGATGATGCACGAAAACCTCTTAACACCTCTTCAAGCATGAAGCAGATTTCTTCTTCGTGTCACAGTTTAAAATACATATCAACGTCTGCGTTTAGCAAAGTTTTGGAGATTAAGACTCCCATTTGCAAGAATGGTTAAGTAAGAGCTTATTCAACTAACTATATCTTTGCAAAGATCCCAACAAATAGAACTATGCATCAGCAATTTAAAGTTAGAAACGACAGCTTCACACCAAGGGATTTGCGACACCACCATATGGAAAATTCAAACTTCCCTAAGACTAGTTCATAGTTGACCCACCTATTTCGATAAATCAAGAAGCACAAGATTCATACCGGTGGTGAGGAAGTGAAAAACGAGAAATAGCCTCGAATTTATGGTAACCTTAGTACACTAGCAAAGGAGGTACGTCTATATACATCAATATTCACTCCGGCCTTCCCACCGAAGTGTTAGAGTCCGAGTTTTGCCATCACTTTCAAAGAATGAAGAATCTTGATCACAACAATGAACATTTGAAGCCTGATGAAGAATTAACCACCAAGTTATAATAGATCACATGACTAGGTAATTACTACAACCATACCTTTTACCATTTTCATTTTACCCTAGAATGAGCAACCGCCTGAGAAAATGATCCAGTAATTAGAAGAGAAATTCAAACACAATGTTCTAGCACATCAAGAACAAACGGTAGAAGCCAAGAGGAACAGAGCAACCTTTGGAAAGACTAGAGAGAAAATGAAAGTATATGATTATAGACTTCGTCATCAGGATTATCAAGATCACCTCAAGAACCGGTAACTCTTTAGCTAAACAATTCTAGGACTTGGGTGCCAAGGAGTTTGCAGAAATAGTGTGTCCCATTAATGCTAAAGATTGTTTGAGAGGTGGAGTGCGCATTTTAGACAAATCGAGTTATTCACATGGTAGATTCTTAAAGTATTAGTTTGTATTCGTTTGACATCTAGACTGTGTAACTCTAATGGAGTTGGTATTCGGTTTCTGTTGTGGTATTGATGTGAGTCGCAAAGAATTTTCTTTCAAAATTTTTTTGTGATGTGACCCATTAGAGTAAGTTTGTTTAGATTGGTGAGTAGATGTTACTGGTATAGAGAAGAAATTTTCTTATGAGAATATGTGAACTCTATGTATAAAAAGTTAAAGGATGATATAATTTTATTGTTTTTGGTGGAATTGCATAGTAAATCAATATGAGTACGTAGGAGGAATAAGTGTTTGGATGAGAAGAGTGGAACCATAAGTGAAACTATACAGATTCATGGATATGTTGTTTTTGTAATTCATGGGTATGCTATTTTTGTAATTGGCCTTGAGTGAATCGAGTGTCTTAGTAGAACGTGGGTAAGATAACAATTAAAGTGCGAAAATGGTTCTTGGTTTGATTGTGTCGTAGAAAATGTGTGAAGGGATTGAGTGATAATGATAAAGGGTTTCAGAATCAAGAGTTAGTACTGTTCAGTTAAACGATTGTAGAGTGGATGGTACGTACGTGAAGGAAATATGTAACGAGGTTGTGATTGGGTTCATATGAGTAAGCATATACCTGGGGATCGTTTAGTCTACGTGGTATGTTTAGCCCTAGTTACTCATTAAGTTCAAGTGGCGGTATTATTCTTGATGGTCGAAAGGCTAGAGTAGTCCAACACAAAGTGGTGATGTGATTTCGAGTTAATAGTCATTAGTTGATCGGCAATTAATCTTCAATGTACATTTGAATATGGCAATGAGCTAGTTTTTGATAGAGTGACAGTCTTTCCAGACAGAAGTGAAGAATGTTTGAAATCAGTTTCGGCGTTGGGCTAGTTTAGAGACATATGATCGCTTGTGGAAGTCGTACTCGATGTAAGTTGTGTTTTGGGGCTAACGTGTTCTCAATGATAGACTGGGGTCATAATACCGCAACTTGAAAGTACGGGAGTCAGAAATACCCAAGACTACCTTTAGGACTCATTACGAACATTATGAATTTGTGGTGATACCTTTTGGGTTAATGAATGTACCTACTATATTTATGGACCTAATGGATCGGGTGTTCAGAAGCTTTGTAGACCAATTTGTAATTGTGTTGATAAATAATATTCGGTTATATTCTCGAAGTGAAGAGGAACACAAGGAACATTTGAAGATTCTTTGTACATTCTAAGAAAGCACAAGTCATATGTAAACCTTGGTAAGTGTGAGTTTTAGTTGGACCGGGTGATGTTTTTAGGTCATAATATATCTGGAGAAGAAATTCAAATGGACCCAACAGAAGTAGAAGTAACAGTTAACGGGAAGAGGCAAACCAGCATGACAGAGACACGAACTTTTTGTGTGTAGCTGGTAATGTGATATAATTCTTGAAGATTTGGTAATAATTAGTTTAAGATGTTAGTATGACAAAACAACCATTATGCTAAGTGCTGAACATATGGGCTCGACCTTATCCACACCCGCAATAAAGAATGACTCAAGTAAAAAAAACACAATTTTGGAGAACGAAAAGGCACAATGTTAATAAATCATCCTTAACCTTTCATACGATGAAGTACAGGCAACATTTAAAGGACAAAATTTGTTCAAGGGGGGTAGTATGTAACGACCTGGTACAGACCTTAGTTATAACAACCCAGTTGATAACGACTCGTGTAAAGACCCAGCCCAAACCCTAAGTGTTAGTGACGGATAGCCCACGAAACCATAGAACACAGAGGAGGTTGAAAATCCTAACTCGAACCGAAAACCCTAAAGAGGTCCAAAACACAGGCAACAAAATCTTAGCACCCAGAAAGTCTCCTAACATTCTAAATAAAGTAAATATCATAAAATAACGAATTAAAATATTAAAAATCTTCATAAATAGGGTAAAATGACCATTTTTCTCCCAATACAGCAAGAAGTCTTAAAAATCTAAATTTTGACACATGGATATCCCAAATCAAGAATTTAAGTAAAATTAAGTAGTAAAAGACAAAATAACATCAAAATTTCTAAATATACCCCTTAGTGGCTGACCACTTTGGGAAGTGTGCTAAAAAGTGACTTTTTGCTATCTTTTTAGCTTAAAATAATGAGAAATGTATTAAATTAAGTATTATGGTGATCCAATACTTGTTGAACAAGTAATATACAAAATAATATAGTGTTATAGGTCAAAAAAAGCAAATAAATCATTATTAAATTTCATATGTAACAAAATAACTCAAAAAGTCATATATTATCAAAATAACTTAATTTGACTTAAAGAACTACATCTATTTAATCCATTACTATGAAAACTACCATAATACATGAAAATACTATATTTCTCATAAACATATTAAAATAATAAGTCACAGTAGAAAAAAATACCAAAAAGATACATCAAATTAACTTTTAATGCATTTTCTTGCACAATAGGGGTACAAAAACCGAGAAAAATCCATTGGTTGAAGGGGGATCAGATTTTTATCCCCCAAACTGAACCCTAGCTACATTTAGCTTCCCCATATCTGAATTTAGCCCACAAAAAATTAAATCAACTCAAATCAAACTCAAGTCACATTTATGAAAATGAAGAAAAAGGACCATTTTTGGTACTTTTTGTCTCCCACATATCCCCTAGCCTTGCCTACATAAAGAGATCCATACACCCTCTTCTCCATATATTATCTTCGACCAAGAGAGGGGGATGAACCAGAAACACTTTGATCTTGAGAGTTAAGGTGAGTTTGAGGAAGAAAAAGGAAGGAAAAGGAAGAAACCGAGGAGATTTTCAAAAGCTAAGTCCAAACCAACCCTCCACCCTTCTTTGATCTCTCAAAACAAATAATTAAAACCTATAAATCTTGCATCTAATATCCCTCAAAATATCCCCCAATACATACCTACAAACTCTCTAAAAATCGAGAACCGAAATCAAACCGAAAAAGCATCGTAATTGGAAATTTGGGACTGTTATGTTTATGAATTATCTGAGATGTTGTTGTGTGTTGTTATCTTTGAATTTGATGACCTCTTAGTGTGCTGGAGCCTTGTTATTAAAGTCTAAAATACAAGCATGCAAGGAAATGGAACAAAAACTTGACATGAACCCTAAGAGACTTAATTTTTGTAAACTTTGATGTTTTTTTCCTAAGATTTGAAACGCCATAACTCAATGTAGAAAATTGATGCAAGCATGTTCTTTATGTCTAGATTTATATTTTTGCGTTATCTTTCATTCAAAGTTGATTTCAACTCATTTGCATAACTAGAACTCATGATATTGTAATTTTACCAAAGTGTGTCATTTTTCGACCAGCCAATACTACCGACTTAGAAACTCTATTTTAAAATGAGATCCGAACTTCGGTCAAAACATAAAGGTTGTAGATAGCATGTATATCTATCTAGCCACCAAAAAGGATAACAAAATATGGAGTCTTGATAGGTCAAAACCTCTTTGAAAATCTCTGTTGAGTTTCAGCCCTAAAGGAACATTCTGTTACAAATTTTTATATAGCTCAAAACCCCTATTTTTAGTGACCTATTCCATAAGTAGTCTACATGAATATTGTAGATAACATATTGAAGTACTTGCTTCAAAATCATACCTTAAAGACTTAGGATGACACTCTAAAATCATTTCAAACCTTCTGTCCAAAATTGGCTCTGCTGAGTTTTGGCGGCTGACAGAACCTATTTTCAAAAAATGCCAAAACGTCTAACTTGTTCCAAACAATTACCCTTAGCTCTAAACATTAAACTTGTAGGGGACTTGTTGAAATAGAACATACTGAAAACTGGGCTCATTTGGACTTGATATGATTCCCTAAAACCAAGACCAACAGAAGCATATTTTTTGTAAAATCTTAAGAAAAGTGCTGAACCGTTTTTACTTAGGATGTTTTGTTCACCCATTTCCCTTAGATTTTGGTCTTGGTGTTAAACATTAGAGTTGTAGAAAATATTTTTATCTAAATGGTGTATAAAAATCATAGCTTGATTCCATGTATAGATAGCCCAAAACCTTGTCAGCCCTTTTAATTTAATACTTGACTTTTGGCCTTAAAATTTATTAAGAGTATGTTTGAGTACCTTTCCCTATGAGACCTAAGTTTTTGTATGATGATTGATTTGAAATAGTTTATTAGTATTTTTAAGTAAATGTATGATGATTTAGAACTCATGTTATTATGTTGAATTATATCTTGAATATTGTGGTTTGTACTTCACATACTTGTACCTTATACTTTGCAAATTGTACCATGAACTTTGTTATGCTAGTTGATGCCATGTTATAAATTATTGCACTTGAGATCGATGGTACACATTATGAACATTGTCACTTGCATCTTGGCATATTGGAGTCCATATGTGTACATCGTTGCTGGGATGGGCGGTATTGAATTGTTCTTCTTGGTTCTAAATCTAGGGCGTCCCTGGTTGCTATTTTTGTAAATATTTTGGAATATATTCCTCTTGTACACCCTGGGTACGTCCCCGGTGTTACAAATTTGGTTGGTGTTTGAAATGGTTTATCATGAATATTATTGGGCACCGTAGGTTCGTCGCTAGCATTCTGGTTTTGATAATTTAGACTTAGGATTTATGCCAAACGAGCATCCTGGTTCTTAAGGTGGGATTGTTACTTTGATTATGTTGGGCTCGGATAAGGATGGATGATTATTTTGGGTGGCCCATATAAGGATGGATGATTATTTTGGTTGGCCCGGATAAGGATGGGTGATTAGTGGGCCCGTTCTCACGCCGTTGCCATTAAGTAAAAAGCTGTGGCATAAAACCCGACGAAGCATTTACTATTCGCAACGAGGCGAGAATAGGTTGGTGATCAAGTCCCATCAAGTCTACTCTTGTGATTCTCGGCGTGGAATCCCTATTATAATCTAGGTGCGTGTTGGGTTGGGCATCTGAATTTTCATACACGGTATCTCATGTGCATATATTTATTGACTTGTCTGCTATCCTGTTATAAATTTGTCTGTCTCTTTGACTATAAATTGGATTGGGTGTTATATGGTATGTGTTACGGTGAATTTTATGTCGTGAGATTAGTTATAAGGTTATAGTGTTTTGCTTCTGGGTCTTGGCTCATGGCATTCGTGCCACATGTGAGGTAGAGTTCTTGGTTGAAGTCATCCCAGATGGAGAAGAAGAGTTTGAATAACAAGATGAGTTTCAAGAGCATGTGGATCCCGCTAATGCATTCTGAGGAGTTGAGACCTCTGCTTTTGTTCTTAAATTTAGTTTTTCCTGTGCTTAGTGAAATTTTGAAATTTCTTGGTAAAATTATAATAGTTATGTACTTTTGAATGGTTCAAAACTCATTTATGATGTAATAACTAACGTATGTAAATATGAATGAATGGCTAGAATATCCCTTTATTTATATTTATGTATGTCCCGACGTGCCCAGAGGATGGGGCGTCAGAGTTGGTAGCAGAGCTTAGGTTTATGAACCTTCAGGCCTTTTATTATGGGAAACCATGCATTCTATCGCGTTGGAGCCCTATAGGATGTGTTGTATTAATAATAATTATCATCTATACGTTATAAGAACTAAAATCTTCTACGCTTGAGTCTTATAGCGAGTCGTGTTAGGACGTTACTGGGATCAGAAGCAATAAGGAATCTACAGCATAAAACACATATAACATGTTGCTCAACAAGCGTAAAACACATATAACATGCTGTTCAAAATGATAAGGCAAAAACCAAAACATCGAAAAAACATTAGAAAAATAAAACAGAACTGGGTCTCATAACTAATTTTGTTTGGATGGAAATAAGGGCATTCAAACAAAAAAGTTATTGTTATAAAAGCGTCCGGACTGAATGGGAAGCGTTCAGACGAAATGAGACAGTCAAATTTTGGATAGAACTTTGCAACAAGGGGTGTGGATTGGTACTATATATACAAGGCCTAGGGGATTCATTAAAATGATTCTACATCTTTAAAAATCAGATTGAAGACTTTTCTAGAGATGACACTAAAGGCTCGGGAAGTGACAGAAAGACGAAGATGGAGGCTCGAGAACTAGTTCTTCTTCAACTCTACAAGGATTTGAGCCAAAACATGACCAGCTAATCATTAGCACAGTATGTCACTACTAGTACACAGACACGAGTAGTGCCTCATCGTAGTGGGAGAGTCGTTTCACCAATGCGATCAGTATATATTTTTAGAAGAGTCTTTGATAGGATTCATAAAAAACTGAATACTGTACCCTGTAACTACAATGAAACACTCCAAGATAAAGATGCACATGTATGGAAAAGGGCTATAAATTCAGAGATGGAGTGTATGTACTCTAATTAGGTCTGAGAATTTATAGAACCACCCAAAGGAAACCCATCAGATGCAAGTGAATCTATAAGAAGAAGAGATGAGTAGATAGGAAGGTGAAAATCTTCAATGCTAGGCTTATTGCGAAATGGTTTACTCAGAAAGAATGGATTAATTATGAGTTGACCTTTTTGCCGATAACCATGCTTAAATCTATCCGGATTCTCTTTTTTATTGCGGCTCATATGGATTACAAAATTTGGCAAATGGACGTTAGGTAAATTTTTCTTGATGAAAGTCTTGACAAGTGTATCTATATGGTACAACTAGACGGTTTCATAGAAAAAGGTCAGGAGCACATGATGTGCAAGTTTAAGAGATCCATTTATAGACTTAAGCAGGCATCTAGGTCTTGGAATATTCAGTTTGATTAGGCCATTAAGTCTAATGATTTTGATCAAAGTCCTAGCGAGTCTTATTTGTTCAAGAAACGTAATGGAAGCGTGGTGGTATTTTTAGTGCTTTACGTGGAAGATATCCTACTCATCGAAAACAATGTGGGGGTGTTATTTTCAGTCAAGGTATGATTATCCGGTCAGTGCGATATGAAAGATTTAGAAAAAGCCAATCACATCCTCAAGGTCAAGCCTGTGCGAGATCGAAAAAAGAGGATGCTGGGCTTATCACAAGTTGCTTATATCGATACAGTCCTTACTCATTTTAGCATACAGGATTTCAAACATCAGTTTTGTCGTAGGCATAGTTAGCAGATATCAGTCTAATTCAGAACAGGAGCATTGGATAGTAGTAAAACATATAATCAAGTATCTGAAAAGGACTAGGAATTATATGCTAATTTACCATGTAGATAGTCTAGTACTTTTAGAGTACACATACTTATATTTTTAGTCAGATAAGGATTCCTAAAAGTTTATCTCGAGATATGTGTTTACCTTGGGAGGTAAAGCCATAAGTTAGAGGAGTATCAAGTAGTTCTGTATTGCTGATTCCACCACGGAGGCCGAGTACGTGGCAGCTTCTGAAGCAACCAATGAGGCCGTTTGGCTTAGGAACTTCCTGCTACATTTGGATGTGGTTCCTTCCATATAGTCGACTATTACACTTTATTGTGACAATAGCAGAGCGGCTGTTAACTTGAAGGAACCAAGGATTCACAAGAAAGAAAAGCATATCAAGCATAAATATTACCTGATATGACAGGTTGTACAAAAGGGTGATGTTGTGAACAAGATTGCATCAGGAGACAACCATACAAATCCTTTTACAAAAAGTTTACCTTCTAAGACTTTTAACAGCCATGTAGAGGGCATGGGAATCATATATATAACAGCATGATTTTGAGTATGAGTAGGAGATTGTTAGGATTGTATACTAAAAAATATAGTTTTGGATTTTAGTATTTAATTTAATTTTTAATAAAATTAGTTTTTTTATTTTATGAGAATCTTAATGAGTAATGTATGTATTTCATTATTTATTTAATATCTTGCATTGATGTCTTTTATTTTACATAGTATTTAATCTAACGTATAGAGTTCGGCTTGCATACGAAAAATCAGATTAAAGGTTCTTGTGGAATATAGATTTTTGGTTCATAATTTAAATGGAATTAGACAAGTCATTAGTACGACTATAGCACAGAGTTTTAGTATACCTATCTTGATTACGGAGAACAGATAATAGCGTCGTTTATTGTTTCGACTCGTTGTGCTAGTACATTTTGTGCGTATTGAACAGGACCACGTTGGGATAATTAATTTTATACTGATTATATAAATTAATTAACACCATATGGTTATTATGAGTGCTTATTCTCTTAATTATGAAATAATTAATTATTTACGTATATTTAATAGTTATTGTTTTGATTCAATAAAGGGTGTGATTTCTTATGGGTCTATAATCCCAATGACTTGGATAACAATATTGATTATATGTTAATATTAATTATTGAAAGAATTTATATCCCAAAAGATCGGGATTGACGATACTCCTTTAAAAAAACTTATAAGTTTTGATCGAGCCAAACCCTGTAGGTGGATTTAATTATTCAATAGCCAAATAAGTTAAGCAGAAGGTTTTAAAGAATTTTTTTAAGAAGTCGATTATGTTATGGTTGGTATGCGAAAAATCATATTTTTAGTATTTAATTTTACTTTTAAATAAAATTAATTTTCTATTTTATGAGAATTTTTATGAGCAATGAATATGTATCATTTCTTTAATGCTATGCATGAATATCTAATATTCTGTACAGTATTTAATCTGGTGTGTAGAGTACAGTTTGCACACAGAAAATCAGATTTTAGGTTCTTGTAGAATATAAGTTTTATGTTCACAGTTTATATAAAAATAGGCATACCATTGGTACGATTGTAGCACAGAGTTTTAGTAAGCATGTCTTCATTACGAGGAACCAATGGTATGTCCATTGAACCAAATGGACATAGCGTCGTCTATTGTTCCAACTCTCTGTGCCAGTACACTTTGTGTATTGAACGGGACATTTTGGGTAATTAATTTTATACTAACTATATAAATTAATTCACATCTCAAGGTTATTATTGTTGGAGGCAAAACTGTTAAGATCATTATTTTTGTAAATAATTTTCAGTAAAAAATTAACTAGACGGGCAAATGCCAAAACGGGCTCCAGCTAAAAATTTTGACGTCGAACGATCAAAAATAAAACTCGTGCAACCAAAGTTAATTTAGAAGAATACATTTTGTTGATCGATTCTTCAACTATGATTTGATTCCGAGTTGAAGCTCCTTTTAGATCTTCTACCGTATTTCCGTATGTGATCTTTGAACGTAGTGTGGGCTACGAACTATCGAGAACTCGTACCGGCAGAACCCCGATATATTTAGTCTTGAGAGACAAAATATGATATATTAATAATGATAAACTGGTTCAGTCTACCCACATATATATAAGGCTACAGCAGGGACCTAATGAGTAATTATGAGTAAAACTTTCAGTGGAACACATACACCTACGAGCGATTTTTACAATTATGGAAAGATGCAGCGGTTTTAGCAATTTCTATAAAACACTGAATTATAGTTCACACTACTAAAGAACTATAATTACACTCCGACCCATAATCTCAAGACCTTCTTGTATTGAGCTCCTGTTATTAAATGCTTATCATTTCTCTCCACGTTAAGATTACTGATATCCGCTAATTAAATTTAATTACTGACAATTTAATTTAATCGGCATCTTGATATTCCGTAAGCCCTTCCACTTAACTTATTTGACCGCCGAATAATTAAATCCACCTGTAGGGTTTAGCCCGGTCAAAACTTATAAGCATCCTTAAGGGGGTATCGTCAATCCCGATCTTCGGGACGTGAATTTCGTTAATAATTAATATTTGCCAGATAAATAATAATGCTATCCAACTCACCGGGAATATAGACCCATATAAGATCGCACCCTCTGATAAATCAAAACAACAAATATTAACTATACGCAAATCTATAATTATTTCAGGATTAAGAGGATAAGTACTATTCATAATAACCTTGGAGTGTGAATTAATTTATATAGTCAGTACAAAATTAATTATCCCAAATATCCCGTTCAATACACACAAAGTGTACTAGCACAGAGAGTCGAAACAATAGACGACGCTATTATCTAGTTCCCGTAACCAAAATAGGCCTACTAGAACTTTGTGCTACAGTCGTACCGATGGTATGTCCATTTCCATCTAAACAATGAACATAAAACTTATATTCTGCAAGAACCTAAAATCAGATCTTCTGTGTGCAAGCCGTACTCTACACACCAGATTAAATACCATACAGAATATCGGACATCCATGCAAAATATTAAAAATGATACACATACATTACTCATAAAGATTCTCATAAAATGAAAAACTAATTTTATTAAAAATAAAATTAAACACTAAAAATATAATTTTCAATATACCTACCCTAACAATCTCCCACTTATACTCAAAATTATGCTGCCATATATCTGACTCTCATGCCCTCTACATGACTATCAAAAGTCTTAGCTGGTAAACTCTTTATAAAAGGATCTGCAAGATTGTCTCCTGATGCAATCTTGGTCACAGCAACATCACCTCTCTATACAATTTCTCGTATCAGGTGATACTTATGCTCAATGTGCTTGCCTTTCTTATGGACCATTGGCTCCTTCGAGTTTGCAACCGCTCCTCTATTGTCACAGTAAAGTATAATAGTTCACTGAACTGAAGGTACCCCCTCTAGATCCATCAGGAAGTTCCTGTGCCAAATGGCCTCCTTGGCTGCTTCAGAAGCTGCCACGTACTCGACCTCCATGATGGAATCAGCAATATAGGACTGCTTGATACTCCTCCAACTTATAGCTCCACCTCTTAAGGTAAACACATTTCTTGAGGTAGACTTACGAGAATCCCTATCAGACAGAAAATCTGAGTCTGTGTACCCCAAATGTACTAGACTGTCTACCTGGTAAACCAACATATAATCCTTAGTCCTTTTCAGGTACTTGATTATATTTTTTACCGCAGTCTAATGCTCCTGCCCTGGGTTAGAATGATATCTGCGAACCATGCAAGCGGCAAAGCTGATGTCGAGTTTAGTGCAAAGTATATCACACATGAGGCTTCCTATTGCCGAAGCATAAGGAACTACCTTCATCTTCTCTATCTCATCAGGTGTCTTAGGACACTGATCCTTGGATGAAGTGATTCCATACCTGAAAGGGAGATACCCTTTCTTAGAATCCTGCATGCTAAAAAAAGCAAAAATATCATCGATATACTTTGCTTGTGATAAGCCCAACATCTTTTATTCCTGATCTCTCACAAGCTTGATCCCAAGGATATGACTGATTTCTCCCAAGTCTTTCATATCGAACTGCCCAGATAACCATACTTTAACCGTAGATAATGCCCCCACATCATTTTCGATGAGCAAGATATCGTCTACATAAAGTACTAGGAAGATCACCATGCTTCCGTCACGCTTCTTGTACACACAGGATTCATCCGGACTTTGATCAAAACTATAAGATTTTATATCTTGATCAAACCGAGTGTTCCAAGACCTCGATGCATGCTTAAGTCCATAAATAGATCTCTTAAGCTTGCACAACATGTGCTCTTGGCCCTTTATAATAAATCCATCTAATTGTATCATATAGATACACTCGTCAAGACTTTCATTAAGAAAAGCTATATTGGCATCCATTTGCCACATTTTGTAATCAAAATGTGCGAAAATAGATAAGAGAATTCGGATAGACTTAAGCATGACTACCGACAAAAACATTTCCTCATAATCAATCCCCTCTTTTTGAGTGAACCTTTTAGCAATAAGCCTAGCTTTGAAGGTTTTAACTTTCTCGTCTGCTCCTCACTTCTTCTTGTAGATCCACTTGCATCCAATGGATTTTATCCCTCCTGGTGGTTCTACAAGTTTTCAGACCTGAATGGAATACATAGATTCTATCTCTGAATTTATAGCCATTTGCCAAAGATATGCATCTTTGTCTTGTAGTGCTTCATTATAGTTACAGGGCTCGGTATCCAGTCCTGTCGGAATCTTGTCAAAAGACTCTCCAAAGAACATATACCGGTCAGGTTGATGATCAACCCTCCCACTAGGACGAGGCACTACCTGTGTTTGTGTACTAGCAGTAACAGTCTGTGCAGAATCTAAACCCTGTGCATCAGCACCTTGTTCTTGATTTGCACATGTCCCGATAATCCTCCCATTATGATGAGGTAATGGAATATCAGTGACTTATGATTCCTCTTCCATTCTACTGGTATTTTCTCTCAATTCTTCCAGAATAATTTTGCTATTGGGCCTGTGATTCATAATATAATTCTCTTCCAAGAATCGGGCATTAGTGTTAACAATGACCTTCTGATCCTCATGATTATAAAATAGACCACCCTTCGTTCTCTTGGGATATCCCACAAAGAAACAGACTTTCGTCCTCGGTTCTAACTTACCCGCATTCCCTTTTAGTACATGTGCTGGACACCCCTAAATCCGAATGTGTTTCAAACTAGGCTTACACCCGGTTCACAATTCTATGGGAGTATAAGGTACTGACTTAGAAGGTACCATGTTCAGAATGTAAGCCACTATCTCTAAAGCGAGTCCCTAAAACAAATCTGGTAAACCTGAATAACTCATCATTGACCTTACCATCCTTATAAGAGTCATATTCTTTCTTTCTGCTACACCATTCTGCTGTGGAGTGCCAGGCGTAATCAACTGGGATGTAATTTCCTCTGTTGACAAGTAATCCTTAAACTCTTTAAAGAGGTATTCTCTACCATGGTCGGATCGTAGTGATTTGATACTTTTACCCAGACGCTTCTCCGTCTCCGCCTTGAATTTTTTGAATTTCTCAAAGCATTCAGACTTACAGTGCATCGGGTAAATGTATTCATACATTGAGTAGTCATCAATGAAACTGACAAAGTCCTCAAAGTCACCTCTAACCCGGATTGTCATAGGACCACACACATCAGAATGAACTAGCTCCAACGGTTCTTTAGCTCTATAGCCTTTTGCCAAAAAGGGCGTCTTAGTCTTCCTACCTTCTAAGAAAGATTCACAGACTGAAAGTGCCTCCACTTTCAATGAACTCAAAGGTCCATCTGCTACTAGTCTGTTTATCCTTTTTAGATTAATATGACCTAAGCGTAAATGCCAAAGAAACGTTTGGTTCATTAAAGAAGAAAACTTTCTCTTATATGGTAATATAGATGTATTATTTGTTTCAGTCAATTGTAGTGTATGAGAGATTTGAGTAATAATATAAAGATTATTCACCAATGTACCAAAATAGATAAGATGTTTATTATCCTTAATAACCACAGAGTTATTAAAATAAACTAAATATCCATCTTTAGCCAATCTAAAAACGGAAACTAAATTCCTTCTAATGGCAAGTACATAAAATCAATCTCTCAATATTAAAACTCGATCTCTACCAAAACTGAGAGTAACATCTCCTACTGCAACTGCTGTTACCTTTGTATTATTGTCCATATGCAGGTAAATCTCCCCATCACTAAGTTGTCAGGTTTTCTGGAACCCGTGCAATGAAATGCAGACATGATTAGTAGCTCCCATATCTACACACCATGTACCGGTAAATAACACCGCTAAACATGTTTCCACAACCAGTTAACAGAAATTACCCTGTTTATTTTGTCTTTTGAGAAATACTGCACATAGCTTTTTACAGTGCCGAGTCTGGTTGTAGTTAAAACATCTGTCTTTTGACATTTTCACATCAGTCCGTGGCCCACTAACTACCCTGGAAATCGTGTCTCCCTGTTTCTGAATCTTTTTCTTCTTCATGCCTTTTGGCCCAAAAAAAAAATCTTTTTCAGAAACAAACACATTTTTTGTATTGAACAAATACTATTTGTAGTTAAAGCTATATCCAAGTTACATTTTCAGTCAACAAGATTTGGTCCCGTAAGTTTTTTTTTTTTTTAGTATAGAAGCGAGTGGGTTAAAATCTATTTTAATCTTGAGAATGACATAATTAAATAACCGTTAATTATGATGAGCAAAACTTTAACTTTATTTTAATTTGATTCTCTCTACCATTTTAAAATTAATTCGCCAGCAGTCTGCTAACCTGAGAACAGCATGCCTCGTTGGGAGGACATCTACTATTCTTCATAAGACCAGACATGCCAATTATTTTTAATTTTACTTTCTAAGAAACTGAAAATTCCAAGTAAAATTAAATAGCTGACATAGGTTCGGTCCAATATATAATAGCAGTGACTCAATTAGAGATAATACTATTATATACAGCTAAGTGTTAACCATCACCTAATCCCAAATTAATCGCTTCGCAATGAACCCTTCAGTTGGAGAAGTGATCCACACTAACAATTATCCAGAATTATCCCTAAAGGAGGTTTGTATTGACAATACCACAATTAATTTTTCTGTTTGGGAGGAATGCCTTACTGTCGACATACATGATTTAATTGCATCGCCTACAAACTAGTGATGGAGACTGCGGGATTTATCTATGAATAAATTTTTTCTCCCACTTAGATTTTTAAAATATTTTTGAGGGTTATAAAAATATGTTTATTTAAATTAAATTGATTAATTCAAAAGCCACACGATCTGAAAAAATCAAGCATCTTTTCGTATACACGATTCCAAAAATTTTAATTTATGAAACTATTTTTTCGTGTTTAAATGCAAAACAAATAAAATTTAATAAATGCACAATTTTTTTTACAGTTTTTCAGTTAAGGTAGTGATTAAAGTCATTTATTTATTTTATTTTTCATTTTATATTTTTCGAAAAATAATAATTTATTTCGATTAAATAGTTTTATTTAATTAGTTCAAAATCTAGAATTAATTCCCACTTTTTTTCAAAATATCTGATTTAAAAAAAATTATCTTTAAACGTGATATTTTGTAAAAAATAAAATTTCTAAAATTTCTTCATTTAATTAAAATTAATTAATTAAAAAAACTTAATTTTATTTTTCATTACAAAATATTTTAATTCAAACCGAATATTCAAATTAATTAAATTAAGAGGATAAAACCAATATATATCATCCACGTAATTAATAAAAAAAATTAAATACAATATATAAAAAAAATATTCTGATTTTATAATCCATTTAAAACTTTAAAAAATTTCAGTATCATGTTCAAAGATAAGCTTGAATAGTTCAATATTTATCAGTTTCCTGTATCCTGTTTGTATCAGAACTCCTTGCTTCTATTTATTCCTTTTTTGCCATCCAAACAGTGCTTAGAATACGGCCACTGCACTGTTTGCGTTGGGACCAAATTTCACTGCTGTTGTTAGCCAAACTTTGCATGGAAACTGTTCCGGAAAAATAGCAAAACAGCGCTAGTTTTTGGGAATTACCGCAACCACTGTTTTGATCAAATCACTATTTGGAATTTTGCTTGTTCCACTGTGTTCTGATTTCAGCGCTACTGTGCCCGACTATTGGCTGTTTATTGATTAAAAGCTGTAGTGTTAATGGAAACCGGCGACTGTTTTCAAAAGGCGCTACAGTGCGCTTGCTGAATCAATAAGCCACTGCTTGCACTGTTCTTAGAAAACCCGCCACTTTAGTTTGAAAACAGCACCACTGCTGTTTTGCTTGGAAAACTGTGGCGCTTGGGAAAATATTCTTGCTTTTTTTGCGCTGTTTGGAAACTGCTGTGTGCTGAAGTTTTTGCGCCACTGTACGCACCACGTTTGGCTGCGGTTTTGGCTTCTGCTGCTTCTGTTTGCGCCAGCTGTGGCTGTAATATCCCAAAAAAATAATAATAATAATAATAATATAATAAAAATAAATTAATTAATTAAAAATAATGATATTATATACAGATATATATATAGAAAATCTTTGACTGAACATTTATAATGAAGGAAGCTTATTAATTTCTGTATTGGCGTTAAATGAAAAAATTATCCAATCAAGGGGCGTTGATAGAGGATCCTGATGGAAGATTTTTTATTTTGTAACGAAAAATAAGGCTAGATGGAGCGTATGGTTTGTGCATAAATACCAGAGGGGTTGGAGCTTTTTTGTGCAAGTAAGAGAGGAAGAAACAAAGAGAAAGAGAGAAGTGTGTACCGGCAAGCTTGGCCCCGACACCTCCTCTAGCTTCCACCAACGCCAACCACCGCCGACGCCCCCACAGACGTCGCCGATGACCACCGACGCCACCCCAGAAGCCGTGGCCGACCATCAACGCCACCCCCTACTGTCGCTGTCCACCCTTCTCTCCCCTGGTTTGCATCTCTCTCTCTCCCCGATTTATCCCTCTCCCTCTCCTGCATGCTTGAAACCCTTCCCGCCACCACCAGAGGCCACCGACAACCCCCGTCGGCGCCGTCGGTACCTTCGGCGAACACCGAATCCTCTGGTTTGGGGTTCCGAGCGTACGCACGGCTTTGGTTTTGGCTCAGTACGTATTTTGGGTTTGGTTGGGTTTTGGTTGCCCTTTAGGCCTTGTTTGGTTGGGCTTATTGTTTATTTTCAGTTTATGTTATGTTTTTATTATATTAAGTCCTGTTTGGTTGTTGTTTTTATAACTAATTTATTATTAAGATGTTATTTTGTAATAATAATAATAATATTGAGTTTAATTAGTTGTTATAAAAAAATAAAATAGCTTAAACTAAAAGTTTTAAAAGTTAAAAGGTTTTTTTTTATGAAGACCAGATTTTTAAATTAAAAATGATAACAATTTTTAAAAAGAATAATAATGGTTAAAAATTCATTGAAAATAAATATTTTACAAACTAAATTAATTAGT
>JAOTRH010000008.1:4221526-4236743 GCA_034768845.1 Heliamphora exappendiculata | reverse complement strand
CAAATTAAAGATATTTATTTATAGGAAATGAAATATTAAAATTATCAAAATTAATTAATGAAGCACTTGTGCTAACATATTGAATGGAAGATAAATGGATATTACTTTGAGGGAATGTATTGGCCCGAATGCATGTATGTTATTTGCACTTGTTCATCTCCCATTCATGAATGGATGTATATGACCAATCATCCATTTGTCCTCTTATCTTTTCATTCTCAAATTTTCTCCCTGTAAAGAGTTCAACATCCATCCCATTTCAATATATATGTGAAAAGACAATTCCATACACAACATTTCAGAGATTACGGGCTAAAGAAAGGTGTTCTTATTGGTGGAGCTTTGGGCTCTACAACTTATGCAGAGTTTGTATGAGCTATACAACGATCAATTGGGCTGTTGTATCTTAGGGAAGACAAGTCAAATATTAGAGTCTGCTGCATTGGTCTCGGGCGTTACCAAGAGGGCTTAAATCTCCTTAAATAGAGTGAGATATCCACGCCTCAGCCTATTCTGGTGTTTCCTGTTTTCTATTTATTGTAATTCAAAATATCAAATTATTAGTATTTCACTAACAATTTTAAGGAGATTCAAAAATGGAGCAAGCACCAGAAAAAACAAATGAAGGTACTAGTGATCTCAACAAGCCTATCCGTTTCAAGAGGTGAAAATGAAAAGTTCTTTTCTAGCTTAGCCTTCTCAAGGCAGCCTACATTCTCATCGAGAAGAATCCAAATAAAATTTCTACCGAGGAGATGATTGACGAAGAGTATGAAGCTCATGTGGTGAAAGTGGAGAAATACAACAAAGATGAGTATAACTGTCGCTATTATCTTTTGAATTGTCTTGCAGATCATTTTTATGATTACTATGATACAACTTACTCTTCTGCCAAGAAAATTTGGAAAGCTTAACAGAGCAAATATGATACTGAAGAGGCAGATGCAAAGAAGTTTGCCGCCAGCCGATTCTTCTGTTATCAAATGGTAGATGAAAAATTCGTTGTAGAGCAAGCTCAAGATTTCCAGATGGTAGTTGCAGAGATGAGATCCAGAGGCATCAAGATTGCGGATAATCATGTGGTGGCAAGAATCATTGACAAACTACCATCATCGTGGAGAAAATTCCAAAAGACAATATACCGCAAGCAAAAGGAGACATCTCTAGAGACTTTGATCACACACATCTACTTGGAGGAGAAGGCAAGAGGCCAAGATGCACTGATGACACAAGAGGGTAATGGGCATTCCACAAAGGTAAATTTACTTTCTACGAATAATAACAACTTACCCAAAAATCAGTTTCCTAAGAATGCTTATATGAAGCCAAATAAAAAGAATTTCAAAAATCGTGGTAAACCTCATTTTAAAGGTTATCAAAAAAATATGAACCAATGACCCCCTCCAAAAAATCAACAGAACAATGGATGTTTTGTCTGTGGCAAGAGTGGGCATCTTGCTCGAGTTTGCAAGTTCTGGAAGCGTGGCTCTTTTCCTCAGGCCAACATCATCGATGAGCCATTTGTGGCGATGGTTACAGATATTTTTATGGTGCAATCTTTGGAAGGGTGGTGGGCAGACTCTGGTACTAATAGACATCTCTGCTATGATAAAGATTGGATCAAAGTGTACACTGGCTTTGATGAAGAAAGGGCAATTATGCTTGGTGATTCTAGTAAAACCAAGGTTCTTTGGAGTAGTGAGGTAGATTTGAAGTTTATCTCTGGACAAATGCTTACTTTGAAAGATGTGCTTTGCACTCCATCCATGAGGAAAAATCTGGTGTTGAGTTATCTTCTCAATAAGGCTGGTTTCAAGCAGACTATGAAATCTAATCAGTATGTGATAACTAAAAAGAGGATTTTTGTGGTTAAGTGTTATGGCTGCGATGGGATGTTCAATCTGAATGTTAAGATTAATAAAGCATCTACTAGTTTTGTTTACATGTTTTTTTTAAATTTTTTCCATGCTCGCTTCTGTCATATTAATAATAGATATGTAGGAATCACGAGTGATCTTGGATTAATTCTCAATCTGACAAAAGTTTTTTAAAAAGGTGAAGTTTGCAGTCGAGCAAAAATAGCAAAACGAGCTCATAAAAGTGTTGAAAGAACTATCAAATTGTTAGAATTGATTCATACTGATCTATGTGAATTTGAAAGAATTTTAATCCGTGGTGAAAATAGATACTTCATCACTTTTATTGACGATTTTTCAAAGTATACTTATGTATATTTGCTAAAAAATAAAAGTGATGCTTTTGAGAAATTTAAAATATTCCTTCAAGATGTTGAAAATAAATTTGGTAGAAAGATAAAAAGAATTAAAAGTGATAGAAGACAAGAGTATGAATTTTCTGAATTCAACTCGTTTGTTTAGTCATTGGGAAATATCAACGAGATTACACCACCATACTCACCCACTTTAAATGGTGTGGCTAAAAGAAAAAATAAAACTTTTATTGATTTGACAAATACCATGCTTATTGATTCTAGTGCTCCCTCGAATCCTTGGGGTGAGACAATTTTGACTGATTGCTATGTGTTAAATAGAGTGCCACATAAAAAGGCTAGTATCATACCTTTTCAGAAGTGGAATAGGCATAAGCCAAATTTTGGACACTTGAGAGTTTGGGGTTATCTAGCTTTTGTGAGGCTTGCAGACCCTAAAAGACCAAAATTAGGGATAAGAGCTACCACATGTACTTTTCTTGGATATGCGATAAATAGTACAATCTATAGATTTTTGGATATCGAAGATAATATTGTTTTTGAATCGGGTGATGCTATTTTTCATGAAGAAAAATCTACTTTTAAATTTAGAAATAGTGGGGGTCAAGTATTTTTTTTGAAAATATTTTAACTGAACCTAGCTCTTCTAATCATTCTTTTCAAAATCAAGAAAATGTTGAAGTTGAGCTTAAAAGGAGTAAAAGAGCTAGAATTGAAAAAGATTTTAGCCTTCATTTCTATGTTTTTAATGTAGATGACTCCCCACTTACTTTACAAGAAGGTTTGATATCACTTGATGCTATTTTCTAGAAAGAAGCTGTAAATGATGAGATGAATTCACTGTTTTCTAATCAAACATGAAAACAGATAGATTTACTATCTGGTTGTAAAACCATTTGGTGTAAATGAATTTTTTGAAAAAAGCTAAAATCGAATGAAATTATTGATAAATATTAAGCAAGACTTGTTGCGAAAGGTTTTAAACAACAAGCCAGCCTTGATTTTTTTGATACTTTTTCTCCGATTACTCGAGTGACATCCATTAGATTGCTAATTGCAGTGGTTGCAATTTTTCATTTGAAAATTTACCAAATGGATGTAAAAATAGCTTTTTTGAACGGGGACCTAAATAAAAAAATTTATATAGATCAACCCGATGGCTTTGTAGAGCCTGGACAAGAAAGCAAAGTGTGTAAGCTAACTAAGTTATTTTATGGCTTAAAACAAGCTCCTAAACAGTAGCATGAGAAATTTGATTTTTACATAACTGAGAATGGGTACAAATCAAATGAGTGTGATAAGTGTGTTTACTATAAATCTTGTGAAAACTCACATGTGATTATTAGCATCTATGTGGATGACCTGCTCATTTTTTGTTCTGATTTATATATTATAAATGAGACAAAAAAAATTACTTAATAGCCATTTTGATATGAAAGATTTAGAGAGGCTAATTTTATTTTAGAAATGAAAATCATTAAAACTAGTGATGGAATTTTTCTTAACTAGTCGCATTATGTTGAGAAAATTTTGAGAAAATATATATATATTTTTATTGCAAGCATGTAGCTACTCTTTTTGCTGCTCGCTTACATCTTTTTTTTATTTAAAGTGATAATGAGGTGATTAATCAAAAGGAGTATGTTAACATGATTGGGAGCTTGCGATATGCGACTGATTGTACTAAACCTGACATTGCTTATGCAATTGGAGTACTTAGTAGGTTTGTTAGCAAGCCAAGTACTGATCATTGGCGTGCCATGAAAAAAGTAATGAAATATTTATCTGATACCAGAACTTATGGCTTATGTTATAAAAAGTATCCTGCTGTACTTAAGGGATATAATGATGCTGATTGGAATACTTTGTTAGGTGATTCTCTCTCTACCATAGGTTATATTTTTACATTGGGTGGTGGTGCTATATGCAAGAAGTCTAAAAAGCAAACTATTATTGGTAATTCGACTATGAAAACTGAACTAACTTTCACTTCAGCATGTAAGGAGGCGAATTGGCTATGAGATTTGCTGCATGAAATCCCATTATGGGAAAAACCAATTCCTCGTGCTAATTCATTATGATAGTACTGCAACGATTGATAGAGTGAATAACCATTATTACAATGATAAATCCAGGCCCATAAGGAGAAAATTCAGTACTGTGAGATCTTATTTGAGTAGTGATATCATAAATGTGGATTATATAAATCTTGTAATAATCTTACAGATCCGTTCACCAAGGTCTTGGCAAGAGAAACAGTCTAGAGTACATCGAGGGAGATGGGACTTAAACCCATACAATCACGAACCATGTATGAGGATACCCAACCCGGGGACCAGAGATCTTGTAACCGGGTTCAATGGGACAAATGAATCATAAGGTGGAAGGAATAAAAATGCACTAATTTTATTTTTTGTCCATCCCTATGGTGTGAGTGCATTTATTCTGTAATGTTTAGAGGGTTGAGTTTTTTGTAAATAAAAAATAAAAAAACACTCTTAACAAAAATCTGTAGCTCGTATGAGTAGGGTGTTAAAATTGTAAGAGCACCATTGATGAATTTCGCCTATATGTGTGTGGAAGTATAGCCGTTTCCTATGAGATTAGGGCTTAATCTCATATATGCTCATGAAAACTAGAGTCAACACAAGGCTGTAATGTGCTATCTAATAATGCTCATGTCAACATCTGAATTATTATATGTGGACAAAAATTCTTTATTTTCCCTAAACAGTCATAGTTCAATGCAGAGCACATTACTGACTTTGGAGTAGATATTATTGTTTCACTAGTGAAGGTTCAATGTAGAGCACACCTTCATAATGCATAATAGTCCATCTTTTGTCCGGTAATCTATCTTTCTTTTTCATAAATATTAAAAATGAGTGGGGGAATAGTGGTGACATTTTTAATATTAACCAAGTTCATTGAATAAATGGTATAGACTAATGGGACTTGATGGCTGTATTGAATGAAAGATGAATGGCTATTACTTTGAGAGAATGTATTGGCATGAACGCATATATGTTATTTGCACTTGTTCATCTTCAATTCATGAATGGATGTATCTGGCCAATCATCCATTTGTCCTCTTATCTTTTCATTCTCTCATTTTCTCCGTATAAATAGTTCAACATCCATCCCATTTCAATATATATAAAAAAAGATAATTCCATACACAACACTTCAGAGATTATGGGCCAAAGAAGAGAGTTCTTATTGATAGAGCTTTGGGCTCTACAGCTTATGTAGAGTTTGTGTGAGCTACAGAACGATCAGCTGGGTAGTTGTATCTTGGGGGAGACAAGTAAAATATTAGAGTCTGCTGCATCAGTCTCGTCTTTGCCAACTGTAGAGGACTTGAATCTCCTTCAAGAGAGCGAGATATTCGCGCCTCAGCCTATTTTGGTGTTGCTTGTTTTCTATTTATTATAATTTAAAATATCAAATTATTGGTATTTCACTAATAATATGTTTCTTATTTTTCTCAGTTTAAAAGAGAAGTTGGAAAGAAGTGGAATGGGTTTCCAAAAAGTGAGAAGTGCAAGTATGAGAAGAAAGCAAAGGATGATTCAAAGCGTTATCAAGTAGAAAAGGCTGAGGTTGCTTTGGTTAAGTCTCCAAAGGTAATTCTTATATCGTTTACCATTATTATATGTATTATACTATCCAATTAGCTAACTTCATATCCTAAGTTCTCATAAATAATTTTTTTTTGTAGACAACAATTACGACACGGATAGCATTGAAATCCATGTACGTGACGCTATAAGGCTTGCGACCAATGCAAGTTCAAGCCACTAAGGATATGGGTTTCGGCGGCCTACTCAACTTACACTGTATAAAGTTTCCTAGACAACTTTGTGAGGGTTAGTAGAGATGCTCGACCTATCCACAGTGACTCTGAACGTCCATAGGAAGAAGATTTCAGTTACACCCCTGGGCATTCACAATATTCTTGGCTTGCCATTCGTTGGGGTTCGGTTCCCATCAAAGGTGTCCATACTGACATATACGACATGTGTATGTTAGTTGGGGTCAGTAAGGCCGACTCAATTGCACTCAAACAGCTGAAGGATGATTTGAATTCGATGGAAGCTGCGGGGACATGTTCCACAAGAAGCTTGTGCTCTACCTCCTGGGGGCCATCTTATACCCAACTTCTGATCTGGGAGTGAATCAGAGATATCTACACTCCTTGGTAGATGCCTCCACCATAGGTCGGTATAATTGGAGCTGTTTCGTGCTAGACTTCCTCATAGAGGGTGTTCGCACATTTATGGTCAAAGGACGACGGGTGCTCAAGGTCGTCTTCTATTCCTAATGGTATGCCTTTTATTATCTTTTTATCCTTGCTGTATTTCTTTTTTAGTCCTCCTTGCATAAATGTTGGCCCATCATTGACCAACCAATCTATCCTTATTGCTATATGAATCATACAGCTATTTTAATTTGAAAGTTGCACACCCGCAAGAGAATTCTCCATACCATGGAAAAAGAGGCCTACACCTCATCTCCAATATTGGAGAGACAAGGAGATTTCATTCAGGGTGATGATATTGGATAACTTGGAATTCAAAGAGAACAAGAAAGTAAGTTAGCCTTTATATTTTATTGACATTATCAAATACCCAGAATTACTAAACTCTTTCAATAATTATATTTACTAAACTCTTTCATTTTTTTAATAGATTGCCGTGAAGGTTAAGGTTGGCGCTTTTCAAGCTCCAAGCATTGGCAAAGATGGAAGAAGAGCTGAAGATATTGGGAAAGAAAGTGAATAAGAAAGGACGCAGAGGATGTTAGGTTGGTTTCACGTGTGTCTAAGCTAGAGAAAGAGATTAAGGACTTGAACGTATTTGTCAATGCCATTCGAACCGAGATGGGTGCAATGTCTACCTCAGTGGTGGATGCAATCACCCAATTGAAGTAGGAATTGTTGGCTTCTCTTGCGTTGCAGCTTGTTAAACGGGCTGCTGAGGACACCATTCCCTCCGCCATGCTGAAGCACACTTTTAGCCTTCGTGTTTTTGACAAAATTGAGCCTAAAAATGAAGACGTCGCAATGGAAGCGAAGGATAAAGTCACCTTTGCCACTATGTCCTTTAGGTGACATCACCTACTTCCTCGGTGAAGAAAGTACGGAGATCTCCCCATACCACGATCAACATTGGCTGGTCTATTGAGTCCTCCTCCACCTTGCCTATTGCGCTACTGACTACTACGGTGTGACAAGGCTAATAGAAAGTAAACATCCTAGTCAATACATACGCTCACCGTATGAAGGGAATTACATGCTTTGGTAGAATTTCGGCAAGCAAAAAAGAACAAAGCGTATAGGAAGGTTAGATAAACAAGAAGTTATCAATGTAACAACTACAAGCCTTTATTTTAAACAACATTTACATTTGTACGTATGTAGATATTGACATACATTTGTTTACCATGCGCATTTAAATATATGAGCTCTTTATTAAAACATAATGCGATCGTGGTAAAGGTTCCAACCACACAAAAAATGGATAACATACAATCCCTTTCGATGTGTGAAACTTATGCAGCACGATACATTTTTGTTACGACATTGTCAACAAGGTTACATATCCCATAATTTGACTTTATATTCACTATTTATAGCCGTTATGTGAGTTGTTTAATTTTGTTTTGTAGGAAGATTTTAATTCAAACCACCATCAACCACGTAAGAAGACAAAACTTGTTAACTTCACGGTCAAGGGAATGATTGAGTGACGTAGTGAGTATCTAAATTGCCTTGTTATGTCATTTTCA
The DNA here is from genome assembly GCA_034768845.1 of Heliamphora exappendiculata. Taxonomy (NCBI): domain Eukaryota; kingdom Viridiplantae; phylum Streptophyta; class Magnoliopsida; order Ericales; family Sarraceniaceae; genus Heliamphora; species Heliamphora exappendiculata. The sequence continues at coordinate 4,228,723 of JAOTRH010000008.1, read as the reverse complement.
TCATCAATAATATGTAAACATAATTAGTTCTTTAATGCTAAGATCATAACTTGTGTGGCCATAAATAAAACAACCATCCAAAGAGAGCATTATCCAGATGGGCTATGAACAAATTTGTATTTTCCTACTTACATAGCGGTATGTATATTCAGTCCTTAATTCTGATATGGTGTTTTCATTTTATTTATTTGATCTTTGTGCTATATAGCCTTATTATTCTAGTTTGCATTTTCATAGCAAATGATACTTAGTGAGAATGCTCGTCCACAACTAATACTTGGTTCGTACTTTGGCATGCATTATTATATGGGTATACTTGTTGCATGTGAAAGGGTAAAAATCAACATTGCCAATCCTTGCAACTTGCTTATCAATGCATGCCCATACTTATAGATTCCGTATAGGTCTACGCTCCTATCAATGACAAAGGACAACATTGGTACATGGCAGTCATTTGTTTGAGCCAGAAAGTTTACATTCTGAATTCATACCCTTCAGCCATGCAAAATCAGAGCCAAGAGAAGTCGGTGAAGAGTTTGGCTCGTACACTCCGATATTCTAACCACATTAGTTGCCATATTTATGCCCAGTGACGTTGGTTTAATTTGATCTATGTACAGGTGCGCTTATTCCATTAGCTCTTGACTGAATATATCTACACTGACGGGGTTGACATGTCGAATATAAGCGAGTTACCTATTAGTCGACCTGAATGAGTTCCACAACAAGAGAATGGGTTAGTTATAATCTAAGTTCCATACTTCCTCATTTAGTGTTGTCTTTCTATGCCTTTTGAAATGTGATGTCGCCAAAATTGTAGGTATGATTGTGGCATGCATGTTATAAAGTATTATAAATATCAACAATTGAATGAGTCAGACAATAACAAGGTACCCAAACAATGCTGAAGTACTCAAATTAGTAACTCAATAGTAGTTAGATCTCTAACTTATTTTTGGAATTTCATATTTAGTTGACGTTCAATTCAGACACTGCAAGGAAGAAGCTTGCTAGGGACCTTGTTCCTGACACTCATAACAAGCATAAGGCGTACATCGTTGAGAAAATATATAAAAAGTTTCTCGGCCTTGGCAAGAGATTTGGATGATCGTATGCTGTTTAGGAATCCCCTTGTACTTTGATGTAAACAGTGATTCGCCTCATTTGGGATTGGTTGGATTTTGTACTTGTGAGGGATTGCTGTTGTAGTTTATCAAGAATATGCATGTACTAAACTTACACTTGTATATGTGAAAATTGAACATTGTGGATCATATTTTGGCATCACTACCATATGAAATTGTTTGTTATGTTTTGTTATTTGTGTCCACTTTCTTCGATGGTTTCTCGTAAGTCAAAGAGAAAAATCTTATAATGAAAGGAGAAAAACAATAGAGTAAAACATTTCAGGAGTAGAGTACATTTTGAAGTACACATTTACCAACTATAGAGATTTGTAGAGAAAGGTAAGAATGAAACAAAAATATTCATTCCCACACAAAATATGAATGTGAGAGAGCAAAACATGAGCACATACTAAGTTCACATTCAAATTTAAATTAGTCATTCCCACGCAAAGAATGTAGAAATCACACAACTAAACATCCATATGGGAAACAATGAAAAATGAGAGAATTACTGTTCAGCATAAGTCGAGCGCAGAGTACTGGAAAGCAGCGCTGAACAAGGGCCGTTAAGCGCGCGATGCACATGGGTTGCGCGCGCGAGGGCAGTGTGTCACGACCCAATTCTAAGAACGGCATCCGTAACCGGCCAGTGAGTTAAAACTCACCCGAGACCTCATAATATGAAAACTTTTTAGAAAGTTTTTGAAATAACATCTTTTTTTTTATAAAAAATGTATTTTATTTTATTTTTTCAAATTTCTCCAGAGGTCACTAGTGCATGAATCAGAAATGTCTTCACATCATCATATTCATAGGTAAATCAAAAGAGATAATTATAAGCCAACTAAAAGGAAAGAAACGAAACAAAACATGATACATCCCCTCCGGCTGATTTGTTTTAAGCGTCACTTGAAACGTGATTTTAACAAAAATATTAGCAAAACTAGTGTGAGTGCTAAGGTATCCGATTTATTACTCGTTTTTTATTTTTAGAATGATGTTCAAATAAATAATTTTGTGAGATTCTGACCCATTTTCTTTTTTGGTGTTTCCGACGGGTAGTTCATCGTTTCCATTGTTGCATGTTTATATGCGTTTTATGCATGTTGGGTTGGTTATGGTTTTAACCTCTTGGGTAGAGTATGTTTATTTTAAATTTGTGTCATGTATGCGGGCTTGGACTCGTTTCTTTTCAGCTTTCACCCAGCAATGACCGCTCGAGCGGTGGCCTGTCCGCTCGAGTGGGCATGTGGCCGAGTGTTGTGGTGGTGGGAACCGCTCAAGCGGTGCCCTAAGTGCTCGAGCGGTGACAACCTGGCGCAAAAATCTATAAAGTTATTTTGCCTTAATTTTTGAACAAAAAAATATATTTTCCTCTTTCTCCCTTCTCTCTCTACATATTCTCTACCTTCTCTCTAGCGTTTAGGGAGCCCGGGGCTTGGTCTTTGGCAATTGGGTAGCAGATCCGTGTTCTACGTGTCGAGGGTTTCGTGTTCATCTGGACATAATCTTGTTTCGACGAGGTTTATTTTTCGAGACATCGAGTTTTTAACTCCCCGAGTTAGGATCCTAGACTCTCATGTCTTATAAGGGTGCTACGTGTAATTATATGAGTTTTTACCGGATAAAAATGCTTAAAAAGTTGATTTTTGTTCCCTAAATCGTGTTTGATGGTTTTTCGTTGGACGAGAAGGCTTTAAAGGGGTGCTTTATGATTTCCTTCGGGGTTGTAAACTCATGTATGTCCGTGGATTTTATAAAATGCATGAATTGTTGATTTATGTGCTTATACCATGTTTAGTTGAGTAAAAAGGGGCTTTTAAAGTGTTTTATGGCTTATTGCCGACGTATTGAACGTGCTATTGTTCGTGTGGTTATGTTGGACGAGTTTGGATCCTGTGTGGGGGCGTTTTGTGGTTTTGGTGGTTGCGTTGTGACTTTTTGGTTGATTAGATTATGGAATTTAATCGACTAGCTCTCCTCTTGTAGCTTTTCGGTTGATGGAATTATGGGGTTCCGTCGATTAGATCCACGAATAGGGGTATGGGTCGTTTCTTGTCGGGTGTTGGTCATGTTGTGGCCTTAGAGGTCGTCTGGTGGCCTCGGGAGTTGCTCGGGTTTTGCTGTCATTCTTGGGTTTGACGTACATGGTTAGATGCGGGGTGTTGGTGCATGGTTGTGTGTGTGGTGGTTGGTGCATCATTGGGTGCGGGGGGTGTTGGGTCCGGCATTCTTTTTTTTTAAGGGGGTTTTAGGGAAAAAGCCCGTGATTTGTGAAAACGTTTGTAAAATCGTGTTGTGGGAGGTTTGATGTTGGCCTTCGAGTTAGGCATTAGTTTTATACGTTGTTGGTTGTCCAAGTGAGAGGACGGGTCGTCTAGGTGAGTGAATGTCGGGTTGTGTGGCATGTGATGTCGTGGCGGAATATGTGACGTCGTGATGTGAAATGTAGCATTTTACATGTTTAGGTGCATTTAAAACTCTGGTTTTATTTATGCATGTTGCAGGACGGATATGTGGTCCTGCGGTATCTAAAACTCTGATTTTACTAACACATGTGTGTATGGTTATGTGGTCAGACAAAAACGTGGTCCGATGTTTCGTAGACGAAAAAGTGGTCTGATGTGTTCTGGATGGAAAAGTAGTCCGTGGACGAAAAAGTGGTTTGATGAGTGGTAGCTCTGGTTAACGTGGACGAAAAAGGGGTTCGATATACGTTAACTCTAGTTAACAATGCATGTGTGTGCGCGTAGAAATCGGAGGGACGAAAAAGTGGTCGTAACGATACATTTGTGTGCGAGTATCTGAAGGACGGGAAAGTGGTCATGTGTTATGTGTGTTGCACGTGGTGCGTTATAAGGGATGCATGTGTTGTGCCGTGTAGATGGCGTGTATCGCATGAGTTGCAAGTGTTGCATAGGTTAACTCCAGTTAACTGGGTAGTAGATGGGGCAGTGGTCCGTCGGTGAAAGTTTGAGAAAATTCTTATGTTGGGTGTCTATCACCGTGAACTGTAGATCTGTTGTCAGGGCTTATAAGAGTCGATATAGATATGTATACATGTGCTGCATACATATACCTGTTATCTTTGAGGCTCGTGTGAGTCGATACATATACCTGTGTTGCATGTGAGCTCGTGAGAGTCGAGGCTCGTAGGAGTCGATGTTTACATATGAAGCATTATAGCATATTCGTATGTATATAAAATCGTTTTCAAACTATTTTTCAGACTCTTGTGAGTCATGATATAAAAATATTTTTCAAACTTGTTTTGAGGCACGGGCAAGTCGTAGCATACATATTACTTTGCTAGCATGTTTAGTTTATATCGCATGTTTGTCTAGTTTCTGCAGAGCTCACAGTGTGGATTTAAAATATTTTTTCGGTACCGGTCACGCAAATTGATCTGGAGGTGCCGGAGGGACAGAAGATTTGTAATCTTCCTTTTGTTTATTTTGAACAACGTATGTTTACATGTTAGTGATGTCGGAATCGCGTCTTGTAAGTCTGAGGGAGATATTTATTTAAATGCATATATGCTTTGTTTTGAGAGTATAACATCGGGTTGGATGTTATGTATGATTTTTGTTGGATGTTTCACGTGACTCGAAGTTTGGGGCGTGACAGGTTTTACCAGTAATCCGGAGAGCTACCCGTAGTGAAAAATGGTCATTTTCCAGTCACCTGGCAGTGACCGCCGCTCTTATTACATCACCTCGCTGGTATACTTTATCTTTTCCCAACAGTTGGGACGCCGTTTATACTATCATTCTCATCTTTACAATATCATATTTCTAGAATCATTTTCAATAATATAATTGTTGTGAGACCCTATACCGCTTTATTTTTTATATATACGCATATTGACATGTTTCTTTCATGTTACGTATATCATCGATGCATAGTTTATGCTTTGGAGTTGTAGAACAGCATGTGTAGATGTGTTTTACGCTTTCTTGGACCTTATTTAGGCTGGTTGGGATGGTTTTTGGGCTATAAAATCGAAGCATAAACCAATACACTTCTGCCCAGTGGTTCGGTCGACTGGAGGGGTCGGTCTAGTCGACTGGACCCAAATTTTTCAGTTCGGTCGACCGAACTGGGGGGTTCGATCGACTGGACAGGAGATTTTTGCCGTGCTTATAAATATCCCAGTGGCTGAGATATTTTGAGAAACCTTTCTTAGAAGCTAAGTTTTTCGTTTCTCTGCCTTCTCTATAACTTTTGAGGGCCCGGGACTTGATTTTTTTGGGATTGTTTACGGATCCTTACTATCAAGGACGTGGACTTTGCACCAATCCAGTCTGATTCTCATTCCGATGAGATTCGAATTTTGAGACTGAGTTTCGACTATGCGAGGTAGAATTCTAGACCATACTACTGTATAAGGGTGTTATATGTAATTATACGTGTTTTTACCAGGCAAAAAATACATCAAATGTCATATTTATATTTAAACCTTATTTTTCGGATAAAAAATATGTTTTTTGCTTTTCTTGGTTTATTACATTGTATGGTTTGCGGACATATGATTTTCAAAGGTGGGTTTGAAAACGGTGATTTTTGATAAAAATCTCAACACTTAGTGTTTTGGAGGTTTTGAGCCAACATTTGGGGTTAAGTCTCATTTTTGAAACGTTTTGTTGAAAACGAGAAAAAATATTTTGAAATATTTTTGTTTAATCTCCATGTTGATGGATGGATCTATATATACATGTTTAATGTATATTTGTGGAAACGTTTTGGTTTTGTGGAAATGTTTTGGTTTTGAAAATGACTCTCTAGATGTATCAGGATAGCGAGTATTTGGCACGAGTTACCCTCGGTGAAAGTTTAAAAATGTGCGCAGAGAAGGTACTTTTGCCCTTTGAGGTAGTTCCAGTAAAGAAGGTGGTAGGTGCTTTTATGTTTCAATTTCAGTCCATAAAGTCAGCTTGTACGTTATGGTGCTTCGTATAGAACTTGTATTTACCTAACCGGTCCTACAATGTGTAGGGATTGAGTAAAGGAGCAGGAGTCTATAGTTAATAACTCTGTCCCCTTGAGATGAAGTCGGTACATAAGATTCATTTTATTTTTCCTCGGTGCGTGATCCGAATGAAAAAATAACGTTTTGGTTACGATTTTCGTTAACTATGAAATGTTATTTGCATTGTTTAAATACTTTGTTTGTGGATGAAAAACTGTTTGGGAGGCTTATAAGAGTCTGATGAGAAAACTTGAAATTTTATGATGTAGAATTTTTTTAGCTTTGTGGTTGAGTTAGCTCTCACTATATGATTGCATATCGTGCTTTACAGTTTTATAGTATGTTTTTATTGAATTTCGGCTCACGGTGTGAAATTTTATTGTAAAATCATTTTTAGGTTTGGAGCTTGATGATCATGAGGAGTTAATCTAGTGGTGCCTGTGGTGGCGGAAGACTTTCTAATTTTTTTTTTATATGCTTATTTGAAGGCATGTTTTGTACGCCTCAGGGCGATAAATGTATCATTGTTGAATATGATATTTACTGCTTATGAGAAATGTATGTTGGGTATTCTTCTGATTTCAACAGGTGGATTTAAATGTATAAAAATTTATTTTCATAAAACTGGTGTTTGGTGAATTTTCACGTGATCATGAATTTTGGAGCATAACAATTGTGGTGCACATTAAGATCGTTATAAAAAGGTAATCAAAAAGTCAATTAACTTAGATATTAAAAGACTCACCTGACTTTCGTAGGGTTTGATAGTGATTTTCAGATTTTGAACAAAAAGATAAAAGAACTAGTTTTAGTAAAACTTTTACAATTTAAATAATAAATATTCACAAAGTTTTATTTAAGGTCTAATTTTTAATTAGGAATAATAGTTTATAAGATTTTGCAAAATTATACTAAAATACTTGCATTTTTAAAACTAATGGCTCATAAAAATTTTGATAAAAAAAACAATCATTTTGAACTATGTTTATTTTCAATTGAAAAACTTGGTTTACACTAAAAAAAAATGTTTTAAGTGAAAAAAATATAACTTAAGTTAAATTAAAGTTAACTTTAATAATTTGATACATGAAAATATTTTAA
>JAOTRH010000008.1:4196251-4221426 GCA_034768845.1 Heliamphora exappendiculata | reverse complement strand
ATATAGCCCTCATTTTATTATTTTGTTATTATTTCTTTTTTAAATATATTGTATACTTTTATTGAATATAAGAATTAATACACAAAAATCAAGAGGGTATTAAAATCCAAGAAAGAGTAAGCCATAATTTAATGCTCATAAAGTTTAGCATGCTCATATACTAGTAACATAATATACTAGCGATTTGACAAACACAATGTGGGCGCAATAATATAAAAATATTTACTTTTTTAATTTTATCTCGTAAGCAAATTTACATGTAAATTACATCAATTTTAATTGAAATATAAAAAAATAATATACAATATTAATATATACCATAATATTGAAGAACTAAATATATGAAATGTCATGTTTCATTTCTCGCAAAATTACTTGGTGTTAGGATAGTATGACTCAAGTTTTTTAGAGCATTTAACTTGGTACTCACAAATTACAATTTTTTATGCAGTGAGCGGCATCGTAGAATTTACCAATAATCTTTATTATTATTTCGGTGGAATAGGACACACCATTAGCAGAATTATAACCCAGTGTTTTAATAGATCTATGTTGATTATAGATAATTATATAGTTCCAACTTATTGTGCTAGTACACTTTTTATATATTGAACAAAACCGTCTTAAGATAATTATTTTTATATTAACTATATAAAATAATTAATACATTATGATTATTGTGAGTGCTTATGATCTTATTCCCGAAATAATTAATGTAATTAACGAATTTGTGCTTATGCTCTTGTTGAATCAATCGCCATATTGGATCTCGAATATCTAAACCTCTGATATGTCCTCACGTTCGACTAAAAATGTTTAACTTAGTTTTTTGGAAGGAAACTCATATTTGTTTTTGTTTTCTTTTTTATATATATAAAAAATGACCAAAGCGTCTAGACGAAACTTGAGCATTCAGACAAATTCAAATTTTGAAAATCTCGAACGAAATTTGAATTTGAACAGACCTGCAATGGTCAATCTGCGACCAACCACCCCATTAATACACCAGATCTCGTGACTCACCACATTCTTACTAAGTCGAATGCGTTCGAACGAGCGTCCGAGCGAGAAGCATTCTGTTGCAAAAACATCCGGGCGAGGATCTAGATAGAAGAGAAATTTGAAAGCCAGGTGCGCGGGGTTTCTAACTTATGAACCCCCACATCTCCTCTCCCCCTCTATAAATAGGACCCCCCACCACCCAAGTCACTGTTCATCTCTCGTAGCTCTCTAGCTCTCCTCCTCTCCAAAGACTCTCTAGCATTCCTCTTCTTCTCTTCTTCCTCTTTTCTCTTCTTCGGCAACCATGGAAACTTCATCATCGCCCTCTATGCCTTCCAGACAAACATTTTAGTCTCCATCTCGACGCCCATGTTCGAAAAGATGTAGAAATTTATGACAAGCCCACACTCGACACAACCCATGCCATACACCAATCAGATCGTGCCCATTTTATGCCACTCGGCATCTTCAAACCTCAACCCCTTTGTCATATCAACGACTGAACGATCTAACACCACGCAACTCACTTATACTAAGAGCAGTGGTCGAAGGCCTAAGGAACCCTGGAATTCGGGCCACCTATCGACCCCCAAGCAACTGTGGAGGAGGTTGGCCTCAACGACGAAAGTGATGAGGAGGAGCCAATTGGGCCTCAGCCATCACAACCCTCGCACTCTAGTGCCGAGACCTCTTCTTCTGCTCAGCACTCGTGAACCTTCACTAAGTCGGCCTATCGGGCCTTATATGATCGGGCCAAGTCTCTGGGAGTCAGATTGCAGCAAAGCTCCATCTAGTCCAAAAAAGAGATGGCAAAGCAACAGTGAGACACCGGGAGATTCGAGAAATCTCCAAGCTCTCATGCTTGCACAAGGGCTACCACCAGCCCTACCCTTCTAATGTATTAGTGTATTTTATTTTTCTTTCTTGTTTAGTTTTAATTTTCCCACAAGTAATATCATTGGTGTGCCACTTTGGCACAATCTTGTACTTATTCGGCTTCTAATGAATAAAAGTTACTTTGTTTCTTAGTTTGTGTATGTTACTAGTTGGTATTCATTCATTTAACTGCTTTAATATCTCTTTGCTTGAATACTCGACACTAACATTTTGCAGGATAAGGGCTTTTCACAACTTTTTAAACAGGTGAAATATGCTATTCTTTTCTTTTTACTTCCTTTATCTATTTTCATCCTTTATCTGTTTTCAGCCAATGAGGACATTGACTAGTTTAAGTTGGGAATAGCATTTCACTATATATATATATCTCTTGAGAAGTTTAATTTTTAAATTGTGAATCTTATACCCCGAATAAGCAAAGGCTAGTGATTTTAGGTTGCTAAAATTTTTGTCGATAATGAACCATGGACTTGTACACTCAGCAATTATGCATTACACACTCAGCTGCCAAATTAGTGTTTATGACAATGAATATTGGTTGCGAGAATAACTTGAAAAATAAAATATGAGACTTAAACCGATAGAGAGCTTTGAGACTTTATTCTTTTTCTGAGGGATATTTTCACATCTACTCTCATTACATTTTTTGAAATCGTGCATTTGTTGTGGAATAATCTCGTCATTCATTCATTTTGGTTAACTGTTGAGAAAATCATCACTAAATTTATTTGAAATTTTTTGAAAATTTGGACCATTCAAAAGACTTTGTCAAACTTGGGAAAGGATCATATGCCATGTTTTTGTCTTTAAGCTTGTTCATCTTTTTATGTTATGCATTTAACCTTAGTTCCCCGGTTCGAGTCATTTAAATGTGAGCCATTTTATTGTTTCTCTATTATATCCAAAAAAACCATGTTAGCAGGTAGGCAATTACATTGGAAAAATACAAGTTCGTAATCAAATGATGGAAACGTTATTTGCTTGGTCAAAAAAAAGAAAAAGGCAAAGATAAAGGAGACAAAACGAGAAAACATGAAAACATCTATTGTGCAAATGAAAAGTTGGCATTAGGAGTGGTGAATATACAAAATAAAGAAGAAAAAGAAAAATGAGTGGTACTTAGCTAATAACCTATTCCAGGACATCATAAATGCTCAACCCTAGCCCGAATACACATTTTTCTTACAACGCTACAACCAAAAAAAAAGTCATATTTGATCCCGAGAATGACATGGTCTAATATTTGTAAATAATTGATAAGAAATGATAAATCAAGCATTATCTACATTTTCTTAACAATTGGCATTCTAACCACGAAATTAAGAGTCATCTTTGATTTTAGAATTTTTCGTGTCATAAGTACACGGGATATTCTTGGTTTGCTTAACATAACTTCTGCCGCATACCATGAAGGCACCTATATAAACCTACTTCAGAGTGTTTTAATTGTGAGTGGATACGGAATGAGAATTGAAGTCGAGACGTAGTTTTGAAAAAAGAAGAATGATACCAAGGTGAGTAGCTAAGTTCTCACACAAAGTAAGTCCAAGTCTGTAAGGAGTAGTTAGTAGAGATAGAAGTAACTAAAAAATTCTACAAATTAATTATCGGGGGTAGAAAATTCACAATTTTAATTTAAACTTTTCAAAATACATGTAGGAGTATAGGTAGTCTTTTATTTTATTTTTTGTTCTTTTCTTTTGCTTTACTCAATAACAAGCAAAGTGTAACTTAGAAGGTGTGATCAGTGCTTAAAATACATCATTCATATCCTACAAACTACATTAGTTAACCCTCGACTCTAAGTTAAATAATATATTTTATAAGTCTTCCAGTGTTAGAATAAGAATAGGCAAGAAGGTGGTGGAACGGGCTAAAACGAGTCAAAACATGGGTAAAAGCACAAAAAAAGGCATTTTGGAAAGTTTCGTCAGACAAGCGTTCGAACGATTCATGACAGTAATACTTCATCCAGATAAGCGTTTGGACGATTTTGACTAGAGTCTTGTCGTCCAGACAGAGCACAAGAATTCAGCTACGCAAGAATTAATCCTCTAGGGCACAACTCTCACTATAAATAGGCAGCTTTGGGGCAAAAAAATACAATCATTCATTCCAGGAATCCAACAAGGCACATAAGGCAACGACTACAGTTCAGGCAGTAACTAGAATGTTGGGCCCCAAAACAAAGAGTCTTAGATGATGCATATGAATCAGTTAATTAAAAATCTGGATGGGCGCCAAAACAAGCTCCAGATTAAAACTTTTTGATATCGAATAATAATAAATATAAACCCGGTATGACTTTCAAAGTTAGAACAGAATCATACCTACAAACTTTAATCTATAAATATAAACCCTGTCTTGTTTCATTTCGTTTTCTGCAATAAACTTCAATCTATAAACAGCCGTATTTTTTGACTAGCAGTCTATTCTTCAATCAAGCCATCTGTTATATTTCTGAATGCCAAGAACACAAGTATAGTGTAGGTTATATTCTTCATGTTCTTCAAACCCTGATTGACTAGACTTATATTTTCAAAACAAGAAAATCCTAGTCTTGAAGATAAATTTACTAAATCATGATGGCCATGGTTTATAACTGCACTTTTATAGGCTACACCAGGGACCTATAAAGTAAATAGGACATGGGCTCCTAATGTAATTATCAAATTTTAGTTCAACCCAAAATTAATTTCATAAAAATATAAATTATAATTCATTTCACTAAAGAATTATAATTGCACTCCAAGTTTTATTCTTAAAATCGAATTATTCGACCTTTTATTATTAAATGCTTATTCGCTTCCATGTTAAGATTATAGATACCCATCGATTAAATTAAATAACTGACAAATATATTTAATCGACCTCTTTAATAATTTTTTAAGACTTCTCGCTTAACTTATTCGGCATGCCGGATTATAAAATCTACTTGTAGGGTTTAGCACGATCAAAATTTATAAGCTTTCTCAAGAGAGTAGCATCAATCCCGATCACGATACGTGAATTTCGTCAATAATTAATATCTATCATTTAACTAAGGTCGTTATCTAACTCACCGGAATTATTGACCCGTAAAAAATTACACAGCCACTAATGAATCTAAATAATAAATATTAAATATACGTGTATAATAATTATTTTGAAATTAAGAGTATAAGCACTCATAATAACCATGAAATATAAATTAAATTATATAGTCAGTACAAAATTAATTACACCAACGCGGTCTAATTCAATACATACAAAGTATATTAGCATAATGAGTCAAAATTGAAAAAATGAAGACTGTTAGATCTAGGCAACCCAAGAGTGGAGGTGAATTGGGTCTTTAAAAAAATAACAATTTAAAAACCTTTTCAAAAATCTTTTAATATTGCAATAAAGCAAGATATGTAAAAATATAATCAATGTAAATATTAAAATATGAGAGATAGAGAAATAGAACCAGACACCAGCGATTTATAGTGGTTCGGCTTTATCATAACCTACGTCCACTCCTCAATATCTCCCTTGAATATTCCACTATCCAGAATACTTTCGAGCGTATTCCAATACTTTACAAGTCTCAAGATTTTTCTTGAACTATTTGAATATTTACGGACACAATCACAAGTCTGTACAGCTTCAAGAAGATCCTATGAAAATAAGCCCATGTTTTCTTCTAATCTCTCTTGAACTCTTGTTTGATGAGTTTCACTCAATCACTCAAAGGTTAAAGAGTGACTCACCCTTGATTACAATAAATGAGATGTAATAAATTAAGAGCACTCACTCTCTTTACAAAATTAGTTTATAATAAATGAAAGAGTAAAGAGAAATGAGAAACAAGAACTGAAGTTGCTGCAATAAATGTGAGCTTGATGATTTCTGAGATTGGTTTGAGCAATAGAACAGTAAATGCAAGTCTTCAACCTTCTTAAATGCTGAGAAGTAACTCCTTATATAAGTTCTTATGAGTTCTTGACCGTTGGAGGTAGGTAGGGGCAATAAATGCCAAAAAGTGTCTGAGACAGGGTTCTTCAAGTGGTTGGGTCGACACAAATGTTCTAAGGGGTCGACACAAATTCTGCACTTTACCTTCCAACGTTTTAGGGTCGACACAAATGAATCTGGTGTCGACTCGTTTGAAACTTCAGCATTCGGATGAATCATTTTGTGTCAACTCAACTTGTCACTGGTGTCGATACTAAATCTCTCTAGGAAGCCTCGGTACTTTTGTGTCGACACATATGTGTTTTGGGGTCGACACCAAAATTCTGCAGTTAGCTTCGGTAGTTTTGTGTCCACACAAATCTTCTTGGGGTCAACACCAATGTTCTGCAGGCAGGCTCGGGACTTTTGGATCGACACAATTTGTTTTGGGGTCGACACCAAAAATTTGAAGGAGGTCTCGGTTGTTTTGAGTCGACACAATTTCCATTTGTGTCGACCTAAACTTCCAGAAACCAAAAGTGAGGACCACTTTTGTATCGACACAAAATTGATTTGTGTCAACTCAAAATGAATCCTGAGAACTTCGGCACTTTTGTGTTGACACAAAACTAGTTTGTGTCGACACTAACTTTTTTTTGGTACTTGAAGTTCAACTTGAAAAATAGTTAGGGTGTTAAAGTATTTGATCAATTGGTGTTGACACACTTGATAAGCTTCAAGTATACTTTGCCTTAAAAGTGTTTGACTTAATTTTCAATTAATATTAACACAAAAATATTCTAATTAAAGAATACTTAAGTATTTGAACCTTTTGAAATAAAAGTCATTTCTTTTTTGCTAAGATGTCAACTTTGATTGTTCAAAATGTGTTAACACTTTCAATTTAAAAATATAAAATATTGTCCATTTAAAATTATTTATTCTTAAAAAATTAATTATGAAAATCATCAAAATCAAATTAAAAAAGCTCTTGGGCTAACAATCTCCCATTTTTTTATGATTACAACCATATTATTATTTTTTAAAAGACAATTTAAAATAATTTTCAACAAGGGTTCTCCCCTTATAATATGCCTTAAACAATAAGAACGATTATAAAGACAGGGCATACACCAAAGAGAAAGCATACAGATTTTAACATGATTTGCACATATGATCAAGAAGGATTCAGAATTTATTAGACTTTTTGCAAAACAGTGAATGTGTGTAAAGTGATTTGACTCAAACACATCCAATTTCAAATCTAATTAATCAAACATTCATGGGCAAATAAATTTGATATAATGAGCGTAAGAACACTACAATTCATTCAAGAAAAATTGTTCAGACATTTAAACCATTCATTCACAATTTATTCAGAAACAGAAATTGTTCAAACATTCCAAACCATTCAAAAATTGCCAAAAGAAATGTATGTTAAGAAAATACAACTTCTTCTTCCAAAAAAAAACTTTAAAGATTGTTTTAAAACTTCTTTCACTTTCCTTTCCCTCCCCTTCATTTCTATACTTCTCTTCTTCTTTTCTCTTTTCTCGTCTCCCCTTTTGTAATTATCAAAAAAAAAATTAGAGGTTGTCCATGAAGTGCTTAAACTCCTTCTTTGCCTTAGCCTTCTCTTTAGTAGCAGATGCTCGTTCCTTCGCCGCACGTGCTCGTTCATCTTTTGCTTCACCCGCTGCAAGGGCCTCCCATCTTGCTGCCAAAGCCAAGTCAACTTCACTTTTAAGACGTGCAGCCTTTTCTTCTTTGGTTTCTTTGGGATTGAACTGCTTAGCCCAGGCTTCCTTGATCCATTGGAGGTATTCTTCCACCTTCTGAGCATTTGCATGGATGGCGGTGATGATACCTTGATCGTATTCTTTGCGCACTTGATGTAGAATAGCCTTGTTGCAATTTATAATAGATGAAATATTTTCATCCATGGTTTTGCAAAGAGCCCTCCCAGCATCAGTGGTGTTTTCAACGTCACGTCTGAGGCGCTGATTTGTTTTGTCCAGATGTTTTACTTTCTCATAGAGGGAAGAGATGGTATGGTGCAAATTAAAAAAATTTGAATCAACCTTGGGTTAAAAGAGAGTGACTTTTTCATAAAGGGAGTTGATTGAGGAAAGCACTTCAGAGAGAACCACTTGAACAAGACCAGTGGATGATGATGCAGTAGAAGGGGGAACAGGGATTGAGGTGGTGTGAGGAGGAGCTGAGTAGGATGGACCAGGAGTATCAAATGGTCCAAAATGATCGGGTATAGAAGGTGGTGAGTCAAGATCTAAAGGAATTGAGGATACATCACGAGGAGGATGAGGAGTTCTGACAGATGATGGGGTACCTCTGCGAATGGTGGTCCAAGCACCATCCATATATGCAATTTTCATATGTTTCAGGGAGGATTTTCCTTACAAATCATGGTTGGAAAAGACAATGGCCTTTTCCTCAGAAAGGTTGATCCTGAAGTGTCGACACACTCAGGTCAGATACATCCCGTGTGGCATAGAGGAGTTTTTCTTCCCATAGGAGTGAAACATGTGGGAAATGAAAAAAAAATCTAGATTGAGATTTTTTTTCTCCAAAATGCACCACATAATGAATATGTGCATGTAGGAGACATCCCAAAATTTTCCCATCTGAGGAAGGAAAATATGGTTCACCATATAGTAAAGGATCCTCATCGCAGGTTTCAGGGTGTTGGCTTCCAATGGTTTGAAATGGTCAATGTTGTCATTCTCAAAAGTGGTTTTGACACATTTCTCAAAAGAGAAACCATCAACCTCAATAGGTTTTTGGCTGTGCCAAACACATATATCACCAGGGGGAATGCACAGTATTTCATTGAGGGTAGATGGAGACAAAGTGATTTCTGTACCATTCACCCAAGTGGTGATGGTAGTACAAGAAATCAGGAGAATGTGCATGTGAGCATAAAATGATTTAACCAATGTGGAATAGTGAGGTACTTGGATTTGTCAAAGTCTTTCCCACCAAAGGCTTGAGAAGAGGTCCTTAAACCTCATCTCAATCGAGTCAAAGTACTCAAAATCAATAGAGCGGCCGGGACAGATTTTTTGATTTACAAAAAAAGAAAAATAGAGTTGACGAGATTTAGAGTTTTGAAAAGAAATTACCTCAGAGGAGGCAACGTTTTGAGGACCAGAGGTTGTTCCAGTCATTGTCGCAGTCATCATCGCTTTGGTTGTCTTCTTCCTCTTCGAAGTCCTAGGGCTTGAAGGTCCTTCATCAATGGATCATTTCGATCATTTGCCCATCGTCTTTGGTGGCATTTTGAGGGATGTGGTTTTGGATTTGAGAAGAATAAAGGGGGTCGACTCAGGGTTTGAAGGAGAGGAGGTGGGAGACGAACGGTTTTATGAGAGAGAGAACGGGACACGAAATGACATTTCGTGGACCAGCGCGTCTTTTATAGACGTAACGATTTGTGTCGACACAAATCAAATTTGGTGTCGACACATTTCGTGTCAAGTGTGGGTATCGAAAAAGAGTGATGGTGTTGACACAATTTCAGTTGGTGTCGACACATTTTGGCCATTTGGGTCGACCTAGTTAAGGTTGGTGTCAACACAAATTTACCGAGAGTCAGGAAAAACTACGGTGTCGACACTGAATAGAATGGGATCGACACTTTTGTTCCCAGTGCCACTTCTACACAGTTTGTGTCGATACTACACACATTTGTGTCGACACTGATTCACTTTGTGTCGACACATTTTTACATTTGTGTTGACACAAATTCACTTTGTGTTGACACAATTTTTCATTAAAGAAAGAACTATCATGCATTTTGAAATGTAATAAAATACATGGTTAGTATGGCATATAAATCATCAATATGGAGCACATAGCATACCAAGTTCTCATCTAATAAAGCATATTCTTTCTTCATTTAAAAGTTTTGTGAAAATGTCAACTAACTGGTAGTCGGTGCCTATAAATTCAAGTTCAATGTTTTCCTTTTGCATATGATCTCTTATGAAATGATGTCTAATCTCTATATGCTTTGTTCTTGAGTATTATATAGGATTCTTGGATATATTAATTGCACTAGTGTTATCACATTTGATAGGGATATGATCTAGGTGAAAACCATAGTCCTCTAATTGTTGTTTCATCTATAAAACTTGACCACAACAACTTCTAGCTGCAATATACTCAGCCTCGGCTGTTGACAAGACTACTAAGTTTTGCTTTTTGCTAAACTAAGATATTAGTAAGTGTCATAGGAATTGACGAGTACCACTTGTGCTTTTCCTATCTACTTTACATCCGGCAAAATCAGCATCCAAATAGCTAAATAACTCAATGGCTATTCCTCTAGGATAAATAATTCTAGGTTTTGTGATTCTAAGAGGTATCTAAAGATGCGCTCAACAGCGGTCACATGCGATTCCTTAGGATTAGATTGAAATCTAGCACACATACAAACACTGAGCATGATATCTGGTCTACTAGCAGTTAAGTATAAGAGTGATCCAATCATACATCTATAACGCTTTTCATCCACTGCTTTTCCATCATCATCTTTATCAAGTTTTGTTGTGGGACACATTGGAGTTCCCATAGGCTTTGCTTTCAGCATGTCAAACCTCTTCAAAATGTCCCTTATGTATTCGGCTTGATTGATGTAGATTCCTTCATGAGATTGTTTGATTTGAAGTCCTAAGAAGTAGTTGAGCTCTTCCAACATGCTCATTTCGAATTATCACTGTATACACTTAACAAAGTCCTTGCAAAGAGATTCGTTAGTTGTACCAAAAATTATATCATCTACATAAATTTGTACAACTAGCATGTCACTGACTTAAGACTTGATAAAAAGTGTGGTGTCAATTTTTTTTCTAAAAAACTCATTTTCAATCAAGAATTTGCTAAGCCTTTCATACCAAGCTCTTGGTACTTGCTTTAAATCATATAGAGCCTTGGTAAGTTTAAAAATATGGTTTTAAAAATTTAGATTTTCAAAACCAAGAGGTCATTTCACATAAATTTCCTCCGCGATAAAACCATCTAAAAATGCACTCTTGGCATCCATTTGATAGAGTTTGAAGTTTTTAAAGCATGTAAAAGCAAGCAACATCCTAATGGCATCAAGCCTAGCCACATGAGCAAAAGTCTCATCAAAATCGATGCATTCTTCTTGGTTGTAACCTTGGGCAACCAATCGAGCTTTGTTTCTAAAAATTACTCTATTTTTATTCATTTTATTTCTAAAAACCCATTTTGTACCAATAATGGAGAGTTCTTGAGGTCATGGGACTAAAGTCCAAACTTTATTATTATTGGCTTCAATGTCCTATTTTTTCTCTCAACAACTCTATTTTGTTGAGGGGTTCTTGGAGCTGAGAAGTTATGGTTAATCACATTTTCATCAAAAAGCTTTTCAAAGTCTTTATTTTCAAATTCTCTGCCATGATCACTTCGGATACTTGTGATTTGAAAACCTTTTTTATTTTCAACTCTCCGAGATAATTTTGAAAAAGAGACAAAAGTTTCATCCTTGTGAGCTAAGAATAGCACCCAAGTATATCTAGTGAAGTCATTTACAATAACAAAGGCATATCTCTTGCCTCCAAGACTTAAAGTCCTTGTTGGACCAAATAAGTCCATATGCAATAGTTGTAATGACCTAGAAGTTGAAATCTCATTTTTAGAATGAAACGAACTTTTAATTTGTTTGCCTTGTTGGCATGAATCATACACTTTATCTTTTTTAAATTTCATTTGTGGTAACCCAATCACTAATTTCTTTTTTGAAAGTTTAGAAATCAAGTTCATGTGTGCATGTCCAAACTTTCTATGTCATAAAATTATTTAGAAAAATTATTTAGAAAAACTATTATCACTCATTCTTAGAAAAATTATTTAGAGTAAATGTACAAATATTTTCACCCTTATGACCTTCAAGAATAACCTTGTTATGGTTGAATCTTCAATAACACGCTTAGCATGATCAAACACAACTTTGTAGCCTTTGTCACAAAGTTGGCTTATGCTAAGAATGTTATGTTTCAAACCATCAACAAAAAAAATATTTTTAATAGAAGGGGAAGAAATTTTACCAATACAGCCAATTTCTATGATTTTTCCTTTGCTATTGTCTCTAAAAGTCACAAATCCACCATCTTTTGGCTTGAGAGATGCAAATATCGATTTGTCGCCTGTCACATGTTGTGAGCAAGCACTATCAAGGTACCACATCCCTTCCTTGAATGAGGATTTGAGACACACCTGCAAGGAGAATCAAATTTTGACTTTTGGTACCTAAATTTTCTTGGGTACTTTGATGTTAGTTACTTAAGGGTGTGTTCCTTTAGGAATCTAAGCCATCTTAACAGAAATATTTTAGGATTTTCTATGTGGACAGTGGGTGACAATGTACCCATGCTCATAACAATGAAAACATGTAGCATTTGTATGATTTGATGATACCTTGACAAAAATATTGCTTAAGAATTTTTGTTTCTTCTTGGGTTTGTAACCAATTTCAACTTTATCAAAAACACATTTTTGCATCCCAAGAAATTTATCCAAATTTTTTTTTCCTTAAGTGAACTTATAAACGGTTTTTGTGAGATACTCAACTTTTTCACTCCAAACTCTGTTTCCATCTTTTAAAATAAAAACTTGCTTTAGCAAGACAGATTTTTTATTTTTTAAAGTTTCAATTTCAGTTGAAGAGGAAAGAACTAACTTTTTCAAAACAGAATTCTTGGCTCTTATTTTTCTTAATTCGTCATGTAAGTCTTCAAATGTATTTTGCAATTCATCTAATAAAAAAGATTCAGGAGTTACCTCATCATCTTCCTTGACCATAAGGCATAGATTGGCAACTTTATTTTCTTCCTTTTCATCCTCAGAGCTGCTGTCATCACTTTCGTCCCATGCTGCAATCATGGCTTTCTTGAAGCCTTTCTTGAATTGCTTCATGAGCTGAGAGCATTCAGCTTTGATGTGTCCAGGCTTTTTGCACTCATTGCAGATAATTTTATCTTTTTTATTTTCTGCTTTGAATCTGCTAAAGTCACCTTTGAACTTGTTTGGCTCTCCCTTGTATCCTTCCTTCTAGATGAATTTTCTCCCTTCTTATTTTTTATTTCTAAGAAATTTCTTGAACTTCCTCGTAATGAAGGCCATGTCTTCATTTTTATCACATGAGGAGTCTTCCTCAGATTCTTCTTCATGGATTGAGGCCTTAAAGGCGATGTCTTTCTTCTTTTTGTTGTCCTCCACATCATCCATCTTGATATTCATCTCATGGGTCATGAGAGAACCAAAAAAATTTTTAGGCTTAGTCTGTTGAGGTCATTGGCTTCTTAAATCGCCGAGACCTTAGCTTCCCAACTCTTTGGCATACACCTCAAAATTTTTTTGACCATTTCGGTATTAGTATAATCTTATCAAGAGATTTTAGTCCATTTATAATATCAGTAAAGCGAGTAAACATATCAAAAATTATTTCATCATGCTTCATTTTAAATAGTTCATAATTATGTACAAGCAAACTAATTTTTGACACTTTTACTTAATTTGTACCCTCATGGGTAACTTCGAGTCTATCCCAAATTTTTTTAGCAGTGTCACATGTAGAGATCCTATTGAACTCATTTGGGTCAAGTGAGAAATATAAGAGATTCATGGCTTTAGTATTTTCTTATATCTCCCATATGTCGGTCTCAGTCCATTCGGCCTCTGGTTTAGGGATAGCAACCCCTTCAACGGTTTTAATGGGTCTTTTGGGTCCATTTATGATAACCCGCCAAAGGTTATAGTCTACGACTTGAATGTAAATTTTCATTCTAGCCTTCAACTAGTTATAGTTTGTTCCATTGAACAAATGGGGTTTGTTGGTCAATTGACATTCAGATTGGACAGGTTCAATACTAGTAGTTGCCATATAAAACTCTTAAACTGTTAAGTAAAAAATAAGAGCCCAAGCTCTGATACCAATTGTTAGATCTAGGAAACTCAAGAGGGTGGTGAATTGGGTTTTAAAAAAAATAGCAATTTAAAAGCCCTTTCAGAAATCTTTTAATATTGCAATAAAGCAAGATATGCAAAAATATAATTAATGCAAATATTAAAAGATGAGAGATAGAGAAATAGAACCAGACACCAGCAATTTTTAGTAGTTCGGCATTATCTTAGCCTACGTTCACTTCTCAAGATCTCCCTTGAATATTTTTACTATCCAGAATACTTCTGAGCGTATTCCAAGCCTTTTCAAACCTCAAGATTCCCCTTGAGCTATTTGAATATTTACGGGCACATTCACAAGCCTGTAAAACTTCAAGAATATCCTATGAAAATAAGCTCATATTTTCTTCTAATCTCACTTGAACTCTTCTTTGATGAGTTTCACTCAATCACTCAAAAGACTAAAGGATGACTCACCCTTGATTACAATAACTGAGATGTAATAAATTAAGAACACTCACTCTCTTTACAAAATTAATTTACAATAAATGAAAGGGTAAAGAGAAATGAGGAACAAGAACATGAGTTGCAGCAAAAAATGTGAGTTTGATGATTTTTGAGATTGGTTTGAGCAATAGAACAATAAATACAAGTCTCCAACCTTCTTAAATGCTGAGAAGTAACTCCTTATATAAGTACTTGTGAGTTCTTGACCGTTTGAGGTAGGCAGGGGCAATAAATGCCAAAAATTCAACCGTTGAGATCTGTCGTATTTTGAATTTTCGTCTTTATGGTCGACACAAACAGCTTTGGTGTTGACACAAAGTGTCTAGGGCAGGATTCTTCAAGTGGTTGGGTCGACACGAATGTTCTGAGGGGTCGACACAAATTCTGCACTTTACCTTCCAACATTCTCGGGTCGACACAAATGAATCTGGTGTCGACTCGTTTAAAACTTCAACATCCAGAGGAACCATTTTGTGTTGACTCAACTTGTCTATGGTGTCGATACTAAATCACTGCAGAAAGGCTCGGTAGTGCTTTGGGGTCGACACTAAAATTTTACAGTTAGCTTCGGTAGTTTTGTGTCGACACAAATTTTCTTAGGGTTGACACCAATGTTCTGCAGGCAGGCTCGGGACTTTTGGATCGACACGATTTGTCTTGGGGTCGACACAAAAAATCAGCAGGAGGTCTCGGTTGTTTTGTGTCGACACAATTTCCATTTGTATCAACCCAAACTTCTAGAAATCAAAAGTGAGGATCACTTTTGTGTCGACACAAAATAGATTTGTGTCGACTCAAAATGAGTCTTGTGCACTTCGACACTTTTGTGATGACACAAAACTAATTTGTGTTGACACTAACTTTTTTTTTGGTACCTGAAGATCAACTTAAAAAACAGTTAGGATGTCAAAGCATTTAATCAATTGGCGTTTACACACATGATAAGTTTCAAGTATACTTTTCTTTAAAAGTATTTGACTTAATTTTTAATTAAGATTAACACAAAAATATTCTAATTAAAAATACATAAATGTTTGAACCATTTGAGATAAAAGTCATTTTTTTTTGCTAAGATGTCAACTTTGATTGTTCAAAATGTGTTAACACTTTTATTTTAGAAATATAAAATATTATCCATTTAAAGTCACTTATTCTTAGAAAATGAATTATGAAAATCATCAAAATCAAATTAAAAAAGTCATTGGGCTAACAAAGACAGTAACCCACAACCAATGATGATGGTGGTCAAAACAATGTGTGTAGAATGTGTGAATGAATAAATTAATCTAGCCTCTCATGTGCCTCTTTCCTTGTCTCTCTCCAATAGCCCTAGGCAAAACATCATGATATTAGGTTAGAAAACCCTATAAATGTACACCACTGCCGGTGTCCAGTGGTATCCAACGAATATTACATGACCAGCGCTGTATAGCAAGCTACCAGCGTTGTCCAGCGGACGATACACGTCCAGTCCTATCCACTTGAAGGAAAGCACTTACTAGCGAACCTCAAATGAAAAATTTTGTAAAAATATTTATTCAATAAAATGGTAGAGGTCTGTGCCTATGAAAGAATGCATCGTGATGTGAAAGTGCATGGCAAAATGACCAGATATATGTGGGAACTGGAGCGATGAGGTTGTAGAATTCTTTGACTGAAGATGTTGTACATTCGCAACCTCTAATATTACGTGTGAGACCCTGATCCGTTTTCTTTTTCGGCATTTTTCGACGTGAGTTTAGCATTTTTGCTTTAGCATGCTTAAATGCGTTTAGATGCATGATCGGAGTTAATTATGTATGCGGGCCAGGTTCCAGGGCCGTGGGATATTACGGCGCAAATTTCAAAAAAATTTAAAAAATGATAATTTAGAGGCCTGTAAATATCTAGAGTTAGATATTTTCAAAACTTCTCCATTAATTTTTTTTTCTCTCTGCCTTCTCTCTAAGTTCTCGGGGGCCCGAGACTCGATTTTTGACGATCAGACAGCGGATTCCTACTATTGGCACGGTGGGCTACGCATTCATCTGGATAAAATTTTATTCTGGCGAGGCTCAGTTTTGCACGTGGTTCGAGACATCGAGTTTTTAACTCACCAATGTAGGATCCTAGACTCTCATGTCTTATAAGGATGTTACGTGTAATCGTGTGTGTTTTTAACGGTTAGATTTTCATATATCAAATTTTGTACCAAGTTGGGTTTTTAGGTTTAAAAAATTATTTTCCAGTGATTTCGGTGGATGGAATCGAATGTCGGGTGTTTCTTTCGTGGTTTTAAGGTTAGGCTTGGGCGTGTGTATGTCCGAGGTTGTTGGATGGGTATTTGGAGGCTTTGAATCGAGGTTTTGGTGGCTAAAAATGGTGTTCGAAAACTATTCTCGCCTCGGTTCAGTCGACTGGACCGTGAGGATCAGTCGACTCGACAATGGGTTTGAAAGTTTTTGGGCCTTTCTAGTGTGTTGTTTAGTCGACTAGGGGTTGGGGTCCTGTCGACTGGACCTGAGCAGTTTTGTGTTGGGGGTTTGGTGGTTGGTTCTTGGTTTCCGATTGGGTTTCAATGGTATTCAATTGATTAGTTATGGAATTAATCAATTGAAATACTGTTTGATTCTTTTCAGAATTCGGTTGGTCGGGTTGTGGCTTTGGGAGTCGTGTCGTGGCTTCGAGTGTTTTTGTGGTGCCGTCCTCGGGTGTGACGTGCATGGTTGGTTTTGAGTGTTGTGGCACAGTTGTGTGTGTGCTAGTTGTGTGCGGGACATCTGGATCCGTGGTTCGGTTTAAAGGTGGAATTTCTTGAGAACCATTCTGTGGGACGTTCAGGTGTTGGCCTCCGAGTTAGGTGTTGATTATCCCAGTGTGTGGGTGGGTCCTGGTGTGTGTGGCACGTGATGTCGTTTGGGTTATGTAGCGTCTTTATATGGAACGTCTTGGTTATACGTGCTTTTGTGCTTATAGAACTGTGGATAATTTATTTTTGTGCATGGTAAGCGGATAAGTGGCCGTTGTGGTCTTGATGCCTTTAGGGCTTTGGGCTTTGTTAATCCGTAGTATACGATTTTATCCCGTGATTTAGGCATGGGTTGAGATGCCTGTTAATACGTAGATTTGTATCTATTTTGCATATGTGGGGCGAATATTGGTCCTTCAGTGAAAGTTCGTGAAGATATCTATTGGCTCTGGTCAACAAGGCATTAGTTAGGGAAAATAATGGTCCTATGGTGAAATTCCGTGAAGATGTGTGTGTTGCACGGGTTGTGTGCGTTGCATGGATGGGGGCTGCGGTCCTTCGGTGGAAGTCTAAGAAGATACATGGATTGCACGAACTATATTATGGGATGGATAGACCAATTTCCAAATTATTTTTTTTAAATCATGTGAATCGCGATCTAAAAATTCTTTTTCAACTGTTTTTAGAACTCCTGTGAGTGTGTCAAATAATGGTTTATGTCCTCGCTTTTCCGTTTGCATGTAAAAATTTATTTAAATGCCTGAAAGAGAGTCTAAAATTGCACCTCGTTTTCCTAGCATGTTTAGCTTATACTGCATGTGTTGTCAAATTTCTATTGAGCTTTGGCTCACGGTGTAGGATTTGATTTTCTTCAGGTACCGATCACGCAGGTTGATCTGGAGGTGCCGGAGAGGTGGAAGAGTTGTAGTCTTCCTTTTTATTCTTTCTGTTACATGTATGTTGTAACATATTTTTCGGCGTTAGAGCCGTGTAATATAAGTCGTTTGGCGATTATATACAATGCATGTATGGTTTTATATTGAGAGGAGCGTGTTCTCATAATGGTTGTTTGTAAGTATTTTTTGTGACCCGGAGTTTGGGGCGTGACATTACGACTCACTGAACACTCCCCAAAAATCTAACAGAACAGACTCCAGTAGTTTTATCTTACGAAAATTGCCAAAAACTGTAACAATCTCCCCCTTTGGCATTTTCATGCCAAAACTCCATAAACAATACATGAATCCCAAAAACAATACAAAGAGACTGAGCTAAACTCAAGACACCTACAAACTTAAGCCAGCTTAACTCTTCACATCAAATCTTAAATTTGGATGTCCCTGTAAATTTGTAATAACCACTCACAAATAGATAACCTCGTGAAACGCATGGCGTAGTGAAATATTAAATAATTTACACGAAAGATAAGACAATCCAGCATACTCGAATAGGATGATATTAAGAGTAAACATGAACATGAGTAAAATTATCATCCAAGCTAAACATGTGGTCTAAGCATATATAAACATGAAAGATAATTTTTTTTAATCTTTCGAAAAGAGCATGCTACACAACCATGAATACCTAACCAAACTGTCACTACTATGACACTACGACTGGCTAAACACGAAATACTACTAAAACCCTACTAAAATAGCAAACGGTCACTATGACTGGCCAAACACGAAACACTACTAAAACGCTACTACCAAAACAGTAAGTACTACTACCAACTACTATACTACTACCCATCTCTCTCTTTTTTGTTACGGGAAGAAAGCACTTAATTATCACCAGAATGGTGATCACCACACAAACGGCTACAAACAAGAGACACTTGACTGTCAAGGCTATCAAGTCGAGTCTCAATCTTTTGTAAAATTTGAAGCATGTCGAGAGCGGCCGACAGAGGTGATAATGCCGAAAGAATGTGTGGAGGAGGATTTGCTAAATCCAGAGTAGCGGGCTCAGAAGCGAGAGCATTACGAAGTGGCCCAGGTTGAACATGTGCAAAACTTTGATTCCTTGTCTGGAAATTTATAGGAGCAGAAACATCGACACGGAGTTCATTCTCAACAACAGCAACTTTATGAGAACGAGCAAGATGAGTAATCAATGACCCATACGGAATACCACCAGAGCTATGAAGAGCAGAGGACACATGGTACATATTTTGCCAAATCATAGATGGTAAATCAATCGACAAGCCAGTCCCAATGGCATTGTTAGCCCAAGGGCATTTTATTTGATTTTGATGATTTTTAAGATTCATTTTCTAAGAACAAATAGTTTTAAATAGATAATATTTTATATTTTCAAAATAAAAGTGTTAACTCAATTTGATCAAATAAGTTGACACATTTAGCCAAAAAAATGACTTAACTCTCAAAAGGATTAAAACACTTACATATTCTTAATTAAGAATATTCTGTATTGAACTCTATTGAAGAATAAGTCGAACACTTTTAAATCAAATTATACTTGAAGCATATCAAGTATGTCAACACCTATTGAACAAATGGCTTGACACTCTAACAGTTTCATGAAGTTGATCATCAGGTATCAAAACTTAGTGTCGACACAAACAAGTTTTGTGTCAACACAAAAGAACCGTAGCTCTCATGACTCAAATTGAGTCGACACAAATTAGTTTTGTGTCGACACATAAGTGCTTCACACTTTCGTATCTGGAATTTCGGTCTACACAAATGAAAACTGTGTCGACACAAAACAACCGAGATCACCAGCAGATTTTGGGTGTCGACACAAAGGCAAGATGAGTCGACACAAAAGTCCCGAGCCCGCCTAAAAAAATTTTGGTGTCGACACCAAAGTTCAAATGTACCAACACAAATATACCGAAGCTGCCTGAAGAGTTTAGTGTCAACACTAAAAGCAAAATGAGTTGACACAAATGGTCCTCCCTGAATGTTGAAGTTTCAAATGAGTCGACACCAAATTCAAAGGTGTCGACCCCATGACGTTGGTAAAGAAGATTGTAGAAATCGTGTCGACCCTTCAAAAAATTTGTGTCGACCCAACCACTTGAACATCTCTGCCCTAAACACTTTGTGACGACACCAAAGGGATTTGTGTCGACATTGACGACGAAAACTCAAATTCGCGCAGACCTCAACGGTTACATTTTTGGCATTTATTGCCCCCACCTGTTGGAGGCAATACTGCCAAGATCATTATTTTTTTAAAATAATTTTTGATAAAAAATTAACTGGACGGACAAATGCCGAAACGGCCTCCAGATAAAAATTTTAACGTCGAACGATCAAAAATAAACCCGTGCAATCAAAGTTAATTTAGATAATTACCTCTTGTCGATCTAATCTTCGACTACGATTTGATTTCGAGTTGAAACTCCGGTCAGATCTTCTACTGTATTCCCTTACGCGATTCTCGAACGTAGTGTGGGCTATGATTCTCCGAGAACTTGTACCGGCAGAACCCCGATATATTTAAGTCTTTCATAGATAAAATTAATATCTCAATGATAATGATATATGAATTATCAATCTCAAACTGGTTCAGCCTACCCGCGTATATATAGAACAACAGTAGGGACCTGTGGAGTAATTATGAGTTAGACTTCCAGTGAAACACAAATACCTACCAGCGATTTCTGTAATAAAAGAAAGACGCATAGCGGTATCTGCAATTATGAAAAACTAGCAGCGGTTTCTGCAATTTTCATAAAACACTGAATTACAGTTCACACCACTAAAAAACTATAATTACACTATGACCCATAATCTCAAGACATTCTTGCATTGAGCTTCTATTATTAAATGTTTACCATTTTTTCTCACGTTAAGATTTTTGATACCCGCCAATTAAATTTAATTACTAACAATTTAATTTAATTGGCATCATAATATTCTTTAAATCCTTCCGCTTAACTTATTTGACCGCCGGATAATTAAATCCACCTGCAGGGTTTGGCCCGGTCAAAACTTATAAGCATCCTTAAAGGAGTATCGTCAATCCCGATCATTCGGGACGTGGATTCCGTTAATAATTAATATTTGTCATATTAATAATACCGCTATCCAACTCACCGGGAATATAGACCCATATAAGATCGCACCCTCTAATGAATCAAAACAACGAATATTAAATATATGCAAATCAATAATTATTTCAGGATTAAGAAGATAAGCACTATTCATAATAATCTTATGGTGTGAATTAATTTATATAGTCAGTAGTCAGTACTAAATTAATTATCCCAAATGTCTCGTTCATGACACACAAAATGTACTAGCACAGAGAGTCGAAACAATAGACGGCGCTATTATCTGTTCCCCGTAACCAAAATAGGCCTACTAAAACTTTGTGCCACAGTTGTACCGATGGTATATCTATTTCCATCTAAACTGTGGGCATAAAACTTTTATATTTTGTAAAAATATAAAATCTGGTCTTTTGTGTGTAAGTCGTACTCTACATACCAGATTAAATACTATAAAGAATATCAGACCTCCATGCATAACAAATAAATGATATACATACATTACTCATAAAGATTCTCATAAAATAGAAAACTAATTTTATTA
Organism: Heliamphora exappendiculata; assembly: GCA_034768845.1. Classification (NCBI taxonomy): domain Eukaryota; kingdom Viridiplantae; phylum Streptophyta; class Magnoliopsida; order Ericales; family Sarraceniaceae; genus Heliamphora; species Heliamphora exappendiculata. The sequence goes on along the minus strand of JAOTRH010000008.1, from coordinate 4,199,862 downwards.
AAAATAAAATTAAATACTAAAAAATATGATTTTCAATAAGCCAACTCTAACAATCTCCCACTTATACTCAAAATCATAGTGTCATACATCTGACTTCTATGCCCTCTACATGGCTGTCAAAAGTCTTAGCCGGTAAGATCTTTATAAAAGGATCTACAAAGTTGTCTCCTGATGCAATTTCGGTTACAGCAATATCACATCTTTGTACAATTTTTCGTATCATGTGATGCTTACGCTCAATGTGCTTGCCTTTCTTATGGACCCTTGGCTCCTTCGAGTTTCCAACCGCTCCGCTATTATCACAATAAACTGTAATTGCCGACTAAACTGAAGGCATCACATCTAGATCCAATAGGAAGTTCTTGAGCCAAACGACCTCTTTGGCGGCTTCAGAAGCTGCCACATACTCGGCCTCCATGGTGGAATCAGCAATGCAGGACTGTTTGATACTCCTCTAACTTATAGCTCCACCTCCTAAGGTAAACACATATCCTAAGATAGACTTACGGGAATTTCTGTCAGATTAAAAATCTGAGTTTGTGTACCCCAAAAGTACTAGGCTGTCTGCCTGGTAAATCAATATATAACTTTTCAAGTACTTAATTATATTCTTTACTGCAAACCAATGCTTCTGCCCTGGGTTAGACTAATATCTGCTAACCTTGCCAACGACAAAGCAGATGTCGAGTCTAGTGCAGAGCATAGCATACATGAGGCTTCCTATTACCAAAGCATAAGAAACCGCATTCATCTTCTCTATCTCATCAGGTGTCTTAGGACACTGATCCTTGGATAGAGTGATTCCATGCCTGAAAGGGAAAAATTCTTTCTTGGAATCCTATATGCTAAAACGAGCATTGATATCATCGATATACTTTGCTTGTGATAAGCCAAACATCCTTTGTTTTCGATCTCGCACAAGCTTGATCCCAAGGATGTGGCCGGCTTCACCCAAGTCCTTCATATCGAACTGCCCAGATAACTATACATTAACCGTAGATAATGTCCCCACATCGTTTTCAATAAACAAGATATCGTCTACATAAAGTCCTAGGAAGAACCACCCTTTCGTCACGCTTCTTGTACACACATGACTCATTCGGACTTTGATCAAAACTAAAAGACTTTATAGCTTGATCAAACCGAGTGTTCCAAGACCTCGATGCCTGTTTAAGTCCATAAATAGATCTCTTAAGCTTACACAATATGTGTTCCTGGTCCTTTGCAATGAATCTGTCTGGTTGTATCATATAGATACACTCGTCAAGACTTCCGTTAAGAAAGCTGTCTTGACGTCTATTTGCCAGATTTCGTAATCGAAATGTGCGGCAATGGATAAGAGAATCTGGATAGACTTAAGCATGGCTACTAGTGAAAAGGTTTCCTCATAATCGATCCCTTCTTTCTGAGTAAACCCTTTAGCAATAAGCTTGGCTTTGAATGTTTCATCCTTCTCGTCTACTCCTCTCTTCCTCTTATAGATCCACTTGCATCCAATGTATTTTATCCCTTCGAGTGGTTCTACAAGTTCTCAGACCTAATTGGAATACATAGATTTCATCTCTGAATTCATAGTCATTTGCCAAATATCTGCATCTTTGTCTTGTAGTGCTTCACTGTAGTTACAGAGCTCGGTATCCAATTCTCCCAGAATTCTGTCAAAAGACTCTCCCAAGAACATATACCGGTCAGGTTGATGAACAACCCTCCCACTACGACGAGGCACTAACTGTGTCTGTGTACTAGTAGTAACAGGCTGTGCAAAATTTGAACCCTGTGTGCATCAGCGCTATGTTCTTGATTTGCACCTATCCCTATAATCCTCCCACTACGACTAGGTAATAGAATATCAATGACTTACGGTTCCTCTTCCGTTCTACTAGCATTTTTTCTCAGTTCTTCCAGAACAACTTTGTTATTGGGCTTGTGGTCCATTATATAATCTTCTTCCAAGAATCGGGCATTGGTGCTAATAATGACCTCCTGATCCTTAGGATTATAAAATAGACCACCCTTCATTCCCTTGGGATACTCCACAAAGAAACAGACTTCCGTCCTCGATTCTAACTTACCTGCGTTCTCTTTCAGCACATGTGCTGGACACCCCCAAATTCGAATGTGTTTCAGACTAGGCTTACGCCCGGTCCACAATTCTATGGGAGTAGGAGGTACCGACTTAGAATGTACCATGTTTCGAATGTAAGCCGCTATCTCTAAAGCGAGTCCCAAAAACGAATGTGGTAAACCTGAATAACTCATCATTGACCTTGCCATCTCCATAAGAGTCCTATTTCTTCTTTCTGCTACACCATTCTGTTAAATAGTGCTAGGTGCAGTCAACCGGGATGTAATCCCCTCTGATGATAAGCAGTCCTTAAACTCTCCAAAGAGGTATTCCCTACCACGGTCAGATCGTAGTAATTTGATACTTTTACCTAGACGCTTCTCTGCTTCCGTCTTGAATTCTTTAAATTTTTCAAAGCATTTAGACTTACGGTGCATCAGGTAAATGTATCCATACCTTGAGTAGTCATCAATAAAACTGACAAAGTACTCAAAGACACCTCTAGCCCAGATTGTCATAGGACCACACACATCAGAATGAACCAGCTCCAACGATGCTTTAGCTCTATAGCATTTGGCCGAAAAGGACCTCTTGGTCAACTTACCCTCTAAGCAAGATTCACAGACTGGAAATGTCTCCACTTCCAATGAATTCAAAGGTCCATCTACTACTAGTTTGTTTATCCTTTTTAGATTAATATGACCCAAGGGTAAGTGCCAAAGAAATGTTTGATACAGTAAAGAAGGAAACTTTCTCTTCTATAGTAAATTAGATATGTTATTCATTTCAGTTAGTTGTAGTGTAGGAGAGATTGAAGTAATAATATAAAGATTATCCACCAATATACCAGAACAGATAATCAGTTTATTATCTTTAATAACCACAGAGTTATTAAAATAAACAAAATATCCGTCATTAGCCAATCTAGAAACGAAAACTAAGTTCCTTCTAATGGCAAGTACATAAAGACAATCTCTCAATATTAAAACCTGATCTCTACCAAATCTAAGAGTAACATCTCCTACTACAACTGTTGTTACCTTTGTATTAATGCCCATATGCAAGTAAATCTCCCCATCACTTAAGTTGTTGGGTTTCCTAGAATCCCTGCAATGAATTGCAGACATGATTAGTGGCTCTCGTATCTATACACCAGGTACCGGTAGACTACACCGCTAAACATGTTTCCATAACTAGTGAACATAAATTACCGTGTTTGTTCTGCCTTTTGAGAAATACTAGACATAGCTTTTTCCAGTGCCTGGTTTGGTTGCAGTGAAAACATCTGCCTTTTGGCTTTTTCACACCAGTCCGTGGCCCACTAACTACCTTAGAAAATGTGTCTCCCTATTTCTGAACCTTTTTCTTCTTCATGCATTTCGGCCCCGAGGAAGAACCTTTTTATGAAACAGACACATTTTCTGGTGTTGAAGGAATACTATTTGTATTTAAAACTATATCCATGTTACATTTTTAGTTAACAAAATTTGGTCCCGTAAGTTTGTTTTCTTTGAGTATTGAAGCGAGTGGGTTGAAATTCATTTTA
>JAOTRH010000008.1:4147330-4196151 GCA_034768845.1 Heliamphora exappendiculata | reverse complement strand
ACAAGCATTCAAGGTTTCCAAGTAATAAATCATTAAATCTGTAAGCCTGTAAATTGTAATTTTAATTTTCAAAGAATAAAGATAAAAAAATAATGAAAAAAAAAAGATTTAGCACTACCAAGAGCACCAGAATCAACAGATGGTCCAGATCTCAACAATTAACAAATTGAGATTAACTAAAAACATATTTTTAAATATTTTTAAATAATAAAAAAATACAACATTAATTCAAAAAAATAAGCAATAGATTAATAAATTTGTATATTATTATTAATTTTTAAAGAAATGAAGGTAAAGAAAATAATTTTAAAAACTTAAAATTTCAGCCACCCTTTCAAATTTCAGCAGAAACTAAAAATGGAAGCAAAAGATTTTTAAAAAAATTTAAAAACTTAAAATGAGAATAAGGAAAATAATTTTTTTTTAAAAACTTAAAATATCAATCTTCTTCTTCATTACAGCCCAACGCCCCAGCCGAAACTGAACCACACCCGCCGATTTCACCGAAACTCAAAATCATACAAAAAAATTATCATCAATCAAGCAACATACCTCCAGATTGAACGAAAATGCAAAATCAGAACACTAATTGCTGCCAAAATCGAAGAAATTGAAGGATTGAAGCAAGTCGGCGAGAGGCGAGAACTCAAGATTCCGAAAATCAAAAAAAATTGCCAAAATGGAGTAGATCTGAGTAATCTGACGAAATTATTGGTTTCATCTTGTTGCTTGGCATCTTTTTAAGTTGTTTAGACATAAAAATGGGGAAAGAATGGACAAAAAACAAAAATCGAGACCCATCACAGTCGAAAGCGCCGCTTTTACACAGAGTAACGGCCGTAACGGCCCGTTACGCGCCGAAACCACGGTTAATCAACCAAAACCACCGTTATGGTAACCGTAACGGCCGTTACGGCTATGAAATTCAGTAGCACCACCATAGCGGCTGTAGCGTGACTCGGTCCCCGCCGAAACCGTTACGTAACGGTAACGGACGATTTTTGAAACCATGCTTGTACCTCATGCTATGTTAAGTTGTACATCTTATCATACTTAGTTGCATATCATGCTATTGTTAGTTGTACTTCGGGATATGAGCATTGTCATACTGTACTTGAGGCATCTTGGGGTCCTTTATACAGTCAGTGCCGTTGTTTTATCATGTGAATAGGAGTGTCTTGAAGTTTTCACCCCTTTGATTCTGGGACTAGGGCGTTCCTGGTGTGCCGGTATTTGTGAAATGTTTTGGGATGAATTCCCCAGTATATGAAAAATGATTATGATGGAAAATTTGTTGGGCACCATGAGTTCGTCGCTAGCATTCTAATTTTTGTGCTTTAGACTTTGGTGACACTAGGCGAAGGCATCACAAGTACTTAAGGTGGGCTTACTCAGTATTAAGGGCAACGGCAATATGTCCCGAGGCAACGGCAATAAGTCCTCAACTGGACCCCATGCCGTTGTGATGGAATAAAACAGTTACGGTATTTAACCGAGCAATGTGATTATTACTCACGAGGCACATATGATGGCTTAGTGATCAATTGTCCAGAAAGTCTACTCTTGTAATTCCCGGCGTGAAATTCATGTTTCTAATCTTGGAGTATGGTCGGATTGGATACTTGCATTGCATTTATCATTGCATTATACACATGATTAGTTGTTTTATACTTACCTGCTTACTGTACTTATATCTTTCAAATTTGCCTATCTCCTTGCTATATAAATGCACTAAGTGTTATATGAAATGCGTTTTGTTGATTTTGTGTCGTGGATTCGGTTAATGGGTTTGGAGAGTTTTCTTCTGGGGTTTAGCTCATGGCTTTGTACCATAGGCGAAGAAGAGGAAGCAGTCTACGAGGAGTATTCTGACCAGGGTGAGTTCCCAGAGCGAGCAGACCCCGACAAGGCCTAGATGAGTTGCCGTGCTGTTTTTGTTTTTTTTCTTTACAATCCCAGGACGATGTTTTATAATTTTGTAATCTCCTTTGTAAAACTATAATGCTGAAGTATTTTGCAAGTGTTTCGAGACTCAAATAATGTACCCAAATAATGTAATAGTATGATGATTATCTATGAATAAATTGTTGGTGTAACCCTTATTTTATAACTATGTATGTCTTAACGTACACGGGAGCCGGGGTGTCACAGCTTGATATCATAGCCTAGGTTTATTGAACCTTCAGACCTTGGGTTACGAGAAACTACGAGTTCTGTAGTGTAGAAGCTCTATAGAGTGTCTATATTATTTAATTTAACACTTATAATACTAATAACTCAAAATCCTTACCTTAAGCTTTTTCCCCTGATCTTATCTTCTCTTAGGATGGTATCCAATTCGGACCCCGAGGAAGGACCGTGGTCAGTGTCAGAATCAAGAGACTCGGATCCTAAAGAAGTACCCGTCGAGGAGCAGGACCCTATCGATGCTATCCCTTTAGCCTGAATATTTCCAGAAGACTGGCAAGTCGATGTGGAGGAAGAGGCAGCAGAGGGAGAGGAGGACGACGAAGATGAGAAAGGAGAGATTACCATCCTTTATAACCCGATCGAGGCACCACCACCAAATTCAAATGAAGACGAGGCCGCGGACGCAGCCATCTATCGTAGATTCGTAGCCACCAGGAGTACTATCAAGATTATCAAGTTGGGGAGTGGGTATATGCTAGGATCTGCCCCGAGATGATGCAAAGATGGAGAAAACCCGAAACTTTTCCTCGTTTCACGAGTCCCCTGAAGATTCTAGAGAGGTGCAGTGAGACCACTTTCAGTATGGAAGTATCGACTCAGAGACATGCTTAGCACTAAGTGGCTGCAAACACAACGACCTAGTGACAAGAGAGGGATCGTTGACCCACGCAACCCGGCACTTGACTTTAGCAACGCCGAGACATACAAAGAGATCCCTGTGCCAATCACTGACAAAGCTCGCGTAGGACCTACTGGCATATGGCATGTTGAAGTGCAATGGCGATGCTATGAAATTTATGAGGCAACATGGGACCGTGGAACTCTCGTTCGTTGGTTCTGCCCGCACCTATTTTAGATAGGCTCTTACAAGCGATGCGTTGTACCTTTACTTTTTCTTTTTCTTTTTAGGTGGTATGTGTGCCCTTTTTTATGAGAACTTTCTGAAGCCTTATATTGACTATGTACTTGAACTTGAATGATATGAAATACAAGTGTTTGTTATCAAAAATCTCCAGAAGTCATCTTGCTTTTAATGTTTGCTAAGACAATCTTAACTCCACAAGATCCCAAAAGATGAAAACAATCGAGAATTGAAACAACACCAAACCATAACAGCTTTCTTTTTTTTTTTATCTAGGATGGCGGATAGACAACCAAACCACCAACGACAAGCCAACAAATCCATAGATGATGAAGCACCAGGGTTAGCCTAAATCTAACGAGAACTCGCCACCAACATAAATCACCCCCTATAAGAGACGGAGCGTGGTTCCTATCGGAGCTTAGAAGACAACGAGCCCCCACGTTTAGGGGAGAAGTAAAGCCAAGAGTAGCTGAAGAGTGGCTAAGAGCTGTCAAGAAACTGTTCAACTCGATGGGAGTACAAGCTGAGGCGGATCGGGTAGCCCTACCATCTCACTTGTTGGAGGGAGAAGCAGACCATTAGTGGTCTATGATCGACAACACCCAGGATATGGAAGCCTTGACCTGGGATCAATTTGAAGAGTTATTTTTGGATAAGTATTTCCCCGCTCCTTTCTATTAGAGACAGGTCAGAGAATTCTTAGAGCTCAAACAAAGATCTATAACGGTAACCCAATACGTCAACCGCTTTGAGGAGTTGAGCCGCTTTGTTGCAGCAGTTGTACCGGATGAGGAATCGAAAGCCCGAAAGAACAAATGGGGTCTGGAGTCGTCAATTCGAGCAAGGGTTATCTGCCTACAACTCCTGACGTATACGCAAGTAGTATGAGCTGCCTTGCTTGTAGAGACTGATTTGGCTGATTCGAGGAAAATCTAGAGTCAGAAGAAAGGGAACACTAGCCACGAAGGACACGTGAGAAGCAACAGAGGATTTGTTCCCAAGAAACCCTACTACCAGGCCAACAGGCAGAGACAATCAAGGGATTTCTCTACAACAATCTGTTACGAGTGCAACCAACCGGGACAAGGAAGTTTGAATGTCCACACCTAGGACAAAGGAATCTGGGTAACCAACCACAGCAGTGGAGACAGCCCCAAAACTAGCCGCCGAGATACCCACAACCAGTTTAAGCCACCAGGCTGGCGATCAATCAACAGAACGGAAGAGAAAGGCCACAACTCAACAAGAACCAAAGGCCCCAATGAGGCCTAAACAACGGAGTAAGGCCCGAGAACACCAGGAATGGCAACGGAAACCGACCAACGGAAAGAAGGATCTTTGCTTTGCAAGAGGAGGAGATGAAAGACACTCAAGTCATACAAGATATGTTCATACTGTTCAATACCTTAGTGAAAGTATTGTTTGATTCTAAAGCATCCCATTCTTTCATATCTTTAGCCTGTATGAAATCTCGGCTCTTGAAACCTGAAACGTTAGATCAAACCCTAAGTGTCGTTACACCCTTAGGAGATCACATGCAAGTAGACTCCATTTATAGGACGTGCACATTGAGAGTAACCGACACCCTTATGTCATGTGATCTGCGAGTCCTGAACTTTAACGGTTACGATGTGATTCTCAGTATGGATTGGCTCTCCGAGCATCCAGCCATCATCGATTGCCGTCAGAAGAAGATATGGATGCATGCAGAAGATGGAACCATCGTACGAATCTAAGGAGAACAACGTGACACCCTGACCCCAAGTAACACGAAGGTGTGTAGATCAAGTAACTTCATGGGAAGATTAGCTTGTATACTCGCCAATACGAATGCCCTGTCAGCTACCGAGTTACCACGGGTTGTATGCGAATACGATGATGTATTTCTAGAAGAATTTCCCGAAATCCCACTATATCGAGAGATAGAGTTTTCCATTGAACTCCAACCAGACACCGCACCAATTTCAATTGCAGCACATAGGATGGCTCCTGCCGAACTAAAAGAATTGAAGGATCAACTTCAGGAGTTGCTCAGCAAGGGTTTTATTCGCCCAAGCACATCGCCATGGGGTGCACCGGCATTGTTTGCCAAGAAGAAGGATGGAACTCTACGACTCTGCGTAGACTACCGACAGCTAAACAAGGTGACGATCAAGAATCGATACCCATTACCTCGTATAGACGACCTTTTTTACCAGCTCTGAAAGTCAACCTATTTCTCTAAGATCAACCTTCGCTTATGTTATCACTAACTCCTAGTTAAGGAGGAAGATATTTCAAAGACAGCCTTCAGGCCACGATAAGGGCACTATGAGTTCGTGGTTATGCCCTTTGGACTAACCAATGCCCCAGGAGTCTTTATGAGCCTGATGAATAAGCTTTTTCAACCTTACCTCAATCAGTTCGTTAGTTCGTTGTAGTCTTTATAGACGACATCTTGGTATATTTGAGAACAACATCTTGGTATATTCGAGGACCAAGGAGGTGCACGAACAGCATCTAAGGATTGTCCTGCAGAAGTTGAGAGAGTGACAACTGTACACTAAGGCCAACAAGTGAGTACTGATTGCATAAAGTGAAATTTTTGGGCCATGCAGTGTCCAAGGAGGGAATAGTCGTGGATCCAGCTAAAGTCGAAGCTGTTTTAGAATGGAAACCACTCAGGAATGTCTTTGAGGTTCGCAGTTTTCTGGGATTAGCGGGGTACTATCGGAGATTTATTCAAGATTTCTCGAAACTGGCACGATAATGACAAGATTGACACAAAAAGGAGTAAAGTTCGAATGGAGTGATAAGTGTAAGACTTCTTTTTAGAAGCTTAATAAGAGATTGACTAGTACCCCTATTTTAATAATACCCGAGCGAGAAATTGGATATACAGTGTATTGCGATGCATCTAAAGAAGGTCTATGATGTGTGCTTATGCAGAATGGCAAGGTAGTAGCCTATGGATCAAGGCAGCTAAAGCCTCACAAGCAGAATTACCCCATTCACGACCTAGAACTCGCAGCGGTAGTGTTTGCGCTAAAGTTATGGAGAAATTACCTTTGCGAGGAGCAATTCGAGCTTTTCACTTATCACAAGAGCCTGAAGTACCTGTTCACCCAAAAAGACCTCAACATGAGACAGCGCCGACGCCGATGGATGGAGTATCTGGAGGATTATCAATTTACCCTATCTTATCATTCAGGCAAAGAGAATATAGTGGCAGACGCCCTTAGCCCGAAAGTGAGAAATACGTTGGCATATGTAGCTGCAAGAGAATGGGGCATGGTAGGAACGCTCCACAAGTTTCGACTCCAACCCTCAGAGCAAGAAGACGGATCCTGTTTTTGTTTGACTGTGGCAACATCCAACCTTCGTCAGTGATTCCTAGAAGCCCAGAAGCACAACTAAGAGATTAAATTCATTCGAAAGCACCTTATAACCGAAGAAGCGAAACCAGGTTGGGTAGTCAACAAGCATGGACAACTAACCTACCTAGAACGGTTATTCGTATCGAACATTGAGGAACTAAGAAGAGACGTCCTGAAAGAGCATCATTAGTCACCCTTAGTTGTTCACCCAGGAGGAACGAAGATGTATCAAGACTTGAAGAGACACTATTGGTGGAGTGGCATGAAACGAGACATAGCAAATTTTGTGGCCAGATGTCTTACCTACCAACAAGTAAAAGCAGAACACCAGAGACTGGGAAGAACCCTTCAACCATTAGAGATACCGCAATGAAAGTGGGACCACATAACCATGGATTTCGTATCCAGACTACCGAGATCACCTTCAGGACATGACGCCATCTAGGTAATTGTGGACCGCCTCACCAAATCAGCACACTTCCTGCCCGTTCGAACTTCTGAGAAGCTTGAAGCTCTGAGTCAAACATATATTCGGGAGATTGTCCGCCTTCATGGAATCCCACTATCCATCATGTCGGACCAAGACCCGCGTTTCACATCGCGATTCTGGCAAAGACTACAAGCTACCCTAGGGACAGAACTTTGTATTAGCACCGCTTTCTCCCGGAGACTAACGGATGATCTGAACGCACAATTCAAACTCTGGAGGACATGCTACGAGCCTGCGTCGTGGATTTCAAAGGAAGCTGGGAGAGGCACTTACCATTGGTCGAGTTCGCCTACAACAACAGCTATCAAGCCAACATTAGCATGCCACCATACGAAGCTCTCTATGGAAGGCCATGTCGATCGCCGATTTGTTGGACCGAAGCATGAGAGAGCACACTTCTTGGACCCAACTTAGTACAAGAAACCACCGAGAAGATTCGACTGATCCAACAACGAATTACCACCACTCAGAGCAGACAAAAAAGCTACGCCGACCAAAGACGGAGATCACTCCAATTTGAAGTGGGAGATCATGTATTTCTGAAGATTCAACCGCGACGAGTTATACGCTTTGGCAAGAAAGGAAAGCTAGCCCCAAGATACATTAGACCGTTCGAAATCTTGACCAGAGCCAGAGAAGTAGCATACCGCCTAACCCTACGGCCGCAGCTCTCCAGTATTCACAACGTTTTTCATGTGTCGATGCTAAGGAAGTACGAACCTGATTCTGCTCATATTCTGAATTGGGAAGAACTCTATGTCGACGAAAATACTACATTCGAAGAAAGGCCAGTGAGGATAATCGACCGGAGTGATAAGATTCTCCGAGGAAAGACAATCCCGCTTGTACGAGTTCTTTGGAGCCACCATGGAATCGAGGAATCAACCTGAGAGCAGGAAAAAGCAATAAGGGCAAGTCATCCCCAGTTGTTCTCAGACTAAGGTACGATACGAAATTTCAAAGACAATTTATTTTAAGGGGGTCAGATTGTAAGGACCAAGTTCTAAACACTAGTATTAGCAACGGTGAACCCATGAGGTCTTAGATCACCAAAAGGTTAGGAATCCTAATTCGATCCGAAACCTTAGAGACCTAACACCTGAGAGGAAAAAACCCTAATGCACAAAGAAAACCCCTAATATCCTAAAATTATTTAATTATCATATAATATTAATTCAAAAATCATAAAATCTCATAAAAATAGTCAAATTACTATTTTGCCCCTAAAACACAAGAAAGCCTTTAAAATCCAAAATTTGACACTTGGACACTCTAAATTAAAGATTCAAATTAAAATAAAAAGTAAAAAACAAAATAGCAAACAAAATGACCAAAATACCCCATATGGCCAGCCATGCCTAGGAAAATGTGCCAAAAAGTCACTTTTTACATTTTAAGCTCAAATTAATAAAAAGATGTACAAATCAAGCATTATTATAACCCAGAAATATTCAAACAAGTAATATTAATAATAATATAATATTTTAAGCCAACAAAAACAAGCAAATCATTATTAAAGCTCTTACACACCTAATAAAGTCAAAATAACTTAAAATGACTTAATTACCTACACTTAATTAATCAATTGTTGCCAAATTTATAATAAACTATAAAAATAATAAACTAATCATAAACTTACTAAAATAATTCATTTTAATAGGTAGGAAGCGGAAAAAGATCCATCAAGTTAATTTTTTAAACACTTTCTTAGACAATATAGTACCAAAACACCACCAAATAAGTAATTAAAGCAAAATTCAGAATCTTGAGCCTCCCAAACAGTCCCCCAGTGGAAAACCCTCTGCAAAATCTGAAATCAAATTTCTTCAAAAAACCAAGCCTTGCCATGCAACCAATAAAAATTAAAGAAATTCAAAAATTTCTTGCACCATCCATTATAAACCCCACCAAGTCTTTGGCTATAAAAACCAAGCCTTTGAGCCCCATTTCTTCCTCACCATTTTCGGATAGAGAGAGGAGAGAAAACCAGAAAATATCCCGAGTGTTCAAAAGAAGAAAGAAGAAGAAAGGAGACGAAGCCAAGAGGAGGGACCAAGGTGATCTTGGAGACCTAGAAGACTTACAAAGCTAAGTCCATTCCACCTTCCACCTTAAGATCCCACTACAAGGTAAGAAAACCTCTAAACTCACTGTTCATCCTCACCTCAAACTCCTCTCAACTCATCTCTAAACACAAAACCAAGAAAAAGAATCAAATCACAAAATTAAAAGGCGTAATAGTGAGATTAGGGACTGTTATGAATGTTTATGACTTGTTGTGTGTATGCATGTTGATTTCTTTGAATTTCATGACATACATAGGTTCCGAAGTTTTGATATTTGAGTATACAAATCATGCATGCAAAGAAAATGAGCTAAAACGTAACATGCACCATGCTAGGATGCTAGATCACAGCATGGCTTGAGATTTTCGATTTTTAGCTTTCTATACTGATTTTTGAAAAATCATAACTAATTCTAGAAAAAAATCTTCTGAGAGTGTGCTTTATGTCCAAACTTAGATTTTTGTGTTATCTTGTATTTAAAATTAGTTTGAACTGATTTGAATGTATAAAATTCGAGATGTGGCTTGTCTACCAAAACATGTCGTTTTCAGACCAGTCTCTATTGCAGAGCTAAAAAAACATATTTTTAAACGTGAACTGAGCTTTGGTGTCTTCATTAAAGTTGTAGCCAACATGTTTATCTAACTACCCACCAAAAATGAGCCTCTTTTGTTGAGATTTAAATGATTAAAACCCCTCTGTAACTCTGTTCATGTTCAGTGATCAAAATGGGATTTTGTCACATCTTTTTGTGTAGCCCAAAACCTCTATTTTTAATGACCTATTTCAAAAGTGGTCTTCATGAAAAATGTTAAAGACATTTCAATCTAGATGCTTTCCAAAAATTAGGTCCATTAGCCTCTGTTCGGTCCCCCAAATGATTTTTGAACTCTCTGTAGTTTCTATTGAAAATTCACCTCCGCTAAGTGTTATGGCGCTGACTTGACACATTTTCTTAATCGAATTATTTCTTCAATATTTTCTTAAGAACCACCCTGAGCACTCTTCATAAGAATTATAGAGGACATCTTGAACTAAAACATATCCAAAATTGAGCTTCAAAGAACCTGTTTTGATGCCCCGAGCCCGTGACCATCTGAGCCCCATTTTTTAGCAAATTTCTAAGTGCTGCTGAATTGTTTTTGCTTGCGAAGACCAAATCATCTAGTTGTTTTAGGATTTAGCCATAGTGTTCTTCATGAAAACTGTAGATAATATTTTTATCTAATTTGTGACCATAAAACAGAAACTAAGTCCAAGTCTAAGTACCTCAAAATGTTGATGCAATTTCCAATTAAGTAGTTGAAAGTTGACTAATTAAGTGTTTAGTGTTTGGTGAGCATGCTCTTGATGTTTGAAATGATTTACATGATTAATTTGATTTAAAATATGTGACTAATGATTTAATGCCATCGTATGATTAAAAATGACTTTCCATGAGATTAAAACCATGCTTTAAAAAGTTATACCTTATGCTTTAAGTACTTGTACCCATGCAACCCATGCTTTACTTGGTTGTACCACATGCTTTAAATGCTTGTACCTCATGCTATGTTGAGTTATACATCTTTCCATTTAGTTGCATATCATGCTATTGTTAGTTGTACTTCGAGATATGAGCATTATCATACTGCACTTGAGGCATCTTGGGGTCCTTTGTACAGTAAGTACCGTTATTTGTGAAATGTTTTGGGATGAATTCCCCAGTATATGGAAAATGATTATGATGGAAAAATTGTTAGGCACCATAGGTTCGTCGCTAACATTCTGATTTTTGTGCTTTAAATTTTGGGTTAACACTAGGCGAATGCATCACGGGTACTTAAGGTGAGCTTACTCAGAATTAAGGGCAACGGCAATAAGTCCCAGGGCAACAGCAATAAGTCCTCCGAGGCAATGGAAAAAGTCCTCAACTAGGCCCCATGCCGTTGTGATTGAATAAAATAGTTGCGGTATTTAACCAGGCAATGTGGTTATTACTCACAACGAGGCGCATATGATGACTTAGTGTTCAATTGTCCAGAAAGTCTACTCTTATAATTCTCAGCGTAAAATTCATGTTTCTATTCTTGGAGTATGGTCGGGTTGGGCACTTGCATTGCATTTGTCATTGCATTCCACGCATGATTAGTTATTTTATACTTACTAGCTTACTGTACTTATATCTTTCAAATTTGCGTATCTCCTTGATATATAAATACACTAAGTGTTATATGAAATGCATTTTGGTGATTTTGTGCCGTGAGTTTGGTTAGTGAGTTTGGAGAGTTTTCTTCTGAGTTTTGGCTCATGGCTTCGTACCACAGGTGAAGAAAATGAAACAATCTACGAGGAGTATTCTGACCAAGGTGAGTTCCCAGAGCGAGCAGACCCTGGCGAGACCTAGATGAAGAGCCCTGCTATTTTTGTTTTATTCTTTACAGTCCTAAGATGATCTTTTGTAATTTTGTAATCTCCTTTGTGAAACTGTAATACTTATGTATTTTGCAAGCGTTTCGAGATTCAAATGATGTAATAGTATGATGATTATCTATGAATGAATAGTTAGTGTAACCCTTATTTTATAATTATATACGTCTTAATGTTCCCAGGAGCCGGAGCCTCTCTCTCTCTCTCTCTCTCTCTCTCTCTCTCTCTCTATATATATATCTCTTCAATCGTGCAGCTACGGCACACAGTGGGCTTTTCCTAACTTCTTCTTTTGCTTTTCTTTTTCTCACGGTTGGGAATAGGGAATAAGGAATAGGGGTATTAAGGTTTTTAGATATTTTATTATTTAAACCCTATTTAAACTTTTTACATGTTTAGTTTAGACCCCACATAAAAATTAAAATTTTCACCCCAAACATATCCAAAAACTGTCCAAAATGTGTCCCCAACGTGTCTGACTAAAAATAAAATTAAAAAAATTCAGACACTTTCATTTACGTGTCCAGCGCGTGTCGGTGTCCGACACTAGTACGCATCCTCCGGGAATGTGTCCATGCTTCATATTCTAATACTTTCTCTCAGAGTTTGCGATTACCAAAAATAACTTTCAACCAACACAATTGACATAACAATTGTTATCCAACCCAACAAGTATCGCCATTTGCAATCCCAACTAACAATTGCCAGTGACATAACCTTGGGATGATAATGCTAATACGATTTAACATATATTTTATTCTCTCATAAGCTAAAAATAATTTTGTATTTAGCATATATGTAATATAATGTTAAAAAGTACAAAAAATAAATAAACTTATCACTGTACAACAAGCGTACCCATGCCCTATGTTTTTAAATGTTTTCGTACCGACATACCCATACCCGTATCAGCACCTATGCTTCATAGCTCGTCACGAACTCACAAGCAATCTTCTTCATCAGCCTCATCATTATCTTGATTAAGCAATCAATCTCCAAAAACCATGGTGAAATCCACGAAACATCAGCATCGAGAAAAAGTGGGGATGCTGGAGAATTCATGAGCTTTAGTAGGAAAACACCTGAAGAAGAGTCCACTAGTCAATGCAGTCCAATCCGCACGAATTTCCATTCTTCCCTTTTACCATTATGGTTCTTCCTCTCACAAATAAATTACCCAACTCCAAACTTAGATTTTTATTAGAGAGAATTTAACATCCAACCTACAACTATTTCCTCTTACTCATCTTTCTAGCATTTTGCTGCTCTGCAACAGTTTATACATACATAAACATACGCATATGTACTTAATATTCATATATTTATATATACACATATATGGAGGGAGAGGAAAGAAGGATTTGAGTATTTGGAATGGAGCAAGATGGGTTTTTCAAGAGGATTTGAGATGAGCTGTTGGTGAGTAAAGGACTCATGTCATGGGTTTGATGTGGAAAAGGCCAGGCTTTTGCTCTGGCCTTTTCCACGCAGAAGAGGAGATATTAATATTTAAATTGCACACATCAGAGACACCACTAATTTCACCTGCCACATGATGAACCTTCTACAGTGAAAAGTATACAACGCCAAAAGCATAAAAGATCGAGAAGAGAAACCCAAAAATGCAATGTCACACTTTAACCCAAAAATATGCAGTTTAAATTTTCTTCACAGAACACAATTGTTTCTTCACGATGTCATTCCACCACAATTGAGACATGCTGTGATGCCCCAGCATATCAAACTTAGTTATATTCTCGCTGAAGCTTTACCATACTTTCCAACGGTTCCACCAGTCCAGAGTTTAGCTACAAGTATCAATCATATGGAAACTAGAAATATTAATAATAAAACAAATTATGACAAACTTGGGAAGATGAAGTTACAAATTTCAGTTAAAATAACAACAATAAAAATGCCCAAAGAGACCAAATGAGCTAGGAAAAACTAACAGTTGTCCAAGTTCAACAACAGCAACACGTTTAGAAACTTTCACAACCTTCAATTTCTCACTTAAAATAGCATACAAGAAAATTTGATGTTATTTCAGTTTGATGGTTAAAAAGACAACTGAGGAAAAACTTGACATGACCAAACCATTTCAACGTTCTGAAATGTACCTTGTACATAGATCTCTACTTTTTCTTTTTCTTTTATTTGTATTGTTGATTCTATTCTTTTTACATCTACCCAGATTTCACAAGTTTTAAATGACATTTTACGAAAGGCCAAGATTTTATTTATCCATCCGTCTTTTAATCATCCTATATTGGGCAGTGGAATGACTCTCTGCCCCCCCCCCCCCTTCTTTCTGTTGCCCATCACCATTTTGACCAAAAAGAGAACTAGTGACCAGATAAGGGAAAAAATGCTTCTATCATTAATCCCAGGAAAAAGGAATGCTTCTTCATTGATCCCAGAATTAATTCAGGACATAACAGATCTAGTAGAGGTGGATATGTCACCACAAAGTAAGACCCCAGTCTACAAGCAGGGACATAAATTTGAGTGTCTTGAAGTGATTTTTAGGAAGCATGACTTCAGATGGCTATAGAAATTAGAATTTCGTGTTGCATATCATTTCCACTGTAATTTCCAACTCAAGTTCAGTTTGGGAATTGTTCAAAAACATTAACGAGCTTTGATACGTTCCCTTCTCTAATGGTCCAGCTTAACAGGTACGCCAGCAAAACTTACACAGTATCCAAATTTTGAGACTATGAATTCACCCTCTAACAGTTCTGGTATTCTTGTTTCAATAACGCACAAATGGGCCTCACGCACATGATTTTAAATTGCGGAATCCTCTGCTGTCTGCATAACAGTCACTGTGGTGATACAACAGCATAAGGAGCATGGGTCAATGTATAAAAGGAATCAGAAACCAAACTCACTGATGGATTTTATTCAATTACTAACAAATGCTAAAAAATAGTCGATGTATGTTTTGGCCCAAATTATCACATTTTTAAATATTTTTAATGGTTTCACTGAGCTAGTTCCTTTTTGCTGTTAATTAGTTTTTAAATTGCTAATTAAAAAGGAAAACTGGTAAGTCAGAGTTTTTTTTAGTTTTCTAACAATGTGGCACCCTTCAATGAATCCTGTGCCGAGCACTTAGGCCCCAAGAGACCTTTAGCGTCTTGGTGCGCCTATCGCCTTTAATAACTATGTTCCATACGAATCTGAGAAGTATCAAATACATGATTCAGGACAAACTCAATTTATTAAGGGAATTACTAAAAAAGAAGCCGATGGAATGTTAGAAAATTCCTAAATAATTTGATACTTCCATTACATGAATCAGAATAATATAAAAACGACGCAATTTCAAGCCAACAAAATTAAACTACAAAACGGGTTCATAACAAACCCAGTAAAATAATTCGAACCCAAAAAAGTGAACAATTACACACAAGAAAACTCGTAATAAAAAAAAGCAAGAAGAAAGAAGTTAGGGGGTCTTACCAGCAGGACCACGAACACAAACAACAAAGAATTCGATTGAAGAAAAAACTCAGCAGAGATATAAGAAAATGTTCTTGCAGATAAATACATGTATAGAGAGAAAGGGAGGGAGGGAGAGGAATAGTATGTAGGCGAAGGGGGATACCTGCATGCAAGTCTCGTCCCAGTCGTGGCCGAATCGGATGATG
The DNA here is from genome assembly GCA_034768845.1 of Heliamphora exappendiculata. NCBI lineage: Eukaryota > Viridiplantae > Streptophyta > Magnoliopsida > Ericales > Sarraceniaceae > Heliamphora > Heliamphora exappendiculata. Next base: position 4,181,119 of record JAOTRH010000008.1, on the reverse strand, counting down.
ACAAGGCGTTCTTCCTCGGCGAGGATGGCCTGATCCACCGCCCATCCAGAGTGCAGGTGCGGCAGCAAGTACGACATCGTCTCTCTCTCTCTCTCTCCTAGCAGAAACAAGTTACCGGTCGTGTAGCGTAGGCTCTTACTCGGCGATTTGGTTATAAATTCACATGGGGAACCGAGCACAAAAAAGGCACTCCAAAATCGTGACTCTTTTATTAAAATACGAACTTTTTTTAACTTAATTATCATAATAAGAGTTTTAAAACTTAATTTCTAATCTACGTAAAAATATATTTAGCAAGCACGCTTTATGTATAAATATTTTTGATAAATACGTTAATTTTCAAAAAATAATATTTAAACGTAAATCGTGTTTACTAAACACGATTTATTCTCTTATACATAAAACGTGTTTATCAAATATGTTTTTATATTTCTATAAATGAAGCGTTATTAAAAAACGCACTTTATAGTTTTATACATAAAGCATGAATGAGAAACACGCTTTTATACTTTTATATATAGAGTGTGTTTAGTAAGAACGCTTTTAAGCTTTACATAAAAAAGCGTTTTTACTAAATACGATTTTCTTTAAACTTTCATTTAAAAAATCAAGTTCAACAAACACGTATTTAACGTTGAGCCTTACACTTTCTTTTTTTAAAAACCTTCTCCGTTCAAGACTTTTTTAAAAACCCTTCTTCTCAAACACCTCTTCTTCTAAATCTTCTCCTTCACTTGGTCTCCCCAGAGCTCAAGATCCAGATCAAACCATTGACGACAGCCCTTATTCTCTCCTCTCTTTCAGACGCGACGAACCCTTCTTCTCCAGACGAGATCTCTCCGCAGCTTTCACTTGTCGGTCAACCAGGTATTGCATCTCATTCTCGTTGCTGGGTTTCTCTTTAGAGAGTGAAACACGTGCAATCAAGCACATTGTCGGTCAACCAGGTATTGCATCTCATCTCCGCAGCTTTCGAATACGTGATGAGCATATTTCGAGCTCTTTTCAATACGCCATTGAAAACCTCGGCATGATTCATGGTCGTCACCCCCCAACGAGCACCACCATCATGGAAAAGAGTCCACTTCACAGGGTCTATACGACTCCGCCATCGCCACGCTAGCTCGCTCAAACCCTTGATCTCCTCCATCTTCATGGCGAACTTTCGCTATTGATGTTCTGTGGCATTGGCCCAAACTAAAGATTTGAGTGGCTGATTCTTGAACTTTTCATTGAAATTACTTTACACGTGCCGGATACAGTACCTATGATACCCTACCAGTCGAATAGTTGGATTCTCCCAGTATTGGGCAATAGCATTTTTTATGGCGATGTGGCGATCAGAGAGTAATGTTACCCCCTCCCTATCGAGGACAACATGCTTCTTCAGGTTAATGATAAACCAGGACCAACTCTCAGTCGTCTCCTCATCTACAATAGAGAAGGTCAACGGGAACATCTTCTTATCGGCAGTGACTCCGGTCGCGATAAGTATTTTCCATTTGTACTTGCCATAGAGATGGGTGCCATCTATGCATATGACAGGTGGGCAGTATCTGAACCCATCAATTGACGTTTGATGGGTAAATCAAGTTCCATTCCACAGTAGTGCCCAGATTATACGTCTATAACGCAGCCATATATTTAGGCAACTTACTGTATGACTCCTCCCAATTTCCAAACACCATCTCAATCGCATGCGTCCTCGCTAACCACGCCTTCTTGTACGATATTTGGTACTTGTGGATGGAATTGACAGTTGTTAGTATAGTTGCCAGGGCTATATCTGGGTTTTTCTGCAAAATTCTAGTAACTTTGTAAAAGGTTGAAGAGTTTAGGTATGATGAATGACGTAAATCATATGCAAGGTTGTTGATCTTACCGCAACGTCAGCTGTGATGGATGTAGCAATAAATTGGGAGTCTAGATTACGATGGTCCCTATTCATCCTCCCGTACACATAGTGGTGATCACCAGCATATTGAGTGACCTCAAAGTACCCATGAGTACTCTTTTTCCCAGCACGAAGCCACCAACTGCAGTCATTTTTACATTGGACCACCCAAACTACTTTTCTCGAATTCACTACTTCCAATTCGCAGTTATTCCTCATGTGATGCAGCTTCACAGCTGTCTCGAGGTCATTCTTGTCTCTAAACAACATACCCTTGCACAGCTCAGCCATTTCTGGATTCCAAACCCTACCACGAGCATAGAAATCGCGTGAAGTAATCAATCCGTCATTGTCCATATCGACATTCTGAAAGAATGGGATGTCAGCTGATGTAGATGACGGGCCGGCCACTTCGGTGGCATCGCGTGTCCCTTCTCCAACACGGCTAAAGTTGTCTTCGTCATCATCAGCATCAGCATCAGCATCTTGATCAGTACACATTAACAAAGTGTCTACGTCTTCATCCGAGTCCGACATAGCACCTTGGTTGTTGACATTTAATACGTAGTCGTCTTTCGGCTCTGTGCACATTACAAATTGCTCCACTGCCTCGGTAGTTATACCTTGCCCAACAGTTGGACTCGAAGGGAGAAAAGTGTCCATGAATGATGATGACTCTCCTCTTTTAGGTACTCTTGCCACCGGACGCACTACACCGGTGTTGCCTGCTGTTAACATATTCAACGAAAATGACGCATCTGGGTCGGTGTATGTAGCTGGGTTATACCCCCCGAAGTCATTTCCCGAATATAATCCAGCCGCGTCTCTTGGTTGCATCAATAGTTGCATGTACGATCTAGGACCATGCATGCCCGATCCAGAACCATGCATGAACGTTTGTGGGTCGACTGCTGGGCTTTCAATGTCTACGTAAAACTCAAGACAGTTCTCGGGGGTACCCTCAGCCAACCCTAATATTGTGTCCAACGTATCATCATCATTTAACAGCATGATCTTGTACTTAATGACTGAATGGACCTGCATGTGATGCCACCTGCATTTGAATTTGAAGCGATAATTGCCACCGTAAGGAATCACCTTCGGCAACATCATTGCTTCAAGATCAGCAAGTGTGCTTCTCCGGGGTACATTGTAAAGCCCCTTTACTTCAGTATCGTAAGATGCGCCTTCCTCTCGGTCCTTGATGACGTTTTCCTCTAGTAAAATATAATTCTCACTATTTCCATCCTCGTTCTACAATAAAAATATGTATCACAGCTAATATTGTTATTATTATGTACAATAGAAAACGAAGCATTTTGTGGGCTATGGTTAAAAAAACTTTTGATTGAGTGATTTCATAACTTACGTACTTGAACCTAAGGCTGCTTTTTGGATTTTTCTCCGTGCAAAAAAATTTAAATATGTGTACACAAATAAATGAAACTACCTAATTTCAATTGACTACAATAATTCAGTATTTTTCCATCTTAAAAGAGTACATATATATATATATAATATTTTTATTTTAACGTGAAATAAAGGGAGAGCCAAAGCTCGCCGACGCCATGCCCGCCGTCGACGAAAATCAAACGCTAATAAAAAAAATAAAATTATATAAAATATATATATAATTTTATTTAATAGCGAAGTTATGAAAATTTTAGGAGTTTTAATTAACTTTTATAGAAAAAACATATTTTTAAGCCAAACAGTAATATTTTTAAAAACTGCTAACTAAGTTTAGGTTTTTAATACTAAATTTATGCTAATAATAATAATAATATTTTATAGGAATAATTCAGCGTTTTTCACATCATATGATTTTATGTCCTACAACACAATTTTTTTGGTTAACTTTGGACTCTCGTCGCCGTCACCTCGGACCTCCAATCTGACTATCGTTAGCTTTGTTAGATTCATCTCATGACCGCGTACGTGTAGCCACGAACGGCGATTGAAACCGACGTCCGAATTGTCCGAATGCGCGTTCTAAAGTTAGGTCAAAATATATATATTTTTATTAATAGCGAATTTATGAAAATTCTATGAGTTTTAGCTAAATTTTATAGAAAAATAGATGAAAAGGCCAATATTATTATTTTTACTTCTTGTAACTAAGTTTAGGTTTTTTATAATAATAAGTGATAATAATATTTTATAGGAATAATTCAGCGTTTTTCATATCTTATGATTTTATGTGCTAAAACATAAATATTTTTTGGTCAACTTTGGACCCTCGTCGCCGTCACCCCGGACCTCCGATCTGACCACCGTTAGCTTTGCTAGATTCTTCTCATGACCGTCTACGTGTAGCCGCGAACAGCGATTGAAATCGACATCTGGATTGTCCGAACGCGCGTCCTAAAGTTAGCTTGAACAACCGAGTCGGAAGGGAAGACACATGCACACTGAGTTTCTGTTATGGCCACTGTTATGGGTTTCTTTTTACTTTTCCAATAAGGGGCTGTTTGGTTTATATATATATATATATACACACAAGCCACTGTTTGTTTTTTTAAGTTAAATTCAAAGAATGAAACAAAAAATAAAGTGCAAGATAAATTAATTACTTATAGGTTGATGTTATAATTTATATTAATACGTTAGCTTACATTTGTATATTGTGCTAGCTAATAAAAGAAAATACATATTTCATATAAGAAAATATAGTTTTTATTTCATATAGATAAATAAAATAAATTAAGATATCTGAACTGGCCATTAACAATAATACTAACCTTTAAATGGCCTGGTACTAAAAATGCGGCAAAGTGAAAGACTGCAAACTGAAAAATGAGAAAACATATTAAACATCACAGAGGTTGAAAGAGGTCCACAAAAAGAATAAATAAATGGTGATGCACTTTTCCCAAACGGGCAGAATCGCAGCTTAAAAGCGGGCTCCGCACACAAAATGGAAAAAAAGTAAACAAATTTAATTTTAATAAACTGGCGGAGTTTCAGCTAAAAAGCAAGATCTCCACACTATTAGACAATAAATACATTAAATAAATGGTGATGCACTTTTTCTAAACGGGCAGAACCGCAGCTTAAAAGCAGGCTCCGCACACAAAATGGAAAAAAAGTAAACGAATTTAATTTTAAAAAACTGGCGAAATCTCAGCTAAAAAGCAAAATCCTCACACTGTTAGACAATAAATACATTAAATAAATGGTGACACACTTTTTCCAAACGGGTAGAACCGCAGCTTAAAAGCGAGCTCCGCACACAAAATAGAAAAAAAATAAACTAATTTAATTCTAATAAACTGGCGGAGTCTCAGTTAAAAAGAAAGATTCACACACTGCTAGCCAATAAATACATTAAATAAATGGTGAAGCTCGAGCCCCAACGGGTAAAACCGCAGCTTAAAAGCGGGTTCCGCACACAAAATAGAAAAAAAGTAAACTAATTAAATAATATTGCACTGGCGGAGTCTTAGCTAAAAAGCAAGATCCCCACTCTCTGTTAGTAAATAAATACATTACATAAAAATTACAAAGAAGGAGAAAGAGTGTACAAAAAGTCTGTAAGAAAATCAGAGAGCACCAAAAATATCTCAGATATTTTGCTCGGCGCTCTTCCTTATAGTGTCCATTCCAACAACTGAGATGCCTCTCCTGAAAGGGACTCAGTATATATAGGCAAAATGTTAAATAAGAACTTAACACGTGTCACTCATTTGGTGGTTCGTGCGGTTGGCTTGGTTAAGTTAAAAGCGTGTTTACTAAACACGTTTTCCTTATTAATAAAACGTGTTTCGTAAGCACGCTTTACTTGAATAATTTTCAGTTGAATTAAAAATGTATTTACTGAACACGCTTTATTAATAAATAAAAGCGTGTTAACTAAACACGCTTTTCTTGAAGAATTTTCCAGTTGAACTAAAAGCATGTTTACTAAACATACTTTTATCTTAACTAAACGCCTGCTTCAGTAGTGCTATATTGTTACTTTGAAATTAAATAAACTGAATAGATTGAACCGTTAGTTTTGTAAGATTAAAATTGTAAATAACCTTTTAGTTTTCGAGAGCTCCCTCTTAATATGTTTGAAACATCCTTTTAGCATTAGTTTATTTTTGTGGAAAATAGGATTAAATATCAGTGTGATTATTGGACTTGCTCTCTTAACATTTATTTTTCTTATCAGACAATCCTTTTTAGTCTAAGCTAATTTCATGAACCCTTGCAGTTTGTAATACCCTTGTTACTTGTTTATATTCAATCTGTTAACAGCATGATTTATATTTGCTGTTAATAGTGATTGCCAAGAATTTTTATTATTTTATTTGTGTAATTGATCAATGTTGTCTTTGTATTTGATGGCTGGAATGGTCCTCGTATGATGACATTAGCAAGATTACGACGAAGAGGAGTTACTTCAACTGCAATAAATCAAATTATTCGCGGCATTGGAATTACTAATTGTTAGCGACGACGATGACGATGATCGGGATATATCATTTGATTGCCAAAATATAAGTGCAGACTTAATAATAACTTCAAGGTTATTATTTTTTGTAAGCCCATAAATTGTTCTAAGTGAATAGCAGCAAAAATTTCGGTAGAGTTTTCTCTGTTTTTTGACTATCTCACGGTACACACGTGCAATCAAGCACATGCAATCAATCTTACACGGCGATGCATTCTCCTCCCACGGCTCTACGTATTCGAACCCAGAGCTCTGATACCAATCTGTTACGCCCAAAACTCCAGGTCACGTGAAACACCCACCAACACCAAACATAACGCCCAACCCGAGAATACACTCTCAATATAAAATATGCATGCATTGTACATAAACGCCAAATGACTTACATTACACGGTTCCAACACTGAGAAAATATGTTACAACAAACATGTAACAGAAAAACAAAAAAGAAGACTACAGCTCTTCCACCTCTCCAACAACCTCGGATCATCCTACGTGATTGGTACCTGAAAAAAAATCAAATCCCACACCGTGATCCAAAACTCAGCAGAAATTAGACAGGCATGCAATATAAGGTAAATATGCTAAGAAAACGAGCTACATTTTTAGACTCTCTTTCAAGCCTTTAAAACAATTTTCATATGCAAGGGAAAGCGAGGATAACAACCATCTTTTGACTCACTCACAGGCGCCTCGAAAACAGTTTGAAAATGATTTTTAGATTGCAATTCACACGACTCTTAAAACAATTTGAAATTGGTTTTATCCATCCCATAATGCAGTTCATGCAATTTATGTATCTTCTCGAATTTTCACTGATGGACCGCAGCCCCCGTCAATGCATCTTTACGAACTTTTACCGAAGGACCGTAGCCCTACCGAACGCCTCTTTACAGACTTTAACCGAAGGGTCGTAACCCCAACGTAATCTTCTCAGACTGAAATTGAAGGACCGTAGTCCTAACGTAATCTTCTCGGACTAAAACCGAAGGACCGTAGCCCTAACGTAATCACCGTCAGCCAGAGCTGACATTCACAAAATCACATGTTCATTTATCCCAATCCATACACCTATACATAGCCTAACCAGAATTTAAATGCATAAAATTACATACTATCATTACGTTTCACAAACTACGTCACATGCTACACGCACGACTCGCACAACACTTGCAACTCATGCAACTTGCACCACATGCATTTGTTACTCATAACCCACACATACATGCCTATAAAACTCTGCATTTTAAAGCATAAACCACGTTACACATAACGGCATCAAGCCATGTAATCCACTCACATAATTTGTACATAAATTAACTAGAGTTATAAATGCACAAAATAAGTTATAAATGCAAATAGCCATATATAACTTCACATCATGACGCCACCCGTTAAACAACCCGACATCCACTAACATGGACAACCATCAACTCACAAAACAAAGCATAACCCGAAGGCCAACACCACCCAAGCGCTCAAGCACTCAACCACCACTCGAGCGGTCCCCTAGCACACTGCCACAACCCCGCTCGAGCACACAACCACCGCTCGAGCAGTCACACACCGACCCAACTCTTGGCCACCAACCCACTCGAGCGCACAACCACCGCTCGAGCGGTCAACGCTAGGAGGAAACCCAAACCAAGAAACAAAAGCAAAACCCCTCACGCAACGATGCACAAACCATCACATGCACAATAGTGCACCAAAAACCCACATCTAACCATGCACGTCACCCCTGAGGATGGCACCTAACAAACACCCGAGGTTACGACACGACCCCAAAGCCACAACACGACCAACACAAACCCACGACGCCCCATGAAACAAGAAACTTGATAAAAAGGGGCAACAAGGATGAAAAATAACCTTTTCCTAAACATTCGGCCAAAAATGGGAGAAAATGGTTTGGAAATCTTGACATATCTTCTCTCTTTTGATTATAACTTTTTTTACAAAAAGTATTTTGTTGTGAGAGAGGTGTCATTGGAAAGAAGACTTCCGGAACTTCGATTTGAGTATAAGAATGACCCAATTCTGAGTCCGAACGAGAAAAATAATATCAAAACAAAATGGCCCTGCGCAGCTAGTCCGCTCGAGCAGACATCGGGCGCTCGAGGAAGCTACCACCCGAGAAAAACCCAGATTTTCCTGTTCTTAAGTGTTCTAAGCCCCAAAACTCTTAAACACTCACAAACAACCATCTCAACCACAAATCTAACCCTCCAATCACTTTCTCGGCACCCTCGGACATGCCCAAACCCGAAGCTGCCACAAAACCTCACAAGAAAACACTGAAAACCCGATTCCATCCACCGAAACAACACAAAACCCCTTTTTCAAACTAAAACCCTATTTTCATGAAACATAAATCAATTTGTTATGTATTTTTTAACGGGTAAAAACACACACGATTACACGTAGCACCCTTATAAGACATAAGAGTCTAGAATCCTACCTTATTGAGTTAAAAACTTGATGCCTCGAATCACGTGCAAAATTAAACTTCACTGGAATAAAATTCTGTCTAGATGAACGCGTAGCCCACTGTGCCAATAACAAGGATCTGCTGTTGAATTGTCGAAAACCGAACCCTAGGCCCAGAGAAGTTAAAGAGATGGCAGAGAGAAAAAAGAAAAAACTTAGTGGAGAAATTTTAAAAATATATTTTGAAAATATTTAACTCCAGCTATTTATTAGTCTCTAAAATATCTTTTTTTTTTGAAATTTTTCAAAATTAGCGCTGCAACATCCCACGGCCCTGGAACCTTTCCCGCGTGTATATTTAACCCTGATCATACAACAAAAGCAATAAATATGCAAAAGAAAAAAAAATGCTAAACGCGCATCAAAAAATGCAAAAAAAGAAAGCGGGTCAGGGTCTCACAACTCTACCCCTCTTAAAATAATTTTGTCCCTGAAATTCAACTCCAGGTTGAAAGAAAACAAACTGTCGATCGCAATCGACACAGGTATACGAGATGGTCAACCGAACCATTCCTAAGATATAGTCAAACAAGGTCAGGTATCTTAAACAACGACCAACTATCTCAAAGACATGGGATGTACAACTCACCCCAACCTCACAACCTCACCAATCGATGCCTCAACACAGCACACTACCCACGGAGTCCATCACCAACTCCAAACCCATGGTCACGACCTCGAACACAGCCTCGCCTTCTCCTCGGAGACATCGCGTCTATATGAAAAAGACGAAACATGAGACGCAGCACATAGCATAAATCACATAAGCATTCTAACACGTAAGCACATAGGTTCATGCTAAACAACCCCACATACCGAGGAGAACCGAAAAGAATGACGCGTCAATCTAGATTACCTACTCAGATTTTTCGCTAGAAATTACGTCAGCTAAACGCGTTTCTAACTTGCCTCCCACGTTTGTTAATCCAAACGCCCAAAGGAAGGGCTAATCAATCCCAAAGTTCAAACCCCATGCCCACACATACACATCATCCACATATTTAACATGCTGACACGTTCATGTTACCAAAGCATCTAAACACGTGCAATCAAGCACACACAATCAACCTTACACAGCGATGCACCCTCTTCCCACGGCTCTAGGTATTCGAACCCAAAGCTCTGATACCAATCTGTCATGCCACAAACTCCGGGTCACGTAAAACTCCCACCAACACAAAACATAACGCCCAACCCATGAATACACTTTCAATATAAAACATACATGCATTATATATAAACGCGAAACGGCTTACATTACACGATTTTAACACCGAGAAAACATGTTACAATATACAAGTATCAGAAAATCAAAAAGGAAGACTATAGCTCTTCCACCTATCCAGTAACCCCGGATCAATCGGCATGACCGGTACCTAAAAAAAATCAAATCCCACACCATGAGCCGAAACTCAGCAGAAACTAGAAAGGCATGCAATATAAGCTAAACATTCGAGGAAAACAAGGTGCAGTTTTAGACTCTCTTTAAAGCCTTTAAAACAATTTTCACAAGCAATGAAAAGTGAGGATAACAACCATCTTTTGACTCACTCACAGGAGCCTCAAAAATAGTTTGAAAATGGTTTTTAGATCGCGATTCACACGACTCTTAAAATAATTTGACAATTGATTTTATCCGTTCCATAATACAGCTCATGCAATCTATGTATCTTCTCGAATTTTCACCGATGGACCGTAACCCAGTCAATGCATCTTTACGGGCTTTCACCAAATGACCGTAGCCCTATCAAACGCCTCTTTACGGACTTTAACCGAAGGGTTATAACCCCAGCGCAATCTTTTCAGACTGAAATTGAAGGATAGTAGCCCTAACGTAATCTTCTCGGACTTAAATCGGAGGATCGTAGCCCTAATGTAATTACCGTCAGCCAGAGCAAAAATTCATAGAACCACGTGTTCATTTATCCCATTCATTTAAATGCATAAAACCACGAACTATCACTACGTTTTACAAACCACGTCACATGCTACACACGCGACTCACACAACACTTGCAACTCATGCAACATGCAGCACTTGCATCCGTTTCTCTTAACCCACACATATAAGCCTATAAAACTCTACGTTTTAAAGCATAAACCACGTTACACATAATGGCATCAAGCCATGTAATCCACTTACATAATTCGTACATAAATAAACTAGAGTTATAAATGCACAAAATCAGTTATAAATGCAAATAGCCATATATAACTTCACATCATGACGCCACCCGTTAAACAACCCGACATCCACTCACATGGACAACCAACAACTCACAAAACCTAGCCTAACACGAAAGCCAGCACCACCCAAGCACCCGAGCGCTCAACCACTGCCCGAGCGGTCCCCTACCAACATAGCACACTGCCACAACCACGCTCGAACGCACAACCACCGCTCGAGCGGCCACACACCGACCCAACTCTCGGCCACCAGCCCGCTCGAGCGCACAACCACCGCTCGAGCAGTCAATGCTGGGATGAAACCCAAACAAAGAAATAAAACCAAAACCCCGCACGCAACGATGCACAAACCACCACAAGCACAATCGTACGCCAAAAACCCGCATCTAACCAAGCACGTCACCCCCAAGGATGGCACCTAACAAACACCCGAGGCCACGACACAACCCCCAAAGCCATAAAACGACCAACACAAACCCAAGACGCCCTAAGAAATAACAAATTTGATAAAAAGGGGCAACAAGGATGAAAAATAACCTTTTCCCAAACATTCGGCCAAAAACTGGTGAAAATAGTCTGTAAATCTTGACATATCTTCACTCATTTGATCATAACTTTTCTACAAAAAAGCATTTTGTTGTCAGAGAGGTGTCATTGGAAAAAAGACTTTCGGCACTCGATTTGAGTACAAGAACGACCTAATTCTGAGTCCGGATGAGAGAAATTACATCAAAACAAAACGGCCCTACGCAGCCAGTCCGCTCGAGCGAACATAAGGCGCTCGAGCGAGCTACCACCCGAGAAAAACCTAAATTTTCCTCTTCTTGAGTGTTCTAAGACCCAAAAAATCTTAAACACTCACAAACCACCATCTCAACCACAAATCTAAGCCTCCAAACACTTTCTCGACACCCTCGAACGTGCCCAAACCCGAAGCTACCACAACACCTCAAAAGGAAATACTCAAAAACCGATTCCATCCACCGAAACAACACAAAACCCCCTTTTCAAATCAAAACCCGATTTTCTTGAAACATAAATCGATTTTTCATACATTTTTAACTGGGAAAAACACACACGATTACACGTAACACCCTAATAAGACATGAGAGTCTAGGATCCTATCTCATTGAATTAAAAACTCGACGCCTCAAATCACGTGCAAAATCGAACTTTGCCGAAATAAAATTCTATCCAGATGAATGCGTAGCCCACCATGCCAATAGCAAGGATCCACTGTTGGATCGTCAAAAATTGAGACCCGGACACCCGAGAAGTTAGAGAGAAGGCAGAGTGAAAAAAGAGAAAATTTAGGAGAGACATTTTGAAAATATTTAACTCCAGATATTTATATGTCTCTAAAATTTTTTTTAACTTTTTTCAAATTCGCGCCGCAACATCCCACTGTCCCGAAAACCTGCCCCTCGTGCATATCTAATCTCGATCATGCATCGAAAGCATATAAATATGCAAAAGCAAAAAGTGCTAAACGCGCGTCGAAAAACGCCGAAAAAGAAAATGGGTCAGGGTCTCACAACTCTACCCCCTTAGAGGAATTTCGTCCCCGAAATTCAACTCCAGGTCAAAAGAAAACAAGCCATCGATCGCAATCAACACGGGTAGATGAGATGGTCAGCTGAACCATTCCTAGGATATAGTTAAACAAGGTTAGGTATCCTAAACAACAGCCAACATAGCACACCACACACGGAGTCCATCACCAACTCCAAACCCATGGTCACGACCTCAAACACGGCCTCGCCCTCTCCTCGCAGACATCGCGTCTATATGAAAACGACGAAACATGAGATGCAGCACATAGCATAAACTACATAAGATTTCTAACACATAAGAACATAGGTTCATGCTAAACAACCCCACATACCGAGGAGAACCGAAAAGAATCACGCGTCAATCTAGATAACCTACTCAGATTTTTCGCTAGAAATCACGTCAGCTAAACGCGTTTCTAACTTGGCTCCCAAGTTTGTTAATCCAAACGCCCAAAGGCAAGACTAATCAATCCCAAGGTTCAATCCCTATGCTCATATATAAACATCATCCACATATCTAACATGCTGACACGTTCATGTTATCAAAGCATCTAAACACGGGCAATCAAGCACACATAATCAACCTTACACGGCGATGCACCCTCTTCCCACAGCACTAGGTATTCAAACCCAGAGCTCTGATACCAATTTGTCACGCCCCAAACTCTGGGTCACGTGAAACACCCACCAACACCAAGCATAACGCCCAACCTGAGAATACACTCTCAATATAAAACATACATGCATTGTATATAACATATTACATTACACACTTCTAACACCGTTAAAACATATTACAACATACATGTAACAGAAAAATAAAAAAGAATACTACAGCTCTTCCACCTCTTCAGCAACACCGGATCAACCTGCGTGACCGGTACCTGAAGAAAAAATCAAATCCCACACCGTGAGCCACAGCACAGCAGAAACTAGAAGGGCATGCAATACAAGCTAAATATGCTAGGAAAACGATGTGCAATTTTAGACTCTCTTTCAAGCCTTTAAAATAATTTTCACATGCAAGGAAAACCGAGGATAACAACCATCTTTTGACTCACTCACAGGAGCCTCGAAAATAGCTTGAAAACGGTTTTAAGATTGCGATTCAGACGACTCTTAAAACAATTTGAAATTGGTTTTATCCGTCCAGTAATGCAGTTCATGCAATCTATGTATCTTCTCATATTTTCACCGGGGGACCGAAGCCCCGTCAATGCATCTTTACGGACTTTCACCAACGGACCGTAGCACTATCGAACGCGTCTTTATAGACTTTAACCGAAGGGTCGTAACCCCAACGCAATCTTCTCAGACTAAAACCAAAGGACCGTAACCCTAACGCAACTTCTCAGACTAAAACCGAAGGACCATAGCCCTAACATAATCATCGTCAGCCAGAGCTGACATTCATAGAACCACATGTTCATTTATCCCATTCCATACACCTAATCATAACCTAACCAGGATTTAAATACATAAAGCCACGTACTATCACTATGTTTCACAAACCAAGTCACATGCTACACACGCGACTCACACAACACATGCAACTCATACCACATGCACCACATGCATCCGTTTCTCATAACCCACACATACATGCCCCTATAAAACTCTACGTTTTAAAGCATAAAGCCATGTAATCAACTTACATAATCTGTACATAAATAAACTAGAGTTATAAATGCACATAGCCATATATAATTTCACATCTTGACGCCAACCGTCAAAAAACTCGACATCCACTCACATGGACAACCAACAACTCACAAAACTAAGCCTAACCCCAAAGCCAACACCACCCAAGCGCTCGAGCGCTCAACCACCGCTCGAGCGGTCCCCTACCAACATAGCACATTGCCACAACCACACTCGAGCGCACAACCACCGCTCGAGGGGTCACAATCCGACCCAACTCTCGGCCACCTTTCCACTCGAGCGCATAACCACCGTTCGAGTGGTCAACGCAGGGAGAAAACCCAAACCAAGAAACAAAACCAAAACCACGCACGCAACGATCCACAAACCACCACAAGCACAATCGCGCACCAAAAACCCGCATCTAACCATGCATGTCACCCCCGATGATGGCACCTAACAAACACCCGAGGCCACGACACAACCCTCGAAACCACAACACGACCAACACAAACCCACGACGCCCTAAGAAATAAGAAACTTGATAAAAAAGGGCCAACAAGGATGAAAAATAAACTTTTCCCAAACATTCGGCCAAAAATGGGTGAAAAACGATTTGAAAATCTTGACATATCTTCACTCTTTTGATCATAACTTTTTCTACAAAAAGCATTTTGTTGTGGGAGAGGTGTTATTGGAAAAAATACTTTGGGGGCTTCGATTTGAATACAAGAATGACCTAATTCCGAGTCCGAACAAAGAGATAACATCAAAACAAAATGGCCCTGCGCAGCTAGTCCGCTCGAGTGGACATCAGGTGCTCGAGCAAGCTACCACCCGAGAAAAACTCAGATTTTTCTGTTCTTAAGTGTTATATGCCCTAAAACTCTTAAACACTCACAAACCACCATCTCAACCACAAATCTAAGCCTCCAAACACTTCCTCAACACCCTCGGACGTGTCCAAACCCGAAGCTACCACAAAACCTCGAAAGAAAAACTCAAACCCAATTCCATCCACCGTAACAAAACAAAACCCCCTTTTCTAACCAAAATTTGATTTTCTTGAAACATAAATCAAATTTTCATGTATTTTTTAACCGATAAAAATATACACGATTAGACGTAGCACCCTTATAAGATATAAGAGTCTGGGATCCTACCTCATTGAGTTAAAAACTCGAGACCTCGAACCACGTGCAAAATTGGACTTCGTGGAAATAAAATTCTGTCCGGATGAATGCGTAGCCCACTGTACCAATATCAAGGATCCGCTGTTGGATCGTCAAAAACTGAGCCCCGGGCCCCCAAGAAGTTAGAGAGAAGGCAGAGAGAAAAAAAAAATTTAGTGGAGAAATTTTGAAAATATCTTTTAAAAATATCTAATTCCAAATATTTATAGGTCTCCAAAATATCTTTTTTTATGAAATTTTTTAAAATTCGTTCCGCAACATTCGACAGCCCTGAAAACCTGCCCCGCGTGCATATCTAACCCCGATCATGCATCAAAAGCATATAAACATGCAAAAGAAAAAAAAACGCTAAACGCGCGTCGAAAAATGCCAAAAAAGAAAATAGGTTAGAGTCTCTCACATAGATCAACCAAATAGTAACTAAAACCACTAAACCCTCTGTCTAATATCATACAAAATCTCTCTCAACTCATCTCTTAACACACATTCAAGATCAAGAATCGAAAATAAATCAAAAAGGAATTGAAGTGAAGAAGTAGGGACTCTTTACGTTTTATATGATATGAGATGTCGTTGTATATTGTTATTCTTGAATTTAATAAATTTTATTAGTTCTGTAACAATGATATTTGAGTTCTAAAACACATGCATGCAAAGAATATGGACTATATGTTGACATACAATGAGTTAGGAGGCTAAAACTCTTAAAGACCTTATTTTTTTAGTATTTTTAATTTTATGCCTCGAATTTTGAAATATCGTAACTAATTATAAAAAAATGATCTAAGTGAGTTTTTCATATTCATACTTAGGTTTTGATGTTATTTTTTATACAAAATTAGTTTCATCTGATTTAAATGAGTAGAACTCGAGATATAACATTTTTGTCAAAGTGTGTTAGTTTATGACTAGTCAGTATTGCAATCCTAAAAATCTTAGTTTAGAACGATAGCAGAGCTTAGGTTAAACATGAAAGTTCTAGATAACATGTATATCTTACTGTCCATCACAAATAAGCCCAAAATACTAAAATTTGATAGGTCAAAATACAACTAAAATCAGTGTTGTAGATCTGTGAGTAACAGAGCCTTCTATCACTTATTTTTGTATAATCAAAAACCCATATTTTTAGTGATCTACTCCTAACGTGGTTTTCATGAAAAATGTAGGTAACATATTGAACTACTTACTGTCCAAAAATCAAACCTAGATACCTCCGGGTGATTTCTCAAACTATTTTTAAACCCTCTGTTGTAAACAGATTCTGTTGTAACTGAACATATTTTATAAAATAGTTTATATCTCTAGTTTATTTCAAATAACTATCCTTAGCACTATTCATGAAACTTGTAGAGAACATATTAAACGATAGCATATCCAAATAGAAGACTTTTAGGACTTGATTTGATGCCCCAAAACTGAAACCAACTAAGGCACTTTTTCGATGTTTTTCTTCGTAAAATCTAAACCATTTTCACTTCTATTAAATTATTTACCTATTTGTCTTAGGATTTGATCTTAGTGTTAAACATAAAAGTTGTAGAGAATATTTTTATCTTACTGGTAACCAAAAACAAAAACTTAATTCCAAGTCTAGTTATCCCAAAGCACAGTTGTCCTTTTTAAATTGGTACTTGAAAGTTGGCCCTTAAGTTGTTAAGTGTATGACTGAATATGCCTTTGTTGTGGGACTTGAAGTATATGTTTTAATTGATTTAAATTGGATGATTAATATTTTAAAGTGATTATATGATTATTAGAATCCATACTATAAAATTTGAACCATGTCTTAAGAATTGTGACTTATGCTTTACATGCTTGTACCTAGTACTTTAATGAGTTGTATCATATGCTATTTCATGTTTTGTTTAATGCCATGCTATAAATAGTTGTACTTGAAACACATGTTATGCACCATAGGCATTGTCACATTTGCATTCTAGCATATTGGAGTCCATTCTGTATCTACCACTGTGGGTTGAGATATATTGGAGTTGTTCTCTTTCTAGGTTTTGAGTCTAGGGCATCCCTGGTTGTCGATTTTGTAAATATTTTGAGAGATTATTTTTCATGGAACTGATTGGGCACCATGGATTCGTCGCTAGTGTTCTGGTTTCGATGGCTTAAACTTTGTATTGACATCGACAAAGGTATCGCGAGTCTTAACGTGGGACAAACCGATTTATTATATGTTGATTGACCATTGGATTTGGTTAGCCCGGAGGGTGGCTCGGACCACATGCCATTGCCAATGAGTAAAATAGCTATGGCATGAAGCCTGGCAATGCATTTACTATTCGCAACGAGATGCAATGATAGCTTTTGTAATCAACTCCCACAAAGTCTACTTTGAAAATTCCTGGCATGGAATCTATGTTATGATTCTCGGTATTTGTTAGGATGGGCATTTGCACTGCATCAATGACATTACATACTTGCATGTTATTCATATATCGAATTGTCATGCTATAATTGTCTAATTTGTCTGTCTCGTTGACTTAAAAACGTACTATGTGTTAAATGATATGCGTTACGCAATATTTGGTGCCGTGAGATTAGTTAGAAGGTTTAGAGAATTTTTTACTGGGCTTTGCCTCTCGGCATTTATGCCGCAGGGGAGGCAGAAGAAATCTTTGAAGAAGAAATTCCTAAGAAGGAGGAAGGTTACAAATACTAGGGTGAGTTCCAGTAGCAAGTGGACCCCGATGATGCTTGTTGAAGATTTAAGTCTTTCCTTTTTGTTCTTTTTGTTCAGTTTCCCAGCATATATTGTAATTTTTTAAAATTATTTGTGAAACTGTAAATGTTATGTACTTGCGATCAGTTCAAAACTCTTAATGAAGTAATATTTATGGTATGTAAATATGAATAAATTGCAAGAATATCCCCTTTATTTATACTTAAGTATGTCCCGACGTGATCGGAAGACGGGGCATCACAGTTGATATCAGAGCCTAGGTTTAGTAAACCTTCATGCCTTGAGTAATGGAAAATCATGCATTTTATCGTGTTGAAGCTCTGTAGGGGGTGTTATATTACTTATTATTATCATCTATGCATTATAAGAACTAAAATTTGCTACATCTAAGTCTTATAGCGAGTCATGTCAGGATGCTATCGTGTTCAGAAGTAGCAGGAAATCTAGATGTCAGGAACGAGTAAAGGCATCTAGAACGAAGACCAGATATCCACGCGGTGAGTTATTTTATTTTAAGGGGAGTAGACGGGAGTACGCACTAGAAGAAGTTTCAGATCATATCGAGAGTCACCATTAGAACCCCACAACTTCATCCTCATAACTTATTTTCTCATTTACCTTAAGCCTTTGAGTTTACTTTTGTACCCGGTTGAAGTTTTTTGCTCATCCTTCCTTCTAATAACACCAGTCCTCAGCAATGCTGTCCACTATCATTCGTCAGTAAACCTTCTGCACCAAGTCTTGTTGGTAACCCTATCAGGAATTTCATCCTAGAAAATACCCTTATCTTTGAGTTTTCATTATTGAGCCATGTCTAGATGATGACAAATAATCGTGCTGGACTCTCCTTCGATTTAAATTATCATCTTCGAACTAGCTTTCCATTCGTGGAATTCATTCCTTTAGCCCCGAACACTCGACGTTGATAAGATCTTCTACCACCATTTACCTTCCTCCAACTTCGGTACTACACCTGGCTAAAGTAATTTTGTGAATTCTTGAATCCCAAACTTGAGGAGTAGGCTTGATACTTGAATTGAAGTGTGTTAGGCCAATATAACTTCAGGGCAAATATCTGGTTTGTCTACACATCGCTTACATCGCTTTTGTCAAGATCTGATGGTGACAGATTAGTCCCGATAACAACTTATTATGTAATGTCCATTCGTTGTTGACCTCTTACTTCCAGTGCTTTTAAGCCTCAATCGACCTCTCGATTTGGGTCAACGAAGATTGCCTTAGCCATGATTCATTGCCTTAATCCAATCTATCTTTGAATCATCCAGGATTCCACCTTAAGTTGTTTTAACCCGGGCTATATCTCATGCAGTCTAGTAGCTCATTCGAAATCCTTGGCTAAACGTTTTACCGCTCGTCGCTCTATAATAATTTCTTTTGAGATCAGTAAATTTGAACTAACCCTCCTTATTAAACCCCATGCTTATTTTTATGAGCCTTGGTTGACCTTCAAAACCATAACCAATAGACCAGTGAGCAACGGTAGTCATCAGGTTATTACATCATAAAGATTCAGCACTTTCACGGGAAACTTGGACGATGCACGAAAGTCTTTTAACGGCACTTTGGAGCGTGAAGCAGATCAATCAACTAAGCCATATTCGAAGACCCCGACGGACAGAGTTATGCCATCAAAGTCTCTGAGAATGTCTGCCAACGTCTATGTTTAACTAGTCTTAAAGATCAAGGCCTCCGACTGCAAAAAAAAAATAGCCAAGAAAGGGCTCATTCAATCAACTAAGCCATATTCGAAGACCCCGACGGACAGGGTTATGCCATCAACGATCTACAATCAGAAATGACAATGCTACACCTGCGAACTTACGACATCACCACACAACAAAATTCAAGTCTCATTAGACCAACTCATATCTCATCCACCTATCCAAGGAACTAAGTAACACGAGTTATACCATCGGTAGGGAAATGGAAAAACGTAAGCTAACCTCGAGCTCAAGATATTCGACTTGCCACGCAAAAGAGGAAGCACGTCCACACGCATTGATAATTGCGCCGACCTTTCTCATCGAACTTTATAATATAGATTCTGCCATCGTTGACTAAGAACGGAAGACCTTGACTGCAGCAATGGAAGCTTGGAGTCTGATGAAGATTTAACTACTCGAAAAGCAATCCAAGTCTTAAAAAGAGACCATCAAGCCCTACATACCAACACGTCAAGGCCAAATGACAAAAAGAGCAGGACAACCCTGGGAAAGACTGAAACGGAAATGAAACATTATGACTACGGACTTTGTCAACAAATTATCGGGATCGCCTCAAGAACACGACAACATTTGGGTGTAATGGATCGCCCCAACCAAGACCCGTGTCCAAAACCACATTCAATTAGAATTTACAGGAAGCATTAAAAATGGAGCCTTACCTCAATACCACATCTCACCTTCAGAACTATCAAATAGTTCAAACTCGCATGGTTCAGAGTCTACATAATGGAAATTAAAAGAGGAAGTTGAGAAAAATATTTACCATTGGTCAAAGTCCAGTTACAGTAACAACTAATGAGCAAGCTTTTGTAACTATTTGAAGTTATGTGTGTAAACAATACTATGAGATATCAACGTACAGAATAGAAATCGAAGACACTGATTGGTAGGAACAGATCTTTTCTAACCAACAAAGCGAGGCCTAGAGTCCAATACAGGAAATCACTGAGTCCAAGATAGTAGCCACGTATTAACAGTTTTGTAATCCCGTGTAATCTGCGGTAGGAACGATAAGGTCTCCCCAGATAAAACTTTTTATGCCAATAAACATGTTGTGTGTCATGCCTTCACCTTATGAGTAGAACCAACCTTATCGGATTAGTTCAATGACCCTTCTCCAATTCTCTTTCTTGAAGATGGCAAGAAAAGGAAAGAACCATGGGTGCCCTGTGAAATTAAACGGAACCGAAAAGGTAATGGATGCCCTAAGCTTGGCCCAGATCTAGCTAGACCTAGCAGCTAATGTGGATCGATCACAAGAACAGGCACCCCATGAAGGATCATTGTACTTATCATATCAAAGGGTACAGAGTATCTCAATACCTAAAAAGAGGGACTTTTCCTGAGCAATAGAGGTTTGGATCAAGTCGACGAAACAACAGCAAACATCAGTAAAGGTTTGTTATAAGTACAACTAGCCAGGGCATAGGTGTTGGAAGCAAAACTATCAAGATCGTTATTTTCTAAAACGATTTTCAATAAAAAAAATAACTGGATGGCAATCGCCGAAACGGACTCCAGATAAAACTTTTGATGTTGAATGATCAAAATAAAAACTCGTGCTACCACAGTTAATTTAGATTAATACCTTTTCGATCGATTCTCCAACAACGTTTTTTTGATTCCGAGTTGAAACTCCAGTCAAACTTTCTACTATATTTCCTTATGCGATTTCCAAACGTAGTATGGTTTATGATCCTTCGAGAACTCGTACCGGCATAACATGGTCAGCTTTAGTCTTGAAGACAAGTTATGAATTTGGTTAAACCTACTCGCATATTTATAGGGCTACAGTAGAACCTATAGAGTAATTATGATTAAAACTTCTAGTCTAACATAGATACATATCCAGCGATTTCACAATTAAGCAAACTTATCAATGGTATCTGTAATCATGAAAACCTTGCAGCGGTTTCTACAATTTTCATAAAGTACTAAATTACAGTTCACACCACTAAAGAACTATAACTACACTCTAAGCCATAATCTCAAGTTCATTTTGCATTGAGCTTCTGTTATTAAATGCTTAACTCATCTCTCCACGTTAAGATTTTTGATATCCGCCAATTAAATTTAATTACTGATAATTTAATTTAACAGGCTTTTTAAAATTTCTTAAGCCCTTCTACTTAACTTATCTGACCGTCAGATAATAAAATCCACCTACAAGATTTGGCCCGTTCAAAACTTATAAATTTTCTTAAGGAGAAATCGTCAATCCCAATCATTCGAGATGTGACTTTCGTCAATAATTAATATTCACTACATAATTAATACTGCTATCCACCTCACCAGGCATATAGACCTGTATAAGATTACACCCACTAATGAATCAAAACAACGAATATTAAATATACACAAATCAATAATTATTTCAGGATTAAGAGCATAAGCACTCTCATAATAATCTTGGGGTGTGAATTAATTTATATAGTCAGTATAAAATTAATTACCCCAATGTGTCCCATTCAATACACACAAACTGTACTAGCACAGAGAGTCGGAACAATAGACGACACTATTATATGTTCCCTATAACCAAGACAGGCTTACTAAAACTTTGTATTATAGTCGTACTGATGGTATAACTATTTCTATCTAAACTGTGAACAAATACTTATATTCTACAAAAATTTAAAATCTGGTCTTCTGTGTGCAAGTCGTACTCTACACACCAGATTAAATACAGTACATAATAAAGGACATCCATGCATAACATTAAAAAATAATATTGCATACATTACTCATTAAGATTCTCATAAAATAAAATTTTAATTTTATTAAAATAAAATTAAATACTAAAAACATGATTTTCAGTACACAACCCTAACAATCTCTCACTTATACTCAAAATCATGCTGTCAAACATTTGACTCACATGCCCTCTACATCACTATCAAAAGTCTTAGCCGGTAAACTCTTTGTAAAAGGGTCTGCAAGGTTGTCTCCTAATGCAATCTTGGTCACAACAACATTACCTCTCTATACAATTTCTCGTATTATGTGATACTTAGCTCAATGTGCTTTTCCTTCTTGTGGACTCTTAGTTCCTTTGAGTTTACAATCGCTCCGCTATTATCACAATAAAGTGTAATAGCTGACTAAACTGAAGGGACCACGTCTAGATCCAACAAGAAATTCCTAAGCCAAACGGCCTCCTTGGCTGCTTTTGAAGCTGCCACGTACTCGGCCTCCGTTGTGGAATCAGCAATGGAGGACTGTTTGATACTCCTCCAACTAATAACTCCACTTTATAAGGTAAACACATATCCTGATATAGACTTACGAGAATCTTTGTCTGACTGAAAATATGAGTCTGTGTACTGTACAGGTATTAGACTATCTGCCTGGTAAACCAACATATAATCCTTAGCCCTTTTCAGGTACTTGATTATATTTTTTACCGCAGTACAATGCTCTTATCGTGGATTAGACTGATACCTGCTAACCATGCCAACGGCAAAATATATGTCGGATCTAGTGCAAAACATAGCATACATTAAACTTTCTATTGTCGAAACATAAGGAACTACCTTCATCTTCTCTATCTCATCAGGTATTTTAGGACACTAATCCTTGGATAGAGTGATTCCATATTTGAAAGAGAAATCCTTTCTTGGAATCCTACATGATAAAATGAGTAAGGATACCATCGATATACTTTACTTGTGATAAGCCCAACATCCTTTGTTTTTGAACTCGCACAAGGTTAATCCCAAGGATGTGACTGGTTTCTCCCAAGTCTTTCATATCGAACTGCTCATATAACCATACTTTTACCGTAGATAATGTCCCCATATCATTTTCGATAAGCAAGATATCATTTACATAAAGTACTAGAAAGATCACCACGCTTCTGTCACACTTCTTGTACACACAAGACTCATCTGGACTCTGATCAAAATCATAAGACTTAATGGCATGATCAAATCGAGTATTCCAAGACCTCAATGCCTGCTTAAGCCCATAAATGGATCTCTTAAGCTTGCACAACATGTGCTTTTGACCCTTTGTTATGAGACCGTCTGGTGGTACCATATAGATACACTCGTTAAGATTTCTATTAAGGAAAGCTATCTTGACGTTCATTTGCCAGATTTCGTAATCGAAATAAGCAGCAATTAATAAGAGAATCTGGATATACATAAGCATGGCTATCAGCGAAAAGATTTCCTCATAATTGATCCCTTCTTTCTAAGTGAACCCTTTTACAGCAAGCCTAATTTTGAAGGTTTCAACATTTCCGTCTACTCATCTCTTCCTCTTGTAGATCCACTTGCATCCAATAGATTTTTTTCGTTCGGGTGATTCTATAAGTTTCTAGACCGGATTTGAATACATAAATTCTATCTCTAATTTTATAATCTTTTACCAAAGATCTACATCTTTGTCTTGATGTACTTCATTATATTTATAGAGTTTGGTATCCAGTTCTGCCGGGATCCTGTCAAAAGATTCTCCCAAGAATATATACTGATCAAGTTAATGAACAACCCTCCCACTACGATGAGGCACTACCTACGTCTGTGTACTAGCTGTAACACGTTGTACAGGATCTAAACCCTGTGCATCAGCACCTTGTTCATAATTTGTACCTGTCCAGATAATTCTCTTACTTCGACAAGGCAATGGGATATTAGTGACTTGTAGTTCCTCTTCCGTTCTACTGGTATTTTCTCTCATTTTTTCAGAATAATTTTACTATTGAGTCTATGGTCCATAATATAATCCTCTTTTAAGAATCAGGAATTAATGCTAACAATGACCTTCTGATCTTTAAGATTATAAAATAGACCACTCTTCGTTCTCTTGGGATACCCCACAAAGAAACAGACTTCTGTTCTCGATTCCAACTTACCCATGTTCTCTTTTAGCACATGTGCTAGACCTCCCCAAATCTGAATATGTTTTAGACTAGGCTTATGCCCGGTCCACAATTCTGTGGGAGTAGAAGGTACTGACTTAAAAGGTACCAAGTTCAGAATATAAGCCGATGTCTCTAATATGGGTCCCTAAAACGAATCGAGTAATCCTAAATAATTCATTATGGACCTTACCATCTCCACAAGAGTCATATTCCTTCTTTCTACTACACCACTCTACTATGGAGTGCCCGGTGCAGTCAATTAGGATACAATATCTTCTGATGGCAGGTAGTCCCTAAACACTCCAAAGTGATATTCTCCACCACAATCAGATCATAGTGATTCGATCTTTTACCCAAACACTTTTCTGCCTCCGCTTTGAATTTTTTGAATTTTTCAAAACATTCAGACTTATGGTGCATCTGGTAAATATATCCATACCTTGAATAATCACCAATAAAACTGACAAAGTACTCAAAGCCACCTCTAACCCAGAATGTCATAAGATCACGCACATCAGAATAAACCAATTCTAACAATTTT
Source organism: Heliamphora exappendiculata (assembly GCA_034768845.1). Lineage (NCBI taxonomy): Eukaryota > Viridiplantae > Streptophyta > Magnoliopsida > Ericales > Sarraceniaceae > Heliamphora > Heliamphora exappendiculata. The sequence goes on along the minus strand of JAOTRH010000008.1, from coordinate 4,155,873 downwards.
TTAGCTCTATTGCCTTTGGCAAAAAAGGACCTCTTAGTTATCTTACCCTCTAAGCATGATTCACAGACTAGAAGTGCCTCCACTTTCAATGAACTCAAAGGGTCATCTTCTACATGTATGTTTATCCTTTTTAGATTAATATGATCCAAGCATATGTGCCAAAGAAATATTTAGTTCATTAAAGAATAAAGCTTTCTCTTATATGGTAACATAGATGTATTATTCAATTCAGTTAGTTGCAGTGTATGATAGATAGGAGATACGACATACAAATCATTCACCAATGTACCAGAACAAATAAAATATTTATTTTTCTTCACAACCACAGAATCATTAAAACGAACAAAATATTTATCCTTTATTAAACTAAAAATCGAAATTAAATTTTTTCTAATCGAAGGTACACAAAGACAATATTTTAGAAGTAATATCATATTTTCATTAAAACTGAAAGTGACATCTGCGACTGCAACTATTGCCACCATGTATTATTGCTCATATGCAGGTATATTTTTCTATCACGGAGTTGCTTGATTTCCTAGAACTCCTGCAAAGAATTACTGACATAATTAATGGCTCCTGTATCTACACACCAAGTTTCGGTAGATAACACCGCTAAACATGTTTCAATCACTAGTGAACAAAAATTACCTGATTTGTTCTGCTTATTGAAAAAAAATTGGACACTGCTTTTTTTAATACCCAAACTAGTTATAGTGATAGCACTTGTCCCTCGGCTTCTTCACACCAGTTTTTGGTCCCTTAACAGTTTTTGGACCTGTGCCTTCCTGTGTCTAAACTTTTTTCTTCTTCTTACCTTTTGGCTTAGAGGAATAACTTTTTTCATCCACATACACAGAACCCAGTTTTCTAAGAACACCCTCGGCTACTTGAAGTTTTTTAAGAAGTTCTACCAATGAAAAGCTGAGCTTATTTATGGTATAGTTCAGACAGAATTTTTTAAAGCTATCAGGTAGTAACTGGAGTATGATATCAACCTGGGTTTTCTCATCAATTTCAGCTCTTAGGATCTCAAGTTCATTTAGAAGACTGACCATCATCAGAACATGATCCCTAACTATGGTGCCTTTAGCCATGTTTGCATTCATTAGAGACTTCATGGCCACCTGCCTAGCATCACAATTTTGATCCTCAAATATTTTTTTGAGGTTCATAATCATGTCATAGACACTAGGCTTAAACGGATGCTGATATTGCAAAATATTTGACATGAAAGCCAAAATGTAACAGCGAGCCATCTGATTAGCTTTCTACCACTTCTAATGGATTTGGATTACCTGTTAGGTCGCCCCCACATCAAGTACTGATGGACATATCTCAATTAATACAAACTTATAATTCTCAGTAGTTAAGACAATGTCCAAATTTCTTTTTTAGTCAACAAAGTTTGGTCCCGTAAGTTTATTTTTCTTGAGAATTAAAGTGAGTGGATTAAAAGCTATTTTATTCCGGATAATCACATAATTAAAAATAACCGTTAATTATGACGAGTAAAATTTTGAATTTGTTTTAATTTGGTTCCCTCTACCATTTTAAAAGAAATTTTCCAACAGCTTGGTATCTAGTGAATAACATGCCTTGAGGGAAGGACGTCTACTATGTTGGAGGCAATACTATCAAGATCATTACTTTTAAAAAATAATTATCGGTAAAAAATTAACTGGACGGGCAAACGCTGAAACGGGCTCCAGATAAAATTTTGACGAAGAACGATCAAAATAAAACCCATGCAACCAAAGTTAATTTAGAAGAATACCTCTTGTAGATCAAATGTTCAACTACGAATTGATTTTGAGTTAAAGCTCCTGTCAAATCTTCTACCGTATTCTCTTATGCGATCCTCGAACGTAGTGTGAGCTACGATCCTCCGAGAACTTGTACCGACAGAATCCTGATATATTTTTTAAATCTTGAAAGATAAAAATATATATCAAGAATAATAAGAAAATCAATCTAAACAGGTTTAGCCCACCCGCATATATGTAGGGCTACAGTAGGGACCCAGAGAGTAATTATGAGTAAGACCTCTAGTGAACATAGATACCTATGGGCGGTTTCTGCAATTATGAAAAGTCACAGCGGTTTCTGTAATTTTTATAAAACACTGAATTACAGTTCACACCACTAAAAAACTATAATTGCACTCTGACCCATAATCTCAAGATCTTCTTGAATTGAGTCATGTTATTAAATGCTTACCATTTCTCCTAACGTTAAGATTCTCGATACCCGCCAATTAAATTTAATTACTGACAATTTAATTAAATCGACATCTTCATATTCTTTAAGCCATTCCGCTTAACTTATTTGATCGCCGGATAATTAAAATCATATGTAGGATTTGGCCCGGTCAAAACTTATAAGCATCCTTAAAGGGGTATCGTCAATCCCGATATTCCAAGACGTGAATTCCGTTAATAATTAATAATTTTCATATAAATAATACCTCTATCCAACTCACCGGGAATATAGGGTCATATAAGATCGCATCCTCTAATGAATCAAAACAACGAATATTAAATATACGTAAATCAATAATTATTTCAGGATTAAGAGGATAAGGACTATTCATAATAACCTTGAGATGTGAATTAATTTATATAGTCAGTAGTAAGTACTAAATTAATTACCCCAAATGTCCCGTTCAATACACACAAAGTGTACTGGTACAGAGAGTCAAAACAATAGACGACGCTATTATTTGTTTCCCGTAACTAAGACAGCCCTACTAAAATTTTGTGCTACAGTCGTATCAATGGTATGTCCGTTTTCATTTAAACTGTGAACATAAAACTTATATTCTGTAAGAACCTAAAATCTGGTCTTCTGTGTGTAAATCGTACTCTACACACCAGATTAAATACTATACAGAATATTGAACATTCATGCATATCAAAGAAATGATACACATATATTGCTCATAAAGATTCTCATAAAAATAAAAATTTTATTAAAAATAAAATTAAATACTAAAAACATGGTTTTTAGTATACCAACCCTAACAATCTCCCACTTATACTCAAAACCATACTGTTATACTTCTGACTCATATGCTCTTTGTAAAAGATCTGCACTGTTGTCTCCTGATGCAAGCACTATGTCTGACTGGAAATCTGAGTCTGCGTACCTCAAAGGTACTAGAGTCTCTGCCTGGTAAACCAACATATAATCCTTAGTCCTTTTTAGGTACTTGATTATATTCCTTACCGCAATTCAATACTCATGTCCTAAATTAGACTGATATCTGCTAACTATGCCAACGACAAAGCAGATGTCGGGTCTAGTGCAAAATATGACATACATGAGGCTTCTTACTGTCGAAGCATTAGGAACCGCCTTCATCTTTTCTATCTCATCAAGTGTCTTAGGACACTGATCCTTGGATAGAGTGATTACATACCTGAAAGGGAGAAACCCTTTCTTGGAATCCTGCATGCTAAAACGAGTAAGGATATCATTGATATACTTTGCTTGTGATAAACCCAACATCCATTATTTCTGATCTCACATAAGCTTGATCCCAAGGATGTAACTGGCTTCTCCCAAGTTTTTCATATCGAACTGCCCAGATAACCATACTTTAACTGTAGATAATGCCCCCCGCCTCCGCCTTGAATTTTTTAAATTTTTCAAAGCATTCAGACTTATGGTGCATCAGCTAAATGTATCCATACCTTGAGTAGTCACCAATAAAACTGACAAAGTACTTAAAACCACTTCTAGCCCGGATTGTCATAGAACCACACACATTATAATGAACCAGCTACAACGGTTCTTTAGCTCTATAGCCTTTGGCAGAAAAGGGTCTCTTAGTCATCTTACCCTCTAAGCAAGATTCATAGACAGGAAGTGCCTCCACTTCCAATGAACTCACAGGTCCATCTGCTATCAGTCTGTTTATCCTTTTTAAATTAATATGACCTAAGCGTAAGTGCCAAAGAAACGTTTGGTTCATTAAAAAAGAAAACTTTCTCTAATATGGTAAATTAGATGTGTTATTCATTTCAGTTAGTTGTAGTGTATGAGAGATTTAAATAATAATATAAAGATTATCCACCAATATACCAGAACAGATAACCCATTTATAATCCTTAATAACCACAGGGTTATTAAAATAAACAAGATATCCGTCTTTAGCTAATCCAGAAATGAAAACTAAGTTCCTTCTAATGGCAGGTACATAAAGACAATCTCTCAATATTAATACCCGATCTCTACCAAAACTGAGAGTGACATCTCCTACGGCAACTGTTGTTACTTTTGTATTATTACCCATATGCAGGTAAATTTCCACATCACTAAGTTGTCGGGTTTTCTGGAACCCCTGCAATGAATTGCAGACATGATTAGTGGCTCCCGTATCTACACACCAGGTACCGGTAGATAACACCGCTAAACATGTTTTCACAACCAGTGAACAGAAATTACCGTGTTTGTTCTCGCTTCTGAGAAATACTGGACATAGCTTTTTCCAGTGTTAGGTCTGGTTGCAGTGAAAATATCTACCTTTCGATTTTTTCACACCAGTCTATGGCCCACTAACTACCCTGGAAAATGTGTCTCCTTGTTTCTGAACATTTTTCTTCTTCATGCAATTCGGTCCCGAGGAAGAACCTTTTTCTGAAACAAAAATATTTTCTGGTATTGAAAGAATACCATTTATAGTTAAAGCTATATCCAATTTACATTTTCAGTCAACATAATTTGGTCATGTTAGTTTGTTTTATTTGAGTATTGAAGCGAATGGGTTGAAATTTATTTTAATCCTGAGAATCACATAATTAAATAAAATCGTTAATTATAATGAGCAAAATTTTAAATTTATTTTAATTTAGTTTTCTCTACCATTTTAAAATTAATTCGCTAGCAGCCTGGTAACCTGAGAATAGCATGCCACGTTGGGTGGACGTCTACTATCCTTCATAAGACCAGACAGGCCAATTCTTTTTAATTTTACTATCTATGCAACTAATCATGCCAAGTAAAATTAAATAGCTGACATAGTTTCAATCCAGCATATAATTGTAGTGACTCAGATAGAGATGATACTATTATATATAGCTAAGTGTTAACCATCACCTAATTTAAATCAATTGCTTCGCAATGACCCATTCAGATGGAGAAGTAATCCATACTAATAATTATCCAGAATTATCTCTAAAGGACGTTTGTACTAGCGATATCGCAATTAATCTGTCCGATGGGAAGCAAGGCCTTACGGCAAACACGCAGGGTTTAATTGCATCGCCTACAAACTAGTGATGAAGACCGCGGAATTTATCTGTAAATAAATTTTCTCTCCTACTTAGATTTTTAAAATATTTTTTACGGTTATAAAAATCTATTTAATTAAAATAAATTTAATAATTTCGAAAGTCACACGATCTGAAAGAATTAAACATCTTTTCGTGTACACGATTCTAAATATTCTAGTTTATCAAACCATCTTTCGAAAGTCACACGATCTGAAAGAATCAAACATCTTTCCATATATACGATTCTAAAGATTCTGATTTATCAAATCATCTTTCGAAAGTCACACGATCTGAAAGAATCAAACATCTTTCCGTGTATACGATTATAAAGATTCTGGTTTATCAAACCATCTTTTCGTGTTTAAATGCGTAACAAATAAAATTTAATAAATACACAGCTTTTTCTCCAGCTTTTTAGCTAAGGTAGTGATTAAAGGTATTTATTTATTTTATTTTATGTTTTATATTTTTCAAAAAATAATAATTTGTTTTGATTAAATATTTTTTTATTTAATTAATTTAAAATTCAAAATTAATTCTCACGTTTTTCAAAGATATCTAATTTTAAAAAAATCATCTTAAACGTGATATTTTGTAAAAAAATAAAATATTTAAAATTTTTCCACTTAATTAAAATTAATTAATTAAAAAAAACTTTATTTTATTTTTTATTACAAAATATTTTAATTAAAATTGAATATCCGAATTAATTAAATTAACAGGATAAATCAAACTAATAAATATCATCCACGCAATTAATATATAAAAAACATTAAATACAAGATAAATATCTCGATTTTATGATCAAATTGAAACTCTAAAAAGTTTCAATCTTTTATTTTATATAGGCTTTTAGTCTTTCAGTTTCTGTATAATTTTAGATTTTCCGATGCATTAGGATGCCTCTTGTGTTTAAACCGAAACACTATTCCCAAATCAACCAAACAGTGTTCGGAACATTGGCTGTCGGAATATTGCTCCAGCTTGGAAACCGGCGGTCTCAAGCAACCTGTACTTGAAAACTGCTTGTGTTTTGCTTGGAACAAAATCAAGTGATGCTACGTTGGAATTGCCGAACTTTTGGGAACTGACGCTTGCTTTTTTCTTTAAAAAAAAAAAAACACATTGAAGCAAAACTGCTGCGCCAACCTTGCGCCAGTGCTGATTCAATAAAAAATCCACTTATCCCAAGCATCAAGATCGGCACCCCTTGTTTGGAATTTGATCACACACAATCAAGTTACACGTGGTCTTGAAAGAACAATTTAAAGTGCATCTCAATCATGCACCAGTGGGAATAAAAGGCTCCAGGAATTCCATAGTTTTCACGCCACTTGATCTTTTGAGTGCATTAGAATCCCAGGTGACTTTTGGCATGTAAATCCCATGCTATGCCCACGTATTATCACATTCGTGGAGACTTGTGATTCATCAATCATCTATCCAGTGCATCCCGTGGCTGTAGCTTTGTGTTCTTCTTCTTCGTTTTTTTTTATTTAATCTAGAAAAAAATTCTGGAGAAGAAAAAAAATATTGCAATGCAATAAAAAAAAAATTATTCGCCGGTTGTTGCCGCCAACCACCGCCGGTTCTTCCATATCTGTTCTTTTTTTTTCTAATAAACTAGAAAAAAAATTTAAAGAACATGAAAAAAAAATACATCAAAACCTATGTCCCGTAGGCTCACATTCGAACTAAAAATTAATTAATCTAACACGGTCAATTCCCATGATTAAAAATTAATTAAATCACTATCCATTCAACTATTCAATCAAACATGAAAAAAATAGATTATCATAAAATCGGGATTAGAACGCCTGCAAAATAAAGTTAGCAACAGTTCTAAATTTACCCGGTCCCGATAACTCGCAAACAAAAAATAAAACGGCTTTGGTACCAATTTGTTGGAGGCAATACTGCCAAGATCATTATTTTTGTAAAACGATTTTCAGTAAAAAATTAACTGGACGGGCAAATGCCGAAACGGACTCCAGATAAAAATTTTGACGTCGAACGATCAAAAATAAACCCGTGCAACCAAAGTTAATTTAGAAAAATACCTCTTGTAAATCTAATCTTCAACTACAACTTGATTCCGAGTAAAAATTCCTGTCAGATCTTCTACTGTATTTCCTTATGCGTTCCTCGAACGTAATGTGGGCTACAATCCTCCGAAAACTTGTACTGGCAGAACCCCGATATATTTTTTAAGTCTTGAAAGACAAAAATAATATATCAAGAATGATATGAAAATCAATCTAAACTGGTTCAGCCCACCCGCATATATATAGGACTACAGCAGGGACTTATGGAGTAATTATGAGTAAGACTTCTAGTGGAACACAGATACCTACGGGCGATTCTGTAATTATGGAAAGACGCAGCGGTTTCTGCAATTTTCATAAGACACTGAATTACAGTTCACACCACTAAAGAACTATAATTGCACTCTGACTCATAACATCAAGACCTTCTTGCATTGAGCTCCTGTTATTAAATGCTTACCATTTCTCCCCACGTTAAAATTTTCGATAATCGCCAATTAAATTTAATTTAATCGGCATCTTCATATTTCTTGAGATCTTCCGCTTAACTTATTTGACCGCCGAATAATTAAATCCACTTGTACGGGTTTGGCCCGGTCAAAACTTATAAGCATCCTTAAGGGGGTATCGTCAATCTCGATCTTTTGGAACGTGAATTCTGTCAATAATGAATATTTGCTATAAAATAATATTACAATCCAACTCACCGGGAATATAGACCTATATAAGATCGCACCCTCTAATGAATCAAAACAACGAGTACTAAATATATGCAAATCAATAATTATGTCAGGATTAAGAGAATAAGCACTATTCATAATAACCTTTGAGTGTGAATTAATTTATATAGTCAGTAGTCAGTACTAAATTAATTACACCAAATGTCACGTTCAATGCACACAAAGTGTACTGGCACAGAGAGTCGGAACAATAGATGATACTATTATCTGTTTTCCGTAACCAAGATAGACCTAATAAAACTCTGTGTCATAGTCGTACCGATGGTATGTCCATTTCCATCTAAACTGTGAACATAAAACTTATATTCTGTAAAAACTTAAAATCTAATTTTCTGTGTGTAAGTCATAGTCTACACACCATATTAAATACTATATAGAATATCAGACATTCATGCATAACAAATCAATGATATACATGCATTGCTCATAAAGATTCTCATAAAATGAAAAACTAATTTTATTAAAAATAAAATTAAATACTA
>JAOTRH010000008.1:4089590-4147230 GCA_034768845.1 Heliamphora exappendiculata | reverse complement strand
TCTCTTTCAAGCCAATAAAACAATTTGAAAATCGTTTTAGATCACGACTCACCAGAGCCAGAAAACCATTTTCACATTCAAGGAAAAGCGAGGATAAAAACCATTTGTCGACTCATTAGAGCTCTGAAAACGATTCAAGTATTACGACTCACGTAGGCCGTTAATACAGTATTTTGACTCCCGTAGGCCGATAATACAATTTTAAGAAAATTTGTCTATCCGTCCCAATATGCAATACATGCAATCAATGAACACGTGCCTCTTTAGGACCTTGTTTCAGCCTTCAGATATCGCACACACACACACCCCCGTGCCTCATCAGGATCTCGTTTCAACCCGTCAGATATCGCACACACACACACACACACCCGTGCCTCATCAGGATCTCATTTCAATCTATCAGATATCGCACACGCCGGCTTTCGCAGCCTACCTCATACACCCACACACGCACGCGTGCTTCATCAACCAGAATTTACATCTACTGGATCACAGATTCATCTAAACAATTTCATACACATATGCAAACCTAAAAAAGGATTTAAAGAATATAACCATGTATCAACATGACATTTCACAAACCACGTCACATGCATATAAAACTCTAGCTTTTAAAGCATAAACCACGTTACATATAACGATTGATATCACAACCACGCAATCCACTTATTTTGTACATAAATAAACAGTTATAAATATGCACATAACTATATAAAACCATATCACGACATCACCCATCAAAATCGACATCCACCCACGGGGACAACCCACATGACCATCACTGGCCCAAACATTCCCAACACGACCATCATAGGCCCACGACGCTCACCCGCGCCAACACAACCCAACAACAAACCACGCACCCAACCGTGCATCACAAACCGCATCTATCATGTACATCACCCACAAGGGCTACACTCAAACGCACACCCGAGGCCACGATACAACCCCCGAAACCATCACATAACCAACCAAACCCAAAAGGAATCCACAGGTATTTAAATCAAGTAATTCCCATAAATTAATCAATTGAATACCGTGGGACACCATTCAGAAACCAAAGAACCAACCCAAAACCACCAAAACACAGCCTAGAGGTTCAGTCGACCGAACCCCACCTCCAGTCGACCGAACACCCTACTAAAAAATCACAAAACGCCAAAACACCCAGTCCAGTCGACCGAACCCCTCGTTCCAGTCGACCGAACTCAAAAACAATGATCCAGTCGATTGAACCTATGAGTTCAGTCGACTGAACCCACCCAGAAACTAATTCCAAGCTACGAGTTCAACCACCAAACCCTTGAACCGAAGCCTCAAAACTCCCTTTTAACATCCTCAAACATACGTACACCCAAGCCTAACACTAAAACTACCACAGAAACTCTCGACACCCGATTCCATCCACCGGAACCAACAAAAACCCAATTTTTAACTCAAAAATCAACTTTATTACAAAATTAGATCTACAGAGATCTAACCGGTAAAAATACCTATGTTTACCTATAGCACCCTTATACAACAGTAGGGTATAGAATTCTATCTCGGTGAGTTCAAAACTCGACACCTCGAACCACGTGCAAAACCAAGCTTCGCCAGAATTGAAATCTGATCGGATGGTTGCGTAGCCCTCGATGCCAAAAGCAAGGATCCATTGTTGGATCGTTGAAAACCGAGCCCCAAGCTCCCGAGAACTTAGAGAGAAGACAGAGAGAAACGAAAAACTTATTGGAGAAGTTTTGAAAAAATGTCTTTATGAAAATATCTCACTCCAGATATTTATAAGTCTCCAAAATATCTTTTTTTTAAATTTTTCGAGAATCGTGCCACAACGGCCCACAACCCCGGGAACCTATCCTGCATGCATATCTAAGCCCAATCATGCATCAAAAACAGTAAAAATTTGTTGCAACGAAAACACATAACGTGCGTTTGAAAATGCCGAAAAAGAAAATGGGTCAGGGTCTCACACATATCTCGGTGATGTCTAACATTGTAAAGCAAAAGATAATGACAAATTTGTTAAATACTTTGAAAGAGATGTACGAAAAACCTTCAGCATCAAACAATGTATATTTGATGTAGAATTTATTCAACTTGAAGATAATGGATGATGTTATCATTGTCGAGCATCTGAACGATTTCAATACCTGTCAGGGTTGTATACTAAAAACCAGTTTGAATTTTTGGTATTTAATTTTATTTATTTATAAAATTAGTTTTTTCATTTTATGAGAATCTTAATGAGCAAATGTATGTATTTCATTATCTATTTAATATTGTGCATTGGTATTTATTATTCTACATAACATTTAATCTGGTGTGTAGATTTCATCTTACACGCAGAAGATCAAATTAGCAGTTCTTGTAGAATATAAGTTTTTGGTTTACAATTTTAGATAAAATTAGACACACCATCAATACGACTGTAACACAATATTTTAGTAGAACCATCTTGATTACGGAAAACAGTAATAATCTTGATAATTGTTCTAACTCATTGTACTAATACACTTTGTGTGTATTTGATCGGTATGTAAAAGTGCCCATCAAATCCTACAAAGTATGCTTCGTTAAGTTTCGATTATGTGTTTACTAATATATTTTAGTAGTGTTTCAGTGTTAACATAAAAAGAAGCAAAATGGTGAAAAATTTGGCTAAAATTGATCAAAAGCTATCAAAGGTTAATAATCCTAAAGCAGAAGCCAAATGATCAAAACAATGTTGTTTCGATTACCCCTCAGGACCTGAAGACTCGACACTATGAGTGGTAATAGCTCAAAGCTCAAAAAAATTGATAAAAAGGTTTAACAGTGAAGAAAATAATATTTCAAAAAAAGTTCAGCAAAAAATATGCGAAAAAAGTGATGAAAATTGACATATTTTCACTATTTTGGTCATAACTTTTTGTGCAAAAGAAATTTTAATATGCAACTAGAATCATTGAAAAGTAGACTTTCGAGGCTTCAATTTGGATATAGGAATGACCCTATTCAGAGTTCAGATGAAGGAGCTATGCTCATTTCAAGTCAAGACAACAGAGTAGTTACGCGTTTATGAAATTTTGTCTAGACGAAAATATGGGCATTCGGACAAAATATGATCGGAATGATTTTCGTTCGGACGGAATGGGACAGCCAAAATTTGAATAGAACTCTACAACAAGGGACGTGGATTGGTACTATATGTACAAGGCTTAGGGGATTCATTTCAATGATTGTAAATATTCAAAAATCAAATTGAAGACTCATCAAGAGACAAGTGTGGAGGCTCGAGAAGTGATGAAAAGTTGAAGACGGAGGCCCGAAAACCAGTTCTTCTTCAACTCTTCATGAATTTGCACCGAAACATGATCGGCCAATCTTCTTCTTCCTAGGGGATGGTGAACCCCTAATCGGTATTTTAGTGTAGTTTAGATTTTTATTTCTTTTCTATTCGGATTTGATTCGTTGTATGATTTTGAGACGTTAACGTTTGAGCAACGAGTTTTAAATTCAATTATCTAGTTTTTATTTTTACTTTCTGTGATTGTAATAACGAGATCATGCAACTATTATATGTTCTTGTTCTTATCCAAATGTGAGATATCTTATGCTTGGCTAGGACTGGTCATGTCGGGATCACTCGGGCGATGCGTGTCACGTCTAAGATAGGATATGCCGGGTTCGGATTCGACTTTATTCTCTTGATAATCCATGCCAGTCTTATAATCGTGACCGAATTGAATTGAATCGAATAAATGAAATTAAATCTAAATGAAATTAAATACGGATTAGAGTGGATTCAAATTCTTAGAAAATCTTTTCTCATTTAAATCCAATCTTTTATTTTCAGTTTAATTTAATTTTTAATTTTTAAATTCAACCAAACAAATCTTTTTATAAAAAAGAATTGGATAATATTTGAAATTATTAAATTGTAATTTTGTCCCACAGTCCCTGAGAAACAATACCTGGATTTAATTATTATTTTACTAAATAGTAGTTAATTTTAGAATTTTAAATATTTATTTTTGTACGGTATGACAACGAACCAATTTTTAGCGCTATTTCTGAGGATTATTTGCACAGTTACAATTTTTATAACTAAAATGTTATTCACTTTCTCTTTCTTCTTTCCTACTATATTGAGTTATTTTTCTCGTCTTTTAGGTTTTCGAAAACGGACAAGACATGCAAGAGTCGAGCGTATAGACGTAAAGACAAACGGTTCATCCCTGTCCGAGCACTGTAAGTTCTACCTTTAGTTTTTTTGTTGTTGTTTAAAACCAGAGAAAATTAGAATTAGGGGGCCCATAGCCCATTCACAGTACTTTTTTATTTTCTTTTGCATGCTTGGTCCCCAGTTATTGCACACACAACTAGCACAATTTAACCCTGAGATCGAACAAATCTTTAGACATAACCGAGTTGCCCTGCACTCTTTTTGGCCTTTTTCCCCTCCTCTGAGCACCTTAGACCCACAAATGACAGAAAACAACTAAATAAACCAACAGACCAAATCATTGATAGATTATTATACTCTGTCAGAATATGTGTCGTCCCCTTGCATTTAGCCTCCTACGATTGGGGCAACATACTATCAAATTAAGTTCAATATAATTCAAATGTTATCATCTTTTTCTGGACTTAGTAATGAGGATCTGTACAAACACATTGATGAATTCCTTGAGATATGCTTTAACTGTTAAAATTAATAATTTCTCGGATGAATCCCTTAAAATAAAACTGTTCCCTTTCTCCCTAAAAAATAAAGCCAAACATTGCCTCAACTCTTTAGAAGCGAACACAATCACATCTTGGGCCAAATTGCAATAGGATTTCCACAAAAAGTATTTTTCAATAGGCAAGGCCAACCAAATCAAACGTGCTATCACAAGTTTCACCCAACTTGACGACGAGACCTTTCATGAGACCTAGGATAGACTTAAGGACCTCATTAGAGCATGCCCCTGTAAACACCCCAATTTGACCCCGCCTAATCTTAGGTAAATTCGATGATAAAAATAGTTGGAATGGTGCCTCAGTTCGATCCTCAGAAAATGATCCAAGCTCGATATTTGAATCCAATTATCAAAACCTTCAAACCAATAAAATTATGTTGAACCACCAATAACTTACCATGCAAGTCATTCTCAAAGTGGCGACCGTCATGTTTATTGTGGTGACCGCCAATAGAACCTCTTAGAAACTCTAGCCAAAAGTGGCAACCACCACCTGCAACCTGGCAACCACCAACTTCAAATGACCTGACATGTCCCAAAACGTGGCAGCATCTCATTGGTTGAAAAATTATATAAATACCATACCCCAGGGTACGTTTTGATGATATAATTTTAGAGAAAAGTTTAGTGAGAAAAGCTCTGTGGAGTTGCTGAGCAATTTCGAGTTCCGACGCCGAAACCCTGCTGAAATACCCAGAGCCAAACCTCTGACACCCTAACTTGGAGATCGAGGATTGGATCATTGGCACCATTCCCGACTTGAGAATTCTTTAGCAATTCAGGTACTTTGTTTGGATCCCTGGTTTTTCTAATTCCATTCCCTCTCTTTTGAAGTAACCAGGTTAAATTTAATTTCAATTCGTGTATTTCTTTAGTTTGTAATTTACCTGATTTATTATTTACTTTACCTTATGTAATTTGCTTATTTCTTAGTTTACACATTCATACTAAACACATTGCCATCTCTCATTAATTAAGTGCTAATATATTTTAATAATTACAACTTGCAATGTTGTTAATTGTTATTATTATTGTACTAACGTTCATGTGAATGTAGTTGATAATACTACATTCACATTTTCTAAGTAATCATCTAGTTATTTATTTTTTGTCTTCTTTGTTTTCTTTTTCTTCTCTTTTCTTAATGTTAGTTTAGTTTTCTTTACTACTTTATTTTATTTTTTTCTTTTTTCTTGTAACATTAATTTAATGATTCATATTATTTTCTTTTTAGATTAATATTTCTTTTTTAATTTTCATTTTTAATTTTTTTTTTCCTTTCAATATTAGTAAAATTTCTTCTTCTAGTATTTTATTTTCTTAGCTTCCTTATAATGTTCCATTTAATATTTTTTTATTTACATTAGTTAATCTTTAATATAATGCTAGCATGTCTTTTCCTTTCATTTTTTTGTAAAATAGATTTATTTTTCTTTTAATATTCTATTCTATTTTCTTTCCTTTCCTTTTAATAATAGCTTAAAATTTTCTTCACTAGTATTAATTTTTACTAGCATTTATTTTCTTTCTTTTTTCTTTCCTTTTTCTTTCTTCTCAAATATTAGTGTAATTTCCCCTTTAACACTTATTTTATCTTTTTTTTTATTTTATTAAATTCAAAAATCATAAAAGGCTCTTAAACTATATTTTTAAAAAAAAGTGTAACTTCCTTCTCTTTTGTTTTCTTTTCTTTTTATTTTTTTAAATTTTCTTTTATCTCTTTTAAAATATAAAATGTGAATAATTGGATTTTCTTAATAGCATTTTTTAACCTTTTTATTTTTACTATAAGCTCCTTTTGTAAATTTTCTTTTTATAGAATTTTTATGCATCTTTGGTTTTACATTTCTTATTTCTTTATTAATTCATCAGGTTAATTTTAACCTAGTTCATTTTGGTAATATACATGTTTTAGTCACTTTCCTTGAAATCATGCTAAGAATAGTTTAGATTATTTTGTAGCATTTGATGGTTAGGTAACTTTAGCAACTTTTAGCATATTTTTATTCTTTTTATGCTAGTCTAGGTTGTCTTAATAATATTGCATATGGGAGTGTTCCATGTATTCTTTAGTTGGAAATTGTATGCTGCAGAACTTAGAATTTTTCTTTTGGTACCTATTTTATTTGGCATTCTATATACGTATGTTATGTATTTTTCTTATTTGATTTTGGATGTTCTCTCTTTGCCTCCATTTTCTGTATTTGCAGGCATTTAAAATTTTTTATAAATAACCAATGATGACTAGTAGAGGCCACCCTTACGATTGGGTGAACATGGTGTCTAACACTTTTTCCGATTCGTACCTTTGCCCCCGAACCCTTTTTCTCTGATTAAACGTTTTAAAGATCAGTAACAATTTTTATTTTTTTTAGTTTTTCTCAAAAACTAAGTGGCGACTCTATTTTTAACGAAAAAAGAGTTTTCAAAATTTAGCTTTCAAGGTATTAAAATATTTTTTAAGCATTTTTTAATTATCTTATTTTGACTATTTTTTAAAAACTCCCAAAATTTTGGCGCCACAGTATTTTTTAGCGACTCTGTTGGAGATTGATTTATAAAATCAAATAAGAGAACTAGACTTGAAAACATCATTGGTTCTTAATATGCATTTCTCATTTGTATTTTTGCATACATATGCATTGTTCTTCACACCCCCTGCCTGGTTGACCCGATACCCTAAACGTTCATCCATTTTAGGGATTATTGGGAAGACAGGCAACCCTTACTAACTGTACGTTATTATAGGTGCAGTAAAAGAGTTCGGACATATTGTTTGATCATGTCCTGCATGAGAGATGTATACCCGATTCTTTTCAGAAAGTACCCTATTCGATTGACCAAAATCGACCTTTTGTATATAGTAGCTTAGAATCCCCTATTAGGTACTGCTAACCCTATTACAATTATGTATTTTTTTAATTGTATGTTTTGATTGGTATTGTTAGGATTGTTTGTTTAAGCTCAGGCTAGTTCCTTTTCTGGGCTCGGCCCTGATTTTCTGTTATCTTTCGATTAGCTTAGCCTTTCGTCTCCAAGTTCTTACTCTGGTTTTGTTCTTCACCTTGTTTGATTTTTCACGCCATAGTTTTCTTCTCGGGGTCATGCCCGTGTTTCGAAGCTTCTAGAATAGTTTCTCCTTCCTCCAAGTTCTTATCGGGTTATCGATTTCTCCCCCACTTTCGTTTAGGCTCGCTTCCTTCAAACCTTTGTTATACCCATGTGAGTTAGCCTTGCTTTCCTACTAGAGCGCAGTCCGTTTTCCATTAGAATCTTAGATCAAACCGGTCCTTTCAAGGTTAGAACTGTTTTCTTGTCGGAGTGCTGCCCATTTCTCCTTTTAGATGAACCTTTCCTATAAAATTTAGTTGATCCCCTTCTTAGTCATCATTTTGGTTTTTGGGTCATCTTATTGTTATGCTGCCAATATGAGCCCGATAGGGGCACTATTTCAGCTTTTGTGATTATCTGCTTATGACTTGCTATTTTGGGTATCTGGGTGTTTGCTATCTATCGTCAGAATTTTATCTGGAAGGCATCTGATATTGGTCATTCTGCTTTTGGGATCCAAATTTTCTTCAAGACTAGACCATTGAGCCAAGAAGAGTACAGTCAACATGTGTCTGGGTGAGATCAGGAATAGGTAAACTTTATAGAGTATCTAAACAGCCATTCGAGTCAATGAAAATGGCAGAGAATGAAATTAACTTGACAGCTCTGATGAGAGCTATTACTGAGATACAGAGAGCTATGGAGCAGCAGACCGAAGCTGAAAACCAATATAAGGCGTAGATCCGGGCGATTCAAGCCTATATGCCCATTGTAAATGGATAGCTGAAAGATACAAATGAGAACGCTGAAGACTTTTGAGATGATAACCAAGGACAGGATGCACCACAAGTTGTTGTGCCCCCTCGGGTTTCTCGCCTGGTGGTGGCAGAAGAAGAATACACTACCCAGTCTAGGGAATCTGCCCTGGTAAAGAAGATCGACCGAATGGAGAAGGTGTTGAGAAAGGCTAAGGGTGTAGAAGAGTACATACATAATATAAGCGGTTTGTGTTTATTCCCAGATGCCAAACTGCCTAAAAAATTCAAAATATTAGAGATGAAGAAGTTTGATGGCACCGGAGATTCCCGTATTCATCTGAGAATGTATGTTGAAACTCTATCCCCCATGGGAATTGATGATCAACTCAAGGCCCAATTGTTCCACCGATCACTTTTTAGGGTAGCGCAAAGGTGGTTCCTCTCTTTTGAGGTGGCCAAAATTTGAACTTGGAAAGACATAGCCACTGCGTTCATCAGTCAGTATAACTATAATGTCCAACTGGATGTAACCACCCGAGAGTTAGAAACAACTCGCCAGGAGAATCGGGAATCGTTTGTTGATATTCTGACCCGGTAGAGGGGCAAGGTCGCTAAGATGATGAGCTGGCCCATTAAGAAAGAACAAGTAAGGATCGTGATTAAGAATCTGCAGTCCCCTCTGAAGCGTTACCTTATCACACATCCATTTTCTACCTTCAAACAACTGTTTCATGCCGGGGTACAGATTAAAGACACCATACAATATGGGGATATCGAAAAAGCCGAGCCTCGCTAGAAACCCAGGAGGACCTTCCCTGTAACTAACCAAAACCAATTTGCTTCTACCAATCTCGTGTCTCGCCTGAACGAGGTGAATCTTCTAAATCCTTCATTATCTACTCAAAAATCCAACAATACCCAACAGTCAAATGGCCAGTAGCAGCAAAGGCCAAGAAGGGTTTTCACTCTCCTCAATATTTCATTATCCACAACCCTGAATCGACTTGTCGAGAAAGGGATTTGACCATACCTAATCCCCTTCCACTATGGTTTAATGCTTTTCAGTACTGCGCCTTCCACCAAGGTCACGGGCATTTGACCGATAAGTGTATGAGGCTGCGTCATGAGATCTAGAACCTCATCGATAGGGAGGACAACATCCAGTCCCTAAGAGGAGACGACTCAACTCTCTTGGAGGTTCAGCATGGCGAAGGGGGCGTGTTGCTAAGTGGCTTCCGATTCGACGAAGCGTAAGCTATGCAAATGCTATTGAATGAAGAAGAGATGTATATCAACCTAAGAGAAATTATAATGATGAGGCAAATGTCGTACTTCTCGGGCATAGGACTAGGATGTAAGCAACAAGGAATTCCCGAACCAGTCTAGGTATTGCCGACTTCTCGTCGTTTTGGTCTTGGATACAAATCGACATGAGAAGATTTGGAAGGGCCTAAAAGGGGACAGAAGGCAAACTATTCAGAAACACTCAACAGACATTTTTTCAAAGAAGGAGAAAACTTCCCGTACTGTGGTTTCCTGGAGCCATGGATCGACGAAAAAATTGACCAAAAGTTACATGGACTAGAGATCTTCCTTGACCATTAACTATCCGGCACGAAAGAAGAGGAAACAATGAAAGGGGAAGAGGGAGGAAAGAAGATCTAAGAGCAGGATTGGGCAGACAAGATCGATGGAGTCGACATGGGAGTATTGTTCAATGAAAAGATGTCACAGCTGCACGTAACTAACCCAGACTATTTCATGATGGGCTTCAGTGCACCAATCGACTGCACCCAGCTCATCATCGATGCGACTGCAAAGGAAGTGAAGAACTGGACCTTAGAGTCTTGTGATGTACAAGTTGTTTGTCCTGAGTCTGAGTCAAGTCTGAGTCTGTGGTTGAGGGCACGCCTGTTTGTGCACCTCCCCCTATTTATGCTTTTGAGTTTGTAATTTCATCTTCCTTCAATGAAATGAACGAAATTTTTGGTTACTCTACTTTGTTTGATTTATTTCATACGCTTTTTGACGATTTTAAATCCGATGAAGATATCCCGAAGAAATAAAATTTTTAATAAAAAGAGAAAAAAAAATGTGCGCCCAACCAATAATTGAAGAAACTTTATCAATAAATCTGGGTAATGAAATTAACTCACAAAATGTGCACATTGGTTCTTCTTTATCCTTAGCTAAAAGTAAACAATTAATAACTTTATTAAAATAATTCAAAGATATGTTTGCATGGTCTTACGAGGATATGCCCGAAATTGATTCAGACATTGTCCACCACTATATCCCCTTGTACCATAATGCTAAGCTGGTCAAACAAAAATTAAGACGGATCCGGCCAAAATGGGCTATGAAGATTAAAGAAGAAGTTTTCAAACAGATCAACGCTGGATTCCTAATGGTAACCGAGTATCTAAAGTGGGTGGCTAATATTGTTCTAGTGCTGAAGAAAGACGGACGTATTCAGGTTTGTGTGGATTTTTGATATCTCAACAAGGCTAACCCGAAAGATAATTTTTCGTTGCCACACATCGACGTTTTAGTAGATAGTACAGCGAAGCATACCTTGTTATCATTCATGGATGGCTTCTCTGGGTACAACTAGATTCTGATGGATCCCGAGGACAGAGAAAAGATGACGTTCACCACGGTCTGGGGCACCTATTGTTATCGTGTGATGTTGTTTGGTTTGAAGAATGCAGGGGCAACCTATCAGAGGGCTGCCACTACTTTACTACATGATATGATACATAAGGAGGTTGAAGTGTACATGGATGATATGATAGTCAAGTTCAAGGATTGGAATGGCCACATCACAGCACTGCAAAAGTTTTTTGAAAAGATTCAAAAGTACAAGATGCAACTCAATCCACAAAAGTGCGCCTTTGGGGTTACCGCTGAAAAGATGCTTAGATTCATGATCACTCAACGGGGTATCGAAGTGGACCCTTCAAAGATTAAAGCAATTCTGAAAATGCCTCCTCCGAAGACCGAGTGAGAAGTCAGGGGCTTTCTACGTAAAATACAGTTCATCAATCGATTCATCGCAAAACTGACAACTACCTATGAGCCGCTCTTTCGTCTGCTAAAGAAAGGAGTCGAGTTTGAATGGGAACAGAAATGCCAAGATGCCTTTGATGCCATACGACAGTACCTACAAAATTCACCTGTTCTAGCTCCTCCAAATCCTGATAGGCCACTGATCCTCTATTTGTCAATGACTAATTTAGCTATGTGATGTATGTTGGCGTAGAAAGGTGAAACAGGAATCAAAAAGAGTGTCTACTGCTTGAGGAAAAAGATGACGAAATCAGAGATACGATACACACCACTGGAAAAGACATGCTGGGCTTTGGTTTGAGCTTCCCAAAAACCAAGACATTACATGCTGTCTTTCACAGTGAATATCATCTCCCGAATGGACCCGTTAAAGTACCTATTCGAAAAGTCGGCACTGACAAAAAGGTTGGCTTGATGGCTGCTATTGTTATCAGAATTCAAGGGTCTCAGTGGCAAAATTCCTGGATGACCAACCAGTTGAGGGAGATGAAGACATGGAGTTCCAGTGTCCTGACGAACAGCTGATGAAAGTCAGGGATGACAAGTGAACTCTATATTTTGATGGCGCATCCAATCAATATGGAAATGGAATAGGAGTCCTTTTTGTCACTCCTAACGAATCACACGCCCCTTTGTCTTTGAAGCTCAATTTTGAAGTTACCAACAATCAAGCTGAGTATGAAGCATGTTTAGCCGGATTGGAGACAACCTTAGAACTAGGGGTAAGGAAGTTGAAAGTCATCGGAGATTCAGCGCTCGTGGTTTCACAAGTGAGAGGAGAATGGAAGGTCAGGGGGGTGATACTGATTCTCTATCATCAAGAGCTAGAGAAGCTAATACCGTGTCTCGAATTAGTGATCTTTACCCATAAGACAAGACTGCAGAACAAGTTCATCAACGCACTAGCCACCCCAGCATCCATGATTGACATACCACCTGGAGTTCGAATGAGGCCTTTGGTAATCGAATAGAAAAGAAAGCCGGCATACGAGATGACAACCGCAATCAAGGAAAGCACTGATGAACTTCCATGGTATTTTGACATCCATAACTTTGTGGAGAAAGGAGAATACCCCAAGTTTGCTAGTAAAAAGGATAGAAGGGTGATATGGCGACTATCTGCGCAGTTTGTCATTTGCGGTGAAAGACTATACAAACGAGGGAATTCTAGTGTCAACAAGCTGTGTGTCATCACGGAAGAAGGCCAACAGCTGATGAAAGAGATCCACAGGGGAGTCTATGGGCCACACATGAGTGGGAACATGTTAGCTAAGAAAATTCTACGAAAAAAATACTTTTAGATGACAATGGAGACAAACTATATACAGTTTGTGCGGAGGTGTCATAAGTGTCAGATTCACGATAAATCTTATGCACGTTCTCCCATCTCAACTGTATTGCCTAACGTCACCATGGCTATTCTCAGTATAGGGCATCGATTTGATCAGCAATGTAATGCCAAAGGTGTCAAATGGACACGAGTTCATCTTAGTAGCCATTGACTACTTTACCAAATGGGTGAAAGCAGCTTCCTACTTCGTATTGAAAACCTCTCATGTTGCTAAATTCATCAAGTAAAACATCATCTGCCGGTACGGGGTTCCACATGAGGTTATCTTAGATAGTGGCTCGCATTTCCAAGAAGAGGTCCTGGATCTTTTAGAAGAATACCATATAGTGGCTCACAAGTCCTCATCGTATCGGTCGCAGACCAATGGAGTAGTTGAGGAAGCAAACAAGAACATTAAGAAAATTCTGCAAAAGACGATCAACTCACATAAGGATTGGCCGGAACATCTACCATTTGCACTTTGGAGATATCGGACATCAATCAGAACTTCAACAGGAACTACGCCATACTCTTTAGTGTATGGGATGAAAGCCGTGCTTCCCATTGAGGTGGAAATCCCTTCGCTAAGAGTAGTGGCCGAGGCTAGTATCTCAGAAGCAGAATGACAGATAAATCGGATGGAAGAATTGCTTTTGTTTGATGAAATAAGACTGCAGGCTCTGTTTCATGTACAAGAGTACCAAAGGAGGATAGCTCGAGCATTCAATAAGAAGGTCAAGACCTAGGATCTCAGAGAATGAGATTTGGTTCTTAAAGAAATCAGAGCTCCTATCTTCGACCCGAGAGGCAAGTTCAAGCCAAAATAGTTTGGGCCATTTCTCGTCAAAATCATCATGACCGGTGGTGCAGTCATTATTATGGATTTGGATGGCAATGTTTTCTCCACTCCAGTTAACTTCGATCAACTCAAAAAGTACTATCCTTAAGGTAAAAATAAAGAGAAAATAAAGGCTTGCTGAGTTAAAAATTGAAAAGGGAACTCAGGCAAAAGTTAGAGCAGCCCGCAAGGCTAAAAACCCGAAAGGGAGACCTTGGCAAAAGTTAGGACATCACAAAAGAGAGTGTCAATACCCGGGAACGAACCAAGCCCGAACTACGTTAAGGACTAATTCCACTTTTTGGAATACGTGGGCAGCTTCTTTTAAGAAGTCCGACCACATTCTTTGTTTTTAACTATCTTTTAATCTGAGTAAGACCAATGCAAATTAATTTCTAGATTTTGATAGTAAAGTCATTTAATTGGATTGAAAAAAAATTTGGATAAATTTGAACCATCTTAAACATAAAACGGGAGTTTTCATTACTTTAATCAAAGTAACAAAAGTTTTGAAAATAAAAGGAAGGGCACGCAAGTCCAAAACTCTACAAATAAAATAAAAAAAGAAAGCTGTGAAATTTTCAAAACAAAGCAGAAGTTCTCAAGTCTTTCTCCTCTTTGTTGCCCGTTTTCCTTCTTCTTTATCCTTCTTCTTCCTATCCTGCATTAGCCATATCTTGTACTCATTAGGAAGCTCGGGACACTGCAGTTCCTGCATCTCCATCCGTGAACGAGATGGCCAGGTATCCTGATATAATGCTAGAAATAGAGCCTGCAGTGTAGATGAAAACAAATGGTCTCGGATATTGTGAGGGATGACATGACCATGATCGAACTGCCGCATGATCCAACAGGGATAATATAAAGTAGTTTGACGTAGACCAATTAGTAGAACACCAAGGTGGTCCATGGTAGTCAGAGTGATGACAGGGATCCGCCACTAGGGGCATTGCCAAGTAATATCTGGGCCAGTCTGAGAAGAAAGGTACTGTCGTCAGGCTACCTTAGTATTGCATATCTGATAGTAGGGGCGATAAAAGAAAGCTGTAGCTCTATGTCTATCGATAAGAGGTTTCTGTACAAGAT
Organism: Heliamphora exappendiculata; assembly: GCA_034768845.1. Taxonomy (NCBI): domain Eukaryota; kingdom Viridiplantae; phylum Streptophyta; class Magnoliopsida; order Ericales; family Sarraceniaceae; genus Heliamphora; species Heliamphora exappendiculata. Next base: position 4,132,374 of record JAOTRH010000008.1, on the reverse strand, counting down.
TTACCTTCTCCACCAGCCAGATTTGTAGCAAAAGTTAGATCAGTAAGGAAAAAACCTTGCAGTGCGATAGAGGTCTGATAAAGAGATATGTTTGGGCTTACCTAGAGAAGCAGGGGACTGCCAGCATAAATAGTGGTCTCACCACGATGAACAGCATCTAAGCCTAGTAGTGTCTCGGCCAAGACAAGTGGTACAAAGTGTTTTTCAATCCACATCTGGCCTGCAACATCAACCAGTGCGCAACTGACTCGCCCGTTAGGAGGGACAAAAAGATACCGGGAAAGAAGACGGAAACAAAGAGCATAACATCACCATAGCTAAAAATTGAGGTCGCTAAGGTTACTGGTAGGGAAAAACTTCTCAATAATCTAGGAAATGTCAAGGCAGTCACCTGATGTCAGCAGAGAAGCCTCCATCCTAGACGGACCACAGAGATGCATCACTTATTGCCAAGTCGAGAAGAATGGAGTAGGAACAACAATAGAACTCCATGAAGTCGGGTCCAAAATAGTAGCAAACTCCTCCACAGTGGGGCATAGTTCTTCGAAGCCAAATCAAAAGACATGGGACTGCGGATGCCATAGTCGAGCAGCAGCCTCCAATAAAGGTCCATCAGTCTTTACGGCCACGAGAGAAAATAAGGAGTTGATACCGAAAGGAGCAAAGTTCAAACGCTCGATATGGGAGAATATCTCATTCTATGAAGAAATGGGATTAGCCATCCGAGTAAGAATAACAGAAAATGGGGCCTCTAAGGTTGTATTTATAAAGCATGGAAAGACTGGAGATCAAAAAAGCAACAAAAAGTATAATCAAAGTAGCGACCGCCACCTTAGAGTGGACGACCGCCAACTTGAAAGGGGACCGTACAGTGACATCACCCCTTTGACCGGGCGACCGCCATGTTGGATTGTGGCGACCACCATATTCAACCATGGCCGGTGTGTATCAGTTTGTAATTTTTGTAATTTGTGTAAATTTTGACATTTGTATTATGCACCCATGACAATTTGAGCAGCAAGTACAAAGTAAACCATAACAAATAAATATAAGGCAGTAAATGGCACGAAGGCCCAAAAAATGCATCAAAAAGTGAAAGAATGTATCAGAATATAAACCAGGACACCTAGGCCCAATAAACTACAAACTGGAGCACGCATGCCCATCAAAATAAAATGTATCAAAAAAATAAAACTGGGGGGAAGCTCTCTCTCTCACTCTCGTCTTGGGCGGACTTGGCGAGAAGAAGGACCAGCCTCCTCCAAGCTGTCATCCTCAAAAAGTCTGTCAAAACCATTACTGTCATCGCTACCAAAAGAGAAGGATACAACCCTGAAGCGGTTCCGGGCTAAGGAGACAGATCCTCAGAAAGGATGCACTCGAGAAGAAGCACGGGACCCACGACACCCACGACCTCGTACTGGAACCGGAGCAGGAGCAGAAGGCTGAGTAGGAGCCTGTGAAACGACTGCACCGGTGGCAGGTACTAGTGCCTATATAAAGAAACAAAAAATAAGAGGACAGTACAGAATGAGACGATGAGATCAAAAGGGAAAATACTCACTGGCAAGGGACGAAGGGGTCCCTAGCTGCACGCAAAGCAGCGTCTTGCTGGCGAATAAATGTCCACATACCGCTCATCACCAGCATGAGACGATCCATCCAAGCCTGATCCGCTTGTCATGAAAATAGTAATAAAAATAAGCAGTCTACATAAGAAAGACAAAAGGAAAATAGTGAGAAGAAAGTTGAACCTGAGCATACACTGACCGAAATTCCAAGCCTAGAGGAACAGGGATGGGAATATCGAAAGGATACCCAGCAATGAAGGACGATACAGTCCAAGGTATCTCGACGGCCCCAGTTCCAGGTCCTCTAGCAGCCACTCCAGCAGCAACAGATGCCCCAGCTCCTCCAGCAACGGCATCTGCGTCGGCAGCCTCCGGCACGTGTCTCCACCTCCTACCACCAGGGTCAACCGGGCCAGGTCCTAAGGTACCCAGTAAATGTGCCCGAGCCTAGGTAGTGTAATCCCCCTCTAGCACCAGCAGCTCTGCAGCGTGGGTCCCCACTATCTCCAGCAACAAGTTGACCCGGTCCAGGAGATTGGTCCGGCGCATGCGTACTGGAGGAGCCACCGGTATCCAAAAGTGATCAAAGCCAAGCGACTAGCAGACCACTCGCTCTACGAGATAATACTCCCGACCAAATGGACCTTCTAGTAGGATCATCTTCTACCCCTCTCTAGATATCACAATGAACCTGTAGCAATTCAAAGTACAGTACAAAGAAATAAACAGTGAGTAGTGGATACAGTACAATATGACAGCCAGTGTACAGTGATCAGTATATAGAATAAAGAATAGTATAGTGAACAGTGCAGTGTACAGTATAATAAGCAATAAGTAAAAATACATAGTCGAAAGACAGCCGGTCCAGTGCAACCCAGAAGCGGTCTATGTCCTTCCCTCCAGCCTTTTTTCCCTTCAGGCCTCGAGACCACCGGGCCGCTCGGGGAATGACTAGAGAGTACGCCGTAGAGTTCGCTGGAATGTGAAGCCCGAGGAACTCATAAGTCCACAACTGGAAAGAGTAAATGTCAGCAAGCAGATAAGGGATAATAAAGAATAGAAATGAATGAAAAAGTACAGAAACTAAATCATACCTCTTAGACTCTCCAACATCCCTCAATGCTAAGCTCCTGGGGGAACCGGGTCAAAGTCCGCATAAAGCTGTAGAGTGTGCCAAGAGAGGCTCCTTCCCAGTCATATGAAGCAACCCAATCGAGATGAGCCAGGGCGCCGAGGTAGTGCAAATGAATGGTGTTCTCCTTATTCGAAAATAAGGAGGTACTGAACATGTACATCAAAAAGCCCCGGGCGACCCACTCGAAGTGACAGAACTCGGTACAGTGAAAATGTCTGAAGCAATCAAAGAACCATGTGTATCTGACTCGATCGCGGTCCATCTACGTGGGAATAACTTCGAGGATCGGTAGATCGAGCAACGGACGAATCAAATGGAATAGGAGCCCCTCCAACCCGAATGCCGGTAATAAGAGCGAAGTCAAGAGGCATCAGAGTAGCCTCGAATGTGGTAAAGTGAAAGGTATTGGTGGTATCCCACCACCGCTCCGCCAGGCCCGTCAGCCAGACCCAATCATTGCTCATCCTACCTAACAGGGGTATGAATTGAGCAAAATCGGAGGCATCAATATAGGCCTGGCTAGGAACAAGAAGGGCATCATACCACTCCAATACCTCTCTAGAGGCAGAACATCCGAAGCCTCTGACGTAGTGACCAGCTTGAAAAGAAGAAAACAAGCAGAGAATATATAAAGAGCAGATCAAACAAGTGAAATGCAGAAAAATATCTGAAAGCAATAAAGACCTTACGTTTAAGTGTGTGATAATCCTTCAAATTTCTCAAGCCCTAGACAAACTAGGCACCCTTTAACCCTGGCAAGCTAGGAAAATCTTTCAAGGCCTAGACAAACTAGGCACCCTAATCCCTGGTATGCTAGGCAAATCTTTTAAACCCTGATGCACCAGGCAAACGTAGCACGTCCTAGTAAAAAACTAAAAATCATAAGCCCTGATACGCCAGGCAAACTCAACACGTCCTAGTAAAAGACTAAGAATCCTAAACCCTGGTGCGCCAGGCAAACCTAGCACGTCCTGGTAAAAAACTAAGAATCCTAAGTCTTGGTGTGCCAGGTAAATCTTTATAACACTAGGTTCGTGTGTGAATGATGATCATTTGGTTTTTGCACGTCTTAGTGAAAGATTATGAATCCTAAGCCCTGGTACACCAAGCAAACCTCTATCTTTTTGTATAAAATAAAATAAAATAAAAATACAAAAAATCTATGTGTGTTGCCTCTTTTCCCCTAATTTGTCCCAATTTCCTAAACATTTTCCTTCAATTTTTTAGGAAATTTTAAAAATTTACCCCATTTTTCTAGAAATTTTTTTTAAATTTTCTACGATTTTCCAAAAAACAGTTTAAATTTTTTTAAAGATTTTTTAAAATTTTCTAAGATTTTTCAATTTTTTTCTATTTTTTTGAATATTTCCTAAATTTTTCTTAAATTTTCTAAGATTTTTCTAAATTTTCTAAATTTTCTAAAAAAAATTTAAATTGTTCCTTAATTTTTTAAGAATTTTCTACAGATTTTCTAGAGATTTTCCTTAAATTTTTTAGGTTTTTCTCTTAACTTTCTAGAATTCTCTAAAAACAATTTCCTAAATTTTCTAAGACTTTCGAAAAAATTTCTTTATTTCCTTTCTCTCAAGATTTTTTGAAAAATTTTCTTTATTTTCCTTAGATTTTAGGATTTTCAACAAAATTTTTCTCTAAATTTCCAGAATTTTTGAAAATTTTCTCATCATAGTTTTCATATCCCAAAAATAAAAAATATAAAAAAAAAAAAAACTAAAATTCTCTCCTTAGACTTTTTTATGCTTAGCCCTAAAAATAAAATAAAAAATCAAACCTTTTATTTTTAATGATTTTTGCTAAAATAATTTCTCCTTTTATTGTTTGTTCAAATTCTAGTGTTCTTACAGTTTTAATCTCTATTTGCACATATACCTAAATTAAGTTCAAAATTTCAAACATTAAACATCAATCATCATCCACATTATCATCAAAATAAATCATCAGCATCGTCATCATCATCACATAATCACATATCATCATCTGAAGATCCTAGGCATGCGCCTACGTTTGAGATATATCTTGTTTTGACATTGAACAAATAAGTTTGGGAACTTACTGATGGGCGCTGGCGAGAGATGTGCTGGTCTGGCTCCCAAAAAAGTACGTCAACAGCGACAAAGTCCGTGGGTGACTCGTAACGCCGCATCCCACCCGAAAGCAAGCGGTGGGGGACCAGAGGTAGGTGTGCGGGTCGAATGGTGCTGGATGGCCCTCTCCAACATCTGGATCTAAAAAGTTGGCTATCTCGGCCTCATCAGCAGCATCTACAGCTGTCTGTGCCTCAAAAACTGCTCGTGCCTCCTCCTTGATGACACGGCGGGAGGCACGCTCCGCCCCAAGCACGAGAGCATCCATCGCAGCTGTGGGCTGCATGGTGGTGACCCCACCAGTGGGAAGGCTGGAGGTCGTGCCCCCGAGAGTCCCCATGACAGAGCTCTCGCTAGAAGAGAAGCCTCGGATGGCCCCCGCAATGTCCTCAAGGTGTCCGTGACCCGCCATGACAAGAAGAGCAAAGGGAAGAGAACACGAAAGCTAGAAGGCAAGAGAAGAGCAAGAGAGAGAGGTTTGGGAGCGAAGGAAGGCTAGAGAGAGAGAGGATAGGAGAGAATGTGCCTAGCCCGCGCGCCCTTGAGGGCCTTAAACGCGCATAAAGGTGGCAGTCGCCACCTTTAGTGTTGGCAACCACTGAGTTTCCCAAGCATTTGCTGGCGACTGCCAGGTTCAAGGGGTTTTTATCCTGACAACCGCCATATTAGAGGGGAAACAGCGCCAACTGTCAACGATCATATCACCAATTTTAGGATTTTTTGGGCTGTTTTAGGATTTTTATTGATTATTTTATATGTTTATTTTTATTATTATTGTTTGTGTCATTTAGCATGTTATTTTATGTGCATATCTTATTAGCAAAAAAATTGGTTTCAAAAAAAAATAATAAATAAATAAAATAACTTTTCTTATCTTTGTGTGTGAGTTTTTCTAAAAAAAATTTAAGAAAATCTTGTGTGTTTAGAAATAACTTTATTTAACTTACATATTTTTATTCCAAAAATAATTTTGTGTTATAATTTGTTTTAACCCTTATTTTTTTGATAAATTTAATTTTAAGTCGTAATTTGATTTCCAATAAGTTTAGTTAAAAGTCAGACTTTTAATTATTTTTATCTCGCTTCCGATAAATTTAGTTAAAAGTCGTAACTTAGCTATTTTTATCTCGCTTCCAATAAATTTAATTTTAAGCCGTATCTTGACTTTTAATTATTTTTATCCTACGTTTCGTCCTGAATTTTGAGGTCTTAACTCGACCTATTAATTTGTGGTCTCTCTTTTCAATAAATTTAATTTTAAGTTGTAACTTGACTTTTAATTATTTTTATTCCACGTTTCGTCCCGAATTTTTAAGTCTTAACCCGACTTATTAATTCGTGGTCTCTCTTTTCGACAAATTTAATTTTAAGCCGTAACTTGATTTTTAATTATTTTTATCTCACATCCCAAATTTCATCCCGAATTTTTAGGCCTTAACTCAACCTATTAATTTATGATATCTCTTTCTGATAAATTTAATTTTAAATCGTAACTTGGCTTTTAATTATTTTACAAGAAGTGAAAAAAAAAACTAGAAACTAAACATTAAAGTAAAAGAAAAATAGAATATTAGCACTAAGAAAGAATAATATTAAATAAATTACATTAAGCTAAAAGTAAAGAAATAAAAGCTATATTACAAAGGAAAGTAAATGCTTGAAAAGTAAATTAAAATTAAGCTAGAAAAGCAATAAAGACAATGAATTAGAAAACTAGTAAAGTAAAGCTAAGTTAACTAAAAGAGAAGAAAATAAAGTAAAATGCTAGAATATCGAATTAACATAAAAGAAAGAAAATAAAAAGAAATAAAATATTAAAATTAAATGGGTGTAATATTGATAAATATAACCTTTTTTTATGTAAGTGCCTTAATTATAACAATTAACAACATCAACAAGTTGTAATTGTTAAGAATGTTGGCACTATTTAATGATTTGATTAAGTCTTAATTCAAATAAGCAAATAAATAAATAAATGAGCTGAATTAAATGAAATACTAGAACATAAATAAAGCAATTGATAAGTAAAGAAAGAATGTAATAAAAAGAAATATGTGATTTGAAATTGAATTTTAACTCGATCATTCCAAAAAGAGAAAATAGAGTTTAGAAAGATCGGGGATCTGAACGGGGTACCTAGATTGTCGGGAAATCCTCAAGTCGTGAAATGTGCCTCAGTGTGCCAATCCTCGAGTGGTGATCCAAGCAATGTAGGCTTCAATGGAGGTATTAGAGGTTCGAGACTCGGTATTTCAGCAGGACTTCAGCGTCGGGGCTCGGGATCGCTCGATGTATTAGCATAGTCTCTCTTACTCAAAATTCGTACTGAAAACGTACATTGCGGTACGGTATTTATGGAATTCTTTAACCAATGAGGTGTTGCCACATTTGGGACACATCAAGCTATTTGGAGTTGGCGGTCGCCATAATCAAAACTGGCGGTCACCATGTTTTTGGAAAGTTTTTCAATGTTCTATGGCAGTCGCCACAATGGAAGTTGGTGGTCGCCAAGATGGAAGGTGGCGGTCGCCACTTTGGGTTAGGGTTTCTACAAAGTTCTATGACGGATGCCATGAAGATCGATGGTTCGTCAAAATTTCATTGGTTTGAAGGTTTCAGGTTCAAATACCGAGCTTGGATCACTTCTCGAGAATTGAACTAAGGCACTATTCCACTTGTTTTCATCATCAGATTCGCCTAAGATTAGGCATGATCAAATTGGGGTGTTTACAGTTGCCCTTCTTTGATATAACTTGCGTAGCAATGCATGGAACACGTTATATCAAAGACCCAGAGACAACGACCATTTGACCGAGCCGTCAATCTTAGGCCACAAACACACAAGCATGCATATAATGTTGGTCGTACTCGAGTTTTCATCGAGCTGCCTACGTATTCCTTTTTGCTAGGGATCAGACCAGAACGTAGTTCACGAGGTAAAATGTGAGATGCAATGATAAGAAACATGATGTGGATGCTAACATGAATAAATGCTAACATGGTGCAGACATTTTCATTGTAATGCAGATATAATGCAAGAGGGTTCTAATGTCATAACAAAGATCAAGAAGAGGATCAACCAATTTTAGGTAGTGAAGGGACCGGAGAGTCATTTATGGTCATGAGGAGTACCGACGAGTCAGTTTATGGTCATGAGGAGTACCGACGAGTCAATTTATGGCCATGAGGAGGACCGACGAGTCAGTTTAAGGTTGTGAGGAGGACCGACGATTCAGTTTAGGGTCATAAAGGGGATTGACGAGTCATTTTTCAGGTCATGATGAGGACCGATGAGTTAGTTTAAGGTCTGAGGAGGACCGATGAGTCAGTTTATGGTCGTGAGGAGGATTGACGAGTCAGTTTATGGTCATGAGGAGGACCGACGAGTCAGTTTAGAGTTGTGAGGAGGATCGACGAGTCAATAGATTTAAGCCAGGATGCAGGACTTAGAATTAGGTATATCAGAAGCGAGACTGAAATGATCGGAAGCCAGGTTATGGCTGAAAACTTTGATTTATTGGGAAGAAAGATTGCGAATTAAGAGATCGAGCTAAAATCTAAAGATTCAGAATAATTGAAAGCCGAGTTATGGCTTAAAGTTAAATTTGTCGAAAGCGGGATAAAAATAATTAACAGACAAGTTGCGGCTTAAAATTAAATTTATCCGGACTGAGAAAGAAAACACTTTAAACGACAAGGGTTTAAAAACTCATACAATATTTTCTTGAAGAAATTTCTGAGATTTATAAAATTATTTTGTGAAAAGTTTATTAGAAACAAACACACTCATAGAAATAAATATTTTTAAATCAAAATAATTGAATTTTTTTTTTTTTAATTCTTATATATTTTTTTTAAGAAGTCATTTTCTAAAATTTTATACTTTTCTGAAAATTATTTTTGCTAAAAAGAAGATAAGTGAAAATAAACAAAAGATCAGCAAAACACCTATTAAAAAGGCCTCTCAAGCAGCCCCTTCCATGACATGACTGCTGCCAGTCTAGGGAAGAGGAACCATTTCCCCTCTGACATGGCGGTCGCCATGATCAAAACCCTTCAAAAGTGGCGGTCGCCGGATAATATTCCCTTGGACCTGGCGATCGCCACAAAACCCTTGGCATACCCTCCAGGCGCGCGGTTTTAGTTCATTCGCTCCCTCCTCACTCTCTCTCTAAACTCTGGTGCTCTCAAGCTCTTCTCTCGTCCCTCTCCAATTTCTTGTGCTTCCAAGCTTTCTTTTGTTCTTTTCATGGTTCCTTTCGCTTCACACCATGTTTACATTGCTTTTCGTGATATCTTTCCTCTTCATGGCGAGCTAAGGCCATGAGGATGATGACTCGGGAGCACGACGGGACCCCTCCGCTAGCGGGGTTACCTCCACGCAGCCTACTGCTGCGATGGATGCCCTCGTGCTTGAGGCAGAGCTTGCCTCCTGTCGCATTGCTGAGGAGGCGCGAGCAGCCGCTACGGCACAGGCGGATGCAGATGCTGCTGCTGAGGTCGAGATTGCTGACTTTTTGGATCCCGACATTGGAGATGGCTGTCCGGCACCCTTCAACCCCCACACTTACACTCCACTACCATATCGTGTGGTTCCTCACGGAATGAGACGCTATAAGCCTCCCGAGGAAGCTGTTGCTGCCGACCTTCTTCTGCGGGAGCCTGACCATCATATATCTCGTCGACGCCCATCGGTAAGTACCCCATCCTTACTTGTTTTAATACCAGAGTATGAAATATCTCAAACGTAAACGCATGCCTAGGATCCCCCCATATGATGATGATGATTGTTGATGATGATAAATGATGGATGATGATGTTTTATTCTGATGTTTTTGATGATTGGTTATAGATGCCGATTGATGATTTTGAATCTAATTTAGGTACTTTTGCAATGGAGTTTAAAATAGCAGGGATAACTAGGATCTCGCCACAATGGAAGTTGGCGGTCGCCATGATGAAAGGTGGAAGTCGCCACTTTGGGCTAGGGTTTCTACAAAGTTCTATGGTGGGCGCCATGAAGAGAGTTGGCGGTCGCCTTACTTGGGCAGCAAGTTTCGATGGTTCGTCAAAATTTCATTGGTTTGAAGGTTCTGGGTTCAAATACCGAGCTTGGATCACTTTTCGAGGATCAAACTGAGGCACTATTCCACTTGTTTTCATCATCGGATTCGCCTAAGATTAGGCGGGGTCAAATTAGGGTGTCTACACTTATCTGTTCGTGCTCCATTTATATCTTGACTCGATTTCTAGGATTTGTTTGATCATATTAATATTCATACTAGTGTCTGCATCATGTTAGCATTTGTTCATGTTTGCATTTGCATCACGTTTCTTATATTGCATCCTTGCATTCTGCCCCGTGAACTATGTTTTGGTCTAATCCCTAGCGAAGGGATACGTAGGCAGTTCGATGAAATTTTGGGTATGGCCAACATCATACGCATGCTTGTATGTTTTTTACCTAAGATTGATGGCACAGTCAAATGGCTGTTGTCTCTAGATCTTTGATATAACTTGCATCACGTGTTGCTATGCAAGTTATATAAAAAATGGACAACTGTAAATACCCTAATTTGACCCCGTTAATCTTAGGTGAATTCGATGATAAAAACAGTTAGAATGGTGCCTTAATTCGATCCTTAAAAAATGATCCAAGCTTGATATTTGAACTCAATCATCAAAACCTTCAAGCCAATAAAACTATGTTGAACCACCAATAACTTGCTATGCAAGTCATTCCAAAAGTGGCAAACGCCATGTTCATTGTGGAGACCATCAATATAAATCTCTTGGAAACCCTAACCAAAAGTGACGACCGTCACCTCCAACCTGGCGACCACCAATAGAACCTTGTGGAACCTTTTCAAACATGGCGACCGCCAACTTGCATTGTAGCGACCGCCAACTTCAAATGGCCTGACATGTCTCAAAACGTAGCAACATCTCATTGGTTGAAGGATTTTATAAATATCGTACCCCTGGTATGTTTTGAGGATATAATTTTATAGAGAAGTTTAGTAAGAGAAGCTCTGTCGAGTTGCCGAGTAATTTCGAGTCCCGACGCCGAAACCCTGCAGAAATACCGAGAGCTGAACCTCTGACACCCTACCTTGAAGAACGAGGATTGGATCATTGACACCATTCTCGACTTGAGGATTCTTTAGCAAACTAGGTACTTTGTCTGGATTCTCGATCTTTCTAACTCAATTTCCTCTCTTTTGAAGTGACCGGGTTAAGTTCAATTTCAATTCGTGCATTTCTTTAGTTTGTAATTTACCTTGCTTATTATTTACTTTGTCTTATGTAATTTGCTTATTTCTTAGTTTATACATTCATACTAAATACATTGCCATCTCTCATCAATTAAGTGCTAATATATTTTGACAATTATAACTTGCAATATTGTTAATTGTTATTATTAATGCATTAACATTCATGTGAATTTAATTGCTAGTACTACATTCACATTTTCTAAGTAATCATCTAGTTATTTATTCTTCATCTTCTTTGTTTTCTTTTCCTTCTATTTTCTAATGTTAGTTTAGTTTTTTTTACTAGTTTATTTCATTTTATTCTCTTTTATTGTAACATTAATTTAATTATCCATGTTATTTTCTTTTTTAATTTTTTTAATTTTTTTTCTTTTATTTCAATATTAGTATAATTTCTTCTTCTAGTAATTTATTTTCCTAGCTTCTTTATAATGTTCCATTTAGTATTTTTTTTATATTAGTTAATCTTTAATTTATTGCTAGCATGTCTTTCTCTTTTTTTTTCTTTAATATAATTTTATTTTTCTTTTAATGTTCCATTCTATTTTTTTTTCTTTTAATGATAGCTTAAAAATCTCTTCACTAGCATTAATTTCTACTAGTATTAATTTTCTTTTATTTTTCTTTCTTCTCAAATATAAGTGTAATTTCTCTTTTAGCACTTACTTTCTTTTTTTTTTTTTTTTCATTTCATTAAACTCAAAAATCATAAAAATGTTCTTAAGCTATATATTTTTTTAAAAAGTGTAACTTCCTTCTCTTTTGTTCTATTTTCTTTTTTTTTTCTCATTTTCTTTTATCTCTTTTAAAATATAAAATATGAATAGTTAATTTTTTTAATAGCATTTTCTAATCTTTTTATTTTTGGTATAAGCTCCTTTTGTAAACTTTCTTTTTATTGGATTTTTATGCATATTTTGTTTTATATTTCTTATTTCTTTATTAATTCATCATGTTAATGTTAACCTAGTTCATTTTGATAATATGCATGTTTTAGTCACTTTTCTTGAAATCATGCTTAGAAATTACATGTTCTTTTCATGCTAGCCTAGGCTGTCTTAATAATATTGCATGTGGAAGTGCTCCATGTATTCTTTAGTTAGAAATTACATGCCACAGAACTTAGGATTTTTCTTTTAGTACTTATTTTATTTGGCATTCTATATATGTATATTATGTATTTTTCTTATTTGATTTTGGATGTTCTCTTGCCTCCACTTTCTGTATTTACATGTATTTGAAAAATTTTATAAAGAACCAATGATGATTCGTAAAGGTCAACCTTACGGTTGGGCGAACAGGGTGCCTAACACCTTCCCCGATTCGTAACTTAACCCCCGAACCCCTTTTCTCTGGTTAAACGTTTTAAAGATCAGTAACTTTTTTTATTTTTTTTATTTTTTCTCGAAAACTAAGTGGCGACTCTATTTTCAACAAAAAAAAAGAGTTTTCAAAATTTGACTTTCAATGTGTTAAAATATTTTTTAAACATCTTTGAATTCTCTAATTTTGACCATTTTCCAAAAGCCCCCAAAATTTCGGCACCACAGCCCCCATCATTAAGTACCTAAGTGGCAGTTAATCCAATATTTTTATGATGGGTTGGCACCTCAACACCATCAATTTTTCGACACCTCTTGTGGTGGTACTTTTATACTGAAAAACGAGATCGAGGCCTGGACCCTTCTTAAGAATTTGAATAAAAACTCATAATAGCACACCTCGGCATCCCGTACCAAAAGTTCCATTGCTCCATTCTCTCAAAAAATTTGAGGCATTTACGAGGTCACTCAAACCCATGATATGTCCAATCAAGTGGCGACACTAACCCAAAAGTTAAACTAGCTCCTATCTGGTGGTCTTAATTCTCTTACCTTCTACCCTATATCTTTCCTTTCAAAATGCATGTGCATTGTGTGCCGGCTCGGCTCACTTTGTCACCGATTACCCAGTCGCTGCACAATACCCCGAGTTTGTGCAAGAATAATTCGATGCAGCACAAGATTTCTTCCGACCGTGTAATGACCCATTATCAAACACTTACAACCCGTGATACAGAAATCATTCCAATTTCTCCTAGCAGCAGCAATACAATCATGGTAATCTGTCGACCCCATTGTTATGGATGGTATACTAAAAATCATATTTTTAGTATTTAATTTTATATTTTAATAAAATTAATTTTCTATTTTATGAGAATTTTTATGAGTAATGTATGTGTATTATTTCTTTAATATTATTCATAAATGTCTGATATTCTGTATAGTATTTAATCTAGTGTGTAGAGTACGGCTTGTACACAGAAGATCAGATTTTAGGTTTCTTGTATAATATAAATTTTATATTTACAGTTTAGATGGAAATGGACATACCATCGGTACGACTGTAGTACAGAGTTTTAGTGCGCATGTCTTAGTTACGGGGAATAAATAATAGCGTCGTCTATTATTCCGACTCTTTGTACTAGTACACTATGCATGAATTGAACGGGACATTTGTGATAATTAATTTTATATTGACTATATAAATTAATTCACACCCTAATGTTATTATGAATAATGCTTATCTTCTTAATTTTGAAATAATTATTGATTTGCATATATTTAATATTCGTTATTTTGATTCATTAAAGGATGCGATTTTATATGGGCCTATATTCGCGGTGAGTTGGATATCGATATTATTTATATAAAAAAATATTAATTATTGACGAAATTCACGTTCTGAAAGATCAAAATTGATGATATCCCCTTAAAGAAGTTTATAAGTTTTGACCGGACCAAACCCTACAGGTGAATTTGATTATCCGGTGGTCAAATAAGTTAAGTAGAAGGGTTTAAGTAATATCAAGATGCCGATTAAAATAAATTATCAGTAATTAAATTTAATTGGCGGGTATCGAGAATCTTAACGTGGAGAGAAATAGTAAATATTTAATAACAGGAGCTTAATGCTATATGGTCTTAAGATTATGGGTTAGAGTCCAATTATAGTTCTTTAATTGTATGAACTGTAGTTCAGTATTTTATAAAAATTATAGAAATCGATGCTAGTTTTTCATAATTGCAGATACCGCTATGAGGTTTGCTTAATTGCAAAAATCGCTGATACGCGTCTGTATTCCACTAGAAGTCTTACTCATAACTAGTTTCATAACTAGTTTCATACTGAACTAGTTTCATAACTTATCTTCTAAGACTAAAACTGTCACGATTCTACCAGTACGAGTTCTCGAAAGATTATAGTACGCACTATATCTGAGAATCGCATAAGAGAATACAGTAGAAAATCTTATAGGAGCCTTAACTTAGATTCAAATCGTAGTTGAAGATTTAACTGGTAAAAAGATATTCTTCTAAATTAACTTCGGATGCATGGATTTTATTTTGATCATTCGTAATCAAAATTTTATCTGGAGCCTGTTTTGGCGTTTGCCCGTCCAGTTAATTTTTTTAGATAATCATTTGTAAAAACAAAGATCTTGGCAGTCTTGCTTCCAACACCCACCCCCTTAGCCCGCATATCCTAGCATTTTAAATCCTCCGGCATATTCACTTCTTGTTCCATAACTTGCCCCTCTAGCCCCTCCTCAAAACTAAGCTTTTGAAGAGCGAGTATTATAAGCCCTGCAAGGACTAGAGGCGAACACTTGGCTTCTGCACTCACACTCTCCATCCATTTCCAAACTAGAGACCTAATTCGGGCAGCTAGCCACTACCCTCAATCGCCAAGAAGAGGGCAAAGTACCAAGTGAGCCGGTGAGTAATCCTAAGGGTCAATATGTAACCGAGAATCGATAAATTGTGAATACCCAACATGAGCAAGTAAATGCAGTGTTGACCCTAAAAAATAGATGGGAAGTGGAGACCCATCTTGAAAAGTCAGTAGCACCTGCACTCCTTAGAGACCTAGAGCGGTCTGATGGCTCCAACCCAAACCCACGTGTCTCACCCTCTGTAGCCCCAACATCTATTGTTGTACCTGGCCCATCTTTGGCGTCTCTCTCAACCCTGCCAATAGCTCTATTGAGACTCATAGCCCCATTTCCTTCTCGTCTTAACTCTCCTTTTTCTTTTTTAAGGAAGGGAGCAACCATGGAAAATATTATGGAGATGTTTAAGAGAGTTAAGATTAACCTACCTCTTTTGGATGTTATAAAATAAGTCCCGTCCTACGCTAAGTTTCTTAAGGACCTTTGTATCCAAAAGTGCAAGGATATGACACATATCCCTAAAAAAGTCCATCTTACTAAGCAAGTGAGCTCCATTCTCACGCACAACACTCCTCATATGCTTAAAGACCTTGGTGCTTCTACTATCTTATGTGTAATTGAAAATTATTTAATCGATAGAGCACTCCTTGATCTAGGAGCTAGTGTCAATATTCTCTCCTATTCCATTTATAAAAAACTTGGTTTAAGAGATCTAGAGCCCATGCCAACCACTCTCTAGCTAGTCGATAGATCTGTCAAGGTGTCACGAGGCATTATAGAGGACGTCTTTATCCATGTTAATAGGTTCTTGTTCCCAGTTGGCTTTGTTATCCTTGATATGGAGCCAATACATAGCCCCAAAAAGCAAATTTCTCTCATATTGGGTCGACCTTTTTTGGCTACGGCCAATACCTGTATTAATTGTAGGATTGAGATAATGGATGTATCCTTCGAAAACATGCACATGAAGTTAAATATTTTTAACACCTACCACCAGCCCTTGAACGAGGAAGATTGCTTTCCAATAGACATGATTAAGACCTTGACTACTATGACACCTCTCCATAACCCACCTTGGGAACTTGTAGAAGCCATTGAGTTGTATAAGCTAATGCCTCACAAAGACGTTCCTTCTTCAAATGCTAGATTTGAGCCACCACACCTTCTGTCTTGGGCACCACCCCTTCTCACTAGCATTCTACCACTGCACACCACGTGGCAGCCACTACTAGCTACACTTCAATCCATAATTGGAAGACCAGCTGCCACTCTTCCAGCTACAGGAGAAAGTTGAACCTCTAATTCGTCCTCACGTCTGGCTGAAGATGTTAAATTTAGCCCTTTTGTGAGGAAACCTAAGTTTTTATTGCTTTCTTTAAGTGTTAAAAAAATTATTTATTTTCATTATCTTGTGAATATTAATCCTTATGTACTTAACTGTTTCGATATCTTTTGTAAATTCTCGGCACTACCATTTTTCAGAATAAGCATTTTTCTCAATTTTTTCAGGTCAAGTTAAATCTTATACCCTTTTATTTTTACTTTCTATATCTATTTTCATCTAATGAGAACAATGGATAGTTCAAGTTGGGGGTAGGTGTTTCACTTTTCATCTTTTCATTGCTTAAAAAAATGTGTTTTTAAAAAATTTAATTTGAAATTATGAATCTTGTATCCCATATAAATTAAGGCATATAATTTTTGAGTTGCTAATTTTTTTATGAAAAATGGATCATGAACTTGTACACTTAGCTTTTATGCACTGCACACTCAACTACTTAATTGGTTTTCATGCTAATGAATGTTTATAGTGAGAATAACTAAAAAAATTTAAAGGTAGAGACTTAACTCTTAGCAAGCTTTTGATATTATCATTCTTTTATGAGGGGCTTTTCTACATTTACTCACACGATATTTTGTTTTCTACGTGCATTAGTCATTGATTAATCTTGTCATTCATTCATCTTGACTAAGAATTGAGAACATTATTTTTAAAAAAACTCATTTGAAGTTTTCTAAAAATAAGGACCATGCAAAAGGACTATGTCCAACTTAGGAAATGATTTTAGGCCATATTTTTATATTTAAGTATGTTCGTATTTTTTATTATTCAATTGACCCTGGTCCCTCCCTTTTGAGCCATTTACATCTAAGACTTTTTTTTTTCTCCTATTATATTTCAAAATGTCATGTGAACAGATTAGTAGTTATATGAGTAAAATAAAGTTTACAATAAAAAAGGGTGAAAGAGTTTGTGGGAAAAAAAGAGAGAAAAAAATGAAAAATGGAAAAGCAAGCAAAAAAAAGAGAGAGAAAAAGGAAAAAAGAAAAGAAACTGGGCAATTGAGTGGCAAAAAAATGATGATTGGGTAAATGATAAAATATGGAATTTTGTGAGTATAAAATCAAAAGTTTGCTTTGAAACAAGTGAATGTGAGCAATAATTGAAGAAAATAGAGATTTAAATGATATGTAGCAATTAGCCTGTTATAGGATATTATATATACTCAATCCTACCCCAAATACATATTTTTTTACCTAATGCTATAATAAAAAAATAAAAACCTATTTGATTCCAAGAATGACATAGTTTAATATGTGAAAATAATTGATTGAAACTAACGAATGAAACACTTCATATATTCTCAATAATTGGCATTCTAATCACAAAATTAAGAGTTATTTTTTGAATTTAGCATCTTTTCATGTCAAAAGTATGCGGAATATATTTATTTTACTTAATATAACCTCCGCCACATACCACAAGTGCACCTATATATAAACATGTTTCTGAGTGTTTAATTATGAGTGATATCAAGTGAGAATTGAAATCGAGACATAGTTTTGAAATTGAGACATAGTTTAAACTTTAAATGTTTAAAAGCATAATACCAAGACACGCAGTTGAGTTTTCACACACACTCAATATAGGTCCATCGAAAGTTGTTTGTAAGGATAGCAGTAACCAAAAAATTGTACACATTGATTATCGAGGGTATAAAATTCACTATTTTAATTTAAATTTTTCAAAATGCATATGATTGATATTTGTGGATATCATATCTAGAAACCCTCGTGAGACTATAACTCGTCCACTAGGGATAACCTAAGGGTTTAAAGACTTGTTGCACATGTTGAGTGCAATCATGTATTCACGAAAGTGGACTTTAGTTAGATTAATTTATTTATCTTTTATTTTTTCTTTGCTCGAGGATTAGCAAAGTCTAAGTTTGGGGTGTGATCGATATGTAAAAGTGCTGATCAAATTTTGCAAAAAATGCTTCGTTAAGCCTTAATTATGTGTTTACTAATATATTTTAATAGTGTTTCAGTGTTAACATGAGAAGAAGCAAGATGGTGGAAAAATTGACTAAAATAAATCAAAAGCTGCCAAAGGTCTATAATTCCAAAGTAAAGGCCAAATGATTAAAACAATGCTATTTTGGTTACCCCTCAGTACCTGAAAATCGAGCACCATGAGTGGTAATAGCTCAAAATTCAAGAAATTTGATAAAAAGGTTCAACAGTAAAGAAAATAATGTTTCAAAAAAGTTTAACAAAAAATAAGCAAAAAATATAAAATGAAAACTGATATACCTTCATTATTTTGGTCATAACTTTTTGTACAAAATGTATTTTTTCATGAGACAAGAACTATTGGAAAGTAAACTTCCGGGGTCGTGGACATAAGAATGACCCTATTCGGAGTTCGGATGAAAGAGTTATACTCGTTTGAAGTCAAGACAACAGAGCAGTCGCGCGTTTGCGAAATTTTGTCTAGACAGAAATATAGGGTCCGGATGAAATCTGACCAGAATGATTTTCGTCCAAACAGAATAGGACAGTCAGAATTTGAGTAGATCTTTGCAACACATGGTGTGGATTGGTACTATATATACAAGGCCTGGGGAATTCATTCCAATGATTCTAAATCTTCAATAATCAGATTGAAGACACATAACAAAACAAGTGTGAAGGCTCAAAAAGTGACGGGAAATCGAAGACAGCGGGCTGAGAACCAGTTCTTCTTCAACTCTTCAGAGATTCATGCCGAAACATGATCGGATAATCTTCTTTTTCCCAGGGGATGATGAACCCCTAGTCGGTATTTTAGTATAGTTTTGACTTTTATTTCTTTTCTATTCGGATTCAATTCGTTGTATGATTTTGAGATGTTGATTATTGATCAACATACTTTTAATTTAATGATCTAGTTTCTATTTTTACTTTCTGTGATTGTAATAACGAAATCATACAACTGTTATATGTTCTTCTTCTTATCCAAACGTGAGATATCTTATGCTCGGATAGGACGAGTCGTGCCGGGATCACTTGAACGATGTATGCCACGTCTAAGATAGGATATGTTGGGTTTGAATTCGACCTTATCCTCTTGATAATCTGTGTCAATCTTGTAGTCATGACCGATTTGAATTGAATCGAATAAATGGAATATAATCTAAATAAAACTAAAATACTGATTGTGGTGTATTCAAATTCTTAGAAAATCTTTTCTTATCTAAATTAAATCTTTTATTTTTAATTTAATTTTATATTTTTAGATTAAACCAAACAAATCAATTTATAAAAGTGAATCGGATAATATTTGAAATTGTTAAATTGTAATTCTGTCTCATAGTTCGTGAGGAACGATATTTGAATTTAACCATTATTCTATCAAATATTAGTTAATTTTTGAATTTTAAATATTTATTTTGGTACGGTATGACAACAAACCAATATTGAACAGAATCACGTTTAGGGTAATTAAATTTATACTGACTATATAAATTAATTTACACCATATAGTTATTGTGGGTGCTTATACTCTTAATCCTAAAATAATTATTAGACATGTATATTTAATATTTGTTATTTTGATTCATTAAAAGTGCGATATGTTACAAGTCTATAATACCGGTGAGTTAGGTAATGGAGTTAATTGTATGGTATATATTGATTATTAACATAATTCACATCCTGTGATCGGGATTGATGATACTCCATTTAGTAAGTTTATCAGTTTTAACCGTGTCAAACCCTGCATGATATGAATATGATTTTTTCGATAAAAAATACTATACGAGCAATCGTTGAAATAGGCGTCAGTTTAAAACTTTTTAATGTCGAATGATCAAATTAAAAACTATACTCCCAAAATTAAATTCAGGATTATACCTTTTGAAATCTGGTAGAATGATTTCAGTAACTGCAATAACCATGAATGTGAATCCTTCGAGTTGAAGTTTCGATCAAGCCTTCTACTGCATTCCCGGATACGAGTCACAAACGTAGAGTGGGTTATGATCTATCATGATCTTGAGCCTAGTAATCTAGCCACTTAGGATTTATGTGGAAACCCTAATTCAATAATGTGTGGAATGTCGGGTAATGTTAGCATAACTGCATATATATAGGGCTACAACAGGGACCTGTAGAATAAATATGACTTGGACTTCTAATGTAATTATGAAAATTTGCTTGCCCCTGAGACAATTTCGTAAAAATATAAATTACAATTTATACCACTAAAGAATCGTAATTACACTTCCACCAATATTCTCAAAACTGATTATTTGAGCTTCTATTATTAAATGCTTAATCCATCTCCTCACGTTAAGATTCTGGATATTCGTCAATTAAATTTAATTACTGACAATTTAATTTAACCAATTTTTAAAATTTTCTTAAACCTTTTTGCTTAACTTATTTAACAGCCGAATAATAAAATCCACTTATAGAGTTTGGCCCGGTCAAAACTTCTAAACTTTCTTAAAGGGGCATCGTCAATTCTGAACAATCGGAACATGGATTCAGTCAATAATTAATATTCGTCATATATTTAATACTGCTATCCAACTCACCGGGAATATTAACTCGTAAAATATCACACCTTTTAATAAATCAAAATAACGAATACTAAATATACGCGAATAATAATTATTTTCAGATTAAGAGTATAAGTACTCATAATAACTTTGGGGTGTGAATTAATTTATATAATCAGTATAAAATTAATTACCCCAATGTAGTCCTGTTCAAGACACTAAGTGTACTAGCACAGAAAATCAGAATAATAGACGATACTATTATCTATTCCCCGTAATCAAGACAGATCTACTAAAACTCTGTGTTACAGTCGTACCGATATTTTATCCAATTCTATCTAAATTATGAACCGTAAACTTATATTCTACAAGTGCCTATAATCTCGTCTTCGGTGTGTAAATCGTACTCTACACACTAGCTTAAATACTGTACAGAATAAAAGACATCAATGTATAACATTAAAGAAATGATATCGCATACATTGCTTATTAAGATTATTATAAAATAAAAATAAATTTTATTAAAGAATAAAATAAAATACTAAAACTAACAAAATTCATAGCTTCTTAGTATACAACCCTAACAGTCTCCCACCTATACTCAGAACTATACTATCATATATCTGACTTCTATGCCCTCTACATGCTATTAAAAGTCTTAGCTAATATGATTTTTTGTACAAAAAATCTACAAGGTTGTCCCCTGATGCAATCTTGATCACAACAATATCACCTCTTTGTACAATTTTTCGTATCAAGTGATATTTACACTCAATGTGCTTTTTTTCTTGTAGACTCTCGACTTCTTCAAGTTTGCAACCGCTCTGCTATTATCACAATAAAGTGTAATGCCCAATTGAACTGAAGGCACCACATCTAGATCCAACAGAAAGTTCCTGAGCCAAACAGCCTCCTTGGCTGCTTCAAAAGCCATCACGTATTTAGCCTCTATGGTGGAATCAGCAATGCAAGACTGCTTGATACTCCTCCAACTTATAGCTCCACCTCCCAAGGTAAACACATATTCTAAGGTAAACTTACGAAAATTTTTGTCAGATTGGAAGTCAGAATATGTGTACCACAAAGGTACTAAACTATCTGCTTGGTAAACCAACATATAATTCTTAGTCCTTTTCAGGTACTTAATTATATTCTTTACTGCAGTCCAACTCTTCTATCCTATGTTAGACTAATATCTGCTAACTATGCGAACGAAAAAGCAGATGCCAGATCTAATACAAAGCATAGCATATATTGGGCTTGCTACTGTCGAAGCATAAGGAACTGCCTTCATCTTCTCTATCTCATCAGGTATCTTAGAGCACTGATCATTGATAGAGTTATTCCATGCTTAAAAGGGAGAAACCCTTTCTTGGAATTCTGCATGCTAAAATGAGCAAAGATGTCATCGATATACTTTGCTTGTGATAAGCCCAATATTTTTTATTTTTAATCTCGCAAAAGCTTAATCCCAAGAATGTGACTGGCTTTTTTCAACTTCTTCATATCAAACTCTCCAGATAATCATACTTTTATCGAAAATAGCACCCCTACATCATTTTCGATGAGCAAGATATCATCTACATAAAGTACTAGAAAGACCACCACGCTTTTATCACGCTTCTTGTACAATAGGACTCATATGAACTTTGATCAAAATTATAAGACTTTATGGCTTGATTAAATCGAGTATTCCAAGATTTCGATGCCTGCTTAAATCTACAAATAGATCTGTTAAGCCTGCACATCATGTGCTCCTGGTCCTTTGTTATGAAATCGTCTGATAGTACCATATAGATACGCTTGTCAAGGTTTCCATTAAGAAAAGCTATCTTAACATTTATTTTCTAAATTTCGTAATTAAAATAAGCCACAATGGATAAGAGAATCCGAATAGACTTAAGTATAGCTATCGACGAAATGTTTTTCCTATAATCGATCCTTTCTTTCTCAATGAACCCTTTTGCAACAAGTCTAGCTTTGAATGTTTATACCTTTCTATCTGCTCCTCTCTTTCTTTTATAGATCCACTTGCATTTGATAGATTTTATCCCTTCGGGTGGTTCTACAAGTTCCCATACCTTATTAGAATACATAAATTTTATCTCTGAATTTATAGCCTTTTTTCAAAGACCTCCATCTTTGTCCTAGAGTTCTTCGTTATAGTCACATGGTTCGGTATCTAGTTCTACCGGGATCCTATCAAAAGACCCTCCCAAAAATATGTACCAATTGAGTTGATGAACAACCCTCCCACTATGACAAAGTACTATCTACGTCTATATACTAGCAGTAATGCGCTGTAAAGAATCTGATCCCTGTGCACTATTACCCACATGCTTGTCTAGCATGTTAATAGTAGCACCCTGATCTAATTTAGGATATGCACTTGTTCCAATAATCCTCCCACTACGATGAGGTAATGGGATATTAGTGACTTGTGATTCCTCTTCTGTTCTTTTAGAACAATTTTACTTTTGGGCCTGTGATCCATAATATAATTCTCTTCTAAGAATTGGACATTGGTGCTAACAATGATCTTCTGATCCTCAGAATTATAAAATAAACCACAATTCATTCTCTTGGAATACTCGATAAAAAAACAAACTTATGTTCTTGGTTCTAACTTACCCGCATTCCCTTTTAGTACATATGCTGGACACCCCTAAATTCCAATATGTCTCAGACTATACTTACGCCCGGTCTCCAATTCTGTGAGAGTAGAAGGTACTGACTTAGAAGAAACTAAGTTTAGAATATAAGTCGTTGTCTCTAATGCAAGTTCTCAAAACGAATTGGGTTATTCTGAATAACTCATCATCGACCTTACCATCTCCATAAGAGTCATATTTTTTCTTTTTACTACACCATTCTGCTCTGAAGTCCCCGGTGCAGTCAACTGAGATATAATTTCTTTTGATGACAAGTAGTTTCTAAACTCTCCAAAGAGATACTCGCCACCACGATCAGATCATAGTGATTTGATACTTTTACCTAAATGCTTCTCTGCCTTCGCCTTGAATTCTTTAAATTTTTCAAAATTTTAAATTTACGGTGTATCAAGTAAATGTATCCATACCTTGAGTATTCATCAATGAAACTGATGTACTCAAAGCCACCTTGAACTTGGATAGTCATAGAACCACACACATCAGAATAAATCAGTTTTAACGGTTCTTTAGCTCTATAGCATTTGGATCAAAAGGTTCTCTTGGTCATCTTACCCTATAAGTAGGACTCACAGACTGGAAGTGCTTCTACTTCCAATGAACTCAAAGATCCATCTTCTACTAGTCCATTTATCTGTTTTAGATTAATATGACCCAAACGAAAGTGCCAAAAAAATATTTGGTTCATTAAAAAAGGATCATTTCTCTTATGTGGTAAATTAGATGTGTTATTCAATTCTGTTAGATGCAGTGTATGAGAGATAAGAAATATAACATATAGATCATCTACCAATGTACCAGAACAAATAAAACGTTTATTTTTTTAATAACTGCAGAGTCATTAAAATGAGCAAAATATTTGTTCTTCACTAAATTAGAAATCGAAATTAAATTTCTTATAATAGAAGGTACATAAAGATAATCTTTTAAAAGTAAAATTCTATCTCTATTAAAATTGAGAGTGACATCTTCTACTACAATTGCTACCACTCTTGTATTATTACCCATATGTAGATAAATTTTTCATCACTGAGCTATTTGGTTTCTTAAAATCTCTGCAAAGAATTGCTGACATGATTAGTGGCTCTCGTATCTACACATTAGGTACCGGTAGATAAAACACCGCTAAACATATTTCAACCAATAGTGAACAGAAATTACCTTACTTGTTCTACTTATTGAAAAAAACTGGACACTATTTTTTCCAATACCCCAGCTAGTTATAATGATAGCATTTGCCTCTCAACTATTTCACACCAGCTTTTGGCTCTTTTGTTGCTTTTGGACCTATGCCTCCCTGTTTCTGAATCTTTTTCTTTTTCTTGTCTTTCGATTTAGAAGAAGAACATTTTTCAGCCACATGCACACTACTTGGCTTCCTAAGAACACCATCGCCTGCTTGAAGTTCTTTAAAAAGTTTTGTCAATAAAAAGTTGAGCTTATTCATGAAATAATTCAGGTAGAACTGCTTAAAGCTATTAGGCCGCGACTGAAATATGATATCGACCTGAGTTTTCCTGTCAATCTCAGCTCCTATGATCTCCAATTCATTCAGAAGACTGATCATCTTCAGAACATGATCCCTAACTGTGGTGCTTTTAGCCATGCTTATATTCATCAGAGATTTCATGGCCACTTACCTAACAGCACGATTTTGATCCCTAAATATTTTTTTGAGGTTCATAATTATGTCATGGACACTGATCATAAACTAATACTGATGCTGCAATACATTTGGCATAGAAGCCAAAATGTAATAACGAGTCATCTGATTAGCTTTCTGCCACTTCTGATAAGCTCAAATTTCTTGTTTGATCGTCCCCTCATCTGGTACTGGTGGACAAATATCAGATAATACAAATTTATAATTCTCGGCAGTTAAGACAATATTCAAGTTTCTTTTTCAGTCTAAATAATTTGGTCCAATTTGTTTGTTTTCTTTGAGTATGGTCACGAGCGAATTGAAAGCCAATTTAATCCTGAGAATTACATAATTAAAAATCATTAATTATGACGAGCAAAAATTTTAAATTTTATTTAAAATTGGTTTTTTCTACCATTAAAATTTTTTTTCTAGTAGCCTAGTAACTTGTGAATAGCATGTCTTGATGGAATGACATTTATTATCTATCGTTTATCCAGACAGGTCAATTCCTATTAATTTTACTATCTAAATAATAGACCATACCAAGAAAAATCAAATAGCTAACGTAATTTCGGTCCAGTAAATAATAGTAATGACTAAGATGGATAGGATACTATTATTTACAGCTAAGTGTTAATCACCACCTAATCTCGAATCAATCACTTTGCAATTAATCATTTAGATGAAAAAGTGATCCATACTAACGATTATAAAGAATTATCCCTGAAATAGATTCGTACTGGCAATACTACAATTAAATCTATTCGATGGGGAGGAAGACATTATTATCAACACGCATAATTAATTACACCACCTACGAACTAGTGATGAAGACCACAAGATTTATCTGTGAATAAATTTTCTTTCCCACTTAGTTTTTATAAATATTTTTGAAGGTTATAAAAACTGTTTAATTAAAATAAATTTATTAATTTAAAAAAATCACACGATCTGAAAGATTTTAATTTTTTCAAACTATCTTTCTGTGTTTTAATATGTAACAAATAAAATATTTCAAAATTCTTATTTATTTAAAAAATTAATTTTAAATAAACCAAGAATTTTATTTTATTTTTCAAGTTACACATTTTTTTTGAAAAATAATAATTTATTAAAATTAAACTATTTGTTTTAATTAATTTAAAATTTAGAATTAATTTTCACGTTTTTTCAATATATCCGATTTTTAAAAAAATCATCTTAAACATGTTATTTTGTAACAAAATAAAATATTTAAAATTTTCTTTAAAAAATTAATTTTAGTTAAAGAATATTTTATTTTATTTTTCTGTTACAAAAAATATTTAAAATCCAAATTTTCTAAATTAATTAAAATAAACAGAAAATATAAAATAACAATATATATCATCCACACAGTTAAATAATATAAATAGAAGATATATATGTTCCAATTTTACGATCGAATCAAAACTCTATTGAGTTTCATCTTTCTGTTAAACGATAAACTTGAAATCATTCAATCATATAAGAATCATCTTTTCAGCATTTGAAACATGTCAAGAATCTTCGTAACGCAGTGTTATAATTATACAACACTATCCGAGTCTCAAAACCACCAAAACAGTCGGTCATAACAGCCTAGCCCTCAACCACCACCGGCGCTGCCTAAGCCGCTGCCTTCGTGCGGCTTTTGCCACCTCATTCGACGTTCGTTTTCGCCGCAATTTTTTCCTAAAAAATAGCTCACGAAATATGCTATTTTTCTGTCAAAAAATTAGAATGAAAACAGCCCCGAAAAACTACTTTCAATGACGGCCGAACAGCCGTTGCCTAGTAGCCGCCGTCGCCGTTGCTTTTTGCTGCTCCTTCCATAGTTGTTTTGGCTTCGATTTTTTGCTATTTTAGTAATGATATACAGCCATATAATGCCTTGAAAAATGCCCAAAAAAATAGTTTTGAAATAGCATCAAATAGCCCTCGAAAATAGCCTTACCGTTCCTACTTGCCACCGCTATCGCTATTTTTCGTTTCGCTTTTCGCTGTTGTTTTTCACAACTTTTAGACTGTTTTCTAGCCATATTTTACTGCTATGTTATGCATAAAAACTTGTTTAAAAATAGTTTCGAAAATACATCAAAATACCACTGAAAATGGCTCGAACCGCCGCCGCCGAAGGCGCCACTGGTGGGGCTATTTTTTGCTAGTTTTTTTTTTGTGTTTTTGGAAACTGTTTTGATGCTGTTTTTTAAGCCTAGAAACTACAGAAAAATTGTTGAAAAATCTGTCACAAAATCTATGAAAAGATCACCGCGATCCGTAGCCTGAAACACCTGAAACCACCACTGGTGCCGCCGATGTTTTTTCTTCGTATTTTTTGTGTATTCAAACATGCTCTTACATATATCGAATAATATATAAAGAATAAATAAATCTTTTATATTGAAACCTATGTTTCAAAGGCTCATAATCGATCTAAAAAGTCTAAACTATCACGATCGACCCTCGTGATTAAAAAAATAATTAAATCATCATTCAAACCATTTTATCAAATATGAATATAATTATGATAATAAAATCGAGATTAGAACGTCTGCAAAACAAAGTTAGCACATTTCTAAAGTTATCCAGTCCCTCGATTAAACCATATCATTGATATGAATACAATTTTTTCGATAAAAAAATACTGGACAGGCAATCGCTGAAACATGCTCTAGTTTAAAATTTTTTGAAGTCGAACGATCAAAATAAAATTCGTACTCCTAAAGTTAGATTTGAGATTATACCTTTTAAAATTTGGTAGAATGATTTCGATTACTGCAAAAATCACGAATGTAAATCCTTTGAGTTGAAGCTCCGATCAAGCTTCCTATTGTATTTCCGGATGCGAGTCGCGAACATAGAGTGGGCTATGATCTATCGTGATCTTGAACCTGTTAATTTAGTCACCTAAGATTTACGTGAAAACCCTAATTCAATAATGCGTGGAATGTGGGTTAAGGTTAGTATAACCGCATATATACATGATTATAGCAGAGACCTGTAGAGTAAATATAACTTGGGGTTCTAATATAATTATGAAAATCTGCCTACCCCTGAGAGAATTTTATAAAAACATAACATAAATTACAATTCATACCACTAAAGAATCGTAATTGCATTCACAACCACATTCTCAAAACTAATTATTCGAACTCCTGTTATAAAATTCTTAATCCATCTCCCCATGTTAAGATTTTCGATACCCGTCAATTAAATTTCATTACTGACAATTTAATTTAATCGACTTCTTAAAAATTTTTAAACTTTTCCGTTTAACTTATTTGGCGGTCGGATAATAAAATTCACCTGTGGGGTTTAGCCCGGTCAAAACTTGTAAGCTTCCTTAAAGGGTATCATCAATTCCGAACAATCGGGATGTGAATTCTGTCAATAATTAATATTTGACATATATTTAATACCGATATCTAACTCACTTGGAATATTGACTCGTAAAATATAGCACCCTCTAATGAATCAAAATAACGAATACTAAATATACGCGAATAATAATCATTTTTGGATTACGAGCATAAGTACTCATAATAACCTTGGTGTGTGAATTAATTTATGTAATCAGCATAAAATTAATTACCCAAATGCAGTCATGTTCAAGACACTAAGTGCACTAGCACAGAGAATTAGAATAATAGACGACACTATTATCTGTTTTCCGTAATCAAGACAGACCTACTAAAACTCTGTGCTACAGTCGTACTGATATTTTTTTCAATTTCATCTAAATTGTGAACCGTAAACTTATATTCTGCAAAAGCCTATAATCTCGTCTTATGTGTGCAAGCTGTACTCTACACACCATATTAAATACTGTATAGAATAAAGGATATTCATGCATAACATTAAAAAAGTAATATCGCATACATTACTCGTTAAGATTATCATAAAATGAAAAATAAATTTATTAAAAAATAAAATAAAATATTAAAACCAACAAAATTCATAATTTCTTAATATACAACCCTGAAACTTACAACCACCATACCTCTCCCCCCATTCTCACTAGGCCACTACTATGATACTATATTTGTTGCCATCATAACTTCACCATTACACTACATTCATTATACTTACACCACCACTATTGCAACACCATCACTACCACCACTATCATTACACCACTACTATAACTCTCCATCACTATTGCCGCCATAAACCTAATTACTATCACCCCACCACCATTGTACCATTGTCATGACACTATGATGAAGGTGGGTGTGGTGGTGGTATACCCCTATACCACATGCTGCCAACACAACTCTCTCATTGCTATGTCATTGATACCACACCATTATGTCGTTGTCGCTACCGTCGTCACTATACCACCACCACCACCACCACCACCACTTCCTCATTATAATATAAAATAAAAAGAAAAATTAAAAATATTAATTTTATGTTCAGCATGTTGTATGTATCAAACAACTTATTTTATTCAACACTTCACTTTTTTTTTTTATCAAACTCATTTTTAATTTAAACAATTCAGTACTTAAGATCTATTTCATTTAGCTTTTTTAATGGTTTTTTTCGTCTTGTATGAAGTTTTTTGATTTTTTGGATTAATTTTTTTATTTTATCGATTTATTGTGATAAAACAAATTTAAAAATATAGCCGTTTTAAAAAAAGTTTTAAAAAATTCATAAAAAATGAAAAAAAATCACATAAAAGCCTTAAAGTGGCTTTTTTCGTCTTATCCATTTTTTTAAAAAAATTTTGGTTAATTGTTTTTATTTTTATGATTTTTTGTAACGAAAGAAGTCTAAAAAGTATTATCGTTTGAACAAACATAAAAAGTTTTTCACTAAAAGATAAAAAAAATCATATAAAAAGTTATTCCACACAAGACCTTAGTTTTCAAGACTTATTTTCAATTTTAATTATTAATTTATCAAACATTACCTAAATTGTTCCCATGTAAAATGACTGTAGTTGATGCGAA
The DNA here is from genome assembly GCA_034768845.1 of Heliamphora exappendiculata. Classification (NCBI taxonomy): domain Eukaryota; kingdom Viridiplantae; phylum Streptophyta; class Magnoliopsida; order Ericales; family Sarraceniaceae; genus Heliamphora; species Heliamphora exappendiculata. The sequence goes on along the minus strand of JAOTRH010000008.1, from coordinate 4,102,479 downwards.
AAAAAGTGGAAAACTTGAAATATAAACGGTTCAAGAAGCAAAAAAAAGTTTCATTTTACAATATGTGACAGTTGAACCCAAGTTTAAAAATTTAAAGTAATTTATATATTATTTGTGGGTAATTTGTAATCATTTTTGGTCTCTCTAAAATTATTCTGATATAAAATAGTAAGAATTGTCAAGAAAATAATATAAAAGAGACAATCATATAAGTTAATAAATATTCAAAAATAAAAATTATATTACTCACAGGATGAAGAATGGATAAAACTAAAACGAGGTTTGAAAACCAAGGATCTATAATAAAATATGCATATAAATATAAATATAACACATACAATTACATGAATTGAACGATTTTGATGCCATCTCTTTCATTTCTTTCTCTTACAAAGACCAGATGAAACATTTACGATGTCGATTGATATCATTTTTACGTCTGTTATCGAAGGAGAATTATAATCTTGACAAATGTGTCAACAATTGCTGCTCTCCTCACCAAACACCGAACAAACTTACCCTTACACAACCGTTTTATCCGGACATCATAAAACAGAACAAAACAGGTATATATATATATATATATATATATATATTGCGAAGTATTTCTGGTGAAACTTTCCACCTCTCTTTGAAGAATCGAAGGGAGGGGAAAATGGTGTCTGTCTCGTTTGTCAGGGTTGTGATTCTCCCTTGGTCGCGTGGAAATGATACCAGCCGGTGATTCGATCTTCATTTGTCTGAGTCGGAGAATGAAACGGAAAATGATCGGCGAGCGATTCGGCGTCCTCTAATCGGCTTTTCGGATTCCGGCGATTGAGCAGTTGATGAGCAGGAGATCTTGGAAAACTCTGATTTGGTTAGGGTTTTGTTTCAGTGGTTTTCAAATTTAGAAACCCTAACCCTAATTTTTTTTTCTAACCTATGTAGACGCCGTTGTTGTTCTTCATTCTATAACTTTGATCTATGAAATTGAAATGAATACAAGCTCTTGCTTACTCCGCACTATTCGAGTATGCTATGAACTTGTGATTTATTTGTTTTCGTTTACGTGTGATATGTGTGTATGTATTGAAATAAAGATGAATTATGCAACTTATTCCTAGATGGCGTTCTAGTGCAGTTCGACTTGCTTGTGGGAGTGTTCTGTCTGGATCCGGATGCACACATTGTTGGCCATCCAGAACTTAGGTTTCTTGATTGAGCCACGCTTGTAGCACAAATCCATTTTTCAGCTGGCTTCAAATTAAAGCTTTACTAGAGACATTCAAGCGGTTCTGAGAAGTGGGCAATGCTCGATGTCTTAGTAAGGGGAAGGGAAGGGGAAGGCAGAATCTTTCATTTTTAAACAATGATCATCTTTGTCGTTCAAAATCCAAGTGTATGATGTTTGCTTGGTTCTATTTGAACCACCAAATTCGTACAAGGGCATGGTTATGTTTGGTGGTTTTGAACTTAACTGCATAAGAAAAGGGTGGCCCAATGCATGCGGCTGCTGCTATGCGGGGTTTGGTCCATTTTTGCATTGGCAGTTTTCGCGACTTGAACTTGAACCATGACAGATGCCAACAACAATCCTTGCCAACCTTTTGGCATCGTATAGGTAATAAGGAAGTTTTTACCTAAAGATTGTCCCTTGTCCTTTTCTTTTTTAATTTTGTTTTGTGAATTGTAGTTTGGTACTTGTGTTTTGCTCTGGAGTGGCCCAACCATCAGGCAAGTTAGGCGAGCCTAAGCCCTATGTTTGAGAAGGCCTCAAGTTTTTAGGTCTATGATGCTATATACTTTTTTATTTGGCAAAGACCATTAATATTGGTCCACTTTCTTTTTTCGAGTGATGGTGTCAAACTACCAAGTTAACATAAGTGTGCATTATTTCTTTGAGCTTAAAAATATACTTAGTCAAGTCTCATGTGGCAAATCAGAAAAAAGTTAAACTTCTGATGCTATTTTTAACTTATTAGGATCATACAAAAAGAAAAGATCCATATTGTAGAATCTTTCAATGTAAAAGGGGCCTTTTTTGCTTTGACCCTGAACACATGTAGAATGCTTTAGTTTGTTAACATTTTGGATTTCTCTCTAGCGAAAGATTCTTTCTAGTCTCTACCTTGAATGCTATTAAATGGACAACTTAAGATTAACTATATAACAAAAAGATTAAGCGAATTATTGTTATTACTCACTGAAAGTGATATGTTATAAAATTTAATTTATAAGAAATTAATGTTACACTTCCAAATGGAAGGTGAGGAGTTCAAGTATTGCCAAGAGTAAGGTGTGAGAGTGGGTGCGTGCATATTTGTCAATAAAAAAAGAAATTAATTATTGCCATATGTTGAAAAGACTTCTAGCTAACCAATGGAGAGGAATTTTGTTGAGGTCGACTATAATTTAGCTTTGGCAAGACTAATAGCAAACCATTGGAAGTGCTTCCATAGTGATGCATGTTGTGTAGTTTCTTCAGCAATTGAATTGGACTTTTTCCACTCTTGTGAATTCCTCAAAAAACATTTGGAGCCATCTTTGCATCAAGGCACTAAAGTTAGACCATGTTTGATGTGTCGGATTGGATTAGGGAGGATAGGATAGATAACTAATATGTAGATCCTAGATAGTAAAGGGGATTACTTAAATCATGGTATTAATTGACTCGTATTTTGTTGAAATGGAATGAAACACGTGATAAGAGTTGATAAATCATTTTTGGTCATTGGATAAAGAGGGAAGATAATTCGAAGTAGATGATAAGTTATCCTAGGGGGTGTGATGGGATTCACAATCCCATGAATTCTTCACGATTAGTGTCCCATATAAGGGATTAATAGTTCAATCTGGTATAAACAAATGTGGTATTAGTTATTCGATGAGACAAAATCTGAATTGATAGGTCTCATATGTTTTCGGTCCAATCCAAACCCTTTAGTCTGACACAACAAACATGCTTACTGAACTAAATTCTCATGCAAACCAATAGATTTAGCGCTATTGATGTGCCTTCACATCCAATGCAAGCTTAAAACTTATGGGTTTCCCTAAGTATAATCTGCAATATATATTATATAATTTGTCGTGTACCAGTGTCCTTAAGATTTGATGAATTAGACACCTACACACTGACCTCACCTGAAACACGTGTCGGTGCCCATGTAACGTTGGTGGTGAAATTAATGCAAGATGGTACACCTTGGCCTATAAATAAAATCGGTGAGCATCCATGAAGGATCTAGGTCTAATGTGTTGAGAATGAAGGAAAATCCCGTCCTGACGGGGCCATCCAAACGAAACGAGGCAGATTGTAAAGGAATGGTTGTTGGATAAAACCGTCCAGACGCATCCGAATAGAATCGGGCAGCGAGAAATTTTTGGAATATGTTAAAAGGCGTCTAGACGGTGGTCAAATCTACCCGGACAGTGCGCAGCTAAATAGTTGTGCATGCTGCCCTATTTTTGTGTTTTTTAACAGTCTCTTTATAAAGGGTTCATTGTAGAAATCCTAGCCGTCATGTCGTTGTCATTGTACTCTTTCTCTGTCAAAGAATAGTGAAACATGTGAGCCCTGTGGACGTAAACACCAATTGTTGAACTACGTAAATTTTCACATCGTGTTCACGTGGTTGATTTTTGTTTATTTCATTCTTGTGTGTGATTGTGCACGCGTTCGTGTGGGGTGTGATTTTTCCAATAACTAGTATCAGAGTTCGAGTTTCGGAGATCGAAGAACGCATAATGATAGAAGAAGGAAAAATTTATATTGAGAAGTTCAATGACTCGAACTTTGCCTTTTGGAGGATGCAAATCGAAGATGTCTTGTACTAAAAGGATTTATATATTCCTTTGCTTGGGAAGAAGACGTAAAAGATGTCAAAGGACGAATGGGAAGTATATGATTATAAAGCTCTGGGGACCGTGCAATTAAATCTCGTATCGTGGGTCGCTCTAAACATCGAAAAGAAAGAACGACATCAGGATTACTTCTGGCGCGTAAGATGATGTATGAGAGGCCTTCTGCTTCAAATAAGGTGTATTTAATAAAGAAACTGTTTAATCTGAAGATGACAAATGATACGACTGTTTGCCTAACATTTGAATAATTTCAATACAGTCACCAATCAACTAGAATCGGTGAAGATAGAATTTGACAATGAGTTAAAGGCCCTTATTTTGCTTTATAGTCCACTAAAAAGTCGGAACGGCTTAGTTGTAGCTGTAAGCAGGTCCTTGGGTTTAGCAAAGTTAAGCCGAGGACGTTGACCTTTTTTTGGGAGAAGAGGCTTGAAAGAGGAGTTCAGGCGAAGATTCTACTTTGGTTCAGCCTTGCACACAGAAGCTAGAGGTCAAAAGAATAACATAAGAAATCACAAAGGTCACGGGAATAACATATCGAAATCAATATGAGGGCGGCCTAATTTCCGGATAGGTGATCGTAAATTAGGTGGTTGCTGGAATTGCCATCAGAAGGGGCACTTTAGAAAAGACTGTAAAGAACCAAGGAAGCAGTGGGATGACATCAATTAAGGGGGTAAGAACACTGTTAATCTTACTGATGATGATGATACAGATGCCTTGATTTGTGTAATGGATTTCTACAACGAGTCTTGGATCATAGGTTCGGGAGCTTCGTTTCATGCCACTCCACGCATGGACATCCTAAACAATTATGTGCAGGGTAATTTCAGCAGAGCGGAGATGATGAGACCTACAGAATTGTTGGAAAGGGTGATGTTTAGATCACTCAAACTAACAGTACAATGTTGAAATTGAAGGATGTCAGATATGTGCCAAGTCTAACTAGGAGCTTTATTACAATGGAACAATTGTCAGAAAGTGGAGTGGTAACATCTTTCATGAGGGATTCATGGAAGATGAGCAGAGTCAATAGTGTTAGCCCGTGGCAAGAAGGAAGACACCTTATATGTGTCATCTAGTTCGTACAATAGCATATCAGTGGCGTCGACTAGGGGTTATGTTGATGCTTGGCGCACATGGCTCGGTCACTTGAGTGAAAAGGGGATGAAGATGATGGCATCAAAAAAGAAGTTGTCGGGGCTACAGTCAGTTGATTTAGACTTCTGTGAGGATTGTCTCTTTAGGAAATAGAAAAAGGTCAAATTTGCTAAAGCAGCAAGGACTCCAAAATCAAAGTGACTGGAATTGGTCCATACCGATGTGTGGGGACCATCTTAGGTATCTTCTCTTGGTGATTCTTCATGCTATTACTTTTATTGATGATGCTACAAGAAAATTATGGGTTTATTTTTGTAAAATTGAATCTGATATATTTGGGATATTTAAGAATTAGAAAGCTCTAGTCCCTAGGATAAGTCATCTCTGCCGAACAAGCGGGTTTACAGATTAAAGTAAGACGTTGATGGGAGCAAGAAGTATAAGACTCAGCTAGCAATCAAGGGGTTTTGACAAAAGTCAGGAATAGAATACACAGAGAGTTTTTCACAACTACACAGAGATTTTTTCACTTATTGTGAAAATCTCAACCGTTAGATCAAATTTGAGTATCGTGGCGTCGAAGAACCTACACCTGGAGCAGTTGAATGTCAAAACTACTTTCCTCCACAGGAGTCTAGATAGGACATCTATATGGTGTAGCTACAAGGGGTATGCGGTGGAGGGAGATGAAATCTTGTATGCAAGCTCAAAAAGAGCTTATACAATTTAAAATAGTCCTGAGGTAGTGATATAAGATATTTGATTCCTTTATGGAAGGTACAGGATTTAACATATGCCATGTGGGCTACTATTGTTATTTTAAGAAATTTTATGCATTTTATCTTATACTATTATTGTATGTCAATGACATGTTAATTGCAGGGTCTAGCATGAATAAGATTGAGAATCTCAAGTCACAGTTGCTCGAGGATCTGAGGGCAGCCAAAAAAATTCCTGGCATGAGAATCAGTCGAGTCAGGGTGAACAGAAAGTTTAAGCTCTCCCGAGCAGTGTGTTGTAAAGGTGCAGAAGTAGTTCAACATGAATGGCGCTAAACCTGTTAGTACACCTCTAGCAAGCCACTTTAGGCTTTCAAAAGATTAGGGAGCATTCAGTAAAGAAGAGCAGAGAAGCATGGCCAAGGTGCCTTATGCGTTAGTCATAGGTAGCCTAATGTACGTTATGACATACACGATGCTAGACATTTCTCATGTAATGGGAGTTATGAGCAACTTCATGTTCAATCTGGGTAAGAGGGTAAGGAGCACTAGGAAGTGGTAAAGTAGATTATGAGTTAACTTAAGGGTACTACAGATTACGCATTGCACTATGACAGCTCATAAATTCAACAACAGGAGCATGTGAATTCAGACCTGGAAGGTGACATTTACGACAGAAAATGTACTAGCGATATGCGCTTACTTTGGGTAGTGTAGCAGTTAGTTAGGTATCTAGATTGTTAAAAATTGTAACCATCTCTATCATAAAGGTGGAGTATGTAACAGCCACGAAGGCGTGAAAAAAGTTGATATGCGTGAAGGGTTTTTTAAAGGAGCTGGGTAAAGAACAAGATAAATATCAGTTGTTCATTGACAATCAAAGTGTTATATGTCTAACGAAGAACCAGGCCTACGAAGCATGGACACGTGACATGACATATACACGACATAAATATGCCTAACACATAAATTTTTAAAAAATATAGGACACGACATGTCAGGACACAATCATATAATTTGATATATTTATTATATGAAAAATATTTGAATTTTTTACTCAAAGATAATATTAAAAGAGCAATATAATACTTACTAAAATTGGAAAAAAACCATATTAAAAAAATATACATTCAAAGTTAAAATAAATTATAACTATTGCATTCAAATGACAACATTCCATCAAGGTTCAGAAGTAATAAAATAAAGAAGTGGAGATAGGAGACAGAATAAGAGAGAAAGAGAGCAGCAGACAAAACAAACATGAATTAAGAATAAGGGAGAAGATCAACAGGAAGATAGAAACAGAAGAAGAGAGAAGAAAATAGAAGAGAGAAGAAGATTAAAAAAAATAGAGAAGATAGAGAAAGAGGCCGACTGACCTTGATGCTACTGGTTGATCGCCTGCTTGGGGTCACTCTATCTTTCTCTTTCTTCCCCGCTTTGTTATTTTTGTGCTTCTCCTAAGATCTCTCTCTTGTTCTTTGCCTTTGCTTTGTGTCTCCTGCACTTTCTCTCTTTCTCTCTTTCTTTGCTGTTACTGCCACTGCTACTTCTACTTCTTTTACTTCTTTTGGAATGTTGAGATTAGGTTTAAAAGAATAAAATAGGTTATGTTTTTATAATTTTAATATGTATAATTTAAGCCTCATTTAATAGTCGTTGCATTTATATTTTAGACCCAACACAAAATTTGCATTTATATTTTAGACCCAACACAAAAGTTAAAACTAAATTTTCATCTCCAAACATGTCCAAACATGCCCACGTGTTCTCAGCGTGTCCGACTTCAAAAAAAAAAATTGAATACTCTTAAATTGCATGTCGAACACGTGTTCCTCGCGTGTCAAAGTCTAACACGTGTCCGACACCGATACGCAACCTCTGGAAAAGTGTCCATGGTTCATCGAACTCGGTGTTTTATTTAAGGACCAAACATATCCAACCTCAGTTGGAAGACGTGCAGTTTGATCCAGAGAATATTCACATGTGGGAATCTTGCAGACATGTTCACTAAAGTGGTAACGGTGGAGAAGATGGAAGTCTTGCTCAGTTTTGGTCGATTTTCAAGCTTAGAAGACAGGAAAACGACTCGCACACGTTTTGCTTATTCGGCTTGAGGAGACGGTAGTTTCTCGATATTGGAGGATTTTGAGTGGTTTTTACTTCAAGTGGGAGATTGTTGAGAATGAAGAAAAAAACCTTTATGGGGGAAACTGTCTAAACGGAGCGAGGCATATTGCGAAGGAGTGGTTGATGGTCAAAAAGTTTTGATAGAATCGGGCTACGAGGAATTTATAGTCTTTGTAAAAGAGCATCTAGATGGTGGTCAATTTCATCCGAGCATTGCGCGTTTCGCCATATTTTTGTGTAGTTTAGTAGTCTCTTTATAAAGGATTGCAAACACTAGCCGACATGTGGTTGATCATTGTAGTCTCCGTCAAAGAATGGTGAAGCGCGTGAGCCCTGTGAACCTAAGTATATATTGTTAAACCACGTAAATTTTCATGTCATGTTCTCATGCTTGATTCTTGATTGTTTCATTCTTGTGTGTGATTATGCGCGTGTTCGTGTGGGGTGATTTTCCCAACATAATGGTCTGTGTCACCCATTTCACGCACCTATGGAATGAGGTTTTAGTTGGCTATTTGTTGAATCTTAGTTGTGATCATTAATTACCATAGCATGGTATTCAGTGAAGTTATTATAAAAGTGTATTGATAATGAAGACGATGAAGAGGAATAACAGAACCAATAGATATAACTTGTGTTGAAGCGCCATTGGCAATAGAAATAATAATTGGCAAAGAGGGAAAAGTACATTGACTAAGATTGGACAAATTAGAGGTTATATGATGGGAAGAACCAGAATAAAAAATCGTAGTAGGGGAAATTCCTATAAAATTAGAACTATGCAAACTTAAAGAAAAAGTAATTATAGCATGCGCACGAGATTGGAATCCAAAGGATACTTGCTTGTTCTTAAAACTGCTCAAGCAGAGACTGCACTAAAGAAAATGGGGCACTACTGAAAGGTGAGAAAGACCAAATCGCGTGCCAAAACTAGTGAAATAAAAATCGTATCCAAATGCTCGAGCCAAAAACTCATGCCCAATTCTAATAATTCCCATGCAACATGAGACTAATAGCTTGCAATATGATAGTCCAACAAGTTAGAGAGCAGAAAAAAGACTAAAATACCACAATAATTAAAAATACACTTAAACAGAATGTGTACTCTCTTGTGTGTCTGAACCTTGGGTTCGGTTTGCTATCTTCAATTCCCACATAGGCTTGATTGAATTGATAAGAATGATTCGTCTGCAAATTATATGACTGTTTTCTTTGATGTAAGGTCTACTAACTATTTTTTCTTGAATTATTATTTTGGAGAGTCAAACTAATAGTGCTTATGAAGTTGTGTTTGTCTATTCCTTTGGATTGGTATTTTATCCTAGAACCACTTGTTAGACTGTAGCTTTACATGTTTCCTATTATCTTTTTTCTTTCCTGTTTTTGAATTTTGGGTTCCAGATAGATCCAAGAGTCTTGGATGGCATCAAAGGCCCTGGCTACGTGGCAGCAGAACATCTTATCAGAAGAGCAGCCTGTTATTAGTCCCCTATTGTGCTTAACCATAATATATCAGGTTTCTTTTGTTCCTTGTTTGGTCGGTCGTAGAAGAAAAGTTTGAAATCAAGGAAATAGGACTTCCATATGAATAAATCTGGCAAGCATGCTAACCTTGATCTAGATTATATTGAGGAATGCATTGAAGGTATGCTTTTTTTTCAGCCATTTATTTGCATGTTGTAGTCGTACAACATAGTACTGATTTTTTGTGCAGACAGGGTGGATCTCTGCTTCAGCTACATAAGATACCTTGTAGGATTTAGGATTTCTTTTATGCTGTTAAAACCTTTGTTTTATATTGACAGTTTTTGAACTTGTCTTGTTGCGGATTCTTCTGCATGTAATAGTGAAGTGAATAACAGTAGAAATGTTCAAGTAACATTTATAAGGAGAATTTTATATATTTTTGTTATAGTTGACAGTAATGAGTAGTACAAAGAGAAACCAAACCACTGCACGAGGTGGTGTTTTTTAATGTGGAAAAATAGAAAAGAAGCTTTGGTTCATGTCCAATGTGGATTTATGTTTTTCCCTTCCTTTTGATTTATGTTTTGTTTTCTTTTCCCTACAGAATATCTGGTTTATGTCCCTCTTCCTTTCTGTCTTTTGCCATGAGTATTCTGGAAAGGAGATGAAATTGTGTTGGAATTGCTTTGTGATTGGGGCTAAAGGAGGTGTGTGCAGACACTTGTGAATTCTCGAAAGTGAAACAAAATATAAAATGGAAGCCTAGAAAGAAAGAGCGGCTAGATAGGAATTGAATATAAATGGGAGAATGAGACTTTTTTTCCAACATGAAATAGTTAATTAGTATTTTAGTCTTAGAACTGTGGTTCCAAGCTTTAGACAGAGCCACTTTTTATAGGTTCAATCTGGTTTGGTTCCATGGTTTCCACTGTTTACTTCCATGATTTACATTGTTTGGTTGGTTCCTAAAATCTTGGTACTGTTGAGAAAGGTTTTGTTTTTGGTTTAGCTCAAAATCGGTCCAAACCGAATGGTGTACCACCCTAACTGGATTGCTCTCACTGACTCCTTTAGAGCTGTTTCTGGCTTTCTGGGTGTTATAATGCTTATCCCTTCAGTAAGGGTCATTATGGGATGCCCGAACTGGACAGCTACAATTGTTGTTTTGTGGTCAAGTCTTCTTACCTCAATCTTTCCATATTATAAGTTCATTTCATCCTTTTTATGACTGAGATGACCGGCCCAGATGCTGAACAGGAGGGAATATATTGTTGAAGAAATGTTAACACAGGATGAACAAGAATAGTAACATTTCAACAAAGATATTCTTTTGTTTTTTGGACAGGGAATAAAAAGAGAGAGAGTTGCTGTTCTCTTGCTATTTTGTTGCAAAGAATTCGCTATAATCCTTTGCTATTCTGCATGTACTATGTATGTATAAGCACACTCACCACTGTCTGGTTTTGAGGATTGCTGACTTATCAGAAACCTGGCGAATTACATGCTAAAATGAGAAGTGATAGTGGTTTGGATATTTTCCCCCTTCATGTTCTGTTTTGTTTTTCAATTGGGTTTTCTGCAATTTGAACAATGTTCTTTGTATTATTTTCATCTTCTTGATGGTTTCTAATTAACACGAAGACAAACACTATCTATCTATCTATCTGTCTATCTATATATCTATCTACCTCTTTGTATCACTACACACACACACACACACACACACACACACAAATACTTGTATACATATATTCCATTGGTTGACACTATATATTGATATATTATTTGTATACACACGCATACATACACCCGCACACACATATACATATATAGGTATATTTGTTTTTTCATTCATAATATATTATTATATGTAACTTTGAATTGGTTGGCAATGAAGCAGGCTCAAGGGCTTCGGGCGGAACTGAATATGTCAGCCGGTTATGATTTCATCGATCAATTTTTGGGTGCAGCTCAAAATCACCTTTCCCTCGTGAATAAACAGAGGTATGTGTAAATGCAACTGTCCTATGCCATGTTAATTTTTGTAGCACCTGCATCGTCTATGCCATGTGCTTTGAAGATACACTCACAAAAAAAATTGAGACATGAATAATTTGCGGTTCTGGTTAATATTGGTAAAATGGTTACCATAATGAAAAAGTTTTTCGTTTGGCACAAGATTGGATGGTAATGGCACATGATCGGATGGTTGTTGATCTCAACAAGGTAACAGTGCAAAGGAAGGAAGGTCTCGTGTTACATCAAGAATTGAAAATTTCCAGATTAGAGTGCACAAACCAAAAATTAAAAGATTCTGTGATCGCTTGATTTATATAGAAATTTTTTCCTCGTGATTTCCCCGTGTAAGTCTGTCTGTGTCTGTGAATCTGTGTGATTTGTCTAGTTTTGGAAGAAGATTCTATCTTAATGGCACAATTTTTCTGTTAAAAGATTAGAACACTGCTTTTGTAGATTCATGTACCCAATTCATTATTCATGTACCCAAATTTATTCACTTTGTTTTGAGTATCTTGTCTCTGATATTTCTTACCATGTTTTGGAAATCTGAAATGGTTGAAATTATTATGGTAAAAGTAAGTGGACTTTTAGGCTTCGTTTGTTTTGACATACTCTGGTGGTGTTTGGTACGACGGAAATTAAAAATTAATTGAAAATATTTTCCAAGTTTTCTATTTGGGTGGAAAATATTTTATATTTTTTATACTGAAAAATATTTTTCACCTTTACCATTCTACCGTAAGCACCACTATTTTACCACTGAAAAATCCCTTTTTTGACTAACTTGCACCAATTGATATTCCAAAACCAACACAAACAACTAAAGAACAACCACACAAGTAAATGAAAACAATCACACGGCGTCACTTTTATGTGAAAATTTTGAAATCAGGTAAAAATTATGAAACCAATCAAGGTCCAGAAAAATTACGCACTGTAAAGAGTTTTAATTATAAGAAATCTTACAAACAATCGTTGAATTCATAACCTAAGCATATAAATTTATTTTTGTCGAATTTACATACACAAAATCGTGCTCAATCACCAATAAGGATATGGTGCTTGATGATCTTTTTGAATGCATTTCAAAATAACTCTTTATCAAGCAGCGGCCTAATCAAAAACTCCGGAGAGTTTATCTTTTTTGGCTCTTGGCACTGGAGAGGTTTATAATCAAAGGTTCCAACTACAAAACCCAAGCAGCCACTTATTTAAACATACATACAAAACCCTAGTAGCTAGCAGCTCATTTAAACAATCATATGTACGGATTACTTGAGCGGCATGTTCATCACTTGAGCGGTGAAGATTTGTGTGCAGTAGTTTTGCCGAATAACAGAGAAACCGAGAGGCATATTCAACCGCTTAATGGACCAATCGAACACTTTGTCAAGCGGTGGGTGAGAGAATTGCAATTTTTTTGATTTTTTTGCTCCTTATCTTGCTACACTCTAATGTACAAACATACTTCTAAAAGAATAAGTGTCAAATATCAAAGAATGAGATATAAATATTTTGTCACATTTGTCAAAATAAAAACAAGATTGATATTCCTAAAAACCACCACCACCATTATTCCATTAAACCAACACCCCCCCCCCCCCCCC